>OY728141.1:176947179-177687033 GCA_963277665.1 Viscum album | reverse complement strand
ATTTTTTTAAAAATGTTGTTTTTCCACCTTTTAATGGAGAACCCTTTTTAAATAAAATATCTGACACTTTTATATATTAATTTGATGAAATTAAATTCTTTTTTATAATCAGGACATAAAAATTTAGTTTGGATGAATTTTTGGTACTATTTTGATAATTTTCATATTTTGATGAATAGTGAAAAATACTAACTTTTTAATTGAAAACAACTTTTTTAATTGAAATAATTTATAGTGTTAAATTATAAATTTGAGTGGTTTTAAAGTATAACTAGATTTTAATTTTATCATTTAATACAATTTAGGTCATTATAATTATTTTTACATTTAAATTGGACATAAACACATGTCAATCTTTTGATAGTTTTTACTTCTTAAAAACCCACTTTTTGATTTTGACAACTAGAATTAATTTCTACCAATTCTGTATTTTGAATTTGGAAAAATGGATTCCATATTTTGAATCATAAGGTCCAAATTGTGTAAATATGTACCATTTATTTTTGGACATTATGAATAGTAACCTCAGTAATTATTTTTATTTCCCATGATTAAAGGGTAAATCAGGTAAATAAGGGTAAAATAATAATATTATAATAATATAAACCTACCCTAACACATGTCCTAATAATATTGGATGATATATTTCTGACCATGGGAATCCTTGGGTCTATTTTGGGACCCTATAGAGCCACTTGTATGTGATAATGACATGTTATAAGAATTAATTTAATGTAAAGAGAAATATAACATAAACAAGTAACTTTTACTAAAACAATTTTAATATAGGGTTATATAACTGATCACTTTTACTATAAATATTAATTATAAAGATAAAACTATTTCCTACATCATGATATGTTATTTATAATTTTTATAAATTATATAAATATATTTACTCATGACACAATGATGATGCAGTGATTACCATATTAATGAATGATTCAAATAAATGATATTATAAATATTAAAATAAATTAAATTTCAATATTTTGGTGTCAAACACGAATTTTATGGAAGATATTGACATATTATATATGATTTAATTCCTTTTTTTCTAATTAATAAAGTTTTTATTACTTTAACAAAAATCAATTACTAAATAGTATCAAAATTGACATAAATGAGTTTTTAAAACAAATACTATTTTATTAACTGATATAAAAATCTGAAAAATCTAAGATTAGGAAAAATAACTTATATAATGTTAAAAATTTCATTAATGATCCACTTTAGGTTCTCTTGTCATTTTATAGTAACGAAATTAACCATATAGTATAAATATACAAGAAGACACGATAAGAGTTAAACTGTTTAACTAAGGGTTAATCCCAAAAGATAAGGTTAATTTCATGAACTAAACTTGTCTAAAAATTATTTTATAATATTATTTATACCTATAATCATACTATAATTTAAATAAATTACTTTTGAGATATTAGAAACTGGAAATAAATTTATAATAAATTAATATTTCAAGATTTTCTTAAAGTGACCATGACCACTCTTATAAAAGGGCACTTCTCCTTATCTTTAATTCACAACTCCAGAACCCTTTGTATAGGCCAAAACCTACCAATTTAATCTACCAAAATCCCTCATATCATTATAAAATCTACACTTTGGTCATAAATCCATCTTAAGGAGTTCTTTTGTGCAAATCAAAAGGAGACACCCAAAAATAGGTAATTGTTTTATCACCTCTTTCAAATTTATTTTCATTTTCTACTTACTATTTCTCTATTGTTTCCATAATAAAATAATAAATACAATAAATTACATATTCTAAGATTTTATTATAATTATGGGACAATAATATTACTCCTTTTACCCATCCTACGAAAAACAATATCACCATGCGTGCGTGCGTACGACTTACCGTCTCCACGCCATGGTGTAAATTGTTTTTCATGTAAAATTTATTTATATGGGTATAAATATGAATATAATAGATTTAAATAATAAATATTACATGATATTTATTCTGTTAAATTCACATTATATCCAATTCCATACCATTTAACCATTAAGTAAATGATATCGTCGCTCATGCGTACGTACGACTTACTGTTTTCACGACGCGGTGATACTCATCTTCCATATCCACCATACAAGAATGATTATAAGAATAAATATTATTAATAAGTATGAAATATATGATATAATAATTCTATTGGTACGACACACACATACATATGTCATTCACTTACTTCCATTCAATACGATAAGAAACAGAAACAACGTTCATGCGTACGTACGACCTAGCGTCTCCATGAACAGTGTGTTCCATTTTATTTATATATCTATTATATATATTTATATATAGAATACATATGATATATAAATAATATTTTACATTTTTTAAGTAATTAAATTATGATCTCTGTAATAATATCAAGAATAACAAGTCAAAACACATACGATAAACAAAGCGATTATTACCCGAAATGTTGTATTAACTCGAAATTGTTCATAAAAAGGTAATATAAAGTCATAAAAGAATCATATATGATTTCATAAGTATTATTATGATTCTTATATAAGATAATAATATGTTTAAAAACATTATACATAAGTTTCGGACATGTACGGAGAGTATCAGACCTAAGTTAAGGGTTAATTCCTCAATTTCATTATTATCTGAGATTGTTTATGTGTAAACATTTATTGGGACATATGTATCATCTATTTCCATGTTTCATAAAAATGTTTTCAAAAGGAATATTTTAAGGTTTTATGGAAGGGTATTTTTAACTAGATCATCATTTTAAATGTTTTAAAGATTTATTTTTCTAAATATATTTAATTAATATCCATGTTTTTTAAATTGGTTTTAAGGATTTATTTATATGGACATGATTTTTTTAAAATTTTAATTCATTAAAAAGTTTCAAAGTGATATGGGAAAATTTGATTCAAATATATCTTTTAAATTACTTCCTTTATAAATTGTGCAACTTTTAAATGATTTCATGAAAAGGGATATTTCTCTCAAAGAGTTTTACTGATTATTTTCAACTATGTCAACATCCTTTATTGGATATTATTCTTGATTGAGGTTGATTTATTATAATAAAATCTTTCATATTGTATTGAATGAGTTATGATATGTCTGACTGTGGATGTGCTATTTTTATACCATTCGTGGTTTATGGTTAAAGTATTTCCATTTCATATTCTAGTTTTAATATGAATGTTTATGTTATGTTTCACCCTTTTCCTATGAGGAATACATTGGACTTAGTAAGTGATGGACAAGGCCCGCTATAGCCCCTCGATGCATCATTATATCTTATGAGACAAACTAGTGTCTTTACACAAGTCCTCAACAAGATATTTGTGTATGGTCTTGGAACGAGGCCTTGACTTAGTGGTTAAGATGTCTGGCATTATGCATTCCCTCATTATGAAATTAGTTATTACATGTGATTATTCGACTAGTATAATATCCATGTGAATGTTTATATATAAATTTTTAATTTATTTTATCCATATTATGTTCAATTTTATGTATAAAATACTATTGTTTTTATTATACATCTTACCTTAAAAGTTTATAGCTTCTGATAAATTATTTACCCTTACTAAGCATATGAGCTCACCCATTTCTTATGTTTTATTTTCACATGATGCCAAGAAGTGTATTATTATTGATACACAGGGTTAATATAAGGTAATACTGGAAATATTAGAGGATTATTTATACTGTGTTTTATGTTCAAAAGTAAAATTTAACATTCATGTATGTAATTTATTTTCCAAGACTATTAAACTGACCAGTGCTTTAGGACTTGATTCCTTGTAATCATGCCAATGTATTAAAATAATACATCGGCTCCGGGCTTCTGGGGTATGGGAATTATAGTTGTATCAGAGAAAGTTTAGAAACAATCTTAGAAATATATTTATAAAACTTAGATTAGGGATCATAACCTTAAGATAGACTTTAAGGATAAGTATAGAAGAACCCCCTAGGATTTTGTCAATGATCATGGATAACCTAAGATTTTATAGATTGAAAGCACCTTACCTTGATTATGTGGTTTTCTTCAATGAGATGTGTTTCTCACCCTGTGATTTCTGGTCTTAGTTAATGGAGGAAACCATAAGGAATTGGATTAACATTGAGTTTGTTGGAAAATCTAGTGATTTTGAGCAATGAAATTGGATAATGACTGTAGAGAAATATATTGTGATTACGTCGAATCAGTTATCACGATATATGATTAACAATGTGATATTTGATGACACTCCTAACACATTGCGTAAGAGGAAGATGAATGTTTATTAATGTTCAAATTTTAATAAGCACAGAGGAAAGAATATTTGGTTTCCTACATGTCAGGAGGAAGGGGAGAAGAACCTTGAGAAATACCTCAAATAGAGGGGAAGATGTTATCTCTATGGGAAAAAGGGTCATAGAGTGACCAATTGTTATGGAGTTCAATGTTTCAAATATGGAAATCAAAGAAATTACCCAAATCAATGCCCAGACATAATAATATACCTCTAAACCAAGGAAGGACCTATTCCATTCCAACCATTAAATTGGAAGGATTGAAGTATTTATGTATTTGGATCTAAGAATTATGAATAGTGAATCATATATGGAGTATCCAGTTTACGTTTTTTACTAAGGATTTACAATAATATGTTTAATAGTTATAATGGAAAAGAAAATTAATTTAAGGGTAAGATTATTTAGAGATCATTTGATTAAGGTAAAGATAACCCTTAATATATTTCTTATGTTAAGATAATTGTTTTTGGATAAAGATATGTTGGATTTGAATAAGTAAATTAGATGATCTTAGTTTCTTGAGAACTGATTTTGGATTTATCGACAAGAGGGTTATGCTATCATGGATGAAGTGTACAACTTTTTGGGAATTAAGGAATAATCCACTATGTTTTAGAATAAAAAAACATGCATGTTTTCAATAAGGATATCTGATAATTCAAGTTGTTACTGTGACTCAAGAGAATACATGATGAAGGTGTTCACATGTAAGGAATGTGAAAACCAAGAAATTCTCTATGATATATGGGAGATAAATGCTAAGCAGATTTGGTTCACCTCTTTTTAAAGTTTTATATTTTCAGTTTTTTGGAAGGATTGTAAGGTTATCCATTATTAGATAGTATAAGTTATACTCCAGTTTATGTTTGTTAGATTAATGTATTATCTTTCTATAGGTGGACTTATTAATATGTGATAACTTATGCTAAAACTTTTTTGAGATAGATGGACTGGCCTATCATTGTGGATCACATGATATTTCAACACTTTAGGAATGAAAAATTCAACTTCATTTCCTCGAATAAGAGATGAAGTGGAAATTTTTCAAAGCATTACCAATGGTCAGATTGTACTAAAATCAAGTAATTATTTATTCTCATGTTCCTCAAAATTAAGGAAAGGATCTTGAAAACCAAAAATGTTTTCCTAGTACTTTCTTTTGCGATGAATCAAATGGTCCCTTAGATCATCACAGATTTATGGATTTCAGATTGTTAACTTTCTCATAATAATATTCACTATAACTCTCTATCAGAACTATATGGTTAGTTTTCTCTTCCATATCCATGTTTTCTTATATGAAACCCAAGTATGTGTCATTTCTAATAATTTTCATACTTACCTTACTCTATTTTAAAATAGATACCTCATTAATCCATTTTTTGATGTGGGATTTAAACTAAAATATTTTGAAATGTCAAACCCCTAGTTTTCAATCCTGTGTTTAAATTGTGAGGATAGAATTTATTTAAGGATGGGATAATGTAACACCCCAATCTTCAATGGTATTCTTCATTTTTAAATAATCCAATAGTGTGTGATATGTACAACATTGAGTTCAAGCGCACCACAACATATTAAACTAACCATTTAAAAAGCATTTATGAATAGTATTAACCAAATTTTAAATTTTATATATCTCATATAATTTTAAAATTCATATTATTTGTTTATTAGACATAATATAAGGAAAAATTCAATTTTTCGGATAAAAGAAGTATTTTTTTTAAAAAATGTAGTTTTTCTGCCTTTTAATGACGAACACTTTTTAAATATAATATTTGAAACTTTTATAAATTCAATTTAATGAAATAAAATTCTTCTTTAGAATCAAGAAATAAAAATTTATTTTGGATGAATTTTTGGTACTTTTCTAATAACTTTCATATTTTGATGAATAGTGAAATATACTAAATTTTAATTGAAATTTTTTTTAATTGAAATAATTTATAGTGTTAAATTATAAATTTGAGTAGTTTTAAATTATAATTAGATTATATTTTTATCATTTAATATAATTTAGGTTAAGCATTTTTACATTTAAATTGAACATAAACACATGTCAATCTTTTGATAGTTTTTACTTCTTAAATTCCCGCTTTCTGGAATGGGAATTAAATTTAAATTAATTTATGACAATTATGTATTTTGAATTTGAAAAAATGGATTATATATTTGTAATTATAAGGTTAAAATTGTGTAAATAGGTACCTTTTATTTTTTGACATTATGAATAGTAACTTTAGTAATTATTTTTATTTACCATGGTTAAAGGGTAAATCAGGTAAATAAGGGTAAAAAATAATATTATAATAATATAAACCTACCGTAACACATGTAATAATCCTATTGGATGATATATTTATGACCATGGGAATATTTTGGTCTATTTTGGGACCCCATGGAGCCACTTGTGTGTGATAATGACATGTTATAAGAATTAATTTAAAGTAAAGAGAAATATAGCATAAACATGTACCTTTTACTAAAATAATTTTAATATAGGGTTATATAACTGATTTTTTTTACTATAAATAGTAATTATAAGTATAAAAATATTTAATACATCATGGTATTTTATTTATAATTTTTATACATTAGATAAGTATATTTACTTATGACACAATGATGATGCAGTGATTACCCTATTAATGTATTATTCAAATAAATGATATTATAAATAATAAAATAAATGTAATTTAAATATTTTGATGCCATAAAATTTTTTTATGGATTTTATTGAAATATTATCTATGATTTAATTCCTTTAATTCTAAGGAATCAAGTTTTTATGACTTTAACAAAAATCAATTACTAAATAGTGTCAAAATTGACATAAATGAGTTTTTAAAACAAATACTATTTTATTAAATGATATAAAAATACTAAAAATATAATATTTAGCCAAATGAATTATATAATGTTAAAATTTTTATTAATGATCCACTTTATGTTCTCTGGGCATTTTATAGTAACTAAATTAACCCTATAGTATAAAAATACAAGAAGACACGGTAAGAGTTAAACTGTTTAACTAAGGGTTAATCCCAAAAGATAAAGTTAATTTCATGAAATATACTTGTATAAAAATTATTTTATGATAGTATTTATACCCATAATAATCTTTGACTCTAAATAAATCATTTTTTATCTATTATAAATCTAAAATCAATTTATAATAAATTAATATTTCAAGCTTTTCTTAAAGTGCCACTCACCTCTCTTATAAAAGAGGACTTCTCCTTCTCTTTAATTCAAACCTAAAAAGCTCTTTGTCTCGGAAAAAACCAGACCATTTAATCTCAAAACATTCCTAATATCATTATATAGCCTAAAATTTGTGAATAAATCCATTTAAGGAGTCCTTTTGTGCAAATCAAAAGGATACACCTGAAAAGAGGTAATTGTTTTATCACCTCTTTCAAAATTCTTTTCTTCTTCTACTTCTTATTTCTATATTGTTTATATACTAAAATAATAATTCCAGTACCTTCCATATGCTGATATATTATTATCATTATTGTACAATCATGTTCCTCTTTTTACCCATCCTATGAAAAACAATATCACCATGCATGTGTACGTACGACTTACCGTCTTCACGTCATGGTGTAAATTATTTTTCATGTACATTTTATTTATATGAGTATAATGATGAATATAATGGATTTAAATAATAAATATAACATGATACTTATTCTGTAAAATTCATATTCAATCCAATTACACACCATTTAACCATTAAGGAAATGATATCGTCGCTCGTGTGTACGTACGACTTACCGTCTCCACGACGTGATGAGACTCATCTTCCATGTCCACCATCCAAGAATGATTATAAGAATAAATATTATTAATAAGTATGATATATATGACATAATAATTATACTAGGATTATATATATATACATATATTTCATTCACTTACTTCCATTCAATATGATAAGAAACGGAAACAACGTTCATGCATACGTACGACCTACCGTCTCTATGAACAATGTGTTTAATTTTATTTATCTATCTATTATATATATTTATATACATAATATATATGATATATAAATAATATTTTACATTCTAGAAGTAAGTAAATTATTATCTATTTAATACGATCAATAATAAAAATTCAAAACACATACGATAACCAAAGTGATTATTACCCAAAATGTTTCATTAACACAGAATTATTAATAAACAGGTAATATAAAGTCATAAAAGAATCATATAAGATATCATAAATATTATTATGATTCTGATATAAGTTAATAATATGCTTAAAAACATTATATAGGAGTTTCAGACACGTATAGAGAGTATCATACCTAAAGTAAGGGTTAATTCATCAATCTCATTATTATATGAGATTATTTATGTGTAAGTATTTATTAGGACATATTTATTATTAATGTCCATGTATAATAAATTTTTTTTCAAAAATAATATTTTAAGTTTTCATTGAAGGTTATATTTAACTATATCATCATTTTAAATGTTTTAAAGATTTATTTTTCTAAATCTATTTAATTAATGTCCATGTTTTTCAAAATGGTTTTAAGGATTTATTTATATGGACATGATTTTTTTAAAATGTTAATTCATTTAAAAAGTTTTAAAGTGGAATGGGACACTATGATTCAAATATATCTTTTAAATGAATTACTTTATAATTTTTTTGACTTTTAAATGATTTTATGAAAAGGGATATTTCTCTCAAAGAGTTTTACTAATTATTTTAAACTATGTCAACATCCTTTATTGGATATTATTATTGATTGAGGTTGATTTATTATAACACAGTCTTCCATATTATGTTTAATGAGTTATGATATGTTTGAGCTTGGATGTTCTATTTTATACTATTCATGGTTTATGGTTAAATTATTAAAATTTCGTATGCTAGTTTTAATATGAATGTTTATGTTATGTTCCACCCTTTTCATATGAGGAATGAATTGAACTTAGTAAGTGACGGGAAGGGCCTAATATAGCCTCTCGATGCATCAATAGGTCTTATGATAAAAACTAGTGTCTTGGCACAAGGCCTCGATAGAATATTTGTGTATGGTCTTGGAATGAGGCCTTGACTTAGTGGTTAAGATGTCTGACATTACGCATTCCCTCATTATGAGATTAGTTATTACATGTGATTATTCGACTAGTAGAATATCCATGTGTATGTTTATTTGGTAATGTTTGATTTATTTTTTCCATATTATGTTCAAGTTTATGTTTAAAAGGTTGTTGTTTTTATTATACATCTTTCCTTAAAAGTTTATAGCTTTAGCTGAATTATTTACCCTTACTGAGAATCTGAGCTCGCCCCTTTCTTATGTTTTATTTTCCCAGGATGCCAAGAAGTGTATTATGATTGATATGAATGATTAATCTAGGGGAATACTGTAATTCTCAAAGGATTATTTCTGTTGTGTTTTATGTTAGAAAGTGTAATTTAACATTCATGTATGTGATTTATTTTCCAAGACTACTAAACTAATCGGTCCTTCAGGACTTGATTCCTTGTAATCATGCCAATGTATTAAAATAATGCACTGAATCCGGGCTTTTGGGGTCAGGAATTATAGTTGGTATCAGAGTAAGTTTAGAAACAACCATAGAAATAGATTTAGAAAACTTAGATTAGGGATCATAATCCTAAGATATACTTTGAGGATAAGTATATAAGAACCCCCTAGAATTTTTCTAATGATCATGGATAACCTAGGATAAAACCTAAGATGTTATAGATTGAAAGAAACTTCCA
Organism: Viscum album; assembly: GCA_963277665.1. Classification (NCBI taxonomy): domain Eukaryota; kingdom Viridiplantae; phylum Streptophyta; class Magnoliopsida; order Santalales; family Viscaceae; genus Viscum; species Viscum album. The sequence continues at coordinate 177,676,973 of OY728141.1, read as the reverse complement.
TTGATTATGTATTTTTCTTCAATGAGATGTGTTTCTCACATTGTGCTTTCTGGTCTTAGTTAATGGAGGAAACCAGAAGAAATTGGATTAACATTGAGTTTATTGGACAATCTGGTGATTTTGAGCAACGAAATTGGATAATGATCGGAGAGAAACATATTGTGATTATACTGAATCATTTTTCATGATATATGATTAAAAATGTGATCTTTAATGACACTCTTAACACATTATGTAAGAGGAAGATGAAAATTTATAAATGTTCAAATTTTAAGAAGCATAGAGAAAATAAGATTCAGTTTCCTACATGTCAAGAGGAAGGGAATAAGATCCTTGAGGAATACCTCAAATGGAGGGAAAGATGTTATCTTTGCAGGAAAAGGGTCATAGAGTGACCAATTTTTATGGAGTTCAATGTATCTTCTGTGGAAATCATGGCCATTACCCAACTCAATGCCCAGACAAATGAATCTACTTCTAAACCAAGGAAGGAATTATTCCATGCCAACCATTAAATTTGAAGGATTAAAGATTTTATATATTTGGATCTAAGAATTATGAATAGTGAATTATGTATGGAGTATCTAGTTTACGTTTTTCACTAAGGATTTACAAGAATATTTTGAATAGTTATAATGGAAAAGAAAATTGATTTAAGGGTAAGATTATTTGGAGAAAATTTTAGTAAGGTAAATATAACCCTTAATATGTTCCTTTTGTTTAGATAATTATGTTTGGATAAAGATATGTTGGATTTAAGTAAGTAAATTGGATGATGCTAGTTTCGTGAGAATTGATTTTGGATTTGTCTACAAGAGGGTTATGCTATCATGGATGAAGTGTAAAACTTTATGGGACTTAATGAATAAACCACTATGTTTTGGAACAAGGAAACATGCATGTTTTTAATAAGGATATCTGATAATTCAGGTTGTTATCGTGACTCAAGAAAATAAACGATGAATGTGTTCACCTGTTTGGAATGTGACAACCAAGAACTTCCCTATGAGAAATGGTTGATAAATGCTAAGCTGATTTGGTTCACCTCTTTCTAGAGTTGTAGATTTTCAGTTTTTGGAAGGATTGTAAGGTTATACATTATTGGATAGTATAAGTTATACTATATTTAATATTTTTTAGATTAATGTATTATCTCGCTAAAGGTGGACTTATGAATATGTGATAACTTGTAAAAACACTTTTTTTAGATAGATGGAATGACCTATCATTATATATTTCATGATCTTCTAACTCTTCAGGAATGACAAATTCAACTTCATTTCCTTGAATAAGAGATGAAGTGGAAATTATTCAAAGCATGACTAGTGGTGAGATTGTTCTGAATTCAAGTTAGTATTTATTCTCATGTTATTTAACTTTAGGGAAAGTATTTTGAAAATAAAAATGTTTTTTCTAGTACTTTCTTTTGCGATGAATCAAATGGTCCCTTAGATCATCACAATTTTATGGATTTCAGATTGTTAACTTTCACCTAATAATATTCTCTATCACTCTCCATCAAAACTTGATGGTTAGTTTTCTCTTATGTATTCATTTTTTCCTGTATAGAACCCTAGTATGTGTCATTTCTATTCACCTTCGCACTTACCTTTATTTATTTTAAAATAGAGGCCTCGTTAATCCATTTTTCGATGTGGAATTTCAACTAAAATATTTTGAAATGTCATACCCCTAGTTTTCAATCCCAAGTCTAAATTTTGAGGATGCAATTTATTGAAGGAGGGGATAATTTAACACCCCAATATTCCATGTTATGCTTTCTTTTTAAATAATTCAATAGCGTGCGATGTACGCAACATTGAGTTCAAGCGCACCACAACCTATCAAACTAGCCATTTAAAAAGCAGTTATAAATAGTATTAATAAAATTTTAAATTTTATATATCCCATATAATTTTAACATTCATATTATGTGTTTCTTAGACATAATATAAGGAAAATTTCAATTTTTTAGGTAAAAGAAGTATTTTTTTTAAAAAATGCAGTTTTTCCGCATTTTAATGGTGAACCCTTTTTAAATCCAATACTTGAAACTTTTATATATTCAATTTTATGAAATTAAATTCTTCATTAGAATAAAGATATAAAAATTTATTTTGGATGATTTTTTGGTACTTTTCTGATAATTTTCATATTTAGATGAATAGTGAAAATACTAAATTTTAATTGAAAACAACTTTTTTAATCGAAATAATTTATAGTGTTAAATTATAAATTTGTGTGATTTTAAAGTAAGATTAGATTATATTTTTATTATTTAATATAGTTTAGGTCATTATAAGTATTTTTACATTTAAATTGGACATAAACACAGGTCAATCTTTTGATAGTTTTTACTTATTAAAAACCCACTTTCTAGTTTTGACAACAGGAATTAATTTTAAATTAATTTATGTCAATTCTATATTTTTAATTTGAAAAAATAGATTCAATATTTGGAATCATAAGGTCCAAATTTTTTAAATAGGTACCTTTTATTTTTGGACATTATGAATAGTAACTTTAATAATTATTTTTATTTACCATGGTTAAAGGGTAAATCAGGTAAATAAGGGTAAAAAAATAATATTATAATAATATAAACCCACCCTAACACATACCCTAATACTATTGGATAATATATATACAACCATGGGATTATTTGGGTCGATTTTGGGACCCCATGGATTCACTTGGGTGTAATAGTGACATGTTATACAAATTAATTTAAAGTAAAGAGAAATATAACAAAAACATGTAACTTTTACTAAAAAAATTAATATAGGGTTATATAACTGATATATTTTACTAAAAATAAGAATTATAAAGATAAAATTATTTCCTATATCATGGTATTTTATTTATAATTTATAGATATTAGATAAATATATTTACTTATGACACAATGATGATGCAGTGATTACCTTATTAATGAATGATTCAAATACATGATATTATAAATATTAAAATAAATTTAATTTGAACATTTTGATTCCATAAAATAATTTTACATATTATATTTACATATTAAATATTATTTAATTTCTTTGGTTTAAAGGAATAAAGGTTTTATGACTTTAACAAAAATTAATTACTAAATAGTGTCAAAATTGACATAAATGAGTTTTTAAAAAAAAATACTATTTTATTAAATGATATAAAAATCACAAAAATATAATATTAGTCCAAATTCCTTATATAATTTTAAAAATTTCATTAATGATCCACTTAATGTTCTCTTTTCATTTTATATTAACCAAATTAATCAGATAGTATAAAAATACAAGAAGACATGGTAAGAGTTAAACTGTTTAACTAAGGGTTAATTCCAAAAGATAAGGTTAATTTCATGAACTAAAATTGTATAAAAATAATTTTATGAGATTATTTCGACCCATAATCATATTATCATAGAAATTAATTACTTTTGATCTATTAGAAACCAAAAATAAATTTATAATAAATTAATATTTCAAGATTTTCCTAAAGTTCCCCTCACCTCTCTTATAAAAGGGCACTTCTCCTTCTCTTTAATTCACACCTCAAAATACATTTGGATCAGAAAAACCCTGACCATTTACTCTCCAAAAATCTCTAATATCATTATAGAGGCTAAAAATTGGGCATAAATCCATCCTATGGAGTCCTTTTTTGCAAATAAAATATAGACACCTGAAAAGAGGTAATTGTTTTATCACCTCTTTCAAAGTTATTTTCTTCTTATACTTCCACTTTCTCTATTGCTTCCATAATTAAATAATAAATCTAGTACCTTAAATATGATTATATTTTATTATAATTATGGTATAATCATTTTTCTCTTTTTACACATCCTACGAAAAACAATATCACCATGTGTGCGTACGTACGACTTACCATCTCCACGTTGTGGTGTAAATTGTTTTTTATGTAAACATTATTTATATGGGTATAAATATGAACATAATGGATTTAAATAATAAACATAACATGATATTTATTATTTAAAATTCATATTCCATCTAATTCTATACCATTTAACCATTAAGGAAATAATACCGCCGTTCGTGCGTACGTACGGCTTACCGTTTCCACGACGTGATGAGACTCATCTTCCATGTCCATCATCCAAGAATGATTATAGGAATAAATATTATTAATAATTATGAAATATATGAAATGATAATTCTACTGGGATAATATATATATATATATATATATATTTCATTCACTTACTGCCATTCAATAAGATAAGAAATGGAAACAGAGATCATGCGTATGTATGGCATACCGTCTCCATGAATGGTGTGTTCCATTTTATTTATCTATATATTATATATATTTATATATAGAATATATATGATATATAAATCATATTTTAAATTTTGTAAGTAATTAAATTATGATATATATAATATGATCAAGAATAACGAGTCAAAACACATACGATAAACAAAGCGATTATTACCCAAAATGTTTCATTAACTCATAATAGTTAATAAAGGGGTAATATAAAGTCATAAAAGAATCATATATGATATCAAAAATATTATTATGATTCTGATATAAGTTAATAATATGTTTTAAAACATTATACAGGAGTTTCAGACATGTACGGAGGGTATTAGACCTAAGGTATGGGTTAATTCCTCAATCTCATTATTATATGAGATTGTTTATGTGTAAGTATTTATTGGGACATATTTATCATCCATGTCCACGTTTCATAATTTTTTTTCAAAAGGAATTTTTTAAGTTTTTATGGAAGGATGTATTTAACTATATCATCATTTTAAAATTTTTAAAGATTTATTTTTCTAAATCTATTTAATTAATGTCCATGTTTTTCAAAATGGTTTTAAAAATTTATTTATATGAACATAAATGTTTTAAAATGTTAATTATTTTAAAAAGTTTCAAAGTGGTTTGGGATACTTTTATTCAAATATATCTTTTAAATTATTTCCTTTATAAATTGTGTGACTTTTAAATGATTTCATGAAAAGGGATATTTCTCTCAAAGAGTTTTACTGATCATTTTCAACTATGTTAACATCCTTTATTTAATATTATTATTGATTAAGGTTGATTTATTATAATACAATCTTACATATTTTATTGAATGAGTTATGATATTTTTAACAGTAGATATGATATTTTATACCATTCATGGTTTATAGTTAAAGTATTGACATTTCATATGCTAGTTTTAATATGAATGTTTATGTTATGTTTCACCCTTTTCATATGAGGAATGCACTAGTCTTATTAAGTGATGGGCGGGTCCCTCTATAGCCCCTCGATGCATTGGTAGGTCTCATGATACAAACTAGTGTCTTGGGACAAGTCCTTGATAAAATATTTGTGTATGGTATTTGCATGAGGCCTTGACTTAGTGGTTAAGATGTCTGGCATTATGCATTCCCCCATTATGAGATTAGTTATTACATGTGATTATTAAACTAGTATAATATTGATGTGCATGTTTATATGGTAGTGTTTGATTTATTTTTTCTATATTATGTTCAAGTTTATATTTAAAATGTTGTTGTTTTTATTATACATATTTCCTTAAAAGTTTATAGCTTTCGCTGAATTATTTACCCTTACTGAGCACCTACGATCACCCATTTCTTATGTTTTATTTTCCATGGATGCCAAGAAGTGTATTATGATTGATATTTAGGGTTAATCTAGGGTAATACTGGCATTCTCATAGGATTATTTATGCTTTTTTATGTTATAATGTGTAATTTAACGTTCATGTATGTAATTTATTTTCCAAAACTGCTAAACTGGTCAGTCCTTTGGGACTTGATTCATTTTAATCATGTCAATGTATTAAAATAATACACCAAATACAGGCTTCTGGGGTTTGTGAATTACATTAATGGGTAATGAATACTCATCTATTCAGCTCAGAATCGAATAAAATGGATGGTACTATCTCGGACAAGTGTTTTGTTCATGTTCTAACAAGGTGGGTAAGAATTTGTTTTGAGTGGGTCATTGGACTGCTTAGGATGTTTTTTGATACGTGACCTCAATGTTGGGTAATTCCATGGGTTGGAAGTTATTTTGGCAAGTTGTTTTCTATGGTGGGGTGAACCATGAACTTTCTGGTGACATGGACGAGGAAACAATGATGTTTCGGAATAGACAGTCGTCATGAAGTGTTGTCTAGTGGTTTAGTGATGGTTGTGAGAGGTGTCTTAGGTTTTAATGATTAATGTGCCTTATTCCTAGAGTCATGTAGCGGAATATCTTTTATCATTCCACAGTAGAATGTGGTGATTTGATCATGGTTTAGAAACTAATGTAGGTTGGGTTCATTTGGTAAATTCTCATTGAGTCTTCTCAAAGATGAGAAGTTTTATGGTGGGGATATTATAAGAACCCAAATTTGGATGGTTGATAATTTCAGTGGGATTTTTAATTTTACTCCATTAGAATATTATTCATTTTGAAATTTGGAAATTGGAATAAGTTTACGGGAGTTTGAATATCCAAATATGATTTTTTTGAACATTTTTAAAGTTCTGGTGGATGTCATAGGGGTTCAAGAAAGCATTACAGGAGGAATTGGTGGATTGGGCTACTAAATAGGGTATATAATCCAATTTACATTCTGAATATGGTATTAATGATGTAAAAAAGGATTTTGGGGTGTATATAAGGGAATATAGGGAAAAGGGGAGACTTAGGGATGTATCAAGAAATTCATGGTGTGAAAAATAGTTTCACATCATTAAACATTCTATTCATGCCCAATTTTGGATTTCTATTAGCATATATATGTTGTAAAATCACTTTTCACTACCTTAATTCCTCCTAAGAAGTTTGAGTGGGTCATTGGAGTCAGAAGCATGTTGCAGACTGCCCATGGATGGTTTCTCAATATTCTAACTAGTCAACATTGTCTGGTAAGTCTTTCAACATGTTTTTTATTTTGTTGTTGGATACAAGGTTCCTTTTCATAATTTAATTAATTATAATTTAATTATAATTAATTAATTTAATTGTTTTTGAATGAAATCTATAATTTGAGGAATTTATGAAATTTCAATAAACTTAGGTGATATAGACAAGGCCATTGAACCTTGATTGGCTTAGAGTTATCTTATTTTGAGGTAAGTGGTCAAGAATAACTACCTTTTTTATTTTGTTTTATTATACTATGTACAATATGTGATATCATGTCAGAACATCATGTGCATGACCTAATGAAATTGTTAACCACTACCTTGATGAGAATTTATATTCTTAGACCTCCCATAAACCCCATTCGGTCCTTGGCATTGAGATCTAGACTTGCGACCACCTAACGGGTGTGCCAAACCTTGACACTAGGTTGGATCTTGAGCATAATAAACCTAGAGACCCTTGAATAAATGGATATTGGTTATAATTTAGTTTAAAAATGTGGATTAGTTTGGGTTGTGAATTTAGAACTGGTCTTAACATGAACTATGACTAATTGGTAATTATAATGATTTCCATGAGAATAAATAACCTGGTTTAGAAGTGGTAACTTGGTGTGTAATTGGAATCAGTGTAAAGGCTTAATGAAAATTTGGTTTGATGATATTTTTAATGGTAATATTTCTCAAATGATAAAGTGGAATGAAGATAGCTACATTTATTATGATAGTTGATAATTTGGTTTAATTGATATTTTCTTTTTTTTAATTGATGAAATTTTGTTTGACTATTAAATGAGCTGGCTAATTAGGATTTGTAAACATGTTTAATATGTTTTTCTTTGTGATTGTAAATGGAATTCCTAAATTTTTTCCTTATTATGACTCATTTGATATGTTTAGATTCTAAGAAGGGTCTTCTCGGACATGTTGAAATGCTTATAGGTGTAACACCCCAGGTAAATAAAGAATATGACATTTTCATATTTATCCATATTTTTTAAGAAAATATTAATATTACTTTAAAGGGAATTCTATGCTCGAGGGCGTACCCAATACGCAACAACGAGTTTCTTTGAAATCTTACGTTGCACTCTAATAATAAAATAATATTATTTTAAAATGTAGTTAACGCCTAGCCGTTATAATGGAGGGAATGAACGGAACTAACTAAAAAATTATTATATATGTTTGTCAAATATTTTTACTTTTATCCAATAAATGTTGGAGGCTTAAAATGCAAATGAATCCAATTTTAAGCATAAATCTTCTAATATTATTTAAAAGGTCGATTAACCGCCTTTTGATGGAGAACCCTTTTTAAATATACTTTTGACAATTTTATATGTTTTATTTGACAAAATAAAATCCTTCTTTAGAATCTGGACATCAAAATTTACTTTGTGTAAAATTTTGTTATTTTTCCGATAAAGATCATTTTTGTTGAAAATGTTGAATTTTAATTAAAAACCTCCTTTTAATATAATTTATTTATATGGATAGATTATATTTTTAATTTAGATTAGAGTTTATTTAGAATATATTTTTACCATTTAATCTAATGGTGGTCATTAGAATTAATTTCACTTTGAAATTGGATTAAACTAGTGTCAATCTTTTAATAGATATTGTTTCTTACAAACATGCTATTTGTTTTGACTGCGGGAATTAATTATTAAATTAATTAATGAAACATATATGTTTCGAATTTTGTAAAATAGACATCATTTTTGAATTCGGAATATCAAATATATCTAAGGGTGAATTTTTGGTATTTTTCTGAAAAACTTCAATTTTTGATGAATAGTGAAACCACTAAGTGATAGTTTAAAAACTGATTTTTCATTTAAATGAAACTTTACCACTTCTGTGATTTGAATTTCAAAAATCCAACATACATGGTTGTCATTAGGATGTAAAATGTGGTTCAATGGGATTAAAATAATTTTTTGGTGAATAGTAACTTTTAAGTTTTTAATCGCGATTAGAGGTAATTAGTGTAATTTAAGGTAAAAATAATGTTTTAATAATATGAAATGACCTAGACACATGTCATACCCTCATTGTATGTGTCATGTACGACTAATAAAATCCATGGGTCAACTTCGGGACCCCATGGAGCCACTTTGGTTGGAAAATGACATAAATAACTTTTTATTTAAAGTTAAAATAAAAATGTCACAAGCATGAGTTGTTTTACTAAAACAATTTTTAAATGGGGTTATACAAGTCATATTTTTTACTATAAATATTAATTAGAAATCTAAAAATATTTCCTACATCATGATATATTTTTTATAAATTTTAGACATTAAATAAATTAAATTATTTATGACATCATGATGATGCAACGATTACCTCATTATTAAAGGATTTAAATAAAATGAAAATATAATGTTAAAACTATAACATACACTTGTCAAAGACCTATTGGATGAGTATATTTCGAACTCTTACCACCTTATCCTCGAAATACATCAATGTGGGACCTTTAAAATCCGAAACGCATTTGAAAATAAAGTAATATTTTGTAACTTTCCAAGAGTGCCCCTCCTCTCCTCTTATAAAAGGCCCCCACCTCTACCACCTTACCCAGACATCTCAAGCCTTTGGCTTGGCCAACCCCTACTCATTTTGTCTCTCCAAATCCCTATATTACTCTTAGAATCCTCACTTTGGGCATAAGACTTCCCAAGGAAGCCTTTGAGCTCAAATCAAAGAGAGATACCCGATTTTAAGGTAATGTCTTCACTTGTGTTCTTTTGTTTTATTTTGCTTCTCCAATCCCCTAAACTCTTTGTATTCATTTATTTTGTAACAAATCCAGTATCTTAAATATAATATGATGTTTTTATAATAAGTATTCGAGCTACACTTACACACACCTACATCTAATGGTTAAAGAACATACTGTTTCTGTGGATGGTGAATTTCTGCCTCATGAAACGATGATTGTTCAATATTCTTTTAACACCATCAAAGGTAGACATTAATATGTCACTATATTTATATATTATATATAATATGTTTATTTTTTACTTAAGCTTATGTATTTTTCATTTATTTCATACCTTTATGGTTTCCATTATGGTTAAACACGATATCTTCATTTTAGGAAGTGCGGACTACCGCCCCCTCAAAGTGATTTGATTCGTTAATACCATATGTGGTACATATAAAGGATAGATTTAATGATATTATATATGATAACATAATGGAATTATAATAATATTATGTATCATTATGTTTTAATTCCATTAAATAAGAAATATAAATGGAAGTAGCGTTCATGCGTACGTACGGCTTACCGTCTCCATGAACGGTGCATTTCATTTCTTACCTCTAAATGTTATGTAATATTATAAATTCATGTATATAATGGATATATATGATATATATGATATCTACATAATTAATATAATTATGGATATAATATATATTTTACCACATGAACAACTTGTAATTATAAAGAGTTTATTTTTGACTCAAGTAGTAATGATCTACAAAACGACCATTATTAACTTAAATAATTACATAGTGTTCATAGCCTGGTATTAAGTGATATAAAAGGAGTAATGAACTTTAAAAATTGTTCTTAAGTAAGTAGAAATTAACTCAAGTTTATTATTCAGGAGGTTAAAGAATGATCGAGTCAAGTCGAACCCGAGGTAAGGGATCCTACCCCTCTCTTTCTTTTTAAGTACACTCTTTCATGTCGTTCCTTTTAAGATCATATTTCTTATGATTGGGATGTTATTTTATATTACTATTACTGTACTTTTTATGTTAATATGATTAGAGACCCTATTTTCTATCATCAATCCATTTTGAAAGTTTTGAGTGGCGCCGTTAGGCTGCCGAATTTTCGTAAGAGATCTAACCTCGCTCTTTCTTTTTAAGTACTCTCTTTTATGTCACTTCTTTTAAGCTCCTCTTTGTTATGTTGGGGGATGTTATTTTATATTCCTCTTGATGTAAATTTTATTTTAATATGGTGAGAGACCCTATTTTGATCTCATCAATCCATTTTTGGATATTTTAAGTGGTGCCGTTAGGCTGCCGAGTTTTCGTAAGGGATTTTTCATCTCACTTTTATTTCCATGAGATTTATGCTACATTTTCCACCATTTCTGTTGAGTGGTATATATACTTCCCATTATTCTACTCTTTGTGTAATATAATTTAATTTATGAGTATTTACATCAATGATGTATTGTCTTTCTTTCATGGGGTGTATGTTTCGAAAGATACCCAGTTGGTAAGGGAACCTTTCACCCTCCTCTTTTTAAAAGACTTCTTTTGTTGGGTCTTTTAATTTACATATTGTTATGTTGGGATATGTTCTTCTATATCCTTATTGATGTAAATTTTATGTCCAAGTGATGAAATACCCTTTTCATATCTCATCAACTCATTTTGATGTGACGCTGTTAGGCTGTCAAGGGAACTTCTTAACCCAATTTTGATTTCTTTGGGTTCAACATGTAATTATTGAATATGTCATCCTTTGAATATTTGTTAATGACCTTTCATTATTTTACAATTAATATCAACTTATATTGGGTGTATTTATATTTGTCTCCCATAATTATGAGATTGATTTATCCTTAATTTAAGGATACCATCTTTATAATGGATTTCATCTCAATTTACATTTCCATTGAGACTTCATTGTTGTTATGCACCAATTCACTCTTATATGGTGTATATACTATCATTTGGAATATTATATCATGAATCCATTTATTCTCATGATATTATAAAGTTTTTATTAAATGTTATTCCTCAATTATTGTATTCAAGTGTCTCTCATTTTGTTAAAAACCCTTTAACTAAAATATCGTTTTAAATGTTTTAATGATTTAATATTATAAATATTTCTCATTAATATCCATGTTTTCAAAATGGTTTTAAGGATTTATTTATATGGATATTAATGGTTTAAAATGTTAAAAGCTTCAAAGTGGTATGGGACACTTTGATTCAAAAATCTCATTATTAAATGTTTTAAATGGTTTTGAAAATGGTTTTTAGAATGGATTCATTATTTCAATATCTTAAAATGTTATATTGTTATTGAAATGTGGGAATGTTATCTTTCCTTTATGCTTAAGTTATGTTCTATAATTATGTTATGGTTCTTGGGAATTGTTATCAAGATGGGTGGTTCCGTGATAAACTAAGGGCAGGTGATCCCGATATAGCTCTCTAATGCATTGGGTAACGCGAAGGAGTTAAACGTTAAGGTTTCTCCGAAGAGATTTAGGGAATATAATGTGATGGGTATTCCAAACGTAACTAAGAGGGTTACTCCCTATGTAAGAATGTTATGAATGCCTCAAGTTACCTTTATGTCTTATGATTTCTATGATTTATTCATGATTTTATGAGGTATGTTAAAGTGATTATGTTTTATGGGTAAAGTATGATTTCATTCTTATGTATATATGTACTCATGTTTCCTTTACATACTTTTTATAACCCTTACTAAGATTTTTATGCTCATCCCAAGTTTTTGAAATGTTTTTCACAGGTCAAGGGAATGGTACATGATATGATGATAGTGTCAAGGAAGTGTCAAGAAAGAATCCATGTTTTATTTTAAATATGTTTGCGTTGATGAGAAAAATGAATACTATATTTTATGTAACCACTTTGTTTAAATGTGGAATGTAATGCAAGTTTTATGATCTAATTCTCTAAAACTCTAAACCTAAAAAGATCCTCAATGTGTAATATTGTAATAACTCAAGATTAAGTAAGGTTTAAGGCTGGGGCATTATAATAGGGGTCTGCTTGGACATGTTGAAATGCTTATAGGGCTCTACCCGAACATGCTTAAATGCTTAGAGGGCTCTACCCAGACATGCTAAAATTATTAAAGATCTCTTCCCGTACATGTTAAAATTCTTATATGGGTCTATTAGTAAACTCTGAATTTCATAGATGGATTTTCCTGACTATGTTGTAATGCTTAGAGCCTGGTTATGCTATAATGCTTACAAGGATCTTCCCAATTCTAATGTGATGATTGATTGACTATACCCTGGGAGGGTTATGGCTATGATTGGAATGGTTCTTCAATATGCTTATGGATATCAAGTATCATTTAGAAGTAGGTTTGGTTATGGTTATGGTTGGAATGGTTCCATGACATGTTCATATATATTCTATATTATGTCAAATCAATCTTAGTTGGCCCCATGTGGAAACCCATAACTCAAGGGTTAGTGGATTTACTTTTTATGTGTAGTTTTAATCTATTAATTAAGCCCCTATTATAATATTATTACATTCACTATATAAACATACTATATTTTTTTATACATTATTGGTGTTGGCTTAATGAGTTTTACTCACACCCTGCTTGGGCTACCATTTCACATGGGTACCCGAGCAGCTCTTATATGTTTATTGGAGGCACTTGGTTAGGATGAATCTTAAGTTAGCATGGTCAAGAATTATGGATCTAATTACTATATAAATCATGGGATATGTTTAGTTTTGGAGATACATAGGATCCCTATTGATTGTTTTTTTATTTTATTTTGGATATGTGACTAGACCAGTGGGAGGTTATGGTTTGTATGAATTGGTTATTCAAACCTTTATCACATTCCATATATGGTTACTAGTTGTTTATTTATTTATGAATACTCTGATTATTTCTATCTATGGGTGATTTTTAGTTATTTATTCATTATTACGCACTCTGATATAGGGGGTATAGTCTCTCCATCATACCATCTTACACCTCTACTGGTAGTCAAAATCATCCGGTGTGACATCTATAAACCCGCACTCTGGATCCAGTGCTGAAAACATAAGCTTTACATTTCTGTCTTATATATTAATAAATGTCCCCCAATTTTTTCCATCCAAACCGTACAACATCAAAAGGAAATATTGGATCACTTACATACCCAAAGACATTTTAGGTTCAGAGTTATAGAGAATTAGTACAAAGTCTTATATAAACAACACTCCTGACTTCAAGAGATTATCTCCCACTATACCTAGATTTTCATATTCCATATTAGCTCTTCAAAATCTACCATAAATTTATCTACATATGGAACCTTTCTATATAAAAATCATATTTCATCATTATTCATAAACTAGGAAAAATAAAACATAATAAGGGTGATCTCAAATGCTCAGTAAGGGTAAACATGAGCATTAACAATTGAACGTCATTAGTGAGAGTAATATGAGCATAATGTTCTGATAACATAATCAAAGTGCACAGGCATAACATAAGATAATTCATACCAATCAATACCCAAATCATCAATATGAAACATGGAATAAAGTTATACCATAGGAAATGAGTCATAAGAATCAATAATCATGAGTAATGTGATGTCAACCATGATAAAAGGAAACATCTATAACCCATAGTAAGAATAAAAAAACATGTTAGTATCTTGAAACATTTTTATTTCACTCTTACATATGTAATAACCTTCACATATGTAATTGGAATAACCCTCATGGTTATACATAGAATAACTATCATGATTATACTTGGATTAAATATCATAATTACACTTGAAATAACCATCATAGTTATACTTGGAATAACCATCGCAGAATATTCCAATAATTTATTAGGAGAAACATAATCAGTTAACTCCATCCCTTTACCCAATGCATTGGAGAGCTATAATGAGCTCACCCACCCTTGTTTTATAATGGAACCACCAGTCATCATAAATAATGACCAAGAACCATAATATGAATAAAGTACACAGAGCTTTCATTTCATCATAAAACTTATAGAAACATCCATTATTTCTTCCATAACTCAATTAAACCATGGAAAAGGAATCAGTTTCATGATAATCTCTTTGAAAATATCATAATACATCCAAAGAAAGAATGTGTATGGTATCATTATAAGATATCACAATGGATCATATGTAACATCAATGGTTATTGATGTTGATGGATATAAATACCATTAAAATACCATTAAAAATATTCTTGAGTAAAATACCATTTTTACTTTAAAAATCACTTTTAAAAACTAAAAATTTATAAAATATTTTGAAAATATATAAAGTAAGATTCAAATAAAATAATTTTCATAATGATGTTAAAATAAATTTATGGCATAAATGTTAAAAATAAACATTAATTTAAAATATTTTGTAAAAGGAGTCAAAAGTGAACCATTTAGTAAATGTTAAAAAAATTCCTTTTAAAAACTTTTAATGGAAGGTCAAAGATCGTGTAAAATATATTTAAGAAATTTTTTATGTTTATAAAAGAACATTTTTTGAAAACATTTTAGAAAATATTGACATTGAAGAGAAATATTCCCGATTTAAAAGAAGATACAAGATTAGTATCACTATCATGTCAAAGGGGAAGTATATACACCTCAGTAATTAAATAGGTGCATATCATAAACATATGCCCCAAATAAATGGAATTTAAGATGAATAACCCTTATAAAGATCATATCATTGAATTGAGAATTAATTAATGGAGAGATTATGTGTAAAAAATGTAAATCCAAAAAAATGCATAATAAAACAATTTAGTGATAAATTATCATATAATAATGGTATAACAAATTCAATTATGAAGTTTTATAACACAACTTACTGAAAATGAGTTAAGAAACCCTTTACTACTTAGTAAATTTCAAGTCAAATACCCTTGGATAAAATAATTAAAATTACAATATAAAATATCATGAATTATTCATTATTAATTATATAACATGTAAAATGGAATTATATACACCATATAATCAAATGCTGGGGTGTGGAAACTCTATGTTGTTAGTATGTTTTCTTCTCTCTTTTACCTTTGGGTCGTGTAATGTCATATGTCCATGAAGTCTGGGTTCCCCCTTATTCTCTTAAAAGGGGGTTTATTATCATTATAATAAAAAAATTGAAGGCCTTCAGTCCATTGGATGGTATATACACCATATAAAATAAATTATGTGTATAATAATAAAATATTCCTTAATGAAAATAAATTGAGATGAAATCCCTTACCTTGAGTCTAAAATTTCTATATATGTCCTTCAACACTTGTATAATATACTCATATAAATTATTTGATCTCTTAATAAAATTTTCCTAGATTAATCCCTTATCCTTAAATAATTTTTTTTATTTATTACAATGACATATTTAATTACTTAATCAGTTAATTCCATATTGGGTGTTTTGAGGACGTTTGGTCCATAATTTCAAAATGACTTATGTATGTTGATTATGGAAAAAGGAGTCATTGTAAAATAATATCCATTATAATAATAATAATGAAATAACTATCATTTTTATACATCAATTAAAATTTTAAATCCAACCATTAAATATATTTATGAAAAATGAACCATGTTATAATCATGGCGATGGTAGGTCATACGTACGAATGAGTAACGTTTCTATTTTTCAACGATCATTATGGAAATAAGTTAAGTATTATTATATCTTTACATAATTATCATAGTATAATAAATATAATATTAATTATTTAAATATACTTATGTATATCATCCATGTGATGTGGTGATGAAAAATTAATCACATCACTTCATGGAGGTGATAGTCCACACATACGCATGAATAATGTTTTCATTTTTCAGTGAATGGAAGGTTAAGAAAATGGGTATTGTATTGTATTTTAAAAAATATAAATAATTCATTAAAATAATATATATATATATATATATATTAAATCCATCATTATTACCATATTTGAGAGGTGGTGATGGAAAATGAATTACATCAGCCGGCGAGGCGGTAGTCCTCCACACACACAAACAATGGATTCCTTTCCCATTTGATTAAGGTTGGAGATGGGATATAGGGTTTTCTGTTAACATAATAAAATATTAGTATATTTTATATACTTATGTTATTATATCATCCAGGTTAAATAATATTTTAATTAATTGGAAGAATAAATAAAACAAAAAAAATCGGTTAAGAATGATACCTCTTCTGCACACAACCTCTTAAGGTTTACACCAAAAGCTTCCCTATGTTGATTTTATGATAAAAATATCCTATAGGATATGATGAGAGTTTTAAGGAATGTATTTGGTTATGGATTTTCTGAACCAAATGGTTATTGAAGTGTGAAGTAAATATAATAAGAGATTCCATTCATAAGAGAGGGGAGATGCACTCTTAGAATTTCTCAAAATATTAAATTAATATAAATTAATTTTCGATTCCAAACTAATTTATTTAAAATATAGGATTAGTATAGGTATAAATCCACTCATAAAATAAAACTTATAAAAGTTTTTATTATGAATTTATCCTTATATTTTGGTTTTAACCCCTCATTAACATTTTTCACACTTATCATGACAACAAGAATTTTTACTCTTTGAGGGTCAAGACAGTTACTATAAATGGATAAAAGGACCATAAATGGACCATGGTTGATATTAAAAACCATATACTAATAAATTATATGAATATAATATTTTTAATAATTTTATATCATTTAATAAAATATTTTTTATTATAAAATATCATTAATTTCAATTTTTAGAACTATTCATTACTTTGAATTTAATAACATCAAAATAATAAATAAAATTCAAACCAAATTTTTTATTAAAACCCTAAACTGTTATATTTATCTATAAAATTAATTTATTATATTAATCATCTCTAATTATATTATTTTTTATATTTTTAATATCATTTATTTTATTTTTCCATTTATTGAATAATTATTGTTTCATCTTTGTGTAAGCATTTACGATAATTATTTATTCACTAACAATTAAATATAAATTATAATTATTAATATAAAATATTTATATTTAAAAATAATTTTTATAATCAAATATATATTCTTTTTATTCCCATGTAAAAAATATTATAGTTATTTAAAATAATAATGTGACATTTTTTACTTTTCTTTACATAAAATATTAAAAAGGTTATAATCACACCCAAATATGAAAAAAGGCTATATAACCGAATATTTTATGACTATGTATTATATTTAATCATCCAATGAAATTAATTTAACCATTAGGGTCATTTTATAGTCATTATCGTATTATTTTTAACCCTTAATTAACTAATTTACTCTATATCATGGTAACAAAAAATTACTAAGGTTGTTATTCATATTGACCAGAAATAAAAGAGACCTATTTAAAATTTTATACACAATTATTCAAAATATTGAATCAATTTTAAAAAATTAAAAACAAAAAATTTTCATAATTTAATTTAAAATTAAATTGACAAAACGTGATGAAAAAAAGTTTTTCAGAAAAATTATTTTCAAGTATAAAATCAGTTTATACTAAGTTAAATGAAAAAATTCATTTAAAAAACCATAATTGTATTATTTTAAATTAAAAGTAACTAGTTAAATTTTAAAACTAATCCAAAATATAATTTTACTTTTTAAATATAGTTTTTAATAAAAATTAATATTTTCACTATTCACTAAAAACCAAACTTTTCAAGAAAAATTCAAATTTTACCATAGGATAATTTTGATATGATGATTTAAAAAAAATTTATTTATTTTATAAAATACATTTTCTTAAAGTTACATAAATTAATTATATTATTCTCTCAATAAAAATATTTTTCAATAAAATATATATTTGAAGAATGAAATGGCTATTATAAAAATTAAGTGATTATTTCCTAAGAATTAATTAATACATTTTTATTGACCATAGACTTTATATATATTTCAAAATGTATTAAATCCTATTAATACCTAAAAATTTAATGGCTAGTTTATAATGGTCACATTTCAATAATAATATTTTTTAGTTCGTTTACACTCAATGTTGCATATCATACATGTTATCAAACATAATGTCCTTATTTAAAAATATTAGGATATTACATTCTCCCCCTTTAAGAAATTGCATCCTAAAAATTTTTAACATGATCTCGGTAATATAAGGTTGATATTTTAAAATACCTATATTGGAATCCCTCATCATAAAAAGGGTTAATAAAACTTTCTCTTGAAAAGAGAGAAAGGGAAGTACTAAGGTCATCTAGAATAACATGTAACTAGGTTTTCATATTGGAAAACATGGGTGGGATATGAAAACAGGGATATAAATAAAAAAATTAACTCTCAAGTGTTGATAAAATGGGGTAGATAACATAGTTAGGGGAAAGTTAATGATCATAAAATCATAAATCTGTGATCGGTGAAGAGACCATCGATTCATCAGAGATGAAGGTAATAGAATAACATCTTTGTTTCAAGATACTTTTTCCTATATTTTAGAAATTAATTTGTCATATAGACTAATAACTTAAGGAAATATTCTTAATTTACAATTATAATTTCATTCTTTAATCAATTTTAATCACAATATCATCTTTTTCTCCAAATAATGAATATTGAATATGAATTTTTTATGCCTGAAGCACTAAAATAAACATATAATGAATCAAATAATCCATAAGAGAATAACAATATATTCCTCATATCTTTAAACATTAACCAAAATAAAAATATTTAGCACAAGTTAAGATAATTACCAAAATGCATAAACCTTCATACAAATAAATAATATATTAATATCCAAAATTAAATAGTAATACCCAATATTTAAACTAAATAATTACATAAATAGATATGATTAAAATTATTCAAAATATTCCTAACCAAGATTGAAACCAAAAAATAATAAGTATTTGATCACACATCCTTCCAAGATAAATTTAACACTTATCTCCCCTTAACTAATTTTTTTTATTATTAACTGAAAAAATCCCATAACAAAACAGGACCATGGGAAAGTCCAAAAATACAATCTTAAGGAGGAAAAAAATAATGGAGACTGAGTTGATATCCTCTAATCAGATCAATCCCCTCTATTTTCAGTTGAAAAATGCTGGAAAAACAGGTAATGTTTCTCCCTTAGTCTGCCACCGCCATTAAAGAAAGATGATCTACTACTTTATTGCCCTCAGGCCACGTATGAACAACTTGAGTGTTTTTGTTGATGCTGCCCTTATATTTCTTGATTATATATGCAATCAACCAAGGAGTGGGTATTAAACCATTTATAGAATCATGAATAATTCTGGAGCCAGTTTTAATTTGCTCAAGAATAAAGCTTTTATGTCCACACAATTTAAGTCCTGTGAACATCGCATTTGCCTCTGCCTGAATTGAGTTCCCCTTACCATAATAGGTTGTTAAAGTAATAATAACACTCACTTTATAATCCCGGACCACCCCTCCACCACGCATAATCCCAAAAATATAAGAACCATCAAAATTAAGTTTGTAACCCACTTTTTGAGGAGACCAACAGACCCAGTTTCCTCTTAAAATAGAACTAGTATACTGTATTAAAGGCACACTCACATGTATGTTTCTCATAGAGGGGGCATGAATCTAGTCATTGTAACCACTGTTAAAATTAATCAGGAGATGCTTGGTTCTTGTGACAACATATATTCCTGCAGAAATAAGACCTTCAAATATGGATTTATTTCTGGATTTCCAGATACACCAGCAACTCGCATTCATAATCAGCGCCCTAGCCATTTTTTCTAGACTTCCACCATTCAGACCAAAAATTCATCTTTCCATGAAAGGATCATCAAGGAGGTCTGTAAAAAAACCATTAAACTCTCCAAAACAAGTCCATACATTCATAGCCCATTCTTCTTCAAAAAATAGATGGTTGGCATCCTCCTCATTATGAATTTTACAACAATGACATTTAGAGACCATATTAATACCCATCCTTCTCACATTATCATCAGTAGGTATGGCTTGGTTTCTAATCCTTCATAATACGAAACTGAATTTAGAAGAAATTTTTATGTACTATAACACATTATTCCATGTTTCTTATTGCTCCGGTGAATGATTGATCCTACGAAAGTCTTTTGCAGAAAACAGACCTGAATTTGAAGCAGTGAAAACACATATTTTTGGATCTGAATTAAACTCAATACTATCAAACACCTCCTTTTGATCTTTGTTTAAAACAACATTAATGAAACTTGGATGCATACTTGCCTCTCTAAATGAAATAGAAGGCCCTAGACGGTTTGGAAAACCAATACTAGAACCTGCCCAATTATGATGCCAAAAAGAAATATCCCCTTTCCCAATAATATAATATCTAAAATATGTTATTCATTTAAATAAATAAATAAACTTATATCCCAATAATAACATTAAAGAAAGTGTTTATCTCAAAATTTATCTCATGCCTTTTATATTACATTCAGAAAATTGTAAAATCATTTCTCCAAAATAATACTTCATGTTAAACCTAAGGTTTAGATATACCTCAACCCAATAAAATGTTTCCCAAAATATTATTAATCGCCTTAAAATTATATCACTTAAAATCACAAAAGGGGTGTCTAAGACTTTGAACTTATGATCAACCTTAAACTTATAAACTCATGATGGTATCCATAAATATTATGATAACCTCATATGAAAACATAAAAATTGATAAAGTTATCTAAAACTTTCTATGATACCAACTATGACATCTAAAAACCTACACTCCTGGATCCATCTCTAAAAATAATAATATTTACATTTATAGATTTGATAATGATAAATATGACACAATTTTTTTCATCCAAACATTACAACATAAAAAGTGAATATTGGATCACATACATACCCAAGGACCTTTTAGTTTTAGAGTTTTATAGAATTAGGAAAAACTCTTACATAAACAACACTCTTGACTTTAAGAGTCCCACTATACCTAGCTTTTCATATTCCATATTAATTATTCAAAATATCCCATAAAATTATCCACATATGAAACCTTTCTAGACATAAATAATTTTTCATAATTCTTCATAACTTGGGGAAAAAGAAATATAATAAGGGAGAGTTAAAATACTTAGTAATGTTAAACAAAATCATTAACGATTGAATTTCATCTATGAGAGTAAGATGAGCATAAGGGTATGATGACATAATCAAAGTTCATGAGCATAACATAAGATAATTCATAATAATCAATACCTAGATCATCAATCATGAAACATGGACTAAATATTTACCAAATGAAAAGGATTCATACGAATCAATAATCATGAGAAATGTGATTTCAACCTTTATAGGAAACATTTATAACCCATAACAAGAATAAAGAAAACATTTTGGTATCTTTGAACATTTTCATATCACTCTTACATATGGAATAACCTTAACAAATATAAGTAAAGTAACCCTAATAGTTACACATGGAATAACCATCATAGTTACACTTGGAGTAACTATAATAGTTACACTTTAAATAACTATCATGTTTATACTTGGAATAACCATCGCAGTATATTATCATAATATCTTAGGAGAAACCTAATCAGTTAACTTAGTCCCTTTACCCAATGCATTGAAGAGCTATAATGGGATGACCCACCCTTGATTTATAATGGAACCATCCATCATTATAAATAATTTCTAATAACCATAATATTAATAAAGTATATATATCTTTCATTTCATCATAAAACTCATGGAAACATCCATTATTGATTTCATAACTTGATTAACCCATAAAAAAGGAAATGGATTCATGAAAATCTATTTAAAACAATCATAATCCATTCAGATAAAGAATGAGGATGGTATCATTACAAATTATCCCTAGTGGATTATAAGTAAAATCCGTGGGTTTTTATATTGATGAATATAAATACCATTGAAATATCATTAAAAATATTTTTGAGGAAAATAAACTTTTCAATTTGAAAATCACTTTTAAAAAACAAAAAAACATAAAATATTTTGAAAATATTTTTCTTTGAAAATAACCTTTAAAATTTATAAATTAATATTCAAAGTAAATAATGTTCATGATTATTAGAAAATACATTCATACCATAAATTTTAAAAATAGACATTGTTTTCAAACATTTTGTAAAAGGAGTCAAAATTGACCCATTTAGAAGTTGATAGGAAATTTTATTTTAAAACCTCTTAAAAGAAGGTAAAATATCATATAAAATAGTTTTAAGAAATAATTTATGTTTATAAAAGAACATTTTTTGAAAACATTTTATAAAATATGGATATAAAAGAGAAATATTCCCGATCTAAAAGAAGATACAAGATCAACATCACTTATAATTGAATTTCTTGATATTTATTTAATAAATATGGTAGGAAATATAAATTATATATAGAATATAAATTCATAAATATATTAGAATAAAATATATTTGGTTTAAGAAAATAATATCTTGCGATTTCCCCCCAAGGAACCTTGAACATAAACAATCTCGAAAAGAAAAGATATTGCAACATAAAGCCTTTAGCACTTCGGTAACATTTCAATCATAAACCAAATGAAAGAATAACATTAAATGAAACATTAAATATCATGAAAATTATTATATTCATGATATATCATTTCAAATTGTTAGTATATACACCTCATAAAATAATATAGGTGCATATCATAAACATATGTCCCAAAGAAAGGTAATTTGAGATGAATAACCCTTACAAAGATCATATCATTGAATTAATAATTAATCAATGAAGAGCATATTTATAATAAATTTAAATCATAAAAAATATTTTAAATACATAATAAAACAATTTAGTGATCAATTCACACATAATCATGTTATAACAAAGTCAATTAAGAAGAGTTATAACTCAATAAAAGGAAATTGGGTTAAGAAACCCTTTACTACTTGCTAACTTTCAAGTCAAATAAACTTGGATAAAATAATTTAAATTTCAATGTAAAATATCATGAATTAGGAATTATTCATGATATAAAATTTAAAAGGGTAGTATATAAATCATATAAAATAAATTTTATGTATAATAATAAAATATTCATCAATGAAAAGAAATTGAGATGAAATCCCTAGCCTCGAGTCTAAGCTTGCTATACATGTACTTCAGAACCTTTATAATAGGATCCTATCAATTATTTTATTTATTAAGAAAATTTTACTATATTATACCATATCCTTAAACCATTTTTTCATTTATTAAAATGTCATATTTAATTACTTAATCAGTTAAGTCATTATTGGGTGTTTTGAGGACGTTCGGTCCAAAATTTCAAAATAAATTTGGTATTTTGAACATGGTCAAAGGGTTTATTTTTTCATAATTTTAAGAATAAAAAACATATAATAATTATTATTTTTATACATAATTTATAATTTTAAATCTAACCATTAAATATTTTTATGAAAAATGAATTACGTTACAGTCATGGTGATGGTAGGTCGTACACATGCATGAGTAACGTTTCTATTTTTCCATGATCATTATTAAAAGAAAGTAAGTATTATTTTATATTTATATAATGATAATAATATAATAAATATAATATTATTTATTTAAATAAAATTATATATATACCATCCATGTTATGTGATGTGATGATGAAAAACAAATCACATCGCTTTGTGGAGGTGGTAGTTCACACATACGCACGAACGAAATTATCATTTTTCAGTGAATGAAAGGGTAAGAAAATAAATGTTTTATTATATTTAAAAAATGATAAATATTTAATTTATATAATATATATATATATTAAATATATCATTATAACCATTATTGAGAGGTGGTGTTGGAAAATGAATAACATCAGTCCATAAGGTAGTAGTATGTCGTACACATGAATGATGAATTTCTATCCCATTTGATTGAGGTTGGAGATGTATATAGGTTATTCCATTATCATAATAACATATCAATATATGGTAGATAATTATTTTATCATATCACTTTGGTTAGTGAAATTTTTAATGAAGTGTAAGAAGAAATAAAACAGAAACAATTGATTAAGAACGATGCCTCTTATTCGGACAACCCCTTAAGGATTACACCAAAAGCTTCCCAAGGTTAGATTTATAGTAAAAAAAATCTTGTATGATGTGATTATATATTTAAGTAATTTATTTGGGTATTTATTGTATAAGACAAATGGTTCTTCAAGTGTTAAGTAAATATAAGAAGAGATTCTCTTTTATAAGAGAGGGGAGGGGCACTCTTGGAATTTCTCAAAATATTAAATTAACTTAAATTAATTTTTAATTCCAAATGGATCATAATAGATTTATTTTAAATATAGAATAATTATGGGTATAAATAATCTCAAAATATAAAAATTAATCAAGTTTTTACTATTTTTTTACCCTTATCTTTTGGTTTTAACCCCTCGTTAACCCCTTTAACACTTATCGTGACAACAATGATTTGTACACTTTGAGGGTTAAGATAGTTACTATATATGTAAAAGAGTATCATAAATAGTACATGGTTGATATTATATACCATATACTGAAAAAAATTCTAAATATAATATGTTTAGTAATTTTATATCATTTACTAAAATATTATTTATTATAAAATATCATTAATGTCATTTATTAGAACTACTCATTACTTTGACTTTAATAATATCAAGATAATAAATGAAATTAGAACCAAATATTTTATCACATCCCTAGCCTATTATATTCATCTATAAAATTCATGTATCATATTAATTATCTCAAATCATATTACTTTTAATATTTTTAATATCATTTATTTTATTTTATTCATTAATTGAATAATTACTACATCAACATTGTGTAAGCATTTAAGATAATAATTTATTCACTAAAAATTAAAAATAAATTATCATGATGAAGATAAATAATTTATACAGAAAATTAATACTTATAACCTAACAAAACTTTTGTTTATCCCCATGTTAAAAATATTATAGTTATTAAAAACAAGAGTGGCATTTTTTACTTTTATTTACATAAAATATTATTAAGGTCATAATCACACCCACAAAAAAAGGCCATTTAATTGAATTTTTTATGGTTATATACCAGATATACTCATCCAATAAAATTAATTAAAGTGTTTGGGTCATTTTATAGTCCTTATCATATTATTTTCAGCCCTTGATTACTCGAGTTACCATTTACTATGGTAACAAAAATTATTAAGGTTGTTATTCATATTAAACAAAAATTGAAGGTAAATATTTACCAAATTTGGACCTAATAATTCCAAATATGTAATAAATTTTTAAATATCCAAAACACAAAATTCTAATAATTTAATTTAAAATTAAATTGACAAAATGTGATGAAAAACAGTTTTTAAAAAAAATGCATTTTCAAGTATAAAATGTTTTTATACTAAATTAAAATATAAATTTCATTTAAAAAACCATAATTGGATTATTTTAAATCAAAATTATATAATTAAACTTTTAAAACTAATTTAAAATATAATTTTACATAGTAAATACATCTTTCAATAAAAATTGGTATTTTCCACTTCACTAAAAAATCAGACTTTCCAAAAAAAATTCAAAACTTGAACCATAGGATAATTTTTACATGATAATTTGAAAAATGATATTTATTTTATCAAATATAATTTATAAATTTTACAAAAATTAATTATATTATTCACTCAATAAAAAACATTTTTAAAGAAAACATATCTTTAAAGAATAAAATAGATTTACTAAAAATTGAGTGCTTATTTTCTAATAATTAATCAATACATTTGTATTGATTAAAACCTTTATATATATTTCAATATTTAGTTAATACTATTAATACCCTCTAATTTAATGGCTAGGTTATAACATTTAGATTTAAATAATAATATTTAACGGTTCGTTTACGCTTGATGTTGTACATCATACACATTATCAAACATAATGTCCTTTTAAAATCTAGGTATATTATATCTGGAGTATGGGTAATCACACTTGAGTTTATGTTTTGAACCATTCTATCCACTAGTTATATATTGAACTAGGGTGGGGCGTTATATTAAGGCCTTTTAATTTTTTTTGAGTCCTTTTTTTAGCATTGTGAATTCATGAATTATTTTGAGAAGACTGGGTTTATAGGGAATTCAGATGGGCACAAACTACTACATATAGTTTGGAAAACTGTGTGTAGACCATTTATCTAGCTCTGGTTCTCTCTCAATGTAATTTTTATGATTTATGTATGGTCATCCAACTCATGTGTTCAAGCTGTGCATAACTGATATTTCATATAATTTAAATGTTTTCTTACTTTTATTGTTGGGTTTCTATTCCCTTTGATTTTGGTTTATTCTGATTTTAGGAAATTATTTTAGAAAAATTACTTGTTGTTTTGGTTTGTTTAAGTGATCTTTTAAAATAAAAAACTTGGGGTTTTTTAAAAGAGTTGGGAATTGCTTGGAGTTTTGAAAAAAAAAGTTTTAAATTCAAAGTAGTGTTTGGTTTTTAGTGATTCTAAAATATTTTGAATTTAAAAGGATGAAATATTTTTGGAAAACCTAGTTATAGTTATATTATTTTCCAATGTTTTCATGTGGTGTTAATAAATTTTAATAGAAACATTTTGAATAGTTAAGTGTGAAATGTTTTAAAATCTATTTTTTAAAATATTTTGATGATAGGGAATTTTTCTTTAAAAGTTTTCAAGTGATTGTAAATATAGGTTTAAAGAATAGAAATTCTTTTTTAAATAAATTTTGTTAAAATAATTTTGAGTTAAAGAGGTTATTTTTCTTTCATAAAGAAATTAAGACTTTGGGGTTTATTGGTTTTGATTTTATTTAGTTTTGGATTATGATTTGTGTAATATGGTATGTTAAGTCATTTTGTGACTTATACTATGATTTGAAATACTTTAATTTTGAAATTTGTTTTGATGGGTTTTTTCTTCTTGTTTTTAGAGTATGCCTCACAATCATATTTAATGGAAAATTTGGTTGATCAATGTTATATTGGAATGGTTGTTCTATTAGATCCATAATCAGGGCTTTATGTCATTCCTAGCATGCCCCAACATGAGGATTATGTATGTAGGTTTCAAATCCTAAATCCGCCTCACTTCTTTAGACAATAGGATTCTAAAAAAAGGTGACATAGAAAAAGAGTATTTAGTATATATTCTACTAATTTAATATTACTAAATCTCACAGGGTTAAGTTTTTAACTTTCATTCTTGAGAGTTTGGGTTGGGAGTGGTGGAAGTATTTTTTCTAGGATAAGCCATAGAAGGACTATTCTTGGGTATCTATTAAGGGGTGTTTAATTTAGGATGTATTTCATGATTCAGTGAGGTTATTGATGGTAATTGAATTTTATAGCCTCCAATAAGGATATAAAATTGTGTTGGGGTACACTCATTGTTTTATCGAGTTGGTGTTAGATCCACCTCATCTGGCCATGGATGACTCTACAATGGCATGGTGTTTTTGGGAATTCCTCTACCCAGGTCTATCATAGGTTGTGTTTCCTCTCATCCTAAACTATTATAGTACATTATTGATATATGATTTAAAGGTTAAATAAGACTTTATAGGATCATCTTAGGGATTGGGAATTTCTTTTATTATTGGATGTGATGGAGGAGGTCGTAGTAAGGGGAAAAGGAAGTGTACCATGTCAAACCCCACAAATAGTGGAATGAAAAGTCAATTATATTTCTTATTTCCAGATTCCTTTGGAAATAATCACTTGGTTTTCTGCAAGTGTGTAAGGGTAGGTCACATCAAGCATAGTTGTAATAATCTCCCTAAATCATGCAGTGTTTGTGGTCTTTTGTAGAGGTTATTTTGGTTTTTCTATAAAAATCAACATGGTCAAGGATCATCATCTACTAAGGACATGTTGGAATATAAAAAGATATAATATAATAGGAAATTTTCCCTGGGACTTAGATTAAATCATTCTCACACAATGGAGGAGGTTCTAGTGGAAGTTGATGTTGGTTCATCTTATGCTTCTTTTGATGTCAGAGTGAAGATTGTTTGATTTTTCCTTGATGTATCTCTTTTCCACTTGTGATCTTTTGACATTGGGAGTCATATTTCTTGTTACCATGGTTTCTCAATGGTGATTTTTTTTCTAGTTTCTTTATTGGAATCTATCTTGGTAATGTTAGAATTTAGTTTTATATACTTCCATGTTTACTTTCACTTGTTTTTCTTCTTCTATTTTTAAGAGTTGAGTTAAGGGAATTGAATCTCAGTAAAATTCAATATGGTGAGGAGATCCCCAATATTGAATTTTTCATGTTAAAAGTTTTTTCTTTATCTTCCATGTAAATTCTTTTTTCATGATATGGTGGTCACAAATTGGGTATTTTGGTTTCCATGATCTTGAACTTTCCTCTTTGGGTTATATCGAAATAAGGATATATGTTTATCTCCTTGTATAATCCTACTTTGAGTTCTTAATTTTTTAGGATTGGGTTCTTGGGAGATGATCCTTATGTGTTTGTTTTCATGTATTCTCCTTTGACTATCCCTTGTGGGATGGTGGTTGTTTTGGAAATGCATGTGCCTCAATGATTTTTTTTATTCTCTTTACTAATCATGATGTGGTCCCTCTATTAGGTTAGTGGTTCTTTTTCTTGATAAAAATAGGAGAGTTTGGGTAAGTTTTTGGGTGACCGAGAGTTAATGTTGATAATTATATAAGGTTTCTATTATTATTACTATAAGACAATGTCCTAGGAATGTGGTCGCAGGTTTCCCTCACTTAACTTATGGTTAAACTATGTTTTCTTCTTGATGAGGTGTGTTTTTTCTTGATGAATTTCCAATTTATCTCTTTATTTATCTTGAATAACCTTTGGGTTGGTGTTTCTTGAGTTGGTATTCTTTTCAAGTAATATTTTTAAAATCAATTTTTGAGGTTGTCATGTGTGTTTATTTTAAGGTTGCTTCAAAGTTTAATGGTTCATTTCTTACTTTTGAATAGTTGAGGGTTGTTGTATGGTTTTTGAAGACTAGTTTCTTAGTGAATCTTATTTAAATATTTTCTTATCCTAACCTAAACCAGTTCAGTAGTTTTCTTTGGAAGTCTTAATTTGTGTAGTGAACTCTTATAAATTTGATGTTCTGATCTCAGTCTCTTCCTTATTTTTTTAGATTTACTTCTCATTGTTTTCTAAGGGAGTTAAAAAAGTTTAGCCACTTAATGTTTTGGTATTGATTGTATATCTTGGGTTTTATTCTCTCTCTAATATTGATCAACCAATGTACTTGAAGATTTTTGGTGGAATAAATCCTTATGGTGTACATAATTGTAACATCTTACTTTTTTTTAATTCTAATTGAACCTTTTCTCTTCTTTGTTGAGTTTTCAAATTTTTCTAAGTTGGTGAGAGGAGTATGGGTGTGGCTTGAAGTGTGGTGGAAGTGTGGAACTTGGTTGTAGCAGGAATATCTATAATGAGTCCATCAGTTAGATAGTAGTACTTTTATTGTAGCTAGTGGCCAGCCAGTGGGTTGTAACAAGGCTACAAAAGATCTTTTATAGCCACCAGCTAGTCGATGTTGGCTGCCAGGTAGCCAAAAACATTTATGGATGTGAGAAAACATCAAGGATATTATTTTATTTTACCCTTAATATCTATTTAAATATTTTAATCTCCTCCCTCAACCAATTATCAACCCCCCATTACTTTGGGAGCTCTCCTTGGAAAATTTTGGCTTCCCCATCCTTTATTCTTATTGGATCTAAGCATTTTTTATTCACTGTGTTTCCTGATTAGTAAGTCTCTCTTATTTTTGGTCTTGTATCCTCTTCTTCTTCATTCTCTTCTTTACCTAAGTATATTTCAACCATGGGAATTCATTGGATATCTGTTTTCTAATTAGTAAATTTAATTGTAGGTATCTCCTTATAGATTCTTTGAGTCACTCCTCTCTTTGACTTGTGGATTCGTTTTGATGATCAAGATTTTGATCAATTACAAGGTATGTGTCCTGAATTGAATCAATGATTTCTTATGCTTTAATCTTGATATTTTGATGTCTTTTATTCTTTCTACCTTTATCTAGTAGTTAAAACTGTGATTTATGATCTCATGATCTTTTGATAAAAGTGGAAATGGATTTTTATATGATTTAATGTGAAAACTATTATAAAGGATTATACTTGTCATGACCCGACCCATCGGGGCCCACCTGGCTGGCGATAAGTTGTGTGTGACTACCCCAATCCCACATCTAATAGTCCAGGGGCTAGATACCAGCACCCTATAGGTATAAAAATCACATGGGAGACCTTATAATATGGTACTTGTACATAATCACACATCTCCAATCTTATACAATTCTGAAATTTAAAATAAAACTAATACCAAATGCATGAATATGTCTAAATCCCACAACCAGAGCATGATGAATAATATTGAAAATCATAAAGGGCCAAATACAAGCTTTCCAAGAACTGTAAATAAGTCCAACCTGCTAGTAAAAGGGGACTAAAGTCAAATGTGACTCATATAATGAACTGTAGTTTGTCTAACCCAAATATAAGCTATGTCTTCTCCTATTCCATCGATAACCTCATCAAAATACTGGTCATTTTCATAATACACAACATGTTCGGGAAGATCCCATCTTGGGGTGAGTATAACAATACTTATTAGGACACCCATAAATCACTTAGAATAAAGCATCAAGAGTAGTCATCTCATCTCAAGATATTTCAATCATAATATGATACATACAATCAAACATCTATAAATACACATGGTAGACACTAAGTCTCAAGGTAATGTCACAACTTCATTGTTAGGCTAAGATTATACTCAAGGGTCTATAACCATACTCACCTAGGATAACTCACTCCCCAAGTCTAATAGCACTGATGGAATCCATCCAAGAACCCCTCTTTAGGGTAAAAGATGATAGAGGATCTCATCTCATCCTATGGGATAGATTCCTACAACTCTATCTAAAACTAATCCCTTAGAGAGGATTACAATCCAATGATCAGAACATTATGTCATACTATACCCTTATAGGGATGGATCAATGGAATTCACCCTTAAGGAAGCTAATCTGTGTTAAGGTGAACAATGTCTCTATGTAATCTTTAAATAATTTCATGGTGTGTAATTAGGGTACACAATGTTTACCACTAATCTCAAACCTTCTCATGTCCATTCCCATGTACCTATACCCATGCCAATGTATATCTGGTTGTGCTCATGTACTAAGGTTATGTTGTGTACCTGGTCATGTCTGAGTACCGAGACATTCCTGTGTACTCTACTTGTGCCTATGTACCTAGTCATGTCTACCCTCATTTATCCTCTAAAGATATATGTTGAGTTTTCATGTAGAGGTTACATCACTACTACAAATACGCCTTTTATCAGTGCTAAAAATGGCCTTTAACAGTGCTAGAAAAGCGCTATTAATGCCGGTGAAGATAAAGGGGGGGTCCCCTTTATCAGCACTCCAAAAAGCGCTGATAAAAGGGTCCTTTATCAGCGCTTTCTTTTTAGCACTTATAAAAGACCCCTTTTATCAGCGCTTTTTTTTAGCGCTGATAAAAGTAAAAAAAATAAAAAAAAATAAAAAAAAATAAAAAAAAAATAAAAAAAATCCTGCCAATCGGTGGGGCTTTTATAGCGCTTGAGCCCCCCTTTTAACAATGATTTTCAGCCCCTCCAGTGCCCGCACGCACCCCATCCACCCTTTATCAGCGCTAGCCCCCCAAATCCACCCCCATGCGTGCACCCCTTCCTTCACTAGGTTTTGAACTCGAGACCTCCCCCCTGCGCGCCTAAGCCCTTACCACTCCTCTATTTTTATTTGTTTTCCATTTCATGATATCTCTATTTATTTATATATATATATATATATATAGTTATATTTATTCGTATAGTAATATATATATATATTAATATATATATTTATAGTGATATTAATATATATATAGTTATAGTTATATCAATATATATATATAGTTATAGTTATATTAATATATATATATAGTTAGATTAATATATTGGTATATAATTATTTAAATATTGGTATTTTAAATAAAATGGATATTAGTTATTATTTAGATAAATCTAACATATTTTATATGTAAATATATTTTATTATTTATATTTAT
Organism: Viscum album; assembly: GCA_963277665.1. Classification (NCBI taxonomy): domain Eukaryota; kingdom Viridiplantae; phylum Streptophyta; class Magnoliopsida; order Santalales; family Viscaceae; genus Viscum; species Viscum album. The sequence goes on along the minus strand of OY728141.1, from coordinate 177,644,186 downwards.
AATTAAATTTTTATGAGTGAATATATAAAAAATATGTATATATTGTTATATATTTGATTATAAATAGCAGTGCATTATAAAAAATGATAGAATTTCAAATACATAATATCAATATGAATGTAATACCTTGGAATAAATTCATTCCCTACCCAAAAAAGCCAATAATACCTCCTTAAACGAGGCTGAAAATCCACAAAATGTAAAAAAATCGGGGTATCACGACTAAAAACTCAGTTTTAGAGGCCTTATAGACCTTTTTGGCCTCGAAAAATGTGAAAAAGGCTTTACCTTATTCACCAAGACGTTGATCTCGTCGTAGGCTTCGATTTGATATGTTGTAGAGCTCAAACGAACACTCAGATCAAAAGTTATGGCCGTTTGAAGTTTGAGTTGCGTTTTCAACATATTTTGGATCTTTTTTAAAAAAAATTAATTTTTTTAGCCTTCAAATTGTTATTAAATGATTATTACTCCATAATAATTATCAAATTATTTATTAAAAATATTTTTTTTAATTTTTTTATAATCTATTTTCACTAAATATCTTATATATTAAGTGTAATTGAATATTTATACTTATCTAAAATATATTTAAAATTATATTTAAAATATATATATTATATTTATATCAATATAAATATATCTATATATTTAAATATTAATATATATTTTTTAATGATTTTTTTTGGAAGTAGACCCTTTATCAGCGCTTTTAAAAAAAGCACTGATAAAGGGTTGCTTTTATCATCACTTTTTTTAGCACTGATAAAAGTACCCCCCTTTATCAGCGCTTTTTCGTTAGCACTGACAAAGGATAGAGCTGGCCTTGCTCAGTTTTGTGGTAGAGATGGCATGTGACATGTTTCATGTGGTGTTTAACACTTTTCTTCTCCACAGAAACCCTAGCACTATATATAGGGGCCCATATAGTGTGGGTATTTGGATTACATGCTGTGTACTATTGAATTTTCTATATTTCTTAGTTCCTTCACATGTTGTTGTTCATTCATCCAGCCTCTAATCTAGTTGTGAATCATGCTGGTAAATGTGTATTGGGTACGGTCAACCCTTTTCATCACTTCTCATCATAATTTGATCATCCAATTCGATTAAGAAATGCCATTATCACCCATGTCATCACCGTAAGCCAAACCAAGGAACGAGGGACCTACTATCTAGTCCAATATACCTTCGTTCATCTTCTATCATTGTCAATCATTAATTTTAGCCTCAATGAAAATTCTTAAATGTGGTATCAATCCTTTTCACCAAATAATGTTTTTCTAATGATCTAATACCAGGTATTCGTCGAACCTCAAGCCAAAGAAATTTCCCATGATGAACTTGCAAAGAAAATAGGGAAGAAATCCATAAAACATAAAAGAGGAATAAACCTCAGCCATTATTCTAGTGGTACTCTATCTATTTCTATTATAATGATTAATAAATAACCCAAAATAATAATAAACAATGTTAAATACCCAAATCCCAAAAAATAAACCCATACCCACAAAATGATCAACCCACAAATCAATCTATTGGTTAATTCATTCATGTTCTTCATTAGAGAAATCAAATGGTAATAAATCTAGATAAATCCAAATGTCCTTCCATGAGATCATATTAGTCACTAATAAATAATGATCATATATCATTTTCATTGGTGATATTCATGAACTTCAATGTCATTGGTGATCCTTATGATATTGGTTTGATCCTTCAATATGATATCATTTTCCAACACCTCTCCAAGCACTCCTCTCTAGGTCTCTATGGTTATGTGGATAACCCTGAGACTCACCCATAATATGAAATTTATGGAGGAGTCATAGTTCTTTGTTTTAAAACAAACAAATAAATAAATTAAATTATTTTCTTTTATTATTTTCCCCTATAATGAATTTTTAGAAAAACCAATGCTCAAAAAAATTATTTCATGCCTAAGGTAATACATGCACTCCAAACTCACTGGAGGTCTTAGATTTTCTAATATAAGACTATTTTTAAGTTTTATTACACTTTTTTAAGAAAACTATGCATGTGTGATATTAATATATTTAATATTTTTCAAATATCAATTTCAAGCTCACTAGGTCTCGAAATCTTGCTTCGTCTCAGCATCTAGATCTGAAAATATTACTAGTTATATTTCAAAGATTTACATGGGAAAAATAAAGACATTATATTCTCCCCACCTTAGGTATTTTCATCCTAAAAATAAAAAAACTACTTAAAATATGTGGGTGTTGAGCTCACAACTAGGTCTCCCGCTCTTAGGTTCTCTCATGAAGATTCTTGTGCTACCACTAGACATGAACCAAAGGAATTTATCATCCATATAGGATCATGTCATATTGATCCTTGATCTCCATTAATCACTCTACAAAGGTATCTCTATCCTTAATATCTAGATCACCTCAATTGATAACATGTGATGGGTCATGCACATATCTTATCAGTTGAGACACATGGAAGACCGCATGTACTCAGTCAAACTATGGTGGTAGAGAAAAATGGTATGCCACATCACTAACTCTACAAAGTATCTAGAAAGGGCCAATTAATCTTAGATATAGCTTTCCTCCCCATCCAAATCTCCATAATATACATCAAGGTGAGACCTTCAGTAACACATTGTCTCCCTCCTAAAACTCCAAAGGCCTCTATCATTGGTCCTAAAAGGAATTATAATAGATCTGTGCAGTTCCCATTCACTCCTAGATGATATGCATCTTCTCTATTTTTTCTTGCACCAACTCTAGGTCCATGAGTGATGAATCACCTAGATCATTCCAACAAAGTGGTGACCTGCAGGGTTGTCTATACAAGGCCTCAAATGGTTTTATACTGATGGTGTATTGGTAGCTAATATTGTATGAAAACTCTACCAATGGGAGATGATCCTACAAACTATGGTAAAAGTCTAACATAAAATTACATAACATGTCATTCAGAACTTGAATGGTCCACTCAATCTGGTCATTAGTCTGAGGGTAAAAATTTATGCTCAAATGAAACTAAGTCCCAATGGCATCCTACAATAATTTCATAACCACAACATGAATTGAGCATCATAGTTTGAAATTATCATCAATGGAACACTCTAGAGCCGGAATATATCCTACACATAAAGTAATTCCAAGCTCTCTAATGAACTATGCTCACAAATAGCTAGAAAGTGGGTATACTTGGTGAGTCAGTCTATGATCACCTAGATAGAATTGTGTTTTATATATGTATGTGGTAACCCCATCACTAATTTCATAGATATCCTATCCCACTTCCACTTTGAAACCTTAAGGGGTTGAGATTAACCTACTGGAACCTAGTGCTCAACCTTCACCTGCTAACTATTGATGCATTTAGAGATAAATTATACTACACCCTTCTTCATACTTGGCCACCAGAACTAATGTTAGGGGGTCCTGGTACATATTTTACACACCAATATGTACCCCTAAAGGGTATGTATGAAACTCCCTCATCACATCCTCTTGAAACATCACTAGTACCATCACCCATCTTCTGAAAAGAATAACATGCACCCCACCTTTAAAAAATACATCAGGAATATGTCTCATGGATATCTGAGTATGTAAGGTCTCACAATCAGTATCTCCATGGTGATATTCCCTAACATGTTATAAAATTGGTGGGGTAATAGCCATATAATGAAGATATGAATCATCATCCTTTTCCACTAAGGTCAACTGCAATGAGGCTAACCTCTTTGAAGCCTCATCCAACAACTAAGAACCAAATTTCCTATTAATAGCATCTACCACCATATTCCCCTTACCATGAGTATAGACTATCTTGAAGTCATGGTACTAAAGAAACTCTAGTCATTTCATATTTATCATGTTAATATTCTTATGAGAGAAGATATACTTGAGACTCTTATGGTCATAGTAGATGATAAATCTCTCACCCATATGGTAGTTTCACCATATTTTTTGGGAGAGGAATACCACTGCCAACTCAAGACTATGGGCCACATAGTTCTTCTCATGTGGTATCAGCTATCAAGATGCATAGGTAATCATAACCTTCCACAAAATCATTACATAACCAAGTTTGGTCTCTAAGGAATCACAAAAAACTACGTACTCAACACCCTCCTCTAACAATCTCAAGATTAGGAATCTTTTCAACCTTTTTCACAACTCTTAAAAATCCTTCTAGCACCTTTCCTTCAATATGAAATTATTCCCTTTCTAGGTCAAAGTAGTCAAAGGTTCCAATATCCTAGAGAAATTGGTCACAAATATCCTATAGTATCCTAAAAATCCAATGAATCTTCACACCTCCATTATATTCTTGGGAGTTTCCCAATATAAAACTACCTAGACCTTTATTAGTCTTATACTACACCATCATCTGAGAAAACATTTCCCAGAAAGTGGACCTCCTGAATCCATAACTAACACTTCGAGAGCTTCCCATAAATTTGGTGCTCCCAGAGTGTATCTAGAACCATCAGCAAGTGTCTCACCTACTCCTCCTCAAATGCTAAGTACGCTAGGATATCATCAATGAATACCGGCACAAACTGGTCTAATAAAGGCTAAAAGATATAGTTCATGAGTCCCATGAATGTTGTTGGGGCATTATTCACACCAAAAGGAGTCACAAAGTACTCATAGTGACTATAGTGAAATATGGATGTCGTCTTTAGTATATACTCATCCCATACTCATAGAAATTGATAGCCTGATCTGAGGTAAATATTTAAGAACCATCACACTCCTCTAAACTGATTGAATAGGTCATCAATAATTGGTAGTGGATACTTTTTTTTCATGGTCACCTAGTTTGTTAGGTCTAAGTTGTGTTTTGGTTGTATTTTTTTTCAATAGATCTATAAGGACCCAGCCTTAAACATTATTTAATCTAGAGATAATCAATAATTTGACTTTAATTCACATCGAGGATCTTTTTTGGTTTATAGATTTAGATAATTAGTTCATAACTTATACATAACATCTTGAATATTACAAGTAGACACTTCTACTAAATAACCTTTTTTTCATAAAACAAAAACTCTTTAAAATGAAATATGACATCGTTTCGTGTTTTAACAGTATAACTTTTCCTTGATCCCATACTTGACTCTATTATTCATTATTTCCTGTGAAAAACATTTAAAAACTTGGGATGAGCATAAAAAGCTTAGTGAGGGATACATAATGAAAGAAAAATGTTAGTCTTTCAAAAATGGGTAAACCATGAAAACTTTATCATAAATTAATACTTTTCACCTTTAAAAAGTAGCAAAAACACATCACTAAATATAATCTCATTGCTTACCATTTTTGTAACCAAAATATTACCATAAATCCCATAGAAAAAAACATATAGCATATAAAGATAACTTGGTATATAAACATACTTAAATGGAATAACTATACAGTCTACTTCCACACATATCACTAAATAGAATAACCATACAACCAACTTTCATACCCAATGCATTGGAGGTTATAATGTAACCACCCATACTTGGTTTATCACGGAACCACCCATCATTTGGTTTATCACATAACCACCCATAATTGGTTTATCACCTAACCACCCGTCAAATGTCCAAGTACCATTATATAATCATAACACATAAAATATTGAAAATATCAACATTTCACTAATAAATTTTCAATTTCAATCACAAGAAATAATTTCAAGATACTAAAATATTCAATCCATTTCAAAAACCATTTTCAATACCAAAACACCCAAAAAGGGAATAAGGGATTTCTTTTCCTTTTAAAAACATTAAGGCTTATAGAGGAAGCCAAATAATGATTATGACAACGGAGAGGTTATTGTCACTGCATACGTTAAAAGCATTCCTTTTTCATTTTAGTAAAATGCTTTGTAGAAAAAAGATTTCTTTTGAATGAAAGTAAAACTCAAAGGGTTTTATTATAAACTGTGTAAAAGAATGAGGTGTATATTATCAAAATATGCCTCAATGAAAGGAGATTGAGATGAAGTCCCTTGCAAAGATCATTTTGTAAATAAAATAGATTGATTATGTGTATTAACTATAAGTACACATAATTAATGTATAAATAAAAAATAGGATATCAAAATTAATTTCTCAAATAATCTTAGTATGATATATTCAATAAGTATAATATTAACCCAAAGAATAGAAATTGGGTTAAGAAGTTCCCTTACCTTGTGTCTGACTCGTCACGTATGTTCCTTGTTATTCCTGAATAATAAACTTAATTTAATTTATAATTAATTCATAAAATTTTCAAGTTTATTATTCCTTTTATATCACTTATTACCATGTTATAAAAATTACATAATTATTTATGTTCATATCGGAGGTTTTGTCGATATTCGGCACTTGAGTCAAAAATGAACTTGTTATAATTACAAATTGTCCATGTGGTCAAAAGTCCATTATCTCAAGAATAGTATTCATGATTTAAATATCATATATATCTAGTATATATGTATTTATATCCAGTATATATTTATTTATAATAGTCCATAACATTTTGAGATAAGAAATGAAATGCACCGTTCATGGAGACGGTAAGTCGTACGTATGCATGAATGCTACTTTCATTTCTTTTTCATTTTTAAAGGAATTAAAACTAAATGATAAGTAGGTATATTATAATTCTAATATAATATAATATTTTATATATGTTACATAATTTCATTAATTCCATCCTTTATACGTTCCATGTATGGCATAAACGATTCATATCACTTTGAGGGGGTGGTAGTCTGTACTTCCTCAAATGAAATTATCGTATTTACACATTATAGAAATCATAAAGGTATGATTTAAATGAAAAATACATAAGCATAGAGAAAATATAAATATAATATATATCATATATCAATACATTTCTATCATAATGTCCACCATAAGAGGTGGTAGGAGATAATTGAACAATCATCATTTCATGATGCAGTAGTTCGTCTTCCATAGAAACAATATATTCTAAATCCATTAGATAAATTTTTTTGTAAGTGTAGATCTAATACTTGGAATAACAACATCCTAGTATATTTAATATACTTTTTTTGTTATAAAATAATTTAATTAAGATAGTTTAGGGTGTTTTAGAAGGTAAAATAAATGAAATAATCTTGAGAGAAGACATTACCTTAAATCGGGTAACTTTTTGATTTAAGCTAAAACACTTTCTTGAATTTCCGTCTGGACAAGGTAAGTATTCTAGAAGTAATAGAGTGATGTTGAGAGCTTATTTGATACGAGTTTGAATGATCCAAGGGGCTTTATAGGTTTTATTAAATGGGTAGAGGTGGTTCCCTTTTATAAGAGGGGGGAGGGACACTTTAGGAAGGTATTGAAATATTATTTTATTATAAAATTATTTTTGGTTTAAAATGGTCCCAAAGACATTTATTTCAAATATAAGATGATTTTGGGTCAAAAAACTCTCAAAAATAGGTTTTATATAAGTATAGGTCACAAATATAACCTTATATTTTAGCTTTAACCCTTAGTTAACTAATTTGACTTTTACCATGTCTTCTTGTATATTCATACTATATGGTTAATATATTTACTATAAAATGCCAATAGAACCTAAAGTGGTTAATTAATTATATTTTCAACATTATATATGTCACTAAATGTTATATTTTTAGGACTATTATATCATTTAATAAAATAGTATTTGTTTTAAAAACTCATTTATATAAATTTTCATACTATTCATATCATGAATTTTTAAAAAATCCATAACAACATGATTATTTAGAAAAAATTTAATTAATTAAAATAAAACAAGTAATAATCATCCATAAAATTCTTGGATGGCATAAAAATTTTTAAAATAAATTTATTTTAATATTTATAATCTCATTTATTTATATTATTCATTAATAAGGTAATCACCACATCATCATTGTGTCATAAATAAATTTATTTATTTTATGTATAAAAATTAAAAATAAAATACCATGATGTAGGAAATATTTTTATCTTTCTAATTACTATTTATAGTCCACATTATCACTTATATAACCCCATATAAAAAAATTTTTACTAAAAGATACATGTTTATGTTACATTTTTCTTTACTTTAAATTAATTCTTATAAAATGTCATTTTCACATCAAATTGGATCCATGGGGTCCCAAAATTGTTCCAAGGATGATAATGGTTGTAAATATCTCATCCAATAGTATTAGGACACGTTTTAGGGTAGTTTATTATTATTATAATATTATTTTTTACCCTTATTTACCATATTTACCCTTTATCCATGGTAAATAAAATAATTGTTGAAGTTACTATTCATAATGTTTAAAAATAAAAGGTACCTATTTAAAAAATTTGTATCTCCTAATTAAAAAACTGGAATCCATTTTTCCAAATTCAAAACACAGAATTTGTATTAATTAATTTAAAATTTACTCCCAATGTCAAAATCAAAAAGCAGGTTTTTAAGAAGTAATAACTATCAAAAGATTGACATGTGTTTATGTCCAATTTAAATGTGAAATTACTTCCAATGAAAAAAATTGTATTAAATGATAAAAATATAATCCAATTGAACTTTAAAATCAATTAAAATAATAATATAACTATATAAATAAATTAGATGAAAATGAAGTTTTGAATTAAAATTTAGTATTTTTCACTATTCATAAAAATATAAATTTTATCAGAAAAAATACCAAAATTTTATCAAAAGTAAATTTTGATGTTCTGATTATATATAATAAGTTTATTTTTTCAAATAAAATATATAAAATTGAAAAATACTAGATTTAAAAAGGGTTCACCATCAAAAGGCGGTAAACCGACCTTTTAAAAATATTAGAGTATTTTTTGCTTAAAATTAGATTTATTCTCATTTTAAGACTCTAAAATTTATTGGATAAATGTAAAAATATTTAACAAACATGTATAATCATATTGTAGTTAGATTTGTTCATTCCCTCCAATACAACGACTAGGTGTTAACTACCATTTAAAATAATAATAATATTATTTCATTATTTTTCAGTATAACTCAAAGTTTTGTGAAACATAAGATTTTAGAGAAACCCATTGTTGCATGTCGGGTACACCATCTAAGATATAATCCCCATTGCGTTAAAACCACTATGTAATTCATAAGTATTAATAGATATGAAAATTTATTATTCTATAATTACTTAGGATGTTATAAGATCAATATGTTGATTGTGTTGAAGAAAGAGTATGTTGAGAAGGTAATGGAAATATGGATTGAAGAAGGGTGTGTGTGAAACGTTTTCAATTAGATACAAAACCATCAGCATTGGAATCAAAATCATAATCATGCAATTAGACTCACAATGCTTAAGAAATACTATCAGATTAAGAAGATGTTTTCTCAAAGAAAAGTCTCATCAGAATCACCTTGAGTACAAAATGAGGTTTTGATCATAATGAGGAAGATAATTGGATTCTTCGTGAATTTGATGGTAAACCTAATGATGCTTTTCTGATCTTGGAGTTCTCATAAATCATTATTTATTTGAAAACTTGTGATGTAAGCTTTATAAAAGAAAGGGGGAGTGATTTCAATCGTACTAAGGGTTAGAAAGAAATATATGTGTTGTAAATGATGGGAAGTTAAAAGCTTTCCATTATAATTAATACAATGCGGAATATGATCTTAAACATTTTAAAAGTCATGAGTAATTCATGATACAAGATGAATTTTGGAGGAGAATAGAGTTTCTGAAACAAAATATTTTTTGTCTCAGATCATTGGTGTGAGATCACTAGATGTATATTTTTTTGAAGGATGAGAAGGTTGATCATAATGTGAAGTTATGAAGATGTTGGTTTTTATTTAGACTAAAAATCCATAAGAAATAAATCTTTAGAGAAAGACTTATGTGAATCATATTCAGATAAATAAAAAATTTGTTGAAGTCGAAGCTACTGGAACTAGTCCATCTAACACTGTATGCCACTAATCCATCATAATGGATTCTGAAACTGATTCATATTATTGGTATATTTTTTATATCAGATGCATATTTTTTATTATAGGAATAATTGTTTTGTGTAAGTTTTTTGAACCAATAAATGCATATAATAAGATAATTTAGTGGTGACCAATACAAAGAATAAAATCAGAGATCAATCAACAATATAGTCAATCATTTATCATCTATTTTACAGTTGGAAACTTTGTTTTCCTTATCAAGAGGGTCAATAGAAAATAAATACTCTGATTTGTTTAAAAGTGGATCAAGAGAAAGAATAACATGGATATATTTTTTTTGGGAATGATATAAACTATCCTTTTCCTTGTAATAATTGGGTTAAGATACATCAGACTAAAAATGACACAGAAATATCAGAGTGAAGTAGAGACCAATCCATCTAATATAGGTGGACACCGATAAGTATCATCAAACACAGGATCATAGGTCTATAAAAATAATAAAAGGATAATTTCTTGAAGTTTTTTAAAGTTTTATCAAGGAAGTGGTTGAATAAGTTTGATTACATGTGTTTGTTTTCATTTGGTGTGGATAAACGTAATGAGATGTCTTTAGTTATCATTTATTTGCAAGCAGGTCAAGAAAATCAGAGTGACCTTATGTATCTATCATAATGGGAAATAAGAATGGGAAATTGGAATTGGAATAATGTTTTTGAAGAAAGTATGAAGTGAGATGAAGTTATGAAGATTCTAAAAGATTCAATAAGAGTTAATAAGTGTTGAAGAAGTCAAATATGTATCCAATATTCAAGGAAATTTGAGATTTTGGGAAATTTGGTTGAGTGAGAAAGATTTTCAGATTCCCACCTAAACCTATTTTAGAATGCCTATAAAAGGATTGGGTACTTTGTACTTCCTAACACAAGTACTATGCACAGAATAAGAGATATAATCTCTAAAGTTCTAGGGAGAATAAGTTTCTGGGTTAGGACTGAGAAATTGGACTGGGATTTCCATACTTGGATAGAAGAAGTTTAGAATTATCTTAAAAATATTTTGACATAATCATATTTTCATATTGAGCAATCTGACTGGTGATTCGGATTGGGACATTGGACTGAGTGTCATTAAGAATTCTAGAAGAAGTTATTTCCTACTACTAGTAGAGAAATCAAAGAATTTTTTTTGAATAAAATATTTATTAAAGTTGACCAGGCAGAACAGTGAAATGTTTCTTAACTTATTAAAAAAACTTTTTATTATATATTTTGTGCTAAAAGGAGTACACATACTTTTTCATTGAACATAGTTCTACATGAGTGTAAGTGAATATCCTAATCATTGTATTCCACACAAAAGGAATGTTTTTAGTGGATTTTTTGGTATCATATTGTTTCCATACCATACCAAGGATGTAGCTACTCCTATTGATTAGTGAACCCTATAAATTCTTGTGTTCCTATGGATGTGTGTTTTGTTTTGTTTTCAATAAGGTAGAAAATTTTTAACTAGAGCCAAAGGTTGTTTTAAAATAAGGGAAACTTAAAAATAAAATATATCACTGATTCACCCCTCCCCCTCTCAGTGATACTTGATCTTGGCTGGACACTAAGAAGTGGTATCAGAGGGAAGGTCCCATTCATTTATTCTTTGTTAAAGATTTTGAAATAAAAGTTATTATGAAAAATATGATTTACATGAATATTAATGGGATTATGATATTAAATGATATGAATTATTATATATAGAAAGATAGAATGATTCTATATATTATGTCCCTTGGGTATGATGTTTGAAAAAAAATTATAGATGGTTTTTCCCCCATGTTGAGAATGCTCCTCTTATAAATTCTGATAAGGAAAACCTTGATAATTATGGAAGAGCTAAGAATGAATTACTCTCATCACTCTCTGAAAGTGAGTTTATGAGAGTAAAAGGATTTTCCACTACCAAAGGTATCTGGGATAAGATGAAGAATATTTATGATGGCAATAAAAAAGTAAAGAAGGAAAAGTTACAAATTTGGAGATTGAAGTATGAATATATTAAGATAGGTGAGTATGAGTCTACTGGAGACTTCTTTATGAGGGTGAATTGCATTGTTAGAACTATCATATGTATTGGTAAAAATTTGTAAGACTCTACTATAGTTAAAAATATCTTGATAATTTTCCTGACAAGTTTCATGTAAAAGTTTCCTCATTGGAAGATATAGACCCTAGGACTTTATCTCTGGATGATTTGAATAGTAGTCTCATCAGTTATAAGATGATAAGGGAGAAAATTATGAAATACAAAAAATATATGATCGTGAAATGTCTTTCAAGGCTTCCAAGAAATAAATTTTTAAGAAGGTTCTTGAGGAAGAAGATGTTTTTTACCCTAATTCTAAAAATGAGGCATGTAAAAGTCTTAATGAAAATTTATCCTTGTTTTCTAAAAATTTTAAAAGATGTATAGGATGGTATAAAGGTAAACTTACCTTAAATTTTTTTGTTTATATAGCCATTGGTAACTTTTTTTCCAAATTTTCCCAAATAGGTGATGAAGAAGGAATTGATGAAGAGGAAAGTGATGTAGAAGAAAGAAGGCAAAGAAGATCTTGGAAGAAACAAGGTGATAAGGAAAAATTACATTACATGAATAAAGATAAGAAGTTATATAAATACAAAAGGAGAATATTTTTATCTAAGGATGATGATAGTGAATAATTTTCAAATTGTGCTGAATAAAACATGTTAATTTCAATAGTTGATGAGGAAAGTTTTTCTAACAGTGAAAGCAGTTGTTCTGAAGAAGAATACAATAAAGTTGAATCCAAAAATTCCACTAAGAATTTTAGTGAGAATAATTTCATTTCTATAATTAACAATGAATAATTCATAAGTTGTTATTCTAAATAAGAATAAACTCAACTATAATTTCACCTTAAAGAAAAATTGAAAGAATATTTGAGGAAGATTGGGAGGATTGAAAAGGAAATTATGAAGTTGAAAAGTGAAAACTCTTCAACAAATAATCAAGAATTTGATACTGATGAGAAAGTTAAGATGCTTAAAGAGATTTATTATTTGAATAAATCAATTGAGAAAGAAAAGAATCAGAATGAACATCTAAAAGTAGAGTTGAAGGTAAAAAGAAAAGGAGTTAGAACTTATCCAGCAAAAACTCTCTCAAGATGAGCAGAGGTTTACAAGTTTCAAGAATTATATTTCTTAATTTGGTGAAAGTTCTGGAAAGGTTGAACCTAATAAGGATAAAAAATTACCTTCAAAGTATGATAATAAAGCTGAAATTTTCTCTAAGAAGAAAAATGTTGAGACTATTATGTATGTGGTCAATACCAACAAAGTTGAGAAGTTGGAAGTTTCTAAAAATCATGAATCCAAAAAAGTTTTTATTACTTATAATTCTAATAAAGTTAAAAAGAAAACCAAGATGAAAATGAATACTTTGGGTGATATCAAAAAGGTTGGTGGTAAAAAAAGTTCTGATATTAAATTTAATAAAGTTGTTGAGAAAAATGTCAATAATTCCAAATGTTATGAAAGTTATAGAGGAAGGTATTAATTCTATGGGTATTTCTAGAATTGTGGTGTATTTAGACACATGAATAATATGTTTTTGTTCAACAATAAAATTACAAATATTCCACAATTTATAGAATTCAATGTTTGAGGGGGATCCAATAATCTCAAAGGAAGAAATCTAAGAAAGGTATTTTGAAATTTGAGAAAAATAAATATACCAAGTCCGAAAAGAGGGAGTTATTATTTATTTGGATAGAACAAGTAATAATGGCTATAAATTTGTAAGAATCACAAAAATAAACTGAAGTAAAGGTGGAGGAAAGGTTTTTGAAAATGAGAACAAAGTTGAGAAAAATATATCAACAAATTATGACATGAAGAACCAGAAAATATGCAAGATATGTGAGTAATATGGGTATGTTACTAAAATATGTTTGACTATATTGTCAGCCCAAGAAGAAAACATGAATAATATGTTACATACTAATTGTAACAAAGATGTTACTAAAGTTAAGAAGAAGTTGAAAACCTAATCAGAAAATTCTACAAATAAGAAGAAATATATTATAAAACTTGAGAATGATGAACATAAGGAAGAAAAAACATCCAATGAAAAATTCGAGAAAAATAAGAAAAAGTTAAGAATGAGATAGGATTCTTAGTTCAATTTTTTCTTCTAAGAAACAACTGGGGTTCCTCCTTATGCCCAATTTTTTCTATACTTGTACTAACTTTTAAGGAATCAAAGGAGTTTAAATAAGGAATTAAGTGTTGATAAGTCTCTTACTTTTCTTACAAAATAAAGTAATGAGGTTGAGAAAAAGAAGTTTTTGGGAAAGTTGAGTTTTTACACTTGAACTTTTATGATGTGTTTGTTGAGATGGGTGTAGGTTACTTTTATCATAATCAAATCCTCTCAAGTCTTCCCCAAAGATGAGAATTTTGAAAGAAACATGAGAAGGTATTACATGAAAATTGTGATGGATAACATTGATAACCTTGATTATACACTCTTTTTTTCAACATCAGGTTCTCCCATGTAGACTTAGAGTTATTTAGTTTGTAAGAACTCAGTTTTTCACTCAGGTGTGGATCATTTAAATTTTGGTCTAATTCCTCATTTTGGACCTAATATGGATGCCTAATGAGTTAGAAAATGTTTCAAGGGTGTATGGGGATTTTTTAGAGCCTATAACACATATTTTTAGGAGAACTAGGCCTGGTGCACAGTTTGTAGTAAAACTGTGCGGGGAGACCACACTATTAGAGAAAACGATGTGGGTGGCATGCTTTTTTAAATAGAGCCTTACTGCATAGTTGGAACATGTTTTCCTTAACTGTTCGGTCTAACCATGCAGTATTCCCCTTTCTCTAGGTACCACTACTACACATATACCCTTTTATAGTTCCCAAATCAACTTCTAACAGCGCTAAAAAAACATTTTTAATCACAGCGATGATAAGGGGGTCCTTTATCAGTTCTAAAAAATAATTGATAAAGGGAATCTTTTATCCCTACTAAAAAAAACTGATAAAGAACCCCCTTTATCAAGGATTTTTTAGTGCTGATAAAGGCCTAGCCGCCTGCATCTGGTGTTAATATAATAGCACACCCAAAAGCAAAAACCTACAAAGAAAAAACCTAAAATTTAAAATTCTATATACAACCTATAATTTCAAACAATTTCAAAAAATTATATATACATTTAATTGAAATCATGAATACAAAAATTTCCACCCATGGTATATACAAAAAAAATCTATTTTCATTTGAAATAAAATGTTTCTTATAATTACATTTACAATTATCCAACAAAAATTCTAAAACATTAATATTTCATCTTTTGATGCCCATCATCCTCTCTCAAAAATGTCTTATCATAGTATCAGTTTCTGAAAAAATAATCTCAATCCGAGCAAAAGATTCCTCCTATATAAGAAAATGTATATTATATTAGTAATACTATATAGAAATAAATTAAACATTAATATGAAATAATACATTAATAAAATGTTAATATTTAATAAAAATGACACATTTGGAGTTATGTTAGTCACACCATGTGTTCTATTGAGGTGCGGTTGATTCCTACATGTCACAAATGAGTTATGGATAATTTTCCTAAAATATAAAAACAATATGAATGTGTTTTATCACTTTTGATTATGTCACTTGTTCTTTTACTAAAATTAATCTCAATTTTAAATAATGACACATTTGAAGTTATACTTGTCACATCGTGCATTAGATTGAGGTGTTGCTAATTCCTACCTATTAAAAATTACTAATGGATTGTTTTCCTAAAGTATCAAAACAATCTAAATGTGTTTACTCAGTTTTCAGTCTGGCAGTTGTATTTTTTTATTAAAATGTCATTTCAAACAGGAAATACATATTATGAGTCATACTGGGTGCATCGTATATCAGTTTGATGTGAGACTTCTCCATACACATCACAAATTACTTATGAATCTCTTTCCTAAATTATTAAGACAATTGGAGTGTGTTTTCTTAGTTTTTAGTGATTGATGCATTTTAAACTAAAATATCAATTTTAAATTGATAACGGATACTTTTAGTCATATCAGTCACACCATGAATCATATTGAGGTGTTTTGTATTCCTGCAAGTCAAAAATGAATCATGGGTTGTTTTTCTAAAGTATCAAAACAATATGAATGTGTTTTCTTGGTTTTCAGTATGTCACTTGTTATTTTTACTTAAATTAATGTCAATTTTAAATAAAAAGAGACACTTTCTATGATACTAGCCACACCATGCATCGTATTAAGGTGAGGATGATTTATAAATGTCAAAAATGACTTATAGATCATTTTTTCAAAAGTATCAAAACAATCTGAATGTGTTTGCTCTGTTTTCAGTATGTCAGTTGTGTTTTTTTACTAAAATGTCTTTTCAAACTAGAAACACACATTATGAGTTATATTAGTCGCATCGTGCATTATTTTTATGTAAAAATTATTCATACACATCAAAAATGACTTATGAATCATTTTCCTAAATTATCAAGACAGTAAGAGTGCATTTTTTTGGTTTTTAGTGAGTGACGTGCTTTGAACTAAAATGTCAATTTTAAACTGATAATAGACACTTTTAGTCATACCGGTCAAACCATATGTCATATTGAGATGTGATTGATTCTTATAGGTCAAAAATGACTCATGGATTATTTTTCTAAATTATCAAAATAACCTGAATGTGTTTGCTCGGTTTTTAGTATGTCACTTGTTCTTTTTAGTTAAATTAATGTCAATTTTAAATAAAAAGAAACACATGGAGTCATAACAGTCACACTATTCATCTTATTGAGGTTCGAGTGACTACTAAGAATAAAAAATACTCATGTATTTTTGTCCTAAAATATCAAAACAATTCGAATGTGTTCGCTTAGTTTTCAATACGTCACTTGTTGTTTTTACTTAAATTGATGTCAATTTTAAATAAAAAGAGACACTGTGAGTGATACCAGCCACAACATGTGTCGTATTGAGGTGATTATGATTTCTACATATCAAAAATTACTTATATGTCATTGTCCAAGATTATCAAAACAATCCAAATATGTTTGCTTAGTTTTCAGTATGTCGGTTGTGTTTTTTTAATAAAATGTCATTTCAAACAAGAAACACGCATTATAAGTCATATCAGTCACATCGTGCATCATTTTTACATGATACTACTTCATACATTTCACAAATGACTTATGAATCACTTTTCTAAATTATCAAGATAATCTGAGTTCATTTTCTTGCTTTTAAGTGAGTGACACATTTTGAACTAAAATATCAATTTTAAACTGATAACATATACATTTAGTCAAACCAGTTATATTGTGCATCATATTGAGGTGTTTTTAATTCCTACATGTCACAAATTAATCACATATCATTTTATTAAAGTATCAAAACAATCCGAATGTGTTTTCTCAGTCTTCAATATGTCACTTTTTCTTTTTACTTAAATTAACGTTAATTTTAAATAAAAAGACACACTTGGAGTCATACAGGTCATACCATGCATCTTATTGAGATATGGTTCACTCCTAAACATCACAAATGACTCTTGTATCATTTTCCTAAAATATCAAAACAATCCAAATGCATTTTCTCAGTTTTCATTATGTCACTTGTTCTTTTTACTTAAATTAATGTCAATTTTAAATAAAAAGCCACACTTTGAGTCATACAGGTCACACTGTGCATTGTATTGAGGTGTGGTTGACTCCTACATGTAAAAAATGACTAATGGGTCATTTTACTAAAATATCAAAACAATACGAATGTGTTTTCTTAGTTTTTAGTATGTCACTTGTTGTTTTTACTTAAATTAATGTCAATTTTAAATAAAAAGACACACTTTGAGTTATATCGGACAAACCATGCATAATATTGAGGTGAGGTTGATTCATAAACATAAAAAATGACTTATATATTATTATAATAAAGTATTAAAACAACCTGAATGTGTTTTCTTGGTTTTCAGTATGTTAGTTGTGTTTTTTACTAAAATGTCATTTCAAACTGGAAACATTTATTTTGAGTCACACCGATCTCATCATGAATCAGTTTGATGTAAGAATTGTTTATACACATCACAAATGACTTATTAATATCTTTCCTAAATTATCTAGACAATTGGAGTGCATTTTCTTGGTTTTCAATGAGTGATACATTTTTAACTAAAATGTCAATTTTAAACTGATAACGGAAACTTTTAGTCATACCAGTCACACAGTGCGTCGGATTGAGGTGTGGTTAATTCCTACGCATGAAAAATGACTCATTTATCATTTTATTAAAGAAAAAAACAATCCAAATATTTTTTCTCAGTTTCCATTATTTCACTTGTTCTTTTTACTGAATTTAATGTCAAATTAATATAAAAATACACATTTAAAGTCATATCAGCCACATCGTGAATTTTATTGAAGTGAAGTTAATTTCTAAAAATCAAAAATGACTTATGGATCATTTTAATAAAGTGTAAAAATAATTCTATTTCATTTGATCCATTTTCAGTATGTCACTTGTTCTTTTTACTAAAAGAAATGTCAATTTTAAAGAAAAATAGACACTTTTAGTGATATCAGCCACATCGTGTGTCGTATTGAGGTGTAATTGATTACTACATATCAAAAATGACTTATAGATCATTATCCTAAAGTATCAAAACAATCCAAATACATTTTCTTAGTTTTTAGTATATCAGAAGTGTTTTTTTACTAAATTATCATTTCAAACTAGAAACGTGCATTTTGAGTCATACCACTCGTATCGTGTGTCAGTTGGATGTGATAATGATTCATACACATCACAAATAACTTATGAATCTATTTTATAAATTTTGAATACAATCAGAATAATTTTTATTGGTTTTTAGTAAGTAACATTTTTTGAACTAAAATGTTAATTTGAAACAGATAACATACACTTCTAATTATACCATGTAAAGACCTGAAATTTCCATGTAATTTTTTTTAAATAAAAGGGAATTTTACGAGTCTGCAAAAATTGATGGCGCGTGATTTTGAGGCCCATAGTGCCCAGAATGAATTTCTGAACTTTTTTTTGGGTACGTTCAGTAAACGTACAAGCGGGTTTTTATAACTTTTGAACCAGTGCTCAGAATTGAAATCTGAGGGCACCATTGAACTCGCAGTGCCAGTTTTCTCTTAAGAAGACTTTCACCTCGATGTCAGTTGGTTGAGGGTCAAAGTTAATTTTTTTGGGTTTTTCGTGGAAATAATAAAATAAAATAAACTTTCATTTTATTTTATTTTATTTTTCTTTAGGATATCTCCATGTAGAAGTTGAGTAGTGGGACCACCAGACCTTAACCTCCCAAGAGAGGTTATGTTGGTGGGGTCCACCCGAGCCTATCCTCCCATGAGAGGTTATGGTGGTGGGGACCACCTGAGGCCTAAACCTCTTGAACTCCCCTAATAATGGAGGATAAACCCTCTCAACTCCATCTTTAATATGAAGGATCCTCTTGATCTTCATTCACATTAATTAATCCAAGGCACCACTTTAATATTCCAACCTAGTTAATTAATTTAGCCAATTTGAATTCTAAGCCGACAAAATAAATAATAGATAACTTAATCTATTATTTTGGGCAACCATTTCATTTTGGTGGAATTGGGAGATGAAGAACTTTGCAGGATTATTCTCTCCAATGAAGAATGCTCCACCAACGAAGAACGCCGACTTTGACTACTTCCTCGGGACACCTTCCAAGGAGGAATTTCTTCGACTATGATGAACCGACGCACGAGCCCAGGATTGGAGGTGTTTGGTGGATGAGACGAGCGTTGATAACTTCATCTTATTCCTTCCTCATCGACGTCAAAGAACAATATGAGGTAGGGGTTTATTTGTGTATGAAGACTTTTCCAATGTTCTTCCCTTGAATTATTTTCAGGATTGGGAATAAATCATTGTGGGAGGTTATAAATCTTGACGTTCTTCTTCAAGTTCTTGTTGATCCATATGCTACCACCCTAACATGGAGGGTACGGGCCAAACCAAAATGGCACGATCCCTCTAAAAATCTTGTGATGATTTGTGGTGTTGAACATGATGAAGGTGATGAAGGAAATGGTGCCGGCACCCACGGCCCCCATGCCCCACACCGCCCCGCAGCCTCTGTGCCCTGCGCCGCCCCGCAGCCTCCATCGCTCTGCATCGTCTGCAGCCGAGCCGACCCACGCCTGATCCGCCGCCGCCGCCCCAGCCTAACCGCCGCCTGCGGCCTTGCCATGCTGACCGCGGCCCTATGTGCCACCCTGGGTGAACGGCCCTCGTCGCACCGCCCTGGCCAAACCGCCCTCGCCACGCCGCCCCGGCTGAACCTCCCTCGTCGTGCTGCCCCAGCCGAACCGCCCTCACCCCATCGCCCCAGACCAAGCCGCCCTCACCGTGCCACCCTGGGCTGAGCCACCCTCGTCGTGCCCCTCCGAGCCACCCTAGACACACCACCCGTAGCTTTCCGAGCTGCCCCGGCCGAGCTGCTCTATGGCCTTGCACCATCTGCGGCCGATCCGGCCCGCGGCTGAGCCCCTCTGCAGTCGTGCCGCCCTCGCAGCACCCTCTGTGGCCAAGCCACCCTCGCAACACCCTAGCAGCTTGCCAGGTCGGGACTAATAAGTCAGGCCCAACGGGCCAGGCTGTACTGCGGGTCGTCCCAGACCCAACGGTTCAGTCCGGGTTGACCCGAACTGGGTCATACCGGACCCGAGCCTCCTATGACCCATTTACTTTCTTTTGGCCATAACTTTGGCACCAGACATCCATTTGATGAACCATCAGCGGCACTGGAAATCTTAGAGCGAGACGGTCCCTTTGAGTATACCCCAATATATTTTTCGATGAATATGGGGAACGGTTAGGTTGGATCGATCACGAATCCAACCAGACCTCCAAGACTAAAAGGCTAATAACTCACAGATCAGGTGTCTGATTGATGCATCGTCTATTACATTGAGACCCCTATGACATGGTGGACCTTTTAGATGCTTCTTCATGGGAATTTGTGTCATTTGGAGTATCTACCAGTAGCTCGTGGAGCGGATCCTCCCAGAGATGAGTGAGCATAGTGCGGGAACCCAGTAGATGGCAGAGACTTGACAACTGCTGACCTTTTCGACTTGGAGTGAATTGACATTCCTAGTGGAGAGTGCCTCTTTGTGAAGCGGTAGACCCACGATGGGGAGCACCTCTTTGTGACATGGTATACCCATGGTACATGATAGAAAGAGTACCTCAGCAGACCACGGTGGGGAGCACCTCTGTGTGACGCGGCAGACCCATGGTACTCGATAGGAGGATTACCTCAGCAAGTCACGAGCGGGAGCGCCTCTGTGTGACGTGGGAGACCCATGGTGGGGAGCGCATCTGTGTGATGCAGCAGACCCATGGTACCTGATAGGAGGAGTACCTCAGTAGTCCAAGGTTTGTGGGTAGCATCTATGTGTGACGCGACAGGCCCACTATACTCGATAAAGGAGGGGAGATCCAGTAGTCGAGGTGTTCGATGATGTGACTTGGTATGTTTCTTGTTACTACCCCTAGAATAAATCCTGGTGTGAGATGAGTCAGTATCTCTGTGTTTTCCTCGTGATTGAGATGGATTACTTGATAACTTGGGTATATGTATAGTCATATACCTAAGTAGGGTTATCTGTTGATTTCATACTTTGTGGTTTATCCTTTTTAGATTTTTTGAGACCTTCAGGGTCTTAGGGTCCCTACTGATTATTGTTATACTAAAACATACATGGGCTATGCCCATAATTCATTGTGTTTGGTGTAGAAGATGGACAACGCTGATTGAGGATGTGAGTAATAGGACTGGACGATGCCCAGAGGTGGACCATACAGTGTGTTGATATGCGAAGGAGATGGACAGATGTGGAGTGATGAGGAGGTGATCTATACCTACCCTTCAGGTAGGATCCTCGAAGGATGACCCAACAGCTGACTTTCCCTTTTCTTCAGTTGTATTGTATCACAGTTGTACTTGTACTTTCTAGTTGGGCTTGTATTTTGGACCCTTTTACTTACTACACTCACTCTATTTACAGTTCAGATTACTTGTGTGCCTATCTTGTTGTGTGCTTGGTTATGTGTGCTTATAGGTTATAAAGGCAATTCCTTCCTATTTTTAGGGAATAAGACTTTGGTGTTAGTCTCTAGCCCCTGACCTATGGAAGGCGGGTTTGGGGTAGTCACGGCATGGGCCCCGGGGGATGGGTCATGACAAATTGGTATCAAAGGAGTCGGTTCTACCGAAGAACTAGAACTCTGATCTTTTATATGAAGAAATAGTATTAAGGGAAATGAGTGCAGTTTTTAGTTCAAGGAATCCAGTGTTGGTGCGGCGGCCGACGTATCCATACACCAGGACCCTGACTTCTGATTTCTGACTCAGTGCATGAAAACACTAATTGTGGGTGTGTTTCCAAGAGTTTTCTTTGTTATCTCTTGAGTCAGATCACCAGGTATAACTTATTGACCGTGGCACACTTGTTTCTTTTCAGGATGCCTCCATGCAGATAGCTATCTACAGTTCCGAGATTTGTACGCACTAATAGCCCACCGAGCGACGAGGCCTCGGTACAGGTCCCTTTTTCAGTAGAGGCACCAGTGGAGGCATCAGCGGTACTATTACCCGTTGGGCCACTGATGCCACCAGCCCTAGTAGTAGAGAGTGCACGCTTATTGAGAGCATTGCATGAGTTCCAGTGGCAGAGGCCACCCAGTTTCAAGGGAGAGACGGATCCACAGGCGGCTGAGGATTGGCTGGAGGCTGTGGTGAGAGTCTTCTGACTCGTAGGGACACCATCCGGTCTCATGGTGATCCTTGCCGCCAGCCTTCTACAGGAAGCAGTGGGCAGATGGTGGATCTTGATGCTCTAGGTTCAAGATGAGGTGACGCTTCTCTAGGAAGACTTCGAGAGCCTGTTTTGGGCAGAGTTTGTTCTAGAGACTCTTCGTACAGTGTGAATACAGAAGATTCTTCATCTGCAGCAGGGTAGCATGACTGTAGCTTAGTACTCAGTGAGGTTCACTGACCTCTCACACTACTCCATAGATATGGTGAGGGACCCATTATTTAGGGCATGGACCTTCGAGAAGGGGCTAAGGTGGGAGATCAGGGCTTCGATGATCTCACTCATCATCCCGACGCAGGCGGGAGTGTTAGAGATATCCCTCTTGATGGAGAGTTTTCTTGATGAGCAGTCACCAGTAGTGAGACCCACCACCAATTGTCACATAGCGGAGTCTTCTGTAGCTAGCAGGAGACAGACATCACAGAGGTCCAAGAGGACCAGAACTACAGGTGGAAGACTACATGACTCAGGATCAGTTGTGCGGGGCACCCAAGGTGGAACCAGTCAGGTGAGGATCATGCAGTGTTACTCATGCGGCAGGTAGGGTCACATGGCTTGTGACTATTCGACCCGTCATATGGATGATCATCAGATGGTCGAAGGACCACCCGGGCAGATACATAGGTTCGACTGAGGAGGTCTGCAGGGATTAAGTGGACGTGGCAGAGGAGCTGGTCGTGCAGCTGGTGGTGGGTGATGATTTGAAATGTTACCACCACCACCACTAAGAGGTCCACCCCGACCGTAGGGAGTAGGTGAACAGGGGAGAGCTCAGCTCCAGGAAGCTGAGGCCTACAATCATAGCACTCTAGAGATGATACGAGGTACAATCTGTGTCTACTCCACCTTAGCTGCAGTACTTATAGACATAGGTTCCAGTCATTCTTTTATTGTCACTGTCCTCGTTCGGAGCTTGGAGATTCTGACGGAGCTGTTGGCTCAATCCTTATAGCTAGAGACTCATACGGGAGTGGATTCGAATATTACACACTATTTACGGTAGTTTGAGCTTACTCTAGGAGGCGAGAGCTTCGGTTGTGATCTCCTAGTAGCGGCATCGAGGCCTTACGATGTTATCTTGGGTATGGACTGGTTATCTACAGTTCATGCTCAGATAGACTGTATTAGGCGCAAGTTGTGGTGTGTCCGCACGGATGGGACCAGGTTTACCTTCACCGGCGATAAGGTATCCTTTTCAGCGTAGGATGGACTTACCTAGAGGAGAGTGCATCTGATCACTCATCAGTTGGCTAGCCTTACCCTCAGAGCGGTTGATGTGGAGCGTCTGAATTATCCTGTAGTGGTGGGCCAGTATGCGGATGTCTTCCCTGATGATGTTTCGAGTCTACCTACTCACAGAGAGGTTGACTTTTTACATTGACTTGTACCCCGAGATGGCACCGATATCTACTCCAGCATATCAAATGGCTCCCACGAAGCTTCGTGAGCTTCGGGTACAGCTGGAGGACTTGCAGGGGGAGGGATTCATCCGGCCTAGTGTTTCACCTTAGGTAGCCCCAATTTTGTCCGCCAAGAAGGTGGGTGGGAGATTGAGACTCTGTGTTGACTATCGGTGCCTGAACCAGATGACCGTGAAGAACAAGTACCCACTCCTGAAGATTGAAGACCTCTTTGATCAGCTGAAGGGAGCACGGTGGTTCTCAAAGATAGACCTCAGATTAGGCTATCACCATCTCAGAGTGCAAGACTAGGATGTGCAGAAGACGGCCTTCAGATTTCGGTATTGCCATTATGAGTTTTTGGTTATGCCATTCGGTGTGAACAACGCTCCAGCAGTGTTCATGGGACTCATGAACAGGATCTTTCAGCCATACCTTGATCTCTTTGTAGTAGTCTTCATCAATGACATTCTGATCTACTCGGCTACTAAGGAGAAGCATGCCTATAATTTGCAGGTAGTACTGGCTACACTCTGAGAGAACCAGCTTTATGGTAATCTCTTGAAGTGCTAGTTTTGGATCCGAGAGGTTTACTTTCTAGGTAATTTCATACCAGAGGCTGGAGTTATAGTGTATCCAGCGAATATTGAGGTGGTACTTTCTTGGGAGCCACCCAGGAGTGTGATGGAGGTACAAAGTTTCCTGGGTTTGGATGGATATTTCCGGAGGTTTGTTCCAGACTTCTCCAGAGTTGCAGCACCACTATCAGCAATGAAGAAGAAGGGGAAACCCTTCGTTTGGTCATAGAAATGTCAGCGGAGTATTCAGGAGCTGAGGTAGAGGCTGACTAGTGCCCCCATCTTGAGGCTTCCAGAGGTGGGCGTAGGGTACGTAGTTTACTACGATGCATCAGGGACCATACTCGAATGTGTCCTGATGCAAGAGAAAGCAGTGATTTCATATGGTTCTCAACATCTAAGATATCATGAGCATAACTATTCTACCTATGACCTGGAGTTAGCAGGAGTGGTCGTTTCCTTGAAGATGTGGCGACACTATCTGATGGGTGACCGTTTTACCGTGTAATCTGATCACAAGAGTCTCAGTTATATCTTCTCCCAGAAGGACCTGAACCTGAGATGGTGACATTGGCTTGAGTTCCTCCAGTACTATGACTTCGATATAATCTATACTTCTGGGAAGGGGAACGTTGTAGAAGATGCACTCAGCAGAAGGTCTGGTATACAGCTGCTAGGCGAGGCGATGGAGCATCTGGCTGCTTTACAGATATCCTTTATGGATAGAGATGGAGAAGCTTCTCTTCTGTCTCTTACAGTCACTCCCCCACTCCTTCAGTGAGTCAGGGAGGCACAACATGGGGACACTGACTGTGAGACATGACGTTCTCAGATATCCACAGGACAGGCACCTGATGGATTTTCTAAAGGGGGGGAGCACATTATCCTCTTCAGAGAACGTACCATGGTACCAGTGTCACTTCAGGAGGAAGTGTCGAGTGAGTTCCACACTTTCCCTCTAGCGGTACATCCATGAGTGGAAAAGATGTACTAGGATCTCTGACGACAGCACTGGTGGATGGGAATAAAGAAAGCAGTAGCAGAGTTTGTCTCTCGGTGCCTCACTTGTCAGCAAGTGAAGGCAGAGCATCAGTTACCAGCAAGCTTGGTTCATCCTTTAGATGTTCTATAGTGGAAGTGGGATGGGATATCCATGGACTTCATAATAGGACTTCCACATACATCCAGGGGTCATGACTCGATTTGGGTGATCGTCAACCGACTCACCAAGTTGGCCCACTTACTACTGATCAGATATTAGGGTTCAGTAGAGATATTGGGACGCCTCTATGTGTAGGATATTGTAGGGTTACATGGATTACCATCGACTATTATCTCTGATCGTGATGCACATTTTACTTCCCAACTATAGAAGGGGTTGCAGGAGGCTTTCGGGATGCATCTTTGTTTGAGAACCGCCTTCTGTCCTCAGACGGATGGCTAGACTAAGTGGACCATTTAGACCCTCAAGGATATGATGTGTGCTTGTGTCCTCGACTTTAGTCATAGCTGGGAGGATCACTTGACTTTGGTGAAGTTTTCATACAAAAACAGCTATCACTCCACCATAGGGATGGAACCTTTTGAGGCGTTGTATGGGTGACCTTGCAAATCACCTTTGTGCTGGACTGACCAAGGTGAGTCAGCACTCATGGGACCAAAGATGGTATGGGCTAGCACAGAGAAGGTGAAGATCATCCAGGAGTAGATGAAGACTGCACAGAGCAGTCAGAAGTCGTATGCCGACAAGAGACGGAGACCTCTGAAGTTCGAGGATGGAAACCACATCTTTCTACGGACCTCACCTCAATGAGGTTTGTGGAGATTTGGCTGAGGTGGCAAGTTATCTTTAAGGTTCATCAGACCTTTCCAAGTCCTCAGTAGAGTTGGCGAGGTGGCATACCACTTAGCTCCTCTACCTCAGTTGCATCGGGTGCATGACGTCTTCCATGTATCCTAGCTGAGGAGATACATGCACGACCCTTCTCACATCATCGACCATGGCGAGCTGGACGTTGAGAATGGGGAAAATTTTACGGAGGTTTCAATAGAGATTTAGGATCGATAGGATCATTTCCTTTGTGGATGGTCGATACCTCTAGTGCATGTTCGTTAGCGGCACGGGAACCTCCAGGAGAGCACATGGGAGTGGAAGGCTCAAATGCGTGCTCAGTACCCCCACTTGTTCCCTTAGTTTGAGTTGTGGATTATGGGGATGTAAAGCCCTGATGTGGGGAGAATATAAAGACCCGGAATTTCCATGTAATTTTTTTAATATATGTAAATTTTACGAGTCCGCGAAAATTGACGGCGCATGATTCTGAAGCCCAGAGTGCCCAGAATGAATTTCTGAACTTTTTTTGGGTACATTCAATAAACGTACGAGCGAGTTTTTATAACTTTTGAACTGGTGCTCAGAATTGAAATCCAAGGGCACCATTGAACTCGCAGCACCGGTTTTTGATTAAGAAGACTTTCTCTTCGACGACAGTTAGATGAGGGTGAAAGTTAATTTTTTTTGGGTTTTTTGTGGAAATAATAAAATAAAATAAACTTTCTTTTTATTTTATTTTATTTTTATTTAGGATATCTACATGTGGAAGTTGATTAGTGGGACCACCATACCTTAACCTCCCAAGAGAGGTTATGGTGGTGGGGACCACCCAAGCCTAACCTCCCATGAGAGGTTATGGTGGTGAGGACCACCCGAGGCCTAAATCTCTTGAACTCCCCTAATAATGGAGAAGAAACCCTCTCAACTCCCTCTTTAATGTGGAGGAACCTCTTGAGATTCCTCCACATTAATTAAGCCAACGCACCACTTTAATATGCCAACCTAGTTAATTAATTTAGCCAATTTTAATTTTTTACCAACAAACTAAATAATAGATAACTTAATCTATTATTTTGGGTGACCATTTCATTTTGGTGGAATTGGGAGAGGAGGAAATTTGGAGGATTATTCTCTCCAACGAAGAATCCTCCACTGACAAAGAACTCCGACTTCGAATACTTCCTCAGGACACCTTCCAAGGATAAACATCTTCGACTATGATGAACCGACGCACAAGCCTGGGATTGGAGGTGTGTGGCGGATGAGACGAGAGTCGACAACTTCATCTTCTTTCCTCCTCGTCGAAGTCAACGAACAACATGAGGTAGGGGTTTATTTGTGTATGAATAATTTTCCCATGTTCTTCCCTTGAATTATTTTTAGTATTGGGAATAAATCATTGCAGGAGGTTGTAAATCTTGACGTTATTCTTCAAGTTCTTGTTGAGTCATATGCTACCACCCTAACGCGGAGGGTACGGGCCAAACAAACATGGCTCGACCCCTCCACAAATCTTGTGATGATTTGTGGTGTTGAATGCGATGAAGGTGATGAAGGTAATAGCATCACTGCTCGTGGCCTCCGCACCCCACGCCGCCCCACGGCCTCCGCGCCCCGCACCGCCCCGTGGCCTCCGCCACTCCACGCCATCCGTAGCCGAGCCGACCTACACCTGAGCCTCCATCGCCCCATCCGAGCCACCGCTAGTAGACTAGTCGTGCCACCCTGGCCGAACCTCCCTCGTTGTGTCGCCCCGGCCAAACCACCCTCACCGCGCCACCCTGGCCGAACCGCCCTCACCGCGCCGCCCTGGCTGAACCGCCCTCACCGCATCTCCCTGGGCCGATCCACCCTCACCGCACCACCCTGGGCCGAGCCACCCTCGTCGCGCCCCTCCGAGCCACCCTAGCTGTGCCGCCTGCGGCTCTGCGAGCCGCCCCGCGGCCGAGCCCCTCCACGGTCGAGCTTCCCTCGCGGTACCCTTCACGGCCGAGCCTCCCTCACAACACCCTCACGGCCTACCGGGCCGCTCGGTGGGCCGGGCCGGACCCAACGTGTCGGGCTTCACTTCGGGTCGGGCCAGACCCAGCTGGTTGGTCCGACTGGGTCGGACCAGACCCGGGCCCACTACGCCCCATTTACTTTCTTTTGGCCATAACTTTGGCATCGGACGTCCGTTTGACGAACCGTCAACAGTGATGGAAATATTAGAGAGAGAGGGTCCCTTTGAGTATACCCCAATGGATTTTTGGATTAAGATGGGGAACAGTCAGGTTGGATCGAGCACAAATCTAACCGGACCCCCAGGACAAAAAGGCTAATAACTCACAGACCGGGCGTCTGATTGACGCGTCGTCTATTGCGTTGAGACCCCTTTGACGTGGCAGACCTTTGAGATGCTTCTTCATGGGAATTCGTGGCAGTTGGAGTATCAAATAGTGTCTCATGGAGTGGATCCTCCCGGAGACGAGTGAGCATAGTGCGGGAACCCAGTAGCTAGCTGAGACTTGACGACTACTGACCTTTTCAACTTAGAGTGACTTGACAGGCCAAGTGGGGAGCACCTATGTGGGATGTGAAAGACCCACGGTGGGGAGCGGATCTATGTGATACGGTAGACTCATGGTACACAACAGGAGGAGTACCTCAGCAGACCATGGTGGGGAGCGCCTCTGTGTGACGTGGCAGACCCACAGTACTCAACAGGATAAGTACCTCAACAAGTCACAAGGGGGAGTGCCTATGTGTGACGCGGCAGACCCATGGTAGGGAGAACCTCTGTGTGATGTGGTAGACCCACAGTACTCCACAGGAAGAGTACCTCAGTAGTCCAAGGTTTGTGGGAAGCGCCTCTGTGTGACGTGGGTGGCCCACTATACTCGATAGAGGAGGGGATCTCCAGAATCCGAGGTGTTCGACGATGTGATTGGGGATGTTACTTGTTACTACCCCTAGAATAAATCTTGGTGTCAGATTAGTCATTATCTCTGTGTTTTCCTCATGATTGAGATGGATAACTTGATAAATTAGGTATATGTATGGGAATATACCTAAGTAAGGTTATATGTTGATTTCATACTTTTTGGTTTATCCTTTGTGGATTTTGTGAGACCTTGAGGGTCTCAGGGTCCCTAATGAGTATCGTTATACTCACCCCAGCACGGGATATGCCTGCACTTCATTGTGTTTGGTGCAGATGACGGACAACACTGACTGAGGACGTGAGTACCAGGACTGGACGGTGCCCGGAGGTGGACCATATGACGTGTCGATATGCGGAGGAGACAGATGGACGTGGAGTGCTGAGGAGGTGATCTATACCTACCCTTTAGGTAGGATCCTCAGAGGATGACCCAGTAGCTGGCTTTCCCTTTTATTCAGTTGTATTTTATCACAGTTGTACTTGTACTTTCTAGTTGGGCTTGTATTCTGGCCCCTTTTACTTACTTCACTCACTCTGTTTACAATTCAAATTACTTTTGTTCTTATCTTGTTGTGTGCTTGGTTACGTGTGTTTACAGGTTATAAAGGAAATGCCTTCCCAGTTTTAGGGAATACACCTTCGGTGCTAGTCACCAGCCCCTGGCCTATAGAAGGCGGGCTTGGAGTAGTCACAGCACGGGCCCCAGGGGATGAGTCATGACATAACAGTCACATTGTGCATCATATTGAGGTGTATTTGATTACTACATGTCAAAAATGACTCATGGATCATTTTACTAAAGTATCAAAATAATCCAAATGCATTTTATCAGTTTTCATTATCTCAATTGTTCTTTTTGCTAAATTTAATGTCAATTTAATATAAATATACACACTTAAAGTCATATCAACCACATTGTGCCTTAGATTTAGGTCCAGTTGAATCCTACACATCAAAAATGACTTATTTCTCATTTTACTAAATTATAAAAACAATACAAATTCATTTTCTCAATTTTTAGTATGTCACTTTTTCTTTTTACTAAAAGTAATGTCAATTTTAAATAAAAAGAGACACTTTGAGTGATACCAATCACTTGTTCTTTTTTATCAGTTTTTAGTAGGTTAATTTCTATGATACTAACTATATTGACCCATACATTTCATATATAGATATCAAATCTTAATATATTAATATTCCTTACATAACATAATGTTCCATGCCAAAATAGTTTAGGTCTGGTGCTTTTGGAAATATGGAAACATAAAGAACTAGTTCATAAGATTCTATAATTGAGTTATTCTTTAATAGAAAAATTCTTAGAAATATAATATATAAAACCATTCTTAATAACCTAAGAATATTAAACATAAGAAATGGTGATCATATATGCTCAATAAGTATAAACAAGGGAGATATCAATGATCATATAAGGATAACATGAGTATAAAGATGTTAAAAAGTGATATTAACATTAGAAATTCATACTCTATATATCATAGATCATAATCGTGAGTCATGGATCAAATCATAGAAGTTCATAAGACATGAATCTTAAAGGATAAAATAATATTATAAACTAAAAACATACACTTCGAGTCATATCAAGCACACTGTACATCAGATTGAGGTGCGGCTGATTGATCTACGGCTGATTGCTACACTATTTAGGAAAATGTTCATGAAAGATCTTTTGGTAAGTCATAATTTTCATTCCACTACTAATAAATACCTTGGTAGATGCATCCTTATGATTCACTTCACATTTCATGCAATATAGTTTTTCCTCTTCCACCCAAAAGGAACATGTTCTCTCTTTCTTGGATTATTCCAGATAGTTGAAAGGAAAATATGACTTCCCAAAATATCTATATAAAAATATAAATAAGTATTAGATAAAAATTATAAGGAAATTAACTTAAAAATAGTAGATAAAATGATGAAAAAATTAGTTAATTACATAAAAATACACACTTTGAGTCATACCAGCCACATCATGTGTTACCATGCTTTCTATTTGCTTTCTTTATTGAATTGGAAACACTGCATTGTCAACATTTATCACTTTCCTTCAAGTTCCCTCCACTGCCTTTGAAGGAAAATGATAAATGCTGACTATGAAGGGGTGACAAGGTTTTGAGGGAGAATAAGTCTATCGAAGACATTCTCTACATGAGTAGTCAAAATTTTAATTTATATTATGTTAATGCAGTAGAGAATAGATAATATTATGAGTAAAAGCATAGTATATTAAAAAAAATTACCTTCTTATTGAATTATGAGTTGCAGCCTCGAAGTCCAATCTCTCATGAGTATGATCAGTTTCTAAAAAACCACCCTGACTCGAACAATGGAATCCACCTGTATAAGAAAACAATTCTTATGTGAGTAATACTAAAGAAAATTAAATTAAACATAAATATGAAACAATCCACTACTTCTATGTAAGTCACATCTTCATGATACTTGTGCACATTCTTCCATCAGGTATGTTGCCCATTCATTTCTGATCACATCTATATAATCTTTTGAATATGATTCCTTTTGACAGTCATAGTAGTACTAGAAAAATATAAATACACAAAAGATGAATAAATATTTTAAATGAAATATTAATTATCTTCAAAAATACCTCTTTAGGGATACTATTTTGTTCATGGAATATGATCTCTCTCATAAATTTATAAACATAATAACTGCAATATTTTCTATTGGTTTGTTTCAGACACTACAGAAACATTGAGTAGAATAAGTAATTTTTTTTATATGTGTTTGGATAGTGAAATCTTATTATATATACCCTAATTTTTGTCCAGTCGTAGTGTTGGTCCTCGTACTTATCCCCTAGCATCATTTCGTTTTTCATGATATGTATGCACCGCCCTATCATAATAGAATCATCATTAAAAGATAATATAAATTATATAAATTGATGTTTAGTTCTAAAATGTTGGATGTAGTGTATTAAAAATTGAAAAATGACATCATGTGTGGGTGGTTTTTTTGATATCCATGTATTGAATCTAGGAAATAAATCTTTAGAGTGTCCAAATTCACTGCAATGAGCATCTAATGTTGCCTAAAAACACACAAAGGAATAAGTAATGAAATAAATGAAAATATATTTGATATGATTAAATTGTAGAGTTTTAGCCGAGTTTCATTGGTATTAAATAGAGTATTTCATCTGAAATTTTTCTTTCAAACGATTTGAGAAGACCTACCACTATTTCATCCTTTTTATTGGTATCTATTTTCTTTTGTTTTATAGAGGATATGTGTGGACTAACAGGTCCAAATTTTATTTCATGTGAAAATACCTTCAATTGTTTTTCGTATATATGCCTGCCAAAAATATGAAATGTATTTAGTCCTAATTAACACAATATACCAACTTTTGTAAAATAAAATCATGAAAACATACCTCATGTATACATTTACAACTGAGCCTCATATCCATTCATAATTGAGGATTTCAGTTACACTCAACACTGATGAATTCTTGATCTTTCTCTCTGTACATATTTTATTCAAAATAAACTATGTGATTATTACCAACTTTTGACTTTGTATCCACGTGAACCTTTAATGGTATTAAATGTGGATATAGAACGGGTGGGGTAATGGCGCTCTCAGTATATCTTTTTGATCGATTGGTCAATCCTTTCAATGGTTTTGAGTCATTATTTCATTTCATCCCCTTCCATTTTTTCATTTGTAATAACATTCATCAGTTCAGACCTTTTTTCCTTAATTTTTAAAGGTTTAGCTTGATAAATAAATTGAAAATGAATACATTCTTGTCGATATGTTTTTTTACAAGATGTGGCGACCATGCGATGAATGTTATAACATATTTTTTGACCATGTGAATATGTTCCTCATGAATTGGAATAAGTATCCCAATGCTCAGCTAATGGGCTATGTTGATCAACACTCATACATGACCTATTAGAAGTGGTATGATTTGTAGCATTTCTTTTTGAATATTGAACACTATATCCCTTGCTATAAGGTGATGGGTGAGTGTTGCTAGATATAAATCATAGTCATTATCACCTTGTAGAATATTAGTACAGGAAAGGTATTAGTGTCTATCTGATTCACATTTCATAGAAACATTTATTAGAATATTGATTACCTTGGCTAAGACATATCTTTGAGGGTAATGGCTAGCCTCATATTTGGTGGGGAGTGGGTCGGTATCTCTACGTAGTGGTTGTTCTTGAGTTGCTTCTTCTCTTTTCCTCCCCCCATTAATGTTGCCATCATCTCTATTTACCATTGGAATTCTTCTTCAAGGGTAGTTATTCTTTCTCTCATCTTTTTTATTAATTCACTTTGATATTTATCTTGTTTTTTTTCTAAAAATATGTTTTGGGTGTCACCCCAAAACCCGCACCTTAGACGCGGCCATACTATTCTGGTCGCTTCAAGGCTGCTGATAGTATGTGTTCATCTGGTATAGGTGTTGTTGATTCCTGTGACTATTTCAGATAGAAAATATAGGAAAATAATTGATCAATGTTATGTAATAGTGATTTAAAGCAAAATAAATTTTTATTATGTAATACTTACACATGTTTCCCACACTTTTTGTGAGTTTTAATCTATCAATATCCCATCTTTATTTACATGTGACTCCTTCCATAGCACATGGTTTGGGATGGAAGTGGCTTTGGATTTGGATTCATCAATCTACATATAAATAGAGTAATATAATTATGGTGTTGTTTCATGTCACATAAAAGTATTATGGTAGATTTAAAATACATACCAATTTTTTTCAAGTAAAGAATACCCCATCCTTGATTTATGGTAGGGGTACACTGGTTTTGCTTCTCGTTCCTTATTTCTAGCACTCAGTTGTTGTTACATAAATAAAAAAATTTCAATCTCAGTGATGAATATATGTATTGTTAAACAATGTATTACTAGCTATAATGTACCTGAAAAAAAATATATGTACGACAGCTAGTAAATGCATCCCATGCTTCTTGGGTTATCATGTGTGCATAGATAAGTGGTGGGTGCGGGTTTATTTTCTTTTCAGCATCTCTAAGATGATGTCTTTTTAGAATTTTGTGAAATATTATGTGAATCCTTCCAGAAAGAATTAATACATATTTATTGTGGGATTTATCTACTATAAATACACTATGAAATGGATGATGAATATTAATTCAGTGTTTTATTATTTAATTTTTTAGTAAAATAAAGAAATGATGTCATAATGTTACTGTAATCTCTTCTCAAATTAGTGTCTTAATCCTGAGTACAACATGGTTCCATGAATCAACATCAATCGTCACGTGTTGCCAAATGATTATTCCAATATAACTGCTGAACATTGACTTGTTGGGGTTAATATGTTGGCCCCGAACATTCCATCTGACCTCAAATTTGATGTCTTTGACTTTTTCCTTAATTATTTTTACCAACATCGTCAAACTACGACGCTCCTCTTTTTTCTGCATAAATGGTCCTTTATCGCCTACCATTTCTCATAATTGTTAATTCAATAAGGTTTCCTTATGAATTTTCCACTCCTTTATGTTTTTAAAATAACAAACACTATTTCTTAAGGAAAATTTTTATTCTATCTTAATAAGGAAAATTTTCCTTCTCCAAGAAAATTTTATCCTTACCTATTTTCATTGTTCATTATATAGCTTCTCTAAATATAAATTATTTTATTTCTATGTCTAAAATTTGGTTTCATATTCTAAAGCCTCATATTTCTATAGATACTTAGATATAGAGTTTTTTTTTTCAGGTTCTGAATTCAGACTCCGAATTCTTTGAAATTCAGACTCTGAATCCTCTAAAATTCAGACTCTAAATTCTTTAAAATTCAGACTCCAAATTCTCTGAAATTCAGACTCTCAATTCTATGAAATTTAGACTCTCAATTCTCTAAAATTCAGACTATGAATTCTCCAAAATTCAGACTCCGAATTCAGGCACCGAATTCCTCATAATTCAGACTTCGAATTCATTGGAATTAAAAATTCAGAATCCATAAAATTTAGGTTCCAAATTCCTTGAAAAACAGAATTTGAATATCCATGTATTATATACACTGAATTATATTTCATTAGATTCCGAATTTTATTTACTAGACTCCAAAAAATTTGTTTTGGTTAAGCAAGCTTATTTTTCTTACACTTGTTATAGTTATGAAATGATGTCGTACAATTAGTTTCTAACCAACCATTGGTTGAGTGACACGTGTATAAGTCCCTCCAAGATTCAAGGAAAAATATGACCGTTGGAGAAGTGCCTATAAATATGATCTCATTTGAATGAGCTCAGTAGAAGATTTTTGATCACTCTAGAGACCACATGTTGCTGAAGTGATTTCTATAAAGAGTGATTCTCATGCTTTGTGCATACTGAAAATCTTATTCAGATTGCTTTGTGTGACTCTAATTTTTTCTGAGTACAATCAAGGGCTTCTGGGGATAGGAATACATAGGTGTTGACTACCTTAAAGCTAGAGGACTTTTGGGGATAGGAAGATAGAGGTTTCGACTACCTTAAAGTTCAATGTATTGAGGGGATATCAAGACAAACTTTGATATTCCTATCAAGGGATTACCCTAGTGTGGGTAAGACAGACTTTTTTGAAAGTATAAATCAAGGGACCTTTATCCAAGGTTGTTGGATACCCATCTCTTTGGGTTTAAAGATTTCATACTTGTTACTTGTTTTGTTTCAAGTTTATTTCCATTGTATTTTGATAAAGGAAGAAAGTATAACCTTCTTATACTTTCTTATTCTTGTATGTACTCTGATATTAGAGATTTTATATGCTTTAAGGTAAAATATTTTCCTTGTAAAATTTTCTTAAGTTTCATTTTCAGAACCTTATTTCTGAAACCTAGAAAGTTTTTAGAACTGAAATAGGTCTTGTGAATTTATCTTGTTTAACTTTGTTAAACATAGTTTTCCTTAAGGTTAAAAATGAAATTTTTTAAACCTATAATTCACCCCGCTTGTATTTGATCATATACATCATATTTTGATCCCAAAATAATCAACATCATCAATATGTTCCTCTAGAGACTTAGAATCATCATGTGTAGATGTTCATTTTACCTCTATAATGGGAGTAGAAGTAGGTTGAGAAACCTGTTGTTCCTCAGGAATGGGAGCACCAGCATGTGCAAAAGTTCATTCCTCTTCACTGTGAGTAGCATCAGGTTAAGAGACCTATTATTCCTCGAGATTGGGAGAACCATCATGTACATAAGTCATTATCTACAAAAGTGGTTTAACATTTAATTTAGAGTACATAAATGTAGCATCAAATGGATAATAACATGAATTAACACGATGTATATTAAAAAAAATCAACCTGATTATTGAACTCTTTTTTTCTTTTTTAAAGGCTAAAGGTATTTGAACCCTCTATCGACGATCCAAATCCCTTTATTGTAGTCTCCTATGAAATAAAAAACACCATCTATATTGGGACTGCTATAAAATGATTGCAATATCTCAATGAAAGGGTCATTCTCAGTTAAATTTTCTTCAAACCCTTCAGTGGTTTTGGTTGATAACAGAACATTTGACCACTTTCGGTTTACAGGATATGGAACATAAAATACTTCTACTTCCTATGATTCCATTATAAACAGTTTGTCTTTATACCCTTCCTTACCAAAATCAACTTTCAAGAATCCCAATTCATATATTTTAACATCACTTATGTTATCAATCCACTTGCATTGAAAAACCATCACTTGGAATATTGTATAATTCAACTCCAATATTTTTTTGATGATGACAAAATATGACATATTCACATAAATTGGATTTTTTTCCTTAGTACCAGAAACATGC
Organism: Viscum album; assembly: GCA_963277665.1. NCBI lineage: Eukaryota > Viridiplantae > Streptophyta > Magnoliopsida > Santalales > Viscaceae > Viscum > Viscum album. The sequence goes on along the minus strand of OY728141.1, from coordinate 177,606,731 downwards.
ATCGCTTCAGCCACAAGTGTAACTCCATTATTTTTCATGGTACTTTATTCATCATGATCATTTTTATAGAACATATAACCATTAATTACCTAACCATTGTAAGATAATACATACACACTTGGACCTCTTGGTAGCCATCGAAGTCATTCTGAAATTGAATCTGCATTTTCATATGACTCTTTTAAAATATGGTCCTAAAACCATCCTATAAAATATTTATTATGTGTATTTTATATCTATATTTCATTCCTTTATGGACTCAAATTCCTAATAATTTCTTTATAGGCTTCAACATATGGGGAAACCTTCAAAATTCTATAAAAAACTTAAAGGTGGGTCTACTTCTGATTTGTAATATTGATTGTGACAACATCTCTTCTAGAAATTTCTTCACCCACAAGCCGCCCAGTGTGATGAGATTTCAATAAACCAATTATTTCCACATTGTACATGTATTCAGTACAAAATTCAATGGCTTCCTCAACAATATATCGCTTCACAATTCAACCCTCTAGCTGGCTTCAATTTTTGACATACCCTTTCAAAATCTTCATATATCGTTCAATGGGGTACATCCATCTATATTGTATAGGACCACATAGTCAAATATCTCTCACCAAGTGAATCATAAAATGAATCCTCATATCAAAGAATTTTGGCAGGAAGAACATTTCCAATTCACATAATATGATGGTAATTTCTCTTTCCATAGTCATCAATTTCACCGGGTCTATAAATTTTTCGCATGTATCTTTGAAGAAGAAAAAAAGCTCGGTTAATGTATGATGGACATTCTAGGACAAAACACAATGTAAAGCTATAGGCATTATATCTTACATCAAAACATGGTAGTCATTTGATTTCAAAACCTTTAACTTTAAATCAGTCATTGGCACGGTGTTCTTGATATTCGATGAATAGCCCTATAGAACCTTTATGTCATTCAAGAAGTTGAAAAACTGATATCTCTCCTACCTGGAAAGATTGTAAGCAGCTGGAGGAAGAAAAGATCATTTTTTACCCTTCACTAGCATTAACTCTTCTCATATTCCCATGTCAACCATGTCTAACCTAGCATTAATTCCATCCTTTTTTATGGGTTCATTTAGAAACATGTCGATGACACTATCACGTACATTTTTTTCAACATGCATAACATCAACAAAATTTCCGACATACAGACAATTCCAGTATGGTAATTCAAAAAACTGATCACTTTTTCTAATTGGTTTTCATAAGGTTTTTCAAAAACATTTTACCAAAAGTAATGTCTAGATATTTTACTTTCTCAAACAGTTGATCACCTATTAGTGGATATGGTTTTGTACATTCTTATGAACTTTCATTGAATGATGTCGTCCAAGATCGGTACTTATGCTGTTGAGGTAGAAATATGTGATTTTCTAGAAACATGGTTTTCGATGAATGTTTCAACCTAATTGACTGTGTACCTTGTTCACAGATGGGATACCCTTGAGTTATTTTAATGCTATATCCTGAAAAATTTCCATAAGCCGGAAATTCATTTATCATTTCGTACAACATGGATCTCAACATGAAATATTCATTTCTGTAAGCATCATACAATGTAACACTTGAATCCCACAATAATTTCAAGTCCTCAATAAATGGATCCAAATAAATAACAATGTCATTACCTGGTTGTTTTAGTCCTGATATAAGCATAGATAACATGATGTATTTTTGTTTCATGCATAACCATGGTGTAAAGGTATAATTTACCAACATAATCATCCATGTACTATGAGTTCTTATTTGAAAACCGAAAGGATTCACTCCATCTATAGATAATGCAAGTTAAAGGTTTCTCAACTCATTTATAAATCTAGGATACTCATGATCAATTATCTTCTACTGAGTAGAGTCTATCGGGTGACATAGTTTCACATCTTTATTTCTTGTATCTATGTGCCGCGTTAATTTATCCACAATCTCCTTAGTTCTATATAGGTTCCTAAACCTTGGAATGATTGGAAAGTATTATACAAATTTCATATGACTGAATTTATCTTTCTTTTATTGAGAAGCACCACACTTCAAGCATTCTATAAGTGATTTTTGGTCCTTATGAAATAATATACAGTCATTCAGGTAGGCATGTATTCTTTTAGAGATCATACCCATCAAATTTATCATTTTTTTGGCATCGTATGTTCGCCTCAAGAGCTCATTATCTTTTGGGATCATGTCATTCAAGATAGAAAGTAATTCCATAAAATTGGAATCACTCCATCTGTTTCCTAATTTCAAATTATATAGCTTTAATATGGATGAAAATCTTTTATATTTAGTTCCACCACCATACACTGGTGTCTTTGCATAACTCCTTAACTTCTCAAACAATTTTGAGCAATCACGAAGTTCATCTTGAACTGTCTTTGTCATTTCCTCAATACAATATTCACCATCATTCACATCTATAATGACATCCTTGATATAGTATTATTAATTTTACATACTTGTAATCATATCATATGATCTATAAAATACATTTTTATCTCATCCACTAGCTACATTTTCTTTTTACCCATGTTTATTCCAACATTTATAACTTTGATCTATTCTGTGATAGATCAAGTGTTCTTACAACTCCTCTGGACTAATTTTTATTGAATAATAATAGCATAAACACAGACAAAGGATTTGAGAAGGATCATATGTATTATATTTTACAAACTTGATGAACTCTTTCACTCCATCTTCATACTCTTTTGTCAGATGATTGGCATCCATCCATTCTTTATTCATATCCATACTATTTTATTCAGTAATATTAATATTTAACCAAATAAATACACAAAAATATCATCATAATACACATTAATATAGTATCAATTATTTACATTACACTGCATGAACATTAATTCTACCATGGAAGCATTGAAATTTCAGTTACACTGTCTTGGTGCCTACTTAATCTCAAAAAACTCCATTTGATACTAGAACCAAACCTTATATTCCATTTAACATGAAACCTTCCAATTGGTCTATGTTGATCTCTTCCTCCAAATATCTTTAAAGGAATATAATCATGACATCCATTTTTTCTAGAAATAAACCTTCAATGAAAACTAAACCGAGAACCATATGAATTATAATATGATTTAAATCATGAGATAAAATCTTACTAAAATCTAATCCTTCCAATTATTGAAATAAATTTACCCTTTCCATGGTGTTATTATCGATCTACTTGTCTTACCTATATAATGTAATGGTTTTCCTAATTCTATAAAAATCTAAACTTAAAAGATTGTGGAAAAACTACATTTCAGATGTCCTTTGAAAAAATATTTATAAAATCACAATTGAAATCACATTAAAAAAACATTTACACAAATTCCTCTTTAAAATAAGGCACCCTTTTAAAATTAAACCAACCAGTTCCAAACACTCTTTCACAGAACCCCAATTCCTTTTTTTAAATCATTCAAGTCAACTTCATGACCCAACAATCTTAATCATTTAAAATTAGTGACAATCCTCTATATTTTACAAATTTTCATTTAAAACTCCACACACCCCTTTTTGAAGTGAAACCAGTATTACATACACTTTCAAAACATTCACATCCATTTATGAAAGCCAATCAGGTGATTTGACAAACACTTATCATGTAACCTAAGTCCATGTCAAGTGTTTAAATCATTTTAAAGTTATTTAAAACCAAAAAAGTGTATGTTGAATATATATAATTTTTTAAGAAACACTTCAAAACACATGAATCATTTTAAAAGAGCCACTTAGGCATTTTCATAAAGTCATAAATCCCAATAGAGTCACTTTATAAAGGATACATGAATAAAAAATAACCAACATTTTATAAAATATAAATCTATAAAAGGTTTATATTAGAAAAATGTTCCCCTTATTGAGGGTATACATTAGGTCAAAGTTAAAGGACTATAGGTACTCAAACATTTTCCTCTATCAATGGTTCATTTAACTTTGTGATTGAATATATTTCAAACACTTTTTTTAGTGTATTCTAAAAATATATCACCCTAAAGATAATATCAATAAGACCTCATGGAAATCACCACTATTTTTAAATCTAGGAAAGGATTTGGGAAGTTTCTCTTATGTTTCCTTAACTATCTGGACCCATAAGTAACCACATGACCATCATGGACTAGAAATGTTCAAATCTTGACTCCCAATACATAAAAATATAATCCATAATCATTACCCAACTCATTTATGGTTAATATTGGTGTTTTCATCAATATCCCATTAAGATATTAGAAGGATCTCTCATTAAAATCTAAGAAAAGGAACCATACCACATTATTAGTTAAGGTATTCTTATCGCTTACAATCAAGAAGAATACTAGTTGACCCTCTGGTAATAACTAGAAATTTCCAAAAAAAATTGGATCTCAAAAAAATTATTTGGACTCTCTAAATAAACTATAACATTGAACTTCTAAGGTTCTAAAAATGCGTTATCCACTAATATCATTTTCCCCATGAAGTGTACATTATCGATCCAAAATATACACTTTGATATCATGTCATATAGTTGATGCTCCCTAAGTTTTCTCAAAATGATCTCCAGATATCGAGCATTTTCCTCCCTTAACTGGGAATACATGAGATATGACTGAAAAATATGGCTATAAAATTATCTAAATAAGGATGGAAGACTCAATTCATCTCAGCCATGAACACTACCATTTTCTTTTTCAAACTGAATGACATCACTAGATACTCATACAATACATATGTTCTCCTAAATATAGTATGTGGTGTATCAAAATACCTCACAATAAACTAATGATAATTTGATATCAAAGCGGTCATAGAGAACACTTTAGCGCCTCTAAGTTGATCAAATAGTCCATAAATACGTATAAGTGGATATAAGTTCATTTTAATCACTTATCATAACCTCTAATAGTCCACACATATTCTCAATGATCCATTTGATTTTTTATGGAAAAAACTAAGGCACCTTAAGGGGACATAATCATTCATATGAACTCCTTCACCTCAAAGTTGTTCAATTGAGCCTTGTTATCTCATAGATCTATAGGATTTATCTAATATAGTGGAATAGATATATTCTCTACACCTGGTAAGAACACAATAATAAACTCAACCTATCCCTTGGGTGGTAACCTAGAGAAGTCCTTGGTAAATACATTTAGGAACTTTTCAATGACAGTAGGACATATTGACTGATGTTTCTCTCTATCATCCAAAATTACTCTAGAAAAATAGGCTATGATTCTACCCAGCTACAAAAATATAGGTCCTATATAACTAGTTTTCATATCTAACTCTCCAATATAGACATAATCATCACCCTCGAAAAATATAATTCTACCCATCGATGAAAAAAATTGATATAGAAGATACATCACTATATAAGGGGTTTTAATTATATTCACAAACTAGACTCACAATTTTCATGCCACTCAAATTTATTATTTATTAGTTATTATAATTTTTTATTACTAAAAGTATATCAATCTAAAATTTTCTTATATAGTTCATTTTAAATATAAAAAAATCAATCAAATGAGATGCACTATCCGATAGAAATAATAACATTGTGGAAATAAAGATGCAATGTAAAAAATTTAAGAAGTCAACAATGAGAATCCTCAAGATTCTAAAAAAATATTTATTACCAATCTAATTTCAATAAAATGAGCAAGATTATTTTAACCAAATTATTTGGAGGATCTGTACAGTTGATCCTAGGTATCCTAGATCCACACCCAAAACATCCTTGACTATATACCTATTGCAAGGTATCAAATAATAATCCCGAATATTTATTGATTATTATCTCATTGGTGTAAATCAGTATCTAATGCACCAAGACCAACTTCAATATGATGATCAGTGACAAATTTACACCAAAAATTCATCAAACATGATGATTTAGACAATACATATTCTATCCCTAGAATCTCATCAATATCCTTGATCAGAAATAGAAAAGTTACAGACATGGAATTGATCATAGAAAATCTTACAATGAGAAAATACAACAGAAATACTAAGAGCATTACAAGAATACTGACAATAGTAGCACCTGAGGAGCTGGGTTCGTGGAAGAGGTGGGTTCGCAGAGGAGAAGTGCTTCACAGTAGAGGTGGGGTTCATAAGTAGATGGGGTTCAGCGGTGAAGGTGATTCACGGAAGAGGAGGGATTTGTGGTAGTGGCATAGGGGGAGGATTCGGTAGCGGAGGAGGAGGAGGAGTCAGCAGTGGAGGAGGAGGAGGAGGAGTCGGTAGTGGAGGAGGAGGAGGAGTCGACAGTGGAGGAAGAGGAGGAGGAGGAGGTAGTGGCAGTGGTGGTAGAGGAGTAAGAGGAGGAGAAATCGGCGACAGCAGGGGGGAGGAGGAGGAGGAGTTGGCGGCAGGGTTCGGCTTCCGTGAGAGCTTGAGGCATGCAAGGGAAGGAGGAGACTATTAGGGTTTATTTATAAAAGCGAGTAAACCTTTTATCAGTGCTAGCTAAAAAGCGCTCATAAAAGTATGTTTTATCAGTGCTAAACTAGAAAGCGCTGATAAAACATGCCTTTATCAGCGCCTTTTTAGCATTGATAAAAGCCTTTCTTTATCAGCACTAAAAAAGAACTGATAAAACTATAATGATAATAAATTATTTATATTTTTATATATATTTATAAAATTATATGTATAATAAATATATATATTTATTTATGATTATAAATTTATAATAAATATATTTATTATATTTATAATTATATATAATTAATATCTTTATTATAATTTTATAATTATTTAAATATATCTATAATTATTTAGAATTATAATTGTAAATATATCTATATTACTTAGAATTCTAATTATAAATATTTGAATTTATTTATAAATATTTGAATATATTTATAAATATATTTATTTAATTATATATATTATTTAATTAATATAATTATTATAATTTTATAATTATTTAAATATAAATATATATATTTATTAAAATAATTATAAAATAATTATAAAATAAATATATATATATTAGAAATAAATATTTATTACATATATATTTTAATTATAATCATAAATATAAATATATTTATATATATTTATTTATTTAAATAGATATGAAAATAAAATAAATATATTAATTATATATAGTCATAAATATAAATATATATTTATATATATTTATTTAAATACTTATGAAATTAAAATAAATATATTAATTATATATATATTTTATAATTTCATAATTATTTAAATATATATATTTATTTATATTTAAATAATTATAAAATTATAATAAATACATTTATTATAATTTTATAATTATTTACATAGATATATATATATTATTTATAATTATAAATATAAATATTTGTATATATGCATAAATATCTGTATATATTTATGAATATATTTCTATAATTATATATATTTATAAAATTCTAATTATTATAAATATATTTATTATAATTTTCTAATTGTTTAAATATATATATATTTATTTATTTATTTATTTATAATTATAATAATAAATAAATATATTTATAAATATTTGTATATAATTATAAATATATTTTTATGTATATATATACATGTATATTAATATATAAATATATATATTTATAAAATTATAATAAATGTATTTATTGTGATTTTATAAAAAGTGTTTATATATAATTATAAATATAATAAATATATTTATCATTTAAAAAAATTACAAAAAATATATGTCTTTAATGAATATATATATATATATATATATATATTCATTAAAGATATATATTTATTTATAATTACAATTATAAATAAATATATTTAAAAGGTATTTATATATAATTATAAATATAATAAATATATTTATCATTTAAAAAATTATTGTAATTTTATGAATATTTAAATATATATATTTAGTTATATATAATTATAATTATATAAATATATTTTAAAAAGTATTTATATATAACTAAATATTTGTAGTTATAAATATAATTAATATATTTATTATTTAAATATATTTATCATGATTTTAAGTATTTATGAGAACACAATAGCTTCCTAGGAACATGAATGAATCATATACACCGAGTAAAGTATAGTTCATAAACGAGTCATCATATATATGGACAACATGAATAGTAATGAGGGTGTAATGTATAAATGAACATTCATGATGAATACATAACATATGAATGTATATTCATGCATCAATTGACCAAATTCATTAGAAACATATATTTATTTATAATTATAATTATAATTATACGTATTTAATAAGTATTTATATATAATTATAAATATATAAATATAATAAATACAATAAATATATTTATTATTTAATGAAATTTATTATATATATTTCAATTATTAAAAAATATATATTAATTATAAACATGTGTTTTTTATTTAATGTATACAAATAAACATTATTTTTTAATATAAATATAATAATTTTATATAAATTAATAATATTTTTTATTAAAAACTTTTATCATCGCTTTTTGCTCAGTGCTGATAAAACCCAGCGCATCCCTTACCCGAATTTGTGGTAGTGTTCCCGTGCATGGTTTGCACACGGTTTGGAAAACATTGTGGCCAAACCGTGTACATAATAAATTTTGGGTAATTTTACATTTTTTCCCTTAATGATCTAACTTTCCTTCTTCCCTAATCCATTTTCCAGTGGGATTAACCTCTATTTCACTCATTTTGGAGCTTTTTGAAGTCCTAACATAGGGATCAAGAGATCTCCTTCATTCGGGATTTGTTCGAGCTTTTGTTCCTTATGTTGGATGCACAACAGTAAGTATTTGAGTCCTTTTTAGCCACTCTTCGTCTCTCTTGCTCTTGAACTAGTTATAGAGGTGTGATAGTTTTTGCCTTTTTCTCAGATATACTCTATTTCAAACCTAATTAGAGGATAATACTGGATGAGGAGATTCGTATGAGCCTAAGGTGGGTGGTCTATAACTCATCCTTTAAGTTTGTTGTTTTTGGAAATTATATGTGGGGCCCACCAATTCCATCGGGTGTCATTTATTGAATTTATATGTCATTCTTATAATCATTAGAACCGTATAGTTATGCTCTTTCCAAATATGTGAGTATTTGTTAGTGGTTACGCACACAAATCCATTCATCACATAAAGTATGTTTTTCCATGATTGTCGATTTAGTGTTTTGAAAAGTTTGAGTCGTTGTTTGGGTGTGCCTTGGCTTGACCTTTCTAAGGGTAATCTTTTCTATATTAAATGGCTTGATTTAAAATCTAAGTTTCATAATGTAAAGTACCATGTATGCTCACCACTTGACCTGCCTAAGGTAAGTTATTCAATTTGATAATTAAATGTGAAATGGAAATTGGCAAGTATACTACATATATGAATTGGCCTTTTTAAATGTGATTGAATAATAGGTTGCATATTCATAGCACCCCTTACCATGTTAATGGAAGGTAGAGGAGTGAACCTTGATCTTTTAAAATTCCTTAAATGGATTAAATGAATGGTTGCATGCTACTTAGTCTTGTCACACTAATAAAAGGCAAGGCTTGAACCAAATAGATTTATCGATAAATTATGACTTGATTAAAGGGTCTCATGATACTTGGCCTTATCACACTAATGAAAGGAAAGGATTGAACCAAATTTTTAGTAAATCAGTTTTGACCCTGTCAGACTTTGGAATATTTCTATGAATAATTCCAAATCTAGGCGCTGAGACGATGTGTGATTCCGAGGCCCGGTGTACCCGGAATAAATTTTATAAAAATATTAAGTATTTTTATACTATTCACATGGTGTAAATGGGTTGTATCTAAAATGGTAGCTCAGGTCAAAAATAAGAGGCCACAGTTGAGTCTAGAGTGTGGCATTTACCCTAGGAGTGGTATATCTTTCATCGGCACAGGCATGCTGTAGAAAAATCCATGGAGGGAGAAACTGTAAATAAAATAATCAAATAAAAATTATTTTATCTCAGATGATTTCTCAAATAACTTCTGAACGGGGGCTCAGATTGGAAATCCAAGACCACCATTGGGTTCGTAGTTGGGTGTTTTACCTAGGACCAACCTAAAGTGAGAGGGTGCGGGAGGTTCGGATCCCGCGATTGTTGGCGGTCGTTTTTGCTGTTTTCTATAAATAATAGGTTGGGCACATGAGCAAGGGTTTGACTCATTTATTCCTGTGGTCGGCGGAGGTTATCATATCCTTCCAAATTGAGGATCGATATCATATTCTTAATGGATTGCGATGAAATTTTAGATCCTAGTAGATCGGAGTGCAACGACCGCAACGGCGGATCCAGAATCCAGGTAGGCTTCTTCTTTCAGAAACTTCTTCTCCCTAATCGAAGTTTTGTTGTTGTTTTTGATTCGTTTCCATTTTTTTGCTTTGATTATGTCTCTCATTGGCCAAACTAATAACGATCATCATCAGATTGAATTTTTTATTGTGCGTTCTTCTTGTTCTTCCTCTGTTATTTGTTGTTTACTTTCTGATACGACGAAATGACGTCCAAACGTCGAGCGGAGCACAGATCTATGAAGTTTTTGATCTAGGGGTTTCAATTCTATAAAGGTTTTGAGTTTCAGGCATCGGAGGAGGCGTGAAAGTGATCAGAAGATCCTCCAACTTTTCATCATGTTGAAATGACGACGGATCCTTAGGCGGAGACCGAGTCTGTGAAGATCGCGTCCCGAGGTTTCCGTATCTAGTCTCGGATTAATTTTTTGAGCATCGGGGTGCTCCCGATGGTCCAAAAAAGGTTTTTTGGTAGAAGGTTGGCTCTGGTGACGGTCCAATAGGTGGCGATAGCGGTTTCTGGTGAGGCGGCGATGGTCCACCCAGAAATGTACGGGGGTTCTTTAAACCCTCGTAAAATGTAAATCAGGTGTCCAATTTATACACCGTCTACAGCGATGTGACTCTCACTTTGAGATGGACCTGTTTTTGGATATTTTTGGAATTTAAATAATCAGGTTCATGGCCCAAGTCCATAAAACATTGAAATAATAATAATATTTTATTATTGTTCAAATTAGACCCGCCATAACTTCTACACGGAGCGTCTGATTGAGGTGTCGTCAGTGGCGTTGTGACCCTGATGGTAAGGTAGAAATTTCTAGATAAATTTCAGGTGTTTAATCCGAAATTGGGGTGTGGCCCCATGAGAACCGATTTGGGCGTTTGCGGTGAAATGTGACTTTTCACCAGGTGTCCATTTTGGATGAACTAGTAGTCGATCTCATGTGTTTTTACAATAGGATCACAATTGAATGATCTATTTAATGAGTTTCAAGATTGAGGAGTGGGCCCAACGACGACCTATTCAAGCTTATTGTGGTGAATAGTAACTTTTTCATAGGTTGTTCATTTTGGGTGAGTCACTAGCCTATTCTACATTTTTTTTCACATAGAATGCAATGGTGGACACGGTTTGGGCCTAGGAGATGTGGTGTGCAGGTGATGTTGTGTGGGTCGCTTGGGTTGGTGATGCTGACCAGCTAGGTTGTGTGGGTCACCCTAGTCTCATGGTGATGTTACTACTAGCTAGGTTGAGTGGTTCCCCCAAGTTTTCACTATAAAAAAAATAGTGTTTTAACGGCGGTTTTTTCGCGGTGATTTTAAAAACTGCCGCTAAATTTTTTTCGATCAAAAATTTATCGGCAGTTTTTAAAACTGCCATGAAAAAACCGCCACTAATTTTTTTTTAAAATATTTTTTATTTTTTTTAAATATCTTCTAAAAAATTGTGTTTTTTAACGATGGTTTTGTGAAAACCGCCGCAAAATTTAAGAAAAAAAATTTAAGAAAATTTTAAGAAATATATTTATTATTTATTATTTATTTATTATTAATTTTTTTTTATTTACAATCAAATATAGTTTATTATTTATAATTTTATATATTTATAATCTGTCAATTAATTAATATTTATAATTATTAGTTAATAATATTTTTAAACTGAAAGCAAATCTTAAATAAGTAGAACAGACTTCAGCATCAAATGACCATAACTTCTAATCTGAGAGTCCATTTCAGCTCCACAACCAGTCAAATCAAAGTTTATCAGATGAGAAAAAACCAAGTGATATTTAAATCGTGTGATAATCAAAGGAAAAAAATATATTCAAAATTCAAAAGTTGAAAATCAAACTCAAACTTCAAACGACCATAACTTTTAATCTGGGTGTCCGTTTGGGCTCTACCACGTATCAAATCGAAGCATGCGACAAGCTCTACGTCGCTTAGGTATGGTACCAACTCTTTGAGTATTATACCCCTTTTTATTCCTCAAGAAAGGCATAAAAGGCCTCCAAAACAGAGGTTTTAGTTGCAGACACCGATTTCTTAAAATTCAAACAGTTATAACTTTCGATTCAGGTGTCCGTTCGGCCTATACCACATATCATATCAAAACTCATTTCACGATCTTTGATTTGACTAGTTGTGGCACTGGAAAATGATTCTTTTATCATATTTTAGGGTCATTTTAGTGTTTTTAGGGTTTTTAGAGGTTCTTAACATTTTATGATTTATTTAACTAATTGTTTACTTATTTATTTATTTAATATTAATTAATCAATTATTTATTATTTATTATTTATTTAACTATTATTTATTATTTATTTATTTATTTATTTATTTATTTATTTAGTTATTATGTACACATTAATTATTAATTTATTTTTAATTTATTTATTAATTAATTATTAATTATTTATTATTAGTTTATTATTCATTTTTTATATATTTATTTATTATTTAATTATTTATTATTTATTCATTATTTATTAATTAATTATTAATTATTAATTATTAATTATTAATTATTAATTATTTATTATTTATTATTTATTTTTATTTATTTATTATTTGTTTATTTATTTATATATTTATTTATTTATTTATTTATTTTTTATTTTTTATTTTTTATTTTTTATTTTTTATTATTTATTATTTATTCTTTATTCTTTATTCTTTATTCTTTATTATTTATTCTTAATTTACTAAATATTAATTTATTATTAGTTTATTATTCATTTATTATTTATTTATTATTTATTAATTATTGATTATTTATTGATTATTGATTAATTAATTATTATTTATTTATTAAATATTAAATATTTCATATTTCATATTAAATATTAAAATTAAAATATTATTTATTAATTATTAATTTTATAATTATCAATTATTAATTATTAGTTGTTATTAATAATTAATTATTTATTATTTATTATTTATTTATCTATTTATTTATGTATTTATGTATTTATTTGTTATTTATTATTTATTTATTATTTATTATTTATTCTTTCTTATTTATTATTTATTGTTTTTTGTTTTTTGTTTTGTATTTATTATTTATTATTTATTAATTTATTTTTAATTTACTAAATATTAATTTATTATTAGTTTATTATTCATTTATTATTTATTTATTATTTATTTATTTATTTATTATTTATTATTTATTTATTATTTATTTATTTATTTATTCAATATTCATTATTTATTAATTACTTATTAATTATTTATTAATTATTTATTAATTATTTATTAATTATTTATTAATTTTTAAATATAAATTCTTAATTCTTAATTCTTAATGATCAATTATTAATTATTAGTTATTATTAATTTTTAATTTTTAATTTTTAATTTTTAATTTTTAATTATTTAGTATTTATTATTTATTAGTTATTATTTATTATTTATTATTTATTATTTATTTATTTATTTATTTATTTATCTATTATTTGTTAATTTATTATTAATTTTTTATTTATTTATCATATATTAAGTAATTTTTTAATTAATTTATTATTTATACATTACTTATATATGTTATATATTATATATTATATATTATATATTATATATTATATATTATATATTATATATTATATATTATATATTATATATTATATATTATCTATTATCTATTATCTATTATCTCTTATATTTTATCTATTATATATTATCTATTATATATTATGTATTATGTATTATGTATTATCTATTATATATTATGTATTATATATTATGTCTTATATATTATATATTATATGTTATATGTTATATGTTATATGTTATATATTATATATTATATATTATTAATTATTAATTATTGATTATTGATTATTGATTATTGATTATTGATTAATAATTATTGATTAATAATTATTTAGTTTGTATCTATTTGTTATGTATTGCTTGTTTTTCCAATTAATATATATATGTATAAGTATATTAAATTTGATTTATTGACCACATGAAGAGCCTACTGGAGTGATAATGTCTTTGGAGAATAAGCAAGGGGTAAGCGGTTTAAATCTCACCCAATGTAGAATTTATATATATGGCATTGGCATGTGCATGGGCATGTGCATGGACATGGACTTGTGTATGGACATAGACTTATGCATGGAGATGGGCATGTGCGTGGTAATAATAAATAAATAAATAAATAAATTACAAAAATAAAAAAAATACGAAAATAAAAAAAATAAATTACGAAAATAAAAAATAATAATAAATAAATAAATAAATTACTAATATAAAAAAATAAAGAAATTAAAAATTAAAAAAAATTAAAAATAAAAAAAAACAATTTAGAGGCGGTTTAAACCGCTGCTAAAATATCGCTGCTAACTATTTCCCGACACACGATTTAGCGGCGGTTTTCCAAAACCATTGTAGAACGATTTTGCAGCGGTTTAAACTGCCGCTAAATACAAATTTTGGCATAGTTTTTGGATGGCGGTGTTACGACTAATTGGGTTGAGTGGGTCCCCATGGTCCTTTAGCTATGAGGGTTTTTGGTATCACGTCCTCGTCACCGGATTGTGACCCCTCTTTGGATACTATGAGGGTTATTGGTATCACATACCCTTCACTGGACTATGACCCCTCTTTGATTGCTTGCATACGTGCAGCATACTGGTACTCCCCTGCTGTGTTAGGGAGCCGGTTCGCGTTTCGTGGAGTGGTGCTACCCTATCATTTTGGGGAGCTAGCTCACATTTTTTTAGGACCAATATGGGCCTATATACCCTGAGAGGGGGGGTGAATCAGGGTATGGATATTCTTTTTCTAAACTCTTCCTGCCCCACTGGATCTTGACCTCTTTATTACAAGGGTCACTTTTTTTGCACTTGTGTGTTTATTATGACCACTTCTTTTCTTCTTTATATGATGATTATGCTTTGAATATAATGCAGGAAAGCAAGCAGGCAGACACAAAGATTTTTACTTGGTTCACCCTCACTAGGCTACGTCCAAGGAGCATACACCGACAATTTTCCGATGTACCAAATTCACTAAAGCTCACTGCTTTTTACAAGGTTCGGGATAGATCACTTCTATTCCCAGGCTCACTACCTTTACAATGTTTAGGGTTAGCTCACTACTTTCCCAAGGGTCACTCCCTGTTTCTCTCTCTCTGGCTCACTGCCGGTGGAGAGGATCACCTTCTTCCTCTTCCTTTGATCACTGCTCTAGAAAGGATCCACTCACAGTTTATAGACCTGTAGGTCTCTTCATTATCACTAATGAAATCTGCATCCTTACCTGTTGATAGATGCTCTTTTGACGTTCAACTTTCACCCGCAGATGAATCTCACTTTGCACCGGATGTACCGGGCAACCCCAATTTTTACGCGCAGCCCTTACGGCATCTTGCGCATAATTCCCTTGCCTTGTGCGAAATACAATTTTCACGCAACTCCTCTTTTACGTGCAACCACCATATTTTACATGCAACCTCAAAACTGCCTTGCACATAATTTTTCTGCCTTGCATGAAATCCACATTTCGCGTAACAACTCTTTTACACGCAACACTTGACTTTACATTCAAACATAATGTTTTCGCGGCACCTCCTTGCGAACTTCAATTTCGCGCACCACTGCTCAGGTATTCTCTAAGTCTTCATCCACCTGAATGAGGGGGGTCACTTCATATTTATAGGAAAAATCAACCCCGGCATGAAAAAACCCTTCTTCTGCGTGCAATCATCTTCAAGCGTGAAAAACACATCTTCCGCGCCGCACCGTATTTCATGTCTTGCTCCAATTTTTCACGCACCTCATGCCTTTTCCAATTTTTGATCTTCTGATCTCAAAACACCTCTTGCGTGAAAAACTTTATCTCTCTATTTTGTGCATCCTGCACATATTTCGTGCACCGCACAATTATTTCGTGCATCCCGCTGATTTTTCGTGCAACACTTAATTTTTCGTGCACCACTCCAATCTTGTACGCACCTCCCTTTGCCAAAAACACATCTCTCCATTTTCTAATTTTCAAGCCCAAAAATTTGGCAAACACTGGAAAATGGTGTGACCTTGTATCTGCTCTTTTGTACCACCTCCATATCATCCATTCTTTTGTCGAGGTTCTTCAATAAATCATGGATTGTTGGAAGCATCCCTTGAACCCGACAAATCACTATTTAATCCCCCTTTTTTAACACACTCATACACTATGGCCTGCTTTGTTAACAAACAAGACAAGGAGGCCCACTTTGTCAACAAACACAATCACCTCAAAAATGCTTCAATGATGCCTTGAGGAATTTTTTCCCAACACATTTCCACTTTCTAGAGTGATTTTTCTTAATCTACTTTGTTAATAGACTCAGTGGATTTGGATCATGTATCACCCCAAGAGGCCCAGTGCGATCCTCACATCCCTACATGTTTCCATGGTAGAGTTCTTGGAATCGATGTGACTAATATTTATGCGGGCATCGATCCTCTACCTAGGATATTCCAGTAGGGGACGGAGCCACAGTGAGCCCTGGGAGCTGACCCTCTAACTGTGTATCGATATCTGTTCTTTCAAATTTTTGTGGTGTGTTTCTGCAAGTTACCAGGTGAGGTTTTTGGTATCTTCATGACTGATATTGTAAGGATGATGATCCACAATTTGAGTGATATGATCTCTAGGGTGTCAGATCGAGATCATGATGTTTTCCTCAGTAGATTTCTAGGTATCAGTGTGACCAACACTACACAGGTGTTGATCCTCTGTTAGATGATTTGTTCCAGGTTTAGTTTGTTTCACGATACCCCTTTCTGTTTATGGTGTTCCAGCTAGGGTTTAATGTCCCCCAATGGACCCTGGGTGGGATCCCCTACCTGAGGAGTTGGTGTTAGTTTAGTCACTGAGTGACTTATTCCGTGGTTTTTTTCATCGAGCATTCCCTCACGGACATGTATCGCAAGGGTTGGTTGGGTGTACCATTTGTTCATTTTACTGATGGAGTGGCATCACTCAGTGGAGTGCCATATGGGATGGTGTGGTTGGCTCATCGACTTCGAGTTGTCAATGCTTACCCCTTTCATTTTTTGAGCTATCAGATATGGCTTGTATTTTGTTGCGGTCAATGAGGTCGATGCCTCATGAGACTATTTCGAGTGTTGCCTTGGAACCTCAAGTTGTTTACCATGGTTAGTCTATGGTTGGAACCATGAGACTTGGAGTTGAGTATATCTGAGTATGTTCTGGGAGTCCCCATAGAATGTGTCATTTTGTTGACATGCCAAGTATGTTTAGTTAACTAGTCGGGTATTTCTGAGGATGGTCTTGAGATGGATCTTCTCTCTCGTTTGGATTCCCTCATGCTGGGTCGAGTTAACTAATGACTTTCAGTTGGTCCCTTTTTTATTTTTGGATTTTATTGAGCCTACTGAGTATTCTTATACTCACCCTTGCATGGGATTTTCCCTCACATGTCTTGTGTCTTGTGCAGACCACAGGTCCTTTGACGGAGTCCTAGTTAGACCCGAAGCAGGTAGAGAATAGTAGTTGTACTGACTAGGGTTTTCATCGGATCTTGGACGAGGATCTTACCAAATGCATGCATACATCTAAATCCCACTATCATTGTATGATACCAAATGCATGAATATGTCTAAATCCCACTATACATAAACACACATATCTAAGAACATAAGATGATGAAATTTAAAATAAAACTAATACCAAATGCATGCATACATCTAAATCCCACTATCATAGTATGATAAATAATATTGGAAAACATAAAGGTTCAAATACAAACCCACCAAAAACTATAAATAAGTTCAACCTGCTAGTAAGAGGGGACTATAATCAAATGTGACTCATAGAATGAACCATGGTCTATCTATCCCAAATATAATCTTCATATGCTCCTGGTCCACCAAGAACCCCATCGAACTACCATTCGTCTGTATAAGACACGACACATGTGGGAAGATCCCATGCATGGGTGAGTATAATAATACACAGTATGACACCCCAAAATCACTAAGCATAAATTCTCAAGAGTAGTCATCTCATCATAGGATATGTCAATCATAATATGATACATAAAATAAAACATCCAAAAATACTCTTGTTAGACACTAAGTCTCAAGGAAAGGTCACAACTAAATTTCTAGCCTATCTGCCCGAGAGTCCATAACCACACTTTCTAGGGAGAACTCACTCTGAAAGTATGATTGCACATATAGAGTATATATCATATGTCATACTTTTTGGGTCTCTCCATAAGGAAGTACATGCTGGAAGTCAGAAGAGATCTATGCACAGATGATAATCACACACTACTAGAAATAGGGGTTTTCCCAACTGAAATATCCCAACAGTTTTCCTTAACCATTGGGATCGGTTGCTATACCAAAAGTTATCCCAATGGTTTATTAAAAACCATTGAGATAGAATGGAATATTCTAATATTTTTTTAAAACTGTTAGAATAGGGGTGCCCTGATTTCCACTAAATCCAGTGCTCCCATCGTACTGCCCCTTCTCTCATCCCGACTCCCAGCAGCCCCTCTCCCCTCCTCCTATTCCCAGTGCTATAACATAGCTCCCCTCCTCCCCTCGCGCTTCCCCTTCTCCCATCCCAACTCCTAGCAGTCCCACTCCACTCCTCCCATTCCCAGACCTAGCATTTGGCTCCCCTCCTCTCATCCTAAGTCTTTGAATCTCTCCCCTCAAAATCCAATACCGAGACTGCAATGGTGTGTGCCCCTCTTCTTCACAATCGGTGACCACTCTTCTTCCCACCTGGTGATCCATCCTTGGTTTAAGTCATTTTGTTTATTCCACTTCAAACTAGTGAGTTTGAAATGAAGTGTATCTTCTTCATAGATTTATTATTACTTGTTATATACAATGTTTAGTTTCATTCCACATCCACTACAATCTATCCATTAATTTTTTCATTTGATTATTCTTGAATATGAAATTGGTATGTTCCAAATACTATTTGATTTGTTGTATGAATATAATTATGAGTTCCATTGACCTTTAAAAGATATTATAGATTTTTATTTTAATAAATCTTCAAAATGGTTTTTCATATATTAAATTTTTAAGAGATTGAATATGTGATCTGTTGGGATTTTTATAATATTTTGAATATGGTGGTTGATGTGAATAAGTTTTGTTTATAAGTGAAGTTGTTTTTATTATATTAGTGTAACTGTATTTATTTTGTTATTGTAATAGTATATATATAATATATGGTTATTTTTGTTGTAATAATAGTTATATATGTCCTTTTCACCCATCACCTCTGATTTTCTGAAAAGTGTGCCTTAGGAGTGATCCCATCTTCTTCCCCAACCATGGAGACTCATCCTCAAGAATCTATTTTCATCTAGTTTTTCTTGAATATCAAATCAGTGAGTTCTAGAATCGTTATTTAGTATTACCCTTCTACAATTTCACCAAATTTAATTTTGGTTTCTATAAAAAATAGCTTTCTATAATCCCACTTCCATAGTAAGGGTTTAGATTAATAGAGTCTAATATATGTTTTTTAGTGAAATTAATTATCCTTGTAAAGTATAGTTTTAACTATTATTGTATACTCACAGTATTCACATTTATGTGTGAACTACATTTTCTTAAGAAACACTCTTTATATAATCTACTAACTATTATAAATTGTACATAATATTTATTCTTATCTATAATATGAAATTTAAAACTACCTGCATATATCAAATATTCATTCCATATGCATTAAATTTGTTTTTCTTATATACTATTATAACAACCCTGCTCTTTATTTCACAATTAAACATATTTTATTACATAAAACCTTCACTTGATATAACATATAAGATCAACAGGTCTAGTGTCTTTGGGGATTAGGAATATTACATAACAACTTAAAACATGAAATATACATCTTTATTGAAAACTTCTTTTACATGACCACACACATTCCTTCGTACTTAACATTGCATGGGATAACTTGAGGACATGCATAAGAAAAGGGTGAGATATAAAGACCAGTAAGGGAGTAAACAAATAATAACATTAAGGATACAGTACATGTTAGGAAATAGGCATATCAATGGATCATAATAGAAACATGAACATAAAGGAATGATATAACATGATTATCATAACATGGAAATGTGGCAACAACACTTAACATGGTATTATCATGATCCAAGGCTCATAGAACATGGAGCATGAGTAAACCCTCATTGCACTTGAATTATCATTAGTAAAACCTCATTTCACTTTACGTATCATGATACTAATCTTTACCCAATGAATTGGAGCACTATCAAGGCACACCCTTCTTAAGCATTCCATTTCATGCATAAGTGTGCCACATGGATTGTATAACATAGATTCATTAAACATCATCATTTATTACATGATAAAGGAATGTGGGATTAATACATGAAACTATATAATCAATAAGTAAATATGCATAAATTTTAATATCTTTTATAGATAAATGGGCATGGTATTCACTACACAATGACTTTGGCTTGGAAAATCATGGTGTAATTTCGGCACCATAACGGCGTGACATAAGAATTAATAAAAAATGGTTTATGAGAGAGAAATGGGTTTCTAATCATATTAAAATGAATTTTAAATTAATTGGGTTCATATAGATACGTTTTTCAACATATGTAATGTAATTTAGATTCATAATACAAAATAATGGCTTGAATGTAAATGAGAAGAGAGAAATTCCTTATAGAATTTCGGCATGGTAATGGGTGTACATGGGAGGCATTAATGAGAGATAAATGGGTCTATAGTCATTAAAACATAAGTAGGGTAGTATGGAGGAGGTGATAAATTATATCCCAAATTTTTTAATTGAAAATAAAATGGTATAATAACATAAAGAAATTTGGAAAAAAATGAGAAAAGAAGAAATCCCTTACTTGGAAGTGTGATCCCAAAGGCTTGGGTGGGGATTGAGAGAGGATTATTAGGAGATTGTGGCACCTTGGGAGGATTTTATAGAGAGTAGGGAAGGGTAGGGACGTGATCCAAGGGTTTTGAGTGAAGAGAAGTGGGAGTTTGGGTGGGTTTATATAGGAAAAGAGAGGGAATTCTTTATTATTTAGGTTTTGGACACCACACATTAAACTAATAAAAAACACAAACCAAACCATTGTTTTTTCCCATTGATTTTGAAAAATGGGAGTGGAAAAAATTATTTTATAAGTCCAATGGCTGAACTTCTTAAAATATTAGGCTTGCTTATGTGGAGGTGAGTCACACTCTCAAGGAAATCATTTTAAAAAATTAAAGTATTTTATAAGTCTTGTAGGGTCCACTAAAGCTTTGTAAAATAAATAAAACAAATATAAAATCACATTATTTTAAAGTTAAAACATATATTGGCCGAAAATAATGTTTAAAGTATTTTATTACATCACTATTTGGTCATTATGATGTCATAAAACACATTATATATTTAAATGGTATTTAATTTTTACCTAAAAATTCGACTGTCTCAGAAAATTATGAAAAATTATCCGTTAGATAATTTCAACGTCCAAATTCCAAAAATAATATTCATTTTTTCTAAATGTGTGAATTTTTACTTTTAAAATAAAAACCGACATTTATTGAAAATTCATGGGTTTTGACAAAAACAGCTTTCAAACATTAATAAAAATTATAATTGTATTCATAAAAATTATATGATCATTTATATTTAATATAAATTAATTTATTAATAATTTTTCATTAAAATATTATTTAATTCAAAAATCCATTAATTCATCAAAATAGATTTCTTAATTGAATATTAACTAAATATGCTATTTTTTCTTTAAAACTATTTACAAAGTAATGATAATAAAATGAATGTATATTCTCTATAAAAAAATAATTTACATAATCATAGTTCTAGGGTATTGTTACATAACCCCTTATAATAAGACTGGAGGGTAAGGTGTGTGATGGTGACAGACTCTTCGGGAGGCTCAGACAGCATCACTACTAGAAATGCAGGATTTCCCAATGGTTTAGAACTGTTGGGAAAGGCTGTAGAACCGTTGGTATATGTTATACCAACGGTTCTGCAAACCGTAGGGAAGTAAGCCGTTGGGAAAAAATTTTCCCAACGGTTTACAGTGAACTGTTGGGATAGGTACTGAAAAATTACCCTATCCCAATGGTTCTGGAAAACTATTGGTAAATCTTTTTCCCAACGGTTTACAACCGTTGGGATACAGTGCACAAAATTATCATGTTTTTCTCAATGGTTTGGAAAACCGTTGGGAAAAACCCAACATATCCTCTTTCCCAATGGTTTAGAACCGTTGGGAAAAGTGTTTTACCAATGGTTCATAGAACCGTTGGTAAAACAACACCTACACATTCTATGCCAACAGTTTTGAACTATTGGCATAGCCTCTGCTGGGAAAATTGCATAGCAGCTCTGCAATTTACCCAGTAGCTCTCCAATTTGACCACCGGCACTCCAATTTGCCCACCAAGTCTCATTTTGTGGGTTCCCTCTCATTTTCAATCCAATTATTATACCTATAATAAACTAACACATACATATACAATTATTGTACCTGTAATAACCAACTAACACTTACATATAGAGAACAAATTCATACACATTTAACATATAATGGTGGAACTATACACATCCATAATTAAATTAGAATTCATAACATAATTATAAACATACATAATTCATTTAGAATTCAATTTAAAATTTATATGACAATTATATGTGGAATCCGAAAGTCAATTCATAATTTGATCGGTTTTTTGTATACCATATATTTTTACTAGAAATAATGTCCATTTTAAACATAATACATACACCTAGAGAGCTACCAACCACACCACACCTCGGATTGAGGCGGGGTTGACTCGTACACGTCACATATGACCCATAGATCGTTGTGCTAATGTATCGACACAATCTGAATGCGTTTGGTCAGTTTTCCGTATGCCAGTTGATGTTTTTCAATTAAAATGACGTACTTTTGAAACAAAAGGCAGACACTTTGAGTGGTGCCACCACACCGTGCCTTGGATTGAGGCGGCGTTGACTCATACACGTCACATATGACCCATGGATCGTTCTCCAAAAGTTTTAATGGAAACCGAATGCGTTTGGTCAGTTTTCCGTATGTACTTAAATTGTTGTCCATTTTAAGAAAAAGAGAGACACTTAGAGTGATTCCAGCCACACTGTGCCTCATATTAAGGCGGGGTTGACTCGTACATGTCACATATGACTCATGGATCGTTATTCTAAAGTATCAACACAATCCGAATGTGTTTGGTCAGTTTTCCGTATGTCAGTTGATGTTTTTCACTTCAAATGATGGCCTTTTGAAACAAAAGACAGACACTTTGAGTGGTGGCGGCCACAACGTGCCTTGGATTGAGGCGGGGTTGACTCATACATGTCAAATATGACCCATGGATCATTGTGCTAATGTATCGACACAATCCGAATGCGTTTGGTCAGTTTTCCATATGCCAGTTGATGTTTTTCAATTAAAATGACGTACTTTTGAAACAAAAGGCAGACACTTTGAGTGTTGCGGCCACATCGCGCCTCGGATTGAGGCAGCGTTGACTCTTACACATCACATATGACCCATGGATCGTTCTCCTAAAGTTTCAATGGAAACCGAATGTGTTTGGTCAGTTTTCCGTATGTACTTAAATTGTTGTCCATTTTAAGAAAAAGACATACACTTTGAGTGGTGGCGGCCACACCGCACCTCGGATTGAGGCGGGGTTGACTCGTACACGTCACATATGATCCATGGATCGTTTTTCTAAAGTATCAACACAATCCGAATGCGTTTGGTCAGTTTTCCGTATGCCAGTTGATGTAATTCACTTCAAATTATATCCTTTTGAAACAGAAGACATACACTTTGAGTGGTGGTGAACACACCGCGCCTCGGATTGAGGAGGGGTTGACTCGTAAACATCACATTTGACCCATGGATCATTGTGCTAATGTATCGACACAATCCAAATGCATTTGTTTAGTTTTCCGTATGCCAGTTGATGTTTTTCAATTAAAATGGCGTACTTTTAAAACAATAGGCAGACACTTTGAGTGGTGCTACCACACCATGCCTCGGATTGAGGCGACGTTGACTTGTACACGTCACATATGACCCATGGATCATTCTTTGAAAGTTTCAATGGAAACCGAATGCGTTTGGTTGGTTTTCCGTATGTACTTAAATTGCTATCCATTTTAAGCAAAAGAGAGCCACTTAGAGTGATTCCGACCACACTGTGCCTCAGATTAAGGTGAGGTTGACTCATACACGTCACATATGACCCATGGATCATTATGCTAAAGTATCGACACAATATGAATGTGTTTGGTCGGTTTTCCGTATGCCAGTTGATGTTTTTCACTTCAAATGATGACCTTTTGAAACAAAAGACAGACACTTTGAGTGGTGGTGGCCACACCGCACCTTGGATTGAGGCGGGGTTGACTCATACATGTCACATATGACCCATGGATCGTTGTGCTAATGTATCGACATAATCTGAATGCGTTTGATCGGTTTTCCGTATGCCAGTTGATGTTTTTCAATTAAAATGATGTACTTTTGAAACAAAAGGCAGACACTTTGAGTGGTGCCATCCACACCGCACCTCGGATTGAGGCGTTGTTGACTCGTACACGTCACATATGACCCATGGATCGTTCTCCTAAAGTTTCAATGGAAACCAAATGCGTTTGGTCGGTTTTCCGTATGTACTTAAATTATTGTCCATTTTAAGCAAAAGACAGACACTTTGAGTGGTGACGGCCACACCGTACCTCGGATTGAGGCGGGGTTGACTCTTACACGTCACATATGACCCATGGATCTTTTTTCTAAAGTATCTACACAATCCAAATGTGTTTGGTCGGTTTTCTGTATTCCAGTTGATGTATTTCACTTCAAATTATGTCCTTTTGAAACAGAAGACAGACACTTTGAGTGGTGGTGGTCACACTATGTCTCGTATTGAGGCGGGGTTGACTTGTACACATCGCATATGACCCATGGATCGTTGTGCTAATGTATCGACACAATCCGAATGCGTTTGGTTGGTTTTCCGTATTCCAGTTGATATTTTTCAATTAAAATGGCGTACTTTTGAAACAAAAGGCAGACACGTTGAGTGGTGACGCCACACCACACCTCGGATTGAGGCTAAGTTGACTTTTACACATCACATATTACCCATGGATCGTTCTCCGAAAGTTTCAATGGAAACCGAATACGTTTGGTCGGTTTTCCCTATGTACTTAAATTGATGTCCATTTTAAGCAAAAGAGATCCACTTAGAGTGATTCTGGCCACATTGTGCCTCATATTAAGGCGGGGTTGACTCTTACACGTCACATATGACCCATGGATCGTTATGCTAAAGTATAGACACAATCCGAATGCATTTGGTCGGTTTTCTTTATGCCAGTTGATGTTTTTCACTTCAAATGACGACCTTTTGAAACAAAAGACAGACACTTTGAGTGGTGGCGGCCACACCGCGCCTTGGATTGAGGCGGGGTTGACTCTTACACATCACATATGACCCATGGATCGTTGTGCTAATGTATTGACACAATACTAATGCGTTTGATCAGTTTTCTGTATGCCAGTTGATGTTTTTCAATTAAAATGACGTACTTTTGAAACAAAAGGCAGACACTTTGAGTGGTGTCGGCCACACTGCGCCTCAGATTGAGGCGGAGTTGACTCGTACATGTCACATATGACCCATGGATCGTTCTCCTAAAGTTTCAATGGAAACTGAATGCATTTGGTCGGATTTCCATATGTACTTAAATTGTTGTCCATTTTAAGAAAAAGACAGACACTTTGAGTGGTGGTGGTCACACCGTGCCTCGGATTGAGGTGGGGTTGACTCGTACATGTCACATATGACCCATGTATCATTTTTCTAAAGTATCGACACAATATGAATGCGTTTGGTCAGTTTTCTGTATGCCAGTTGATGTATTTCACTTCAAATTATGTCCTTTTGAAATAGAAGACAGACACTTTGAGTGGTGGCGGCCACACCGCACCTTGGATTGAGGCAGGGTTGAATCCTACATGTCACATATGACCCATGGATCTTTTTGCTAATGTATCGACACAATCCAAATGCGTTTGGTCAGTTTCTGTATGCCAGTTGATGTTTTTCAATTAAAATGACGTACTTTTGAAACAAAAGGCAGACACTTTGAGTGGTGCCGGCCACACCGTGCCTCGGATTGAGGCAGAATTGACTCTTACACGTCACATATGACCCATGGATCGTTCTTCAAAAGTTTCAATGGAAACCGAATGTGTTTGGTCGGTTTTCCGTATGTAAATAAATTGTTGTCCATTTTAAGCAAAAGAGAGCCACTTAGACTGATTCCGGCCACACCGTACCTCATATTAAGGCGTGGTTGACTCGTACACGTCACGTATGACCCATGGATCATTGTTCTAAATTATCGACATAATCTGAATGCGTTTGGTCAGTTTTCCGTATGCCAGTTGATGTTTTTCACTTCAAATGACGACCTTTTGAAACAAAAGACAGACACTTTGAGTGGTGGCGGCCACACCGTGCCTTGGATTGAGGCGGGGTTGACTCGTACATGTCACATATGACCCATGGATCGTTGTGCTAATGTATCGACACAATCCGAATGCGTTTGGTAAGTTTTCCGTATGTCAGTTGATGTTTTTCAATTAAAATGACGTGCTTTTGAAACAAACGGCAGACACTTTGAGTGGTTCCGGCCACACCGCACCTCAGATTGAGGCGGCATTGATTCTTACACGTCACATATGATCCATGGATCGTTCTCCTAAAGTTTCAATGGAAACCGAATGTGTTTGGTCGGTTTTCTGTATGTACTTAAATTATTGTCCATTTTAAGAAAAAGACAGACACTTTGAGTGGTGGCGGCCACACCGCTCCTTGGATTGAGGCGGGGTTGACTCGTACACGTTACATATGACCCATGGATCGTTTTTCTAAAGTATCGACACAATCCGAATGCGTTTGGTCGGTTTTCCGTATGTCAGTTGATGTATTTCACTTCAAATTATGTCCTTTTGAAACAAAAGACAGACACTTTGAGTGGTGGCGGCCACACCGCGCCTCGGATTGAGGCGGGGTTGACTCGTACACGTCACATATGACCCATGGATCATTCTCCTAAAGTTTCAATGGAAACTGAATGCATTTGGTCGGTTTTGCGTATGTACTTAAATTGTTGTCCATTTTAAGCAAAAGAGAGCCACTTAGAGTGATTCCGGCCACACCGTGCCTCAGATTCAGGCGGGGTTGACTTGTACACGTCACATATGACCCATGGATCGTTGTGCTAAATTATCGACACAATACGAATGCGTTTGGTCGGTTTTCCGTATGTCATTTGATGTTTTTCACTTCAAATGACGTCCTTTTGAAACAAAAGACAGACAATTTGAGTGCTGGCGGCCACACCGCGCCTCGGATTGAGGCGGGGTTGACTCGTACACATCACATATGACCCATGGATTGTTTTGCTAATGTATCGACACAATCCGAATGCGTTTGGTCGGTTTTACATATGTACTTAAAATGTTGTCCATTTTATGAGAATCCTCTATGCGGAGGGTTGTTTGGGGTCCAAGGAAGAGGGTGGGGGGCTGTCCGGGGGGCTGTCTGGGGGGATGTCCGGGGGGCTGTCTGGGGTCCAGGGAGGAGGGTGGGGGGCTGTGCGGGGGGCTGTCTGGGGGGTGTTCGGGGGGTTGTCCAGGGTCCAAGGAGGAGGGTGGGGGGCTGTCTGGGGGGCTGTTCGGGGGCTGTCTGGGGGGCTGTTCAGGGGGTTGTCTGGGGTCTAGGGAGGATAGTGGGGGGGCTGTCCAGGGGGCTGTTTGGGGGGGTTGTCCGGGGGCTGTCCGGGGCTGTTCGGGGGGTTTTACAGGGTCCAAGGAAGAGGGTGGGGGGGATGTCTGTGGGGCTGTTTGGGGGCTGTCCGGGGGGTTGTCTGGGGTCCAGGGAGGAGGGTGGGGGGGCTGTCCGGGGGGCTGTCCGGGGGGCTATCTGGGGGGCTGTCCAGCGGGGCTGTCCGGGGTCCAGGGAGGAGGGTGGGGGGTTGTCCAGGTTCTAGGAAGGGGGGGGGTTCCCAAACACACAACCACTAAAAGACAACAACATCCATAAAAATATAGAATATATAAAAATAACTCAACTCTAATACTATACTATGAGTCTAGATAAAACCAACAACTAGAATAGATTAAATATCAAATCTCAGTAATATCAGTCAAAATGTAATGGATCAACTTGTCCCACATCACCATCATCATCATCACCAGCATCATCATCACCCTCATCCTCGTCCCCATCATCGTCCTCACCCTCGCCCTCCTCCTCGTCCTCGCCCTCCTCCTCGCCCTCGCCACCCGCCTCGCCATCCTCCTCTCCCTCCTCTTCCGCATCAGACTCCTCGCCATCATCATCATCAAGCTGTACATCGTCCTGACCACCACTAGAAATTCCACCTGGTGCACCGTATATAGAATGTATCGACGACATATACTCATCAAAAGCTGGGCTGGCCTCTGCTGGAAGTGTAGGATGTAGAACTTCAATAAATTTCATAAACGCACTGTTTTCCCTAGCAGACTGTTCTGCCGTCTCTGTGGCCCTTTTATCAGCCTGTTCTCCCTGTGCCCTAACTTTCTGCAGCTCAGTGGCACTACAGCTCGTACCTGAGGAGGGCCAATACCTCGTCGGGGCTATCCTAGGTCGGCAGCGTACTCTTCCAGAATGCTCCTCTCCCAACACCTGATGTAAGTGATCTATTGGCCCAAAATTGTCTAGTTCTTGGGCATCGAGGGCCTCTAAAGCAGCCTGTTACAAATATAAATATATCATTAAGTTACAAAATATATATTAAAAAATAAATTCAACAGATTAAAACTTACAATCTGCTGCTGAGTCTCTTCGTTGACGGCACTTCCATCCTTTTTCCGTCTATTCGAGCAAAACAGTTTTTCTCGAGGCACGCGTCCTTCAATATTTTGTATTTTCCTCTACAATGACATTGAAAACTAAAGTTATATGAAAACTTTAGAAAACTATTAAATAATTGAAGAAACAAAATAAAGTGTAAGTCGTAAAGAAAACTTATAAACAATTGTTATACCTACTTCCTCTCATGATCAGGCATCGTAGTGCGTCCCAGTGTGTGGAGGTATTTTTTTGCATCAATGTTCTTTTTACTTTTTCCAGATGATTCCTAAATAAAATTTGAAAATGCAACAGATAGTATTAATGAAAAACATGAAAGTTATTATTTAAATACCTCAAATGTTATTAATACCTTAAACTGGGTACTCGTCCAATGAGTAATCATCTGACGATACTGCTCTATAGGACAATCATTCACCACTGGTACCGCCTCTAACTCAGTGCCAACTCTAGCAACCCATCCAATATACAACTCATGCTTGTAGGCTCTCCAAAGCTCGCCTAAATCCTTTAGACGTTCCGATCATGCACCCTCACCATCGGGAAAATTAAATCAAAGCTGAAATCAAAATATTAATTCATATAAATACAAAACTAATTCATGAAATTAAATAGAACAGATTTTTTTACCCATATCTCTGCCTAATCTCTATCCTTGACCTCATGTGGCAAATGTCTCCACGATAGCGGGCTGACGGGAATGATGTCGGAGTATTTGGCAAGCGTTGCCAAAAAACTCCGACATTGTTGCCCTGTTTTCTCAACCATTTGGTTGTCTTCATTATAATCCATCATAACCTGTGTGTGGCGGTTCCACACCAAATGCATGCGTGTATGACCCCGCCCACGCCTCATGTCAGTAGATGTATCTGTCATGAAAGAAAAACAAATATTCTATCAAAACATGTTATAATGAAAATAAATATTTCTATAAAAATTTGTTAGGGTTCTATAAATATACCTGTGCCGGTCTGATCGCTGAGTGCCGCTGGATCCACGGAAACTGATGGAACACCCTGTGGTGGAACAGGAGTCGAAGACGATGGAATATAGAAGCTCAGAGAGACATAAGTAGAAGGAAAAGAAGATGGGATAGCTATCTGACCGGATGCTAACTGAGGAGTGGGAATCATCATGGGATGTGAAAATGATGGGCCAGAAGATGTAGAAGGTAGCGAAAACATGGGAGGCCTAAATATACTGTGTGTCTCTAATGATACACCGGGATCAGAATGTGGGAAGGATGACATGTCAGTGAGAGGGGCAGGGTCTAGTCGGGTACGCGCAGCTGCTCGTCCACCTCTGGTACGAACCCTCCTCATACCACCGGCCTGAGTACTAGGAGCAGTACTAGACTCCTCGTCGAATAACTGTCGATGTATAGGTGGATCCGACAAAAATGTTTACAAAATAATTAATCACATGACATTATATATTCTTTAAATATATCAATTTGAAATAAAGTACTCATTATAGGCACTGATGGTGGAACGCCCATCTCCGTCATTCGACGATTGTTCTCCATCATTTTTTTCCTTCATCTCTCTTCAATTGGATGCATTTCATACTTTTGAAATCAAATATGTAATTAATTAGAAAAATAATACTAATGTGTAACCCAAAAAACTAAATATATGAGGGAATAGGGGATTCATAGGTAATTTAGCTATCAATTGTTTTAGAAGAGCTTGAATGGATTTAATAAATCATACAAGTTGTAATGTTCACCAAGTTAGAAATATTGTTTGACTATGTTTGAATACAGTTCAATTCCAAATTAGAAAATGCAATTCAAATAAAACTGCAACCAATAAACATTGAAAATTCATATAATGGTCTATTAAGCTATCAATTGTTTTAGAAGAGCTTGAATGGATTTAATAAATCATACAAGTTGTAATGTTCACCAAGTTAGAAATATTGTTTGACTATGTTTGAATACAGTTCAATTCCAAATTAGAAAATGCAATTCAAATAAAACTGCAACCAATAAACATTGAAAATTCACATAACGGTCAAGTCAGTTATCAATTGTTTTAGAAGATCTTGAATAGATTTAATAAATCATACAAGTTGTAATGTTCACCAAGTTAGTAATATCGTTTGACTATGTTTGAATACAGTTCAATTCCAAATTAGAAAATACAATTCAAATAAAACTGCAACCAATAAACATTGAAAATTCACATAATTTTCAAGTCAGCTAAAACATATTTGTGATCAATACTAAATCAATTTGAATATTACCAACCTTAACAACCCAACTTGAGGTAAACCAAAAGAATTGAGAACATGGACGAATGATTCTATATATTTTCAACCACAACTTGAGGTTCACAATTAACTCTGACAATTGAGCTATTTGAGTCATCAAAAGAAATAAATGGATTGGTTCCAATGAAACTAGGGACAGTGTCAATTTCATCATCACCATCATCAAAAATATGTCTTGGAATTACTTCAACTATGACACCAAATTCAGGTTGAAGTTGGTCTTTGACATAAAAAACTTGTTTAGCCATTGATGCCAACACATATGGTTCTTCGGTAGCAAGAGTGTGAGTCATATTAATTACTCGAAATCCACAATCATCAATAAATGTGCCATGTCTTGTCATCGAATCAAACCAATGGCATTTCATCATTGTGACTCGTCCATGAGAGTAATAATCCAATATTATTATTCTCTCAACAACTCCATAATAACCCACATTTTCAAATCGCGGTCTACTATCTGATGCACTGGCATAACAATCTGTTGTGGTAGTAACCATAACACCATCATGTTGTGTTATCGTGTTATTTGCTCGTTCAGTGACAATAAATTTGTACCCATTGATAACAATTGATTTACAGTCACGAACCACGGTATTAGGACCAAAAGCCAGAGTTCTTATTTCCTCAGAGACAGAGTCAGTAGAAAAACTCAATACCTGCAATATAAATGACTATTAAATTTAATTAAATATTGATATAATTATTTTAAACATTAATTTTTTTATACCTTTAATTTTAACCAAGCAGAAAACTCTTTGCTATGCAAAGTCTCTCTCCTTCTCAAAGATAAAGAACGATGCTTCCTATTTATCATTGTTTTATGTTCCCTGTAGATAAAAAATATTAATATTTTAATAGATATATATGTAAGATATACATAATCAATTTAGTTACCTAATATATTCATCGAACAAATCACAGTTGAACAAAACTGTGCTATGTGCCATCTCCCGCTCTTCATGGATTAATGTCTTCAATGTATATGATCCAGGAATTCCTCCTGTTTGAGGAAGTGATGGAAAACTGGGTTCAATTTGCTCATATTGTTATTCTTTATTTCTCATTGGTCTGTTCAATCTTGTAATAAGATTAGACAAATACATCGAGTAGAAATCCATACATTCTTGAGCCAAGTAACCGTTCACGATAGAACCTTCGGGAAGATTTCTGTTTCGGACATAAGACTTTAATGTGAACATATTTCTTTTAGTTGGATACATCCAACGAAAAGAAATAGGTCCTCTGAGAATTATTTCAGTGGGAATATGGATAGTCAGATGCAGCATGCATGTGAAAAATGATGGAGGAAATATTTTCTCCAACTCACACAAAATTAATGGGGAATCTGTCAAAATTTTTTGCAAGAAAGACTTGGACAACTTCTTAGCACAAAGATCTCTAAAAAATGGCACAACCGAATAACAACCACCCTTACATTATTGTACAAAAGATGACGGATTTCTATTGGAAGCAACTCATGTAGTAGAACATGATAATCATGAGTCTTGAAAGATTTTAGCTTCAACTCTCTTCTATTGACCCGTTTAGATATGTTGCTTGAATAGACATCAGGAACTCTAATAGTCTCTAATACTTTCAGAAATTGTTTTTTTTTTCGCAGGTGTCATCACATAAGAAGCACATGGAAGTTGCCATTTATTTTCACTGATACACGTAGGATGCAATTCTGGTCTGATGCCCCAATCCACCAAGTCACGCCAAGATCATAAATCATATTTTGTCTTCCCCTTGACATTTAGAAGAACTGAAAGCAACATTTCGCATATATTCTTTTCAATATGAATTATGTCTAAGCAATGACGTTACAAATTGGTTTACCAATAAGGCAAATCAAAAAAGATACTCTTCTTCCTCCAATTGTAACAGGTTTCAGTGGAAACATTCTTTCTCTTTCCAGATTTCATTTGACCCTTCTCGAACGAAAAACTGAAATCTTTCAATTCATTAAGCACGTGAGTTCCATACATACGCTGAGGTGGATCATCAGTCTCTATGGTATTATCAAATCTTCGACGATTCATTCTATATGGATGATCCTTTGGAAAGAATCGTCGATGTCCCATAAAACTGAAACTACAGCGATGTTTCAGTCTTCTAGATTATGTATTCTTCATACAAACTGGACATGACAGTTTCCCTTCATGCTCCATCCAGACATCATTGTATAAGCCATAAAATCATTGATCGTCCACATAAGCGTAGCACGCATCTGAAATATGTCTTTCGAACATGCATCGTATGTGCACACACCCACATCCCAAAGAAGTTTCAACTCTTTTATTAAAGGTTGCATGTATACATCAATATCAATGTCGGGATCAGAAGGACCAGATATGAGTATACTCATGAAAGTGAAAGGTTTTTTCATACACAACCATGGGGGAAGATTATAAATGTGTATAAAAACGGGCCATGTGTTGTGCGAAGTAAGAATCTGCCCAAACGGATTAAAACCGTCGCATGAAAGACCCAGCCTCACATTACGCACGTCAGCTGCAAAATCAGGATGTCGAGCATCAAATCTCTGCCATGAAAATCCATCTGCAGGATGAACCAACTCATCATTAGTCTTCTTTCTCTCGATATCATGCCATCTCATTTTTATTGATATGTCATCAGACATAAAAAGATTCTGAAGTCTGGGGATCAATGGAAAGTGCCACATTACTTTTTATGGAACGCGGGATGGTGTTCCATCAGATTTTGACTTCCAGCGGGATGTGCCACATTTTATACAATCATTTCGTTCAGCGGTTTCCTCCCAGAATAAACTGCAATATTTCGGGAAAGCATGAATTTTGTTTCTTAAAAATCCAAGTTCCTCAACTAACTTCCATGCCATATAGTGGTTTGAGGGAATATCTACATCATATGGAAGTAAATCCTTCAAGAGGGTAAGAATGTAATCGATTGCTGTATTAGAAATTCCATACATAGTTTTCCCATGAAACAATCGGATTAAAAATTCCATCTTTTTCATTTTATCGCATTGTCGATATACTGGAGTTGTGGCAGCATCATTCAATTTTTTCACCCTATCAATATCATCATTTTCACTAGATGCATCAGCTGTCCTCATATCAAAGTCTTATTGAGTCGAAATCCTTTCCTTTTCATGATGACGAATAAATGGAAACCGATCATCTAACAAATTCTCCATTCCAGTCCTTTCATTTCGATCATCACCAATTTTAGATTTCATTTTCTCCCCATTGTGATACCACACAAAGTAGTTTGCTTGAAAACCATTTTTGGTTATGTGGTAGCTGACTTCTTCACGGCTCAACCAAGGTCTACCAACACAATTGGAACATGAGAAGTGTATGCGAACACTATCTAAAGCATTGTAAAATGCAAAATCTATAAAGCTCTCCAAATTGTTTTGAAAATCACTTGAGATCCGATCGGTTTCATACATCCAACTTCTGTCCATTCTGTAAAAAGAATTTATATAAGTCATTTTGTCATAAAAAATTCAATAGGATTGAACTTTAATAGAAAATACATTTAAGTAAACGATAAAGGAAGAAAATAATCAAGGTATCAACTACACATGTGAAAAAAAACATACAAATGTGTTATTGAAAAAATGTAAAACTAACAAGAACTTAATGTGTTATATCACATCACAGCATGCCTCATCCCATAACCATATTAGTAGGGTATCATGAACATGAATAACATCAACCTTGTTCCATCCTCCTACCCTACATGAACCCAACCACATGACACATATTATTATAGCCTTATCACATCACACCTCACTGGAAAACACTAGGGAAATCATAGCACATCTCACCTGAAGACACATGGACAATCACATCGCATCTTGCCTAAAAACACATGTTCAATCACTTTTGAAGGAAGAGTAAGGAAGACATGGTAGCTATCCAACCATATAACCACCATCCTAGATATTAGAAAAAATACCCATAACTCAAAACCTCTGATCATTGGTAAGTTTATCCAACTCTGGTTGGGAATGTGTAGAAATAACATAAAAATACATGATATATAGATAACACAAAATACTCAACATATGGGTTCACATTAACTACATAATCACACACTTCACTACTACCATAAAACACATAAACCACACCACCACCACACAAGACGCATAGCATTTCTCACTTTCATTTATAATCCACTTCATTCACACTTACATTGTCCATTCATTTAATATTAAATTAATTAAATCCATTTACCACACATCCATTTCTATTCCATATCATTTATTTAATATCTTTTTTTTTACAGCATAATTTATTCCATAGATAACTAGGAAACTAATAAAACCACCACACAATAACTCACCATCTCACAATAACCATCGATGGCATGTTACATCGACCAACCATCTCACTAAAATAACCACATATCACAACAAAAATATTGCACATCACAAACCACCGCACAACCAAAACCACCTCACCACATCATACACCACAACTTTATCACACAACACCTCCACATGACACAACATCACCACACATCATCACTATCATACAACTTCACATGTCACATCCATGCCCACTAACCATCACATTACAACCCCACATATAACAAAGCCCAACTGGTCACCTCAATCCCCATAAAACAGCCTACAACATACAATTAAACACAACAAAAAACCTCTCATAGAGGCAACATACCCCAACTTCCACAATTTATTTATTCAAGGTCTTTTATTACATTACCCCTTTATTTAGCATGGACATTATAACACAACTGATATTCCAGGGGAAACTAATTAATTAACAAAATATTCATTCATTTCCCTATTTTTCACGGTGAAATCACATAAAAATCCAAACTTCAAACTAAAATATTAGATCAATAACAATAAAAACAAGGTACCATATGTGTATAAAGAATAAAATACTTGATTTGAGATGATTTAGATGGGTTTTCACCTATTCAGATGGGAGAGTTTGAGAGTAGCAAAGAGCTGGAGCTCGATTGATAACTTAAAACTAAAATATTAGATCAATAACAATAAAAATAAGTTAGTATATGTGTATAAAGGAAAAAATACCTGATTTTAGATGGGTTTTCACCTCTTTGGATGGGGGAGTTCGCGAGAGGAGCAGAACGGTGGAGCAGGAATGAATTTAGGGTTCTGTCGCGAATGGGGGAGAGAAGCACCGCGACTGTATTTGGGGGAAATCTTTCCCAACGGTTTCTAAAAACTGTTGGGAAAGAGATGTTAAGGGTACCCTTTCCCAACGGTTCTATAGAACCGTTGGAAAAAGGGTACCCTTTTCCAACGGTTCTGTTGAACCGTTGGCAAAAGGGAACCTAAAACACCCCTTCACCAACAGTTTGAAGAAACCGTTGGCAAAGGGGTGACTTTTCCCAACGGTTTCAGTGAACCCTTGGGAAAGGCTTCATTGACCATTTCTTTACCAACGGTTTTATGAAACCTTTGGTAAAGCGTTCCCTAATCCTTCATCACCAACGGTTTAATCAAACCATTGGTAAACACCTGTTGGTAAAAACCAGAATTCCAGTAGTGCATCGCTCGGGTGGTAATCTCTATTAACTTCCACTTCTCTCGTAGGCGATTTCGCTCAAGATTAATGTGTTGAAGCTTGTATTTGGATTGGTCAAGAGATAATCCTAGTGATGCCACCTCCTTTTCGAGCTCTGAAAAATGGGCTTCGTATGGAGCAATTCTACTGGATGAGGTCACCGCTTCCTTTGTCTGAGTAAATTGGATTTTTTAAAGCCCTATATTTATACTAATCATGTGATCATTTTTCAATGGTTATATTAGAAACGATCACAATTCTTAACAGTATTTTAAAATCCAAAATCATAAAACCAAATAAGTTCATATGTTATATAACCATTTTACATAATAATACATTTAATTAGATCAAGAGTAATTTTCATTAATAAAAGTTTGGGTCGTTACAATCTTCCCCCCTTAAGAAAATTTTCCCTTGAAATTTCCTTTTCCCACACTAAAATAGATGCGGGTAAATCTTCTTCATCACTTCCTATGATTCCCATGTCGCCTCTTCAAACTTGTGATTTCACCACAACACCTTGACGAGGGGCATTGTATTATTTTGTAGAACTTTTTCTCTACGATCTAAGATCTATACCAGATTCTATTCATAGGAGACATCATTCTCCAATGGTACCACCTTTGGATTGAGTATATGAAATGGTTTAGGTATCTAATTCCTCAATAGTGATACATGGAATATATCATGTACTTGAGATAGGTTCGGTGGGACTGCTAGTCGATAGGTCACTACTCCAATGCAATCAAGGATCTCAAAAGGGTTGATGTACCTTGGAATAAGCTTTACCTTCTTACCAAATATCATAACTCTCTCCATGGTGATATGTGGAGGAATATCATGTCTCTAAAATCAAACTCTAGGTCTCGTTGATAATTATTAGCATAGCTCTTTTGTCGACTCTGATCAGCTTTAATGTGTTGTTGAATGGTCTTAACCTTCTCCACCATTTCTTTGACCATTTCTAGACCTAGGAGTTTTCGCTCCCCAACTTCATCCCAAGATGTTGGTGTTATACACCTATTCCCATATAGGGATTCATAAGGAGCCATTTGGATGCTTGAGTAGAAACTGTTATTGTAAGAGA
This sequence comes from Viscum album, assembly GCA_963277665.1. Taxonomy (NCBI): domain Eukaryota; kingdom Viridiplantae; phylum Streptophyta; class Magnoliopsida; order Santalales; family Viscaceae; genus Viscum; species Viscum album. Next base: position 177,568,528 of record OY728141.1, on the reverse strand, counting down.
ACTCAACCAGAGGAAGATGTTGATCCCATCCTCCTTTGAAGTTCATTGATCTTGCTCTCAACATATCCTCAAGTTTTTGGATAGTCTGCTCAGATTGGCCATCAGTTTGAGGATGATAATTCATACTGAAGTTCATATCAGTATTCAGATCATGTTGAAGACTCTTCCAGAACTTAGAGGTGAATCTTAGATCACGATTGGATACAATAGATAGTGGTACCCCATGCAGCCTTACCACTTCTCTGATATATATTTGTGCCAGTTGATCCAATGAGAAATCCTCTCAAATTACAATGAAGTGTGCAGTCTTTGTAAGATGATCCACAACAACCTAGATAACATTGTTTCCTTTGGATATCTTTGTAAGTCCGGTAACAAAGTCCATGGTGATGTTCTCCCATTTCCAAGCTGGTATGCTAATGGTTGCATCATCTCCTTATACTTTTGCATCTTAGCCTTCACTTTCTTACATACCAGGAAATTTTATGTATACTCAACGATCTCCTTCTTCATGTTATCCCACCAATAATGATCTTGGATATCTCGATATATATTTGTGTTTCTTGGGTGAATAGAGAAATTTTAACTATGTGCATCATCCAAAAGTTCATTCTTTAACTCCGAATTTGATAGAATACATAGTCTTGTCCCAAATATCACAATTCCTTCTTTATTATCATTAAACTCTGAGGATTTCCCTTTTCTAATAGTTTCCACTTTCTTATGAATTTCTATATCATCCTTTTGATCATCCTTCAACCTTTCCAAAAGAGATGGTTGAGAAATAATTTGTGAAAGGATTGATGATGTTCCCTTCTTTATGATTCCCATGCCCATATTCATTAAATCTAAGAATATTGGAGACTTTTAAATTCTCATCAATGATAGAATCATTGGGTCCTTTCTACTTAAAGCATCTGCCACCTTGTTCTATTTCCTAGGGTGGTAATGGATTGAGCAGTCATAGTACTTGATCAGCTCTAACCATCTTCATTGGTTCATATTAAACTCTTTCTATGTGAATATATACTTGAGTCTTTTGTGGTCTGTATATATTTCACACTTCTCCCCGAAGAGGTAATGCCACCAAATTTTCAAAGCGAAGATTACTGCATCCAACTCTAGATCATGTGTTGGATATTTTTTTCTCATGAAATTTAAATTTCCTTGAAGCATAGGCAATGAATTTATCATTTTTCATCAACACACATCTCAGGCCCTTCTTCGAAGCATCACTAAATACCACAAAAAGTTCTCCATTTGTGGGTAGTGTGAGCACAGGCACAGTGATAAGCCTCCTTTTAAACTTCTTGAATCTCTCTTCACATTCATCATTCTAAAAAAACTTTAATCCCTTCCTAGTTATCTTGTTAAGAGGTTTTGACAATCGTGAGAAATTTCTCACGAATAAGCGATAATATCCAGCTAACCCCAAGAAGCTTTGAATATCTGTTACCGATGTTGGCCTCATCCATCCCTCTATTGGAGATATCCTAGTGGGATCTACATATATCCTATTACTTGTGATGATATGACCTAAGAATGAGACCTCCTTCAACCAGAACTCACACTTTTTTTACTTTGCATAGAGCTTCTCCTTTCTCAAGGTCTCTAGTACAGTACTTAGATACTCCCTATGCTCCTCCTTCATTTTGGAGTATATTAGAATATTTTCTATAAAGACTACCAAAAATTTGTCAAGATAATCTCTAAAGACTCTATTCATCAAGTCCATGAATATTTCTAGAGTATTAGTGAGTCCAAAAGGCATTAATATGAATTCATAGTGCTCATACCTTGTACGAAAAGCAATCTTAGGGATATCCTCCTTCTTCACCCTTACTTGGTAATATCCTGACCGCAAATCCACCTTGAAGAAGTATTGTGCTCCACATGGCTGATCAAACAAGTCATCAATTCGGTGTAGAGGATACTTATTCTTTATCATGATTTTTTTGAGCTCACAATAATCAATGCAAAGGCACATTGACCCATCCTTCTTCTTGATGAAGATGAATGGTTCACCCCATGGTGAAGCACTTGGGTGTATAAACCCTTTATCCAGATTCTCCTATAGTTTTTTCTTTAGATCCTCAAGCTCCACAATATCCATTCTATATGGAGTCTTGGATATTGGAAATTCCCCAGGTATAAGGTCAATTGAGAATTCAACATCTCTTCTAGGAGGAAGACCAGGCAATTCCTCAGGAAATACTTTAGCGAATTCCCTCATAATAGGCATGTCTTCAAGGATGGTTGCTTCCTTGGAATCAATCATCTGAGCAAGATAAGTATACTCATAGGGAATTAATATCCATAATTGAGATGATGGAGCTAAAGAAGATTCATCATTCTCCTTGCACTTGTACAGAATCGGGGGTTGATTCACTATATGGAGAGTGATTTTCCTCTCATGGAAATTTATGTAGGATCTATATAGGGAAAACCAATCCATACTAATAATTTCATCAAATTTCACTAGAGGGAGTATGATAATGTTCATTGGGAAGTTCAATCCACAGATTGTTATAGGGGAGGAGTTATATTCATGGTACACAATGATTTCCCCATTTACCGTTCTCACTGAAATCTTTACTTCTATGATTTGTGGTGGTGTTGGGATTGTTCTACTAAACTTTTGGGATATAAAATAATGCATAAAACCAGAATAAAAAAGTACATTCACTATTCTTGAATTAATAACTAGTGTACCTGTCACCACTTCATTGTCGGGGTTCACTTCAATAGTAGTGATAGAAAAATATCACTATTACTACCTTAAAGGTTGTTGGTTGCCTCTGAAAACCCTTGGATTAGGGAACTGGTTTGCAAAGTGCTCTGGTTATTTGTAGTTGAAGCAATGAACAACGCGTTGAGAGTTGAACAGAGCGTTCCTCTCCTCCATCACAACTGTGAGTTTTTCTTGTTGGCAGTTAATGGCCAAGTGTCCTTCTCTTCAACACCTAAATCATTTCCTCCTCCCCTTCAGGCAATTTTTGGGGTGCTTATTTATGCACCTTTGGAAAGTGGGGTGATTTATTTTCTTAGAACTATTGGATTTTTCAATCAGACCTCTAGAATTAAATTCCACATTATAGTTCTTATCCCCATGATACCCTTGAGATTCACTAGTCTCCATTTCGACCTTGAGGGTACATCGGATAATTTACTTATACCTCTCAAAGTCACGGATCGCTAGGACTTTCTATAGGCTAGTTTTTAGCCCACTAAAGAAGTGTTCAACCTTACATTTAGGGGTAATGACAAAGCCGGAGGCATATCATGTGAGCCTTGTGAAGTTTTCCTCGTATTCACCGATGGATTCATCATCTTTTTGCTTGAGGGAAAGGAATTCCCTTTCCATTTTAAGTCAGAGGGTGCGCAGAAAATATTTATCGAAAAACATTTTCTGGAAATCCTTTTATTCTAACGCCTCAATCTATTCCTCGGGATTTTTATTTTTGATCAATGTCCACCATTTATCAGCTTCACCCTCTATACGATAATCAACCATAAAAACCATATCTTGTTTGGAACATTGAAGGATGAAGAATATCTTTTCAATGGAGTTGATCTATTGTTCGGAAATTGAGGGATCAGATGATCCATAAAAAGTAGAAGGCTTTTGTCTCATGAAGCTCTTGATTACGACTTGTTATTTCTTAGGGGGGGTTAACATTCCTCTTGACCCATGTTTCTATTCAAAACTTGATTTAACTAATAGAGTATCATGACAAAGTTCGTGATTCCCACTCCCATAAAATTGGGCATCTCATTAGAAAAATCATCACATTGATCTTCGCATCGGTTGTTAGCCCGAGTCCTCCAATTACTAACCATTGGATAAAATAAAAGGAAATTTATGGGTAACACATAAAAGGGAATCCAAATACAAAAAGGAATAACTTATAAATTACATTTATTTCTTTAACTTATGAATTTATAGGCTTCAATCTATGTTATCCATGATATACTTCCCAACATATATTCTTAGGGTAATTTTTTTATTCCCTTAACAATGGTTCATACTAAGATTTTGAATTTACCAAAGAATATCCCACAAGAGTGTCGTAACCAAGAGTACAGTAAGTCCTATTGTCATGCACCAGTTCTCGTTTGAGTCTATCTCAAAGCGGTATTTACAAGTTTTACCCCAAGATACATCTGTTCTAGAGCCGCCTCTGCTTTCTCGTATCAAGATAGGGATGTATTTTCTTGATAAACCACTTACTCAATACTCACCAAAATTTGGTGAGGTTTTTATTATACTTAGTCTTATCCCTAAATCTTTCACTAGGGTTTTCTAATCCTAATCCCAGAAATAACTAAACCTATCCTTTTATACCAACTATAACAACCTTGTTCTTTATTTCACACTTAAACATATTTTATTACATAAAACCTTCACTTGATACAACATAGAAGATCGATAGGTCTAGTTTCTTTGGGTATTATGAACATTACATAACAACTTAAAACATGAAATACACATCTTTATTGAAAACTTCTTTTACATGACCACACACATTCATTCGTACTTAGCATTGCATGGGATAACCTGAGGACATGCATAAGAAAAGGGTGAGCTATAAAGCCCAGTAAGGAAGTAAAAAAGTCATAAAATGAATTCTATAGTACATTTTAGGAAATATTAATATCAATGGATCATAAGAGAAACATGAACATAAAGGCATGATATAGTATGATTATCATAACATGGAAATGTGTAAAAACACTTAACATGGTATTAGCATGAGCCAAGGCTCATTGCACATGGGGAATGAGTAAACCCTCATTGCACTTGAATTAGCATGATTAAGATCTCATTTCACTTGATGTATCATGATACTAATCTTTACCCAATTCATTAGAGCGCTATTAGGGTGCACCCTTCTTAAACATTTCATTTCATGCATAAGTGTGCCACATGGATCATATAACATGGATTCATTAAACATCATCATTTATTCCACAATAAAGGAATATAGAATTCATACATGAAACTATATAATCAATAATTAAATTTTCATAAATGTGAATACCCTTGATATAGAAATAGGAATGGTATTCACAACACAATGACTTTAACTTGGAAAATCACGGTGCAATTTCGACAACATAACGGCGTGGCATAAAAATTCATAAAAAATGGTTGATGAGAGAAAAAGGGGTGTCTCATAATATGTACATAAATTTTACAATAATTGGGTTAATATAGATACATGTCCCAACATATGTAATGGAAGTTAGATTTATAATACAAAAGGATTGCTTGAATGTAAATGAGAAGAAAGAAATTCCTTACGGAATTTTGGCATGGTAATGGGTGTACATGGGAAGCATTAATGAGAGAGAAATGGGTATCTCATCATTCAAACATAAGGAGTTCAGTATTTAGGAGGTGATAAATCGTACCCCAAAATTTTTAATTGAAAATAAAATGGTATAACAATATAAATAAATTTGGATAAAAATGAGAAAGAAAGAAATCTCTTACTTGGAAGTGTGAACCCAAAGGATTGGGAGGGGCTTTAGAGAGGTTTATTAGGATATTTGGGAACCTTGGGAGGATTTTAGAGAGAGTAGGGAATGGTAGGGATGTGATCCAAGGGTTTTCAGTGAAGATAAGTGGGATCTTGGGTGGGTTTATATAGGAAAATAGAGGAAATTCTATATTATTTAGGTTTTGGAAACCACACATTAAAATAATAAAAAACACAAACCAACCCATGATTTTTTTCCATGGTTTTTTCTAAAGGGGAGTGGAAAATAGTATTTTATAAGTTCAATGGCCTAACTTTTTAAAATATTAGGATTGCTTATGTGGAGGTGAGTCACACTCTCAAGGAAATCATTTTAAAAAGTTAAAATGTTTTATAAGTCTTGGAGGGTACACTAAAACTTTGTAAAATAAATTAAACAAACCGAAAATCAAATTATTCTAAAGGTAAAACATATATTAGATGAATATCATGTTTATATTATTTTATCACATCACTATTGGGTCATTATGATGTCATAAAACACATTATATATTTAAACATTATTTAATTTTTACCCAAAAATTCGACTCTCAGAAAATTATGAAAATTTCACTGTTAGATAATTTTGACATCCTGATTCCAAAAATAATATTAATTTTATCTAAATAATTTTCTGAATAGGTAAATTTTTAATTTTAAAATAAAAACTAGTATTTTTTGAAAATTCATGGGTTTTGACAAAAACAGCTTTCAAACCTTAATAAAAATTACAATTGTATTCATAAAAATTATATGATCATTTATATTTAATAAAAATTAATTTAGTAATAATATTTCATTAAAATAATATTAAATTCAAAAATTCATTTATTCATCAAAACATATTTCTTAATTGAATATTAACTAAAATGCTATTTTTTCTTTAAAAACTATTTACAAAGTAACAATAATAAAATGAATGTATATTATCTATACAAAAATAATGTACATAATCATAGTATTAGGTTCTTGTTACATAACCACTTATAAAACCCGCATAAGACTGAAGGGTAAGGTATGCGATGGTGACAGACTCTTGGGGAGACTCATATAACATCGTTCGGGTGGTAATCTCTATTAACTTTCACTTATCACATAGGCGGATCAACTTAAGATTAACATGTTGAAGCTCGGCTTGGGCTTGGTCAAGAGAAAATCCTAGTGATGCCACCTCCTTCTTGAGCTTTGAAAAATGGGCTTCGTACAGAGCAATTCTACTAGGTGAGTTCATCGCTTCTTTTGTCTAAGTAAATTGGATTTATTAAAGCCCTATATTTATACTAATCATGTGATTACTGTTCAACAACTATATTAGTAATGGTCACAATTATTAATGGTATTTTAAAATCCAAAATCATAAAATAAATTAAGTGTATATTTTATATAACCATTTTACATAATAAGAAATTTAATTAGATCAAGAGGAATTTTCATTAATAAAAGTTTGGGTCGTTACAACTATAGTTTTAATAATATGCCTGCATATGTGCAGTATATAACTTTAAAATGAAATTTTTATTTTATAACCATTCATTTACACTTAAAGTGGATTATCTTATTAATTAATATTATATTTTTGATAAGCATTGATATATAAATTCTTTAATATTCTATTCTCAAATTTAATAGTGACATGTCATCAATAGTAAATGTATGCTTTTATATATATAGATAAAGCCTTTTAGACTAATGGATTCTCATATATCCTTAAAATATGGACCTATTGTAGTGTGGTCCTCTAATTTCATTGTGGACTTATATTTTCGGTTTTAAATTGATTATTACAATGTTTTTATCCTTACAACATAACTATAATTTTACAATGTGACCATTTTTTACTCTTCTCGATGTCTCACATAACTGTTGTGTGGTATTCTTAATGTGGAGTGATCCAATCCACCATCACATTCCAAAACTAGACAAATTTATCATGGGATCTTCACTCCAGAAAAACCTTCCTCTTCATAGTGAAATATATATCATTGTGGTGTGATACTCAATCAATTACTCTTATATACATTGAGTTTATTATTAACAATAAAAGGTTGCAGTGAGGTTAACTCTTATATAGAATTTTTATACTCTTATGAATGACCAGTTATAGCATTGTATCTTACTTCATGGTGTATCAAATCATCAAGAACTCTAGATCATTCTTACATTTAATAGGTTGCAGTGTAGAATATACTCTTATGATGTGATCTCTCTATAAGTAATATTATATGGAATCTGATTATTATTATATGATCTTTGTTTATTCTTATGCATAACTTAATGTAGTGTGCCAACAAGTTTTATGCTGAAATGAATCCTCCATCTCCAAAATTTTATGCTTACATAGAAACTAGCATGGCGTGATAATCAATGTTTCAAAATGTTGAAATATTTCTTTACCATGATTTCCAACATCCTTTTCCAAATAAGTTGTGAGAGTTTATTAGATAATGGTATTACCTTATGAATTATATAAAGGTGACATGATATATGATTTAACTTGAGATAATTTAAATATGGTATTTAAGGACTTTCTTATCTCAAATTTATGAATGTGATCATGGTTGATTGAAATAAAAATATAGATTCTAGTGAGCCTATTATCTAGATATATAGTTAAATTAGTTTTTAAATGATAACCTAACCCTATGGTGGATGTGATAGATGTAAATCACTTGTTCCTCTAGGTTATATCCTCTAAACCTTCATGCATCTATTATACTAAATACAAATGAGACATCAACCCTCAAGTATACTTCTAGTATAAATGTATACCACATTTTCACTAATAATAAACAAACAGAACTGACCAAATTGAATAGAACCATGTTGTACCAAGTTGAACTGAACCATATCAAACAACACTAAGCCAAACCAAATAGAATTGATTTAACCAAAGTAAATAGAACCAATTTGAACCAAACTAACCCACTTTGAATCAAACTATTCCAAATTATAAAAAATGAAATTGAACAAAACCATATGCACCTGTACTAAAGATACAAAACCCCAACCAAATAAAACTAGTCCAATCAATAAAAACTTACCTAACCCAACTAAAAATAAATTTAAATGAACCTAATTAAATTTAATTAAATAAAATAAAACTAAACTGAATCAAATTAACTTGAACCAAACCAAATTTTAGGGGTGAGTCACTAAGGCATCTATCTGAAGGTCCTTTATGCCTCATCAATTTATTCACTCAATTACATATCATTTAAATAACACCCCTAGGTATTTATATTCTATAAGAAACATTTTCAAAATTAAATCCTTGACCCTCAAAGGATTTGGCACATTATTACTCATTGATATATTGGAATTCAATATCATGGTTTTATATGTATAGTATTTTATTATATATAGTATTTTTTGTCTATTATATTATGATTCTCATATAGACTAGTGTGTCAATTATAGTTTCATATAAATTTAAGATTTATTATTTACTTAAATATATTTTTTATTAAACTTCAATATTATTTAATTGCTTTTATAAAATGAAATATAACATTTTTATAGAATGGATAGAAGTTGGATGTATGAAATTGATCAGATCTCAAGAGATTTTCAAAACAGGTTGGAGAGATTTTTAGATTTTTCATTTGACAATGCTTTAGATAACAGTCATATACATTTTCAATGTTATAATTATGTTGGAATATCATGGTTGAGTTGTGAAGAAGTTAGCTACCATATAACTAGATATGGTTTTCAAACAAACTACTATGTGTTGTATCACAATGGGGAGAAAATGCAATCTCAAAATTCTTATGATCCAAATGAGAGGACTGGATTGGAGAATTTGTTAGATGACCATTTTCTGTTTATTCATCATCAAGAGAAGGAAGGGGTGTTGACCCAAGAAGACTTCGATATGAGAACACATGATACATTTAATGAAAATGATGATGTTGTCAGGATTAAAAAATTGAATGATACTTCCACAACTCCAATATATTAGTAATGTGGTAAAGTGAAGAAGCTTTAATTTTTAATTTGATTGCTTCATGAGAAAATAATGTATGGGATTTATAATACTATCATCGATTATATTTTTACCTTTTTTAAGGAATTTATTCTATATTATGTAGATATTCCCTCAAAACACTATATGGCATGGAAGTTAGTTGAGAAAATTGGATTTTTTTTAAAAACAAAATTCATGCTTACTTGAAAGATTGTAGCTTATTCTGGGAGGAAACTTCTGAATAGAATGATTTTATAAAATTTGGGACATCTCGATGAAATCTAAAATATGATGTAACACCATCATGTATGCCATAGAAAGTAATTTAGAACTTTCTATTGATCCCCAGACTGTAGAATATTTTCATGTTTGATGAAATATCAATAACAATTTGATGGCATAATACTGAGATAAAGAAGAATAATGATGAGTTGGCTCATCCTATAGATGGATTTTCATGGAAGGGATTTGATGCTCAATATCCTGATTTCATAGCTAATATGAATAATGTGAGGATGGGTCTTTCATATGATAATTTTAATTTTTTTGGGCAGATTCTTAATTCATACAACACATGGCCATTTTTTATACACATTTATAACCTTCCTCCATGGATATGTATGAAAAAACCTTTCACTTTCATGAGTATACTCATATTTGGACCTTATGATCCTAGAAATGATATAGATGTATACATTAAACCTTTAATAAAATAATTGAAACATTTTTGGAATATGGGTGTGCACACATATGATGCATGTTCGAAAGACATATCTCATATGTGTGTTACGCTTATGTGGATGATCAATGATTTTTCTGCCTATGCAATGATGTCTGGATGGAACATGAAGGGAAAACTATCATTTTCTTTTTGTATGAATAATAAATGATCTAGAAGACTGAAATATCTATGTAGTTTTAGATTTATGGGACATTGATGATTCTTATTAATATAAAACCCATATAGGTATAATTGTAAAAATTTGAAAATACCATGGAGACCAAAAATCCACCTCAACGTATGTATGGAACTGATGTGCTTAATAAATTAAAATATTTCATTTTTTTATTTGGTAAGGGTTAGATGAAATATAAAAAGATGAAGAATGGTTTTATTGAAACTTGTTACAATTAGAAGAAGAGGAGTATCTTCTTTGAGTTTCCTTATTGGTCAACCAATTTATTACATCATTTATTGGAAATAATTAACATTTAAAAGAATATATGTGAAATTTTTCTTTCAATTCTTATAAATGTGAAGGGAAAGACAAAAGATGATTTATAATCTCAGTGTGACTTGGTGGATTGGGGAATCAGACTATAATTGCATCCTGTGTTTTTTTTATAAAGGGTTGAGGGTCAATACCCCTTTATTGAACAAGAAAAATCTCTTTAAAGAATGGAAAAGAGGAACCCATTACAAGAAGGTAAAAATACTTGAGAAAAAAGGATCAAAAGTGACCACAAGTCCAAGAAGAAACAAACATCCAAGTATTCATTAGAAGTCTCATCGCCTCCCTTGCCAGGGCCCCGCAACAGTGAGATCCTATGTGTATTAGGGAAAATAAATGGAAATTTCTATGTGATTATTATGTGATGACACCTATAGAAAAAAATAAATTTATGGAAGTACTTGGGACTATTAAATTTCCTCATGGATATTCAAGAAACATATCCAAAATAGTTTAATATAATAGATTTGAATCTGAAATATTTGAAGACTCATGATTATCACATCCTTATGCATGATTTGATTCCAATAGGAATTTGTTATCTTCTTTACAATAGTGTAAGGGTGTCAGTTATTCAGTTGTGGCATTCTTTATATATCTTTTTGCTAATAATATTTTCAAGTATTTTTTGCAAAAAATGTTAGCAGAGGGACCATTAATTTTGTGTGAATTAGAGAAAATATTTCCTCCATCATTTTTCATATGCATGTTGCATCTAACTATCCATATTACAACCAAAATACTTCTTGGAGGACCTATTTCTTTTCATTTGATGTATCCAACTAAAATAAACATGTTCGCACTGAAGTCTTATGTCTGGAATATAAATCATCCCAAAGGTTCTATCGTCAAATGTTACTTGGCTCAAGAATGTATGGATTTATATTCAATGTATATGTTTGATCTGACTATGACACAGAATAAACCAATGAGAAATTAAGAATAATAGTATGAGAAAAATGAGCCCATTTTTTCATCACTTCCCAAAACAAGGGGAATTCCTAGATTATATACATTTATTACATTAATCCTTGAAGAGTGGGAGATAGCACATCGCATGATTTTGTTTAACTATTATTTGTTCGATGGCTACATCAAGTAAGTAAATTGAATATGTATATATTGTTAAATCTCAAGTAATTTTATATATATTTTAAACTATTTCTATTTTTTGGTAGGGAACATAAAAAATGATAAATAGAAAGCATCGTTCTTTATCATTGAGAAGGATATAGAGTTTTCATAGCAAAGAGTTTTCTATTTGGTTGAAATTGAAGGTAGAAATATTACTCTAATAAATTAATAAAATCAATATTTAATTAAGTTTAATATTATTTTGGTTTATATCAACTTGGTTTGTTGATTTTGGGGCTATAAAAATTTATTTACTATTAATTATGAATATTTTGTATCCAACTAGACCTTCATTTGTATTTTCAATATTTACTGGTTGGGGTTTTCTTTGAGTTTCATTTTATAATATTTAATTCAAATATATTCAAACCTACCAAACCAAACTAAACCAAAATAGTTAAATTGTAACAAAAAATAAGATTAATTTAAATGGACATATTAAACTAATTGATATGAAAATCAAAAACAATGAAAATAATGACATAACAAAAAAATGGCAGAATGAACTAACCTAAAATATGAACCAACTAGCCTAAGACAAATAAAAATAAATAAATGACCTCATCAATTGAAAAAAATGAACTAAATGACCTAAAACAAATAAAAATAGAAAATTACTTAATCAATTGACCAGAATGAACCAAATGATCTAACCAAAATTGAATTGGATCAAATTGAAAATAGAAGAAAACTATATCATACCCATGCTAAACATGATAATTTTAATGTACTAATTTTTCTATGACATGTTGTGTGTTTTGATATTATTTCCACTAGATATAAAATTTTTTTTACACCACTGTGCATCCTGTATTTGGTTTGACAAGTGGTATTCCTTAATTAAGTCATGTCTCATATTCTTTACTATTTCGGTTACATATTAGTTATGGATTTCTAATTAATTCCATATTTGTTTACAAATGCAGAAAATGAAAAACAATCAAGAGAAATGACAAAAAAAAGGTAGACAACAATCACCCAATTAGTGATATGGGTGTCCCTACTCCAGTTCTCGTTGTGAGTATTTTATTTCAAAAATAAATCAATAACATATAATTTCATGCAGATAATTTTATTTTTAACATTTAATCAGGATCCACCACCAAGGTTCTAGTTGTTCACTGACCAGCCTAGTTGTTCTGTTGCTCAGGTTGGAGATTCAAGGGGGTGGTACTACAGCTAGGTGCTCCAGTCAGTGTGCCTGATCACACCCCATACCTCCCCCTAACGTACCATCTACCACACTTTCTAATCTCAAAGTGTCATTACAGACACCTGGGATATTTAGGTCACCCATGTTTTCACCTCCATTTTCATCTAAGCCTCCTCACCTCTCTTTCTTATATTCACCAATGATTCTAACTCCTCATCCTTATTATGCATTTGCACAGTCATTTGTGCCATCTTCTTTTCCTTCTACTTCCTTCTCCCTGGGCTAATACATTACTTCTTCTTCAACTACTACTCTGACACCTTTTTACTCTACAGAGCATACACCTAGACCCACTACCTCTGTACAGGTTGATATTCCTTTATTTCTTGGGGATCCAGTGATGCCCACTGATCAGACTACCTCAGGTATATTTACAGAACCCTAGTAATTTTTTTTATCATAATTTATTTTTAATATAATATGTATTGATATAATATGTGTTTTTCTTCTTTAACAGCTATATCTACTGATAAGAAGAGTAAGATTATGTGGATGCGTGTGGTTTAGAACCGTTGCACACAACTGATGGTGGAGTATAATGAAGAAAAATAAATTGTTAGAAAAATATGATAGGAATGTATGAGTTTTTTGGAGATTCTTTCCAAATACTCTGACATCATTCTCATCTATCCACTCTCCTAACGAAACCTACCAAATGAAATAAAGGATAACGCTTGGGCACAAATATGGGTAAAAAAATTTGTTGGATTTGATGTTATATTATTATTGTATTTATTTTAATTAATATTTTATTCAGCATCATTTTAATTTTCCCGATGGTGAGGTTGTGAGGCCAGCACGGCTTATGAAATTAGGTGATCTTTGGAGAGGCTATAAGCATTCATTGTATAGTGGATAGTGTTCTAGAGTTGGCATAGATTTAGATTCCACACCTATCATGGATGATTGTCTGGTAGAATACTACTAAGAAATTATTACTCATTGGATGAGTACTAAATTCAAGGTATTAATCAAATTTGAGGTTTTTAAATGAAAATTACTATGATTTTCATTAATACTTACTTTTGTATTATTGAATTTTTTTTAGGAATCATCAGTAAAAAATAAAAAAAAACTAGGATTCTATGACATACCTCCACACTTTGGACTACGATGTTGGACCATGAGAGGAAGCAGGTATGACACTTATTTACTTAGATTATTTCTTCATATGCAAACTATGGTGCCATATTTCTATCATTAGTGCATAAAATACTCCATTAATTGATAGGTAAGAGTATATTTTTTTCATGATAAGTCTATCTATAATTCCACTAAAGCTTAAAATTTCAATGTATGATATTATAAAATGGAATAAAAATGATCATAGATTGATGGTGTAGTGAACATATCTTCCTTTAATAGATTGGAATCCGCTTCTTTCAGTCCTTAGAATGATTTGAAATAAATCCTATTATTCTTATCCATCACAAAAAAAATAAACAATTATACTATTAGGGAATCAAATAATTATACTTACTAATGGAATAAATTTAAAAAATACTTTCTTATTTTATGATGTGAGAGAGGAAATTTCTATTAAACTACCTTCATTAATAGAAGGTAAGATCTTTATGATTCTCATGAACATTAAACATGGTCTTGAGAATCTTTCCCAAAATATAGGATTGATTGGAATCTATTAAATTCATGTAAGAAAATTCAATCAAATGAAAATTTATTAGAATAAGAGAACATGGGGTTTGGGAACATTCTACCAACTAACTAATATGGATTCACTAAGATGTGTATTCTTGAATCTCATTGCCTATCATTGCCTTTGGTTTTCATTCAAATAATATAAGTAGGAATGAAAAATAATAAGGAATGATATGATTTTATCATGGGTTTGAACTCTAATATGAAAGACTATGACCTAGGTGTACAGTGGTTATGATATCCCCATTTCTTTTTGAAACATGGTTTTTTAGCACACACAATTCCTCTAATCACTTTCATTTCAAAAATCAGATATTTCAAAGTTTTTTGAATCAATATGATATAGAAAAAAATTTCCCTTTCATCTATGGATTTTTCATCATTATAGTTTATCCACCCCTTGTTATAGACTCCATTATATTTTCTAAAAATTATAGTTTGTTCTAACAATCCACTGAACTTTGATAAAAATCTGTTCTAGTGCCAAAAAAATTCAAAAAACATTGATTCTTGATTTTGAACAGCATATAATCTAAAATAACTATAAAATAAAACATTATATCTTTATCATGTTTTTTACTGATTGGGCATATTTTTTGGAACTATAACATTTTCATATTATTATATCCAACTTATACACGGTGGTTTGATTCTCATCATCTCCCCTCATCCACCATTAAATGTATATATGTATATATATATATATATATTGAATTAAAACCCACACTCTTCAAGAAAATATATTTCATACAAACGTTAGATTTTGAGATGAATGGTAAATTTTCCCTTTATATTATTATGGATTGATAATTTAATGATCTAAATATATTTTTTCCACTTGTTAAAAGTATTTTATAATGACAATCTCCCTTTGAAAAATGTATATGAAACATTATATTGGATGAATTTTAGATATTATTTTAATTTTATCTTGATTCCTCTCATTTTACTAATTTACAATGTCATTATAGAGAGAGATTTTAAATATTAAAGGATGTGTGCCTCGAGCAAAATGGTTTTTCTCGAGTAGAAATAAAAAATATGGAAGCGCAGTAAACAAATAGACACATTGGAAAATTTTAAGTTATACTTTTTTTATTTCAATTTTAAATATCTATTTTTTAACTTAATAGTATATTTCTATTTATAACAGTCTTATTTGGAGGATCTTGATGCTCAATAATCTGAAAATTTTGGCCCAAACGATCACTTATATCAAGTTTTGGGAGATGATCACCATGGAAAAGTACATTTCTGACCAAAGAAGAGTATTACCCCAATGAGGTATTGGCCCACTTCAGGTGTAGGTTCTAGTAACACCAAGTCATAATGGGTAGTAGAGGATAAGGCTAAGGCAAAAAAATGATAAAAAAAAGGTCCATACAGGTGGAAGAATGGGCTTAAATGGAAAACATTGGATTTATAAAACTGATGTAAGTATTATGTCTATCACTTCCATAAAAGACCACCATAACTTTTCATGTATATATGTTGAGGATGCATACATTATATAGTGAAGAAGGTAGTAGTCCTAGTGGTGGTCATGATGATGACATTCCTAGAAATGGTGATGGTGAGGATGACTGTGAGGAAGATGGCGGGGAAGGTGGTGGGGAAGAGGGAGGGGATGATGGCAAGGAAGAGGGTGGGGATGATTATGTGGATGATTTCGAGGATGGAAGTGATGATAGTGATGGTTATGAGAGACATATTAATACATTGCATTTTTTACTAATATTTATTACATTTGATATTGGATGATTTAGTGTGAATGAATACATGTGATATTTTTTATATTTTTTATCATTGGTTAAATGCATCGATTAATTTCCTCTATTATCATTATTTCTATATTAGTTTGTTTCTAATTAAGGATTATCTATTGGTTTCATTTCATAATATATGTTTTTATGATGTTCTATTGGTTTCATTGCAAGTGTTCTGTTTTGATTACAGTAGTTCTAGTAGTGTTTTGTTTTCACTACAAGTGTTCTGTGTGTTGAGTATTTTCTGAATTTTTAGGTGTAGTGAGTGGGAATTAGGGGATGATACTGGTAGTTGAGTTGGGATATGTTTCTATTGTGTGACTGAATTTTGGGTATAATTTGATCCAATTCTTTATTGAATTTTATGTGATACCTTTGGAAAATGTTTTTCAACCCATATTATTTTCATTTTTTAATCATGATATGATCTATGATTGATATATTTTCACTCAAATACATATGGTTTTTCATTATATGAAAATTGATCTAGGAATTATATATCCTGGATGTAGTGGGGGATGTTATTTTGTGAGTATTTTATGAAGTTGCAGGTGTAGTGAGTGGGTAGTGTGGGATGTTGTCAGCGGTTGAGTTAGGGGGGGTTCTATACCAACGATTTTAAAACTGTTGTTATACCTCTATTCTAATGGTACAAACTGAACCATTGGTAAAATAACAATCTATACCCATATACCAATGGTTCATAATAAACCGTTGGTAAATTGAAATCCTACCCACCTTATACCAATGGTTCAATGTAAATTGTTGGTATAGGGCTATCCTGATAACCCACATACCAATAGTTTCTAAAACCATTAATATATCTTTTAAAAATGGTTTCAGAGGCTATCCCAATGGTTTGAAACCATTAGGATAGGTTAGATTTTCAATAGTGACACCCAGGGCCATAGGGTATACCAACAACCCAATCTGGATTAACCTACTAAGTAGGGGATCGACGCTTGGGTAAAGTTGGTCATGCCAATTCCTAGAACCCCACCTAGGGAAAAATACAATAGAGGATCCCATCTCGGGTATCTGAAAGGATTCCTTCAAATCTATCTGAAACAATTCCCTTAAAGAGAATCATGATACTATGGTTGGGATGTAAAGTCATATTATACCCTCACATGGATGGATTGAGGGAATTCACCCTTAAGGAAACTAGTTTTTACTGAGGGGAACAAAGTACCCAAGTCATCTTCAAAGAAGTACATATCATGTTAGTAGGGTACATAGTGTGTATCACTAATCTAGGACTTGACCATGTTTATTCCTGTGTACCTCTATTCATGACCTTGTACATATGGTTGTACCCGTGTACTAAGGTTGTGTCATGTACCTAACCATGTCTAAGTATCGGGTTGTGCCTGTGTACTTTACCTGTTTCAGTGTACCTAGTCATTTCTATCCCTATGTATCCTACAAGATAAACTTCGAGCCACCGGGTAGAGGTCACATGGTGTGTGACACATGTCACACAGTTTGTGATACTTTTCTTATCCTCGAAAACCATAGTACTGTAGCTAGAGCCCCACACGGAGTGTATTTTCGCATTTCACACCATGTACCATAGAATTTTTCAGATTCTATAGTTTCTTCACACATCATCTTTTGTTAATATGGCCTCTTATCTAGCTACAAATCATTTCGGTAAATGTGGATTAGGTTTGGGCGAGCCTTTTTGTCACCGCACTCCAAAATTTGGACATCCGATTCGATCAAGAAACTCCATTATCGCTCGTGTCATCATCGTACGCTAAACCGAGGAATGAGGTACCTTCAATCTGGTCCAAGATACCTCCATTCATTCTCTATTGTATTCAATTATTAATCATAGACTTGATCTCAAGTCATACCTATAGTATTGATCTGTTGAACTAAATAATGGTTGTGAAATGATTGAATACTAGGTATTCATTGAACTGCGGGCCAAAGAACTTGTTTGCGATGAACATGTGAAGAAACAGGGGGATAAATACATAAAAAATAAAAAAGGAATAAACATAATCCATTATTTAGTTTTACCTTGATCCATTTTCATTAGAATGATGAAAAAACAACCCAAAATAATAATCAATAATTTCAAATCCCCAAATGCCTAAAAATAAACCCATACCCACAAAACGATCGACCCGTGAATCAATATACCGGTTGATTAATTCATGTTTTTCATGGGTAAAACCAAATGGGGATAAATCCATATAAATCAAGAATCCTACCTCGAGTTCAAATTGGTTTCAGATGAATAATGATCTTGCATCGTAGTTGTTGAAAAGATCCATGAACTCTGATATTGTTGGAAATCCTTGCGATATCGATTTGATCCGATGATTCGATGTCATTTGACAATGACTCTCCTAGATCTCCTTTCTAGGTATTTAGGGTTTTGTGGATAATCCTAAGACTCACCCATAACAGGGTATTTATTGAGGATTCCTAGTTCACTGCATCAAAACAAATAAATAAAATTTATTTATTTTATTATTTGCGTCTGTGATGACTTTTTAGAAAATTCCCAACACCAAAAAAGATTATTTCATGTCTAGGGTAAATCCTACACTCCTAACTCATTGGAGGTCTCATATTTTCTGATTCGAGACTCCTTTTAATATTTATTACACCTTTTTAAGGAAAATTGCATGCGTATGATATTAATATATTTAATATTTTTCAAATATCAATTTTAGGATCATCGTGTCTTAGAATATTATGTCATCTCAATGTATGGTTCTGAAAATATTTCTAGATTTATTTCAAATATTTACATGAAGAAAACTGAGACATTATAATACTCTTGATTTTGGAAATTGATGTGCTCGGTTGGCTTTTGATAAATGCCTTGAGTTGTTTATGATGATGATTTCCAAAATGAATAGAAAAGTGTGGTTTTCTGAAGATTGGATGAGTTTACCCTTTTTCAAATGATTCTTTGAAAACTTGTATTTATTAAACTATTATTATTTATAAATGGTTTTATAAATTTCCTTGAAATGATTTGAAATTCTCGATGTTTTGAGTGGAATTCAGAAAGGCTTGTTTGTAAATTTAAATGATTTCTTATAAAAATGAAAAACCCATAGGACATGACCCTTTTAATGTAATGGAAATGATAGATTTTTGAATGAATAAAATGAAGTGCCCCATTTTAGGGTGATGATTTGGATTGAATTTAATTGATGTTCTTAATAAAGGGGAATGTTCTTATGTGGAATTCAAAGGTGTGATAAATATTTATGATTCATTTGTAAACATGATGATATGTAATGATATCTGGTATCATACTATATTTGAAATGATCACCTCTATTTTAATTTCATGGGAAGACCTGGGCTGCTGGGTCGGAAGTCTAGGTATACATGTGCACTAGTTTAGTATCATGCTCTGGCTAGTGGCCTTAGGTGGGACTTAGGTCAACCTAAGGGATTTTCCCCTCGGTTAGGCTAGGATGTGGTAGGACTGAACATTTGGGATGAGGTTGATTGATGTGTTTATTGAATATTTTCATGAAGACTTTACTTCATTGGTGATCATGTTGACTCTATTCTAGACTAATTCCCTTTATCTCCTTTGGTTTCCATGATGATATTTTATGAATATTTTCCAAAGTATGATTGTTTGTAAAACTATGAAATGATTTTCTATTTTCTATAATGTGTCTAAAAAGATATTTTAAACTAAAATTTATGAGTGATTTGATATGAGAAAGTAAATTTTGGTTTTATTTGGAAAAGGCTTGGTTTTTTGAAAATGGGTGTTTTTAAGGAAAATGTCATATACTTGTTTTTTTGAAAGAAAAACTAGAAAACCTATTTTGTATCCTTACGTTCAAACCTACATGTTATGGATTCACTTTTAAAGTGTTATGATTTGGGTCCGTTAGTAGAGACCTATAGGGATTTTAGATCACACCTATATATATATATATATTATAGGTTTAGTAGGTTGCTTCGTGCAATGGATATTTTTATATCTTTGGGTTTGAGCTTGGTGAAGATGTGTGTGTATTTTCCTCATTCTCACATGGATATGTTGGTTTCTTGGTATATTTTTCCTTATTTCATGTTTTATCATCCATAGACCTCGTTATCTAGTCGGTTGTATCTTCTTCTTTTAGATATCTCATTTTATGATTGTTAGTATTTTCTTTCTGTTATTGATCTGTTTATGTTTGTGGTTTTTGGGAGAAATTATTCACATCTCATTATTTATGATGCCTAAGTTCTTGTCAACAAATCATAGGGATCAATAATTCTTTTCAGTCCTATAGTGGATCGATTCAGGTGCTAATTCATATAGTATCCCAAGTTGGTTCGTTACAAATAAAGATTGAGTTAACTTTTAGAAGTATATATTAATTTTTTTAGTTTTATGTCGCGGTGATCCAGGTTGTTTTAGGGTTGATTAATATATTTTTGGGAGCATATATTTCCATGATTTTATGGTTGAAAATACAGTAAGGAATATTTTTTTCAATTATTATCAAGGTTCAATAATTTCTTAGATGAACGTTTAGTTGATTTTTGAATAATATGTGGTCAAATATTTCTGATTTTTGGGTTTTGACTTAAGTGAAGCATATTTTGAAAAGTTTTAGGATTTAGTTATTTGTGGAATGATTTAATTTGAAATTTGGGTGTTACTTTTGAGGTTTTGAAGATTAATGTATTGCTTCCTCACAAGAATATTTATTCATATTGAGCATTATCTTTACTTATGCTAACCATTTATTGTTTTAGTAAATGACTAGATAAAGGAGTTATAATTATTCATTTTTTATCTTATAACCCATTAAAAGTTAATTTTAGCACTTTAGGAATAAAAAATTAATCATTATTATTTCTAATTTAGAATATTAGGTGAATAGGAGGTGGAAAACTGATCAAAATAAAACTGAAGTATGAAATTGATCTTATATGATTGAAATAAATAAAGTACATTTTATCATATTCTATATCTCGATGGTAAAATAATTCCCCAAACTCAATCAAGAGGAAGATAAATCTATTGAGTCTTGTATGAAAATTATCACTTAGGTATAAATGTATATTTTTTAAATCTTGTTCATGGGTATGAGTCTTATAATGGTACTTACTTGGTTTTAGAATTATTTAATTAAGAAATACTAAGATTCATAGTAATAACTTAGGAATTGGTTATTGAGATAAAATTAACATCTAAGATTATACCTATATCAAGATATATTCATTTTTATTTGAACAAACTAAAATATCAAGGATTCAATTTATTTAAGGGGGGAGTGTAACACCCTGATATTATAGTATGTATTCTCAGTTAAATAAAACTAGTATGTAAGATAACTTGTGATACATGCAAAATCAGACTAAATTGAATAATAAATTATTAAAATATAAGGTAAAAATAAATACATTATTAATATATAATATGAAAACAAATAAATTAACACTCATTTATTCTAATATTAAATAAGGTTAAGAACACTTAAAGTTAAAAAGGGTCATTTTTTATAAAAACGGTTTTTATTTATATTTTATATTTTATTTTAAAATATAAATTTTATAATTTTAGAATTTTAATTTTATAAAAATAAATTCATTTTTTAATTCATAATATCAAAATTATCTTAAGGTTAATTTTCTATATTTTTCTGAAATCGTAATTTTTTAGTGAATAGTGAAAAATACAATTTTTACAAATACTGCCATTTTTGTAGCCTTGTTATGATATAATAATGGATTAAAAGTTTATGAAACCTTTTTTATAGACATAATATATGTTTAAGTATTAAAATAAAATATTTAAAAATATTATATTGAATTTAGAAATCTAGTTTTGATATTTTAAAACCTAGGTGGTGATTTATTCTAATAAAAGAACTATTTTTATCTTTTACTTTAATTAAATATTTAATAGTTTAAATTCATTTTTGGGTTGGTTTTTAAGTCACATAAAAATAATTAGTTTATTTATAAACTAATATATTTCATTAGGATCAATTCTACACATGATTTAGGTGTAAAATTATTTTTATGCTTAAAAAGGCATTTTTCTAAAAACTGTTTTTCGTTGTGTTTTACATACTTATATTAAAAATTATTTTTATATCTTATAGAAATTAAAAAATTTAAAATTTATTATATATTTTGAATTATAATATACAAATTATTTAATAAGTTTCATTTCATTTATAAAATTAAGTTACCATAGTAAAATTTAGACACCATAGTAAAGGTTAAAAGGGTTAAAGAGGGGGTTAACTAAAAGGTAAGGCTTAAAATATAATTAAAACTTATCTAAATTTTATTTTATGAGTGGATTTATACCCTTCCTTATCTTATATTTGAAACATTTTCCGTTTGGTTCCACTTTCCTTTGATAATGACATTTATATTATTTTAAAATTAAGAGTCTTTACAAAAGTGTCATTTGTCTCACTTATAAAAGTACCCCTTCTAACCTCACTTATCCACACACTTTGATAAATTTAAATTTACCAGGATATGTATAAATAAATTAATAAAACCCATATACATGACCTAGAGATTTTAGGTTAAGGATATATCTAAAGGAGGATACCCAAGGAAGTGGTAATCATCTTAACCAAGTCCATTCAAGTTTATTTATTTTTCCACCTCCTCAAAATATTATATAACTATATTAACATAATAAAATTGGTATAATTCGTATACTTAAATGTCATTATTTTTATGAAACAATAATTATCTACCTTCTTTCCATATTTTGGAAAATGAAAACGGTGCATGTGCATACGTGCAGACTACTGTCTCCATATGTGACATTTTTCATTTTTCATCACTGCTTGACATGAATGGTTCTAAAAATAGATTTAATAAATAAATATGATATTTATAACATTATTAAGGTTCTATAATAGTTATATATATTTTTTCACTAATAAAATCAATTCTTTTTATGTAATTTAAATTTCTAAAAAACAAGAATTTTAAGTTTTTCGTGTGAATCATCACCATAAGTTCCATGAATATGGAAACCCTACTTTTCTTACATATCTTATTACATCATTTTAAAAAAACACATAAAATCATTACATAATAAGGATCCAAATGTTTAATATCTTGGAAAAATTATGACCATACATAACATTTACAAAATAAAACGTAAATATTTATTTAATTATTTCTTCTCTAGCTTCTTATTGGCTCTTGAATTCCCCTTAGTACATGTAATCACTTGAGGATATACATAAAAGAAATAGGTGAGGTAAAATCACAATAAGAGTATATATAAGAAAATTAAACAATATAACATGGGTTTATCATAATCATTATCATCATAACCTAGGCATATGATCATAAACATGGGAGGGACCATTAAGAAAAGGTATGGAATGTGGCAATGCATAAAAATGAAACATCATGTCTTAGTGGTCAAATACAACACATAGTTTTGAATAAATCTAGCATCATGTTCACACATATTTCACTTTTTTTATGAGATATATCACATCACCCAATGCATTGGAGTGCTATATAATTTCAGGCACACCCATCACATCATAACATTTACATTGTGCTATATAATTCTGAGCGCACCCATTACATCATAACATTTACATTATCATGCATGCCACATAGAACATATATCAATCATGGACATAAAATAACCCATAGAAAGGAATTGGTTACATTTAATAAAGTATACATTCATAAATCTTGGGTTTCCAAGTGAAAGAGGGAATCAAATACTTGATATAAGAATCATCAACCTTGAGTGAAGAAGAAACAATCTCAAGAAGTAAAAGATGTATTTTTTAAAAGAAGAGTTATTTTGGAAAACATTATGTTTGTCATAAACTCGAGTAGAAAACATGTATATCCCAAAAAAAGGTAATATAATTATGAAGAAATTATTTTTAAGTAATATCCATACTGAAAATGGGGTAAATGAGAAAAAATCCCAAAGAAATATGGTTGGGTTTGATAATTCCCCTTACCTTTTGTTTGAAAGCTTCCTTCACATTAATATCATGTATAATCACATTATATTAATTAATTACAAATAAATAACCTTTAATACACGTATTTGATTCATTATAGTTGTATTAGGTTCATTTATGGGATTTTCTATGAGTTATATAGTTTAATTTCATCATTTGGGGGCATTCGTTTTTTTAGTTTTCATGATCAGTTCACTTTTACACATGAATGGAAGTTCATGTAAAATGCTGATAAAAATACAAAAAATTTATTATATATTATTAATGATATTATATAAGTTTAAATGGTATTATAAATAATTTGGTTATATGTTATGAGGATGAATCATTAGATAAAAGTTAATGATGATTGTTTTAGGTTAATTTTGGCGGTTTTTCGATCACAAAAAACTCGTTTTGTTTTATCATTTCGTATTATGTGTATAATTTAGCTCTAGAACATAAAGAGGGTTGTAACATATACTTTATAATATTTTTCAACCATTATAATGGTTTTATTAATATCCTTCAAGGTGTTAAAGTAAAATTAAAGTTCATTGCCCACGATGTCTATAAATCAACACATCACAAGTGACGATTTCATTTTTATAATAAAAGAGTGAGAGGATGGATTTTAATGATGGATCTTCCATTAACATGATATAATTCCAATATATGTAAGGTAATGGATTTATAATGCCATTTGTATTAAGTAAGGTGAGGATAGAATAAGAAAATAAATGAAATTGAAAGTAAATTAAAATAAAAAGAGAGAGGATTTACCTCTTGAATTCTCCTCTTGAGATCCTCCTCAAGGCACCTAGGCTTAGTCTTTTGATGAGACCGAGAGCTCCTAGACATGGGATAGGGTATAGGGAAGATTTTTGGGTATAATTTGGGAAAGTCAAAAATCTTGAGAGGTGTGATGAGAATAGGGTGTGAGGGGTGGTATTTATAGTAGAGGAGAGGGGTGTTTTCTCATTATTTAATTCATTAGTTTATTATTTTTTTCAAGACAAGCAATAGTGTTGATTTTTGAGACTAAATATAGTAATTAGATCATATGAGTTCAAATAAATTATGCTTACATTATTGATGACTCAATTAATAGTGTATTTAACTTATAGTGTATTTATACCATAAATTACCATATTTCACTATTCATCAAAAATTCAAGTAATTCATAAAAATCACAAAAATTCACCCTAAACATTTTTCGAAATGTATAATTAAAAAGTTAACTCCATTTTATAAAAAAAAATTCTAAATAAGAGTAATTTAATTTTTAATTAAAACCATATTTTACTTGGAAAATACAGATTTTAAAATTATAACTGATTTTATAACAATTTGAAAATTTACTTATGGTCTCATAAAATTATCTTAAATTCATAAGACATAAAAATATTAATTTATGCATATATTTTATGAAAATAAATTTTATTTTAAATTATAAATTTATAATTAAATATTTATGACTTAAAGAAATACCAACACTTAATTAATAATTTTTAAAATATTTACTTACTTATACTATGATATAATTATATCATATTTTCACTTATAAGATTCCTAAATTTTATTTATACTTTCATTGGTGATGTTATCAAACCCATAACTTTGTAATTAATTTATTTTATTATTTTCTTGGCTTTGGATAATTTTTTTGGGGTTCGGGTTGAGTCCCAGTTTGAATTTTTGAGTTTTTATTGAAAAATGAGTGTTTTGGGCTTGGCAGCATCTAGCGCACAAGCAGAGCATGGTTTGTAAACCATGCGGATTCACCCAGATATCTGTACGGCCTGCTTGGTGTTCAAAATAAATAAAATTAAATGAATAATAATAAAATGAAAATAATAACAAATAAGAAAAATGAAATAATAAAAATTAAAAAGATTGTTTTAATAATAATAATAATGATATTATTATTTTTAAGAATATTATTATAATTATTATTATTATTATCATTAATATTATTATTAAATTATTAGTATTATTATTAAGTTACTATTATTATTATTATTAGTTTATTAATTTTTTATTTTTTATTAGGGTTTCTCTCCCCCTTCCCTCTCTCTCACGCACCACCCTTCTCCCCATTTCTCTCTCCCTATCGTGCAACCCCCTACTGGAAATCCCCCCCACACACACGCGCCTCCTTCCAGTGACCTCCCTCCAGTGAGTGTGCCTCCAACCGCCCTCCCTCATGTGACCCTACTGGTGCCCCGCTGTCCCTCACGTGGCCCCATCCGGCCCTCCTCTCTGGCGTGTGACCCCACCGGCACTACCCCCCTCTCTGACGCATGACCTCACCAGTGCCCTCCTCCAACAGAAAATCCCCACTTCGGTGAGTATTCTCTTCCTCCTTCTCTTGGTTGGGTGTTCTCCCTTGGTGGGGTTTTTGGTTTGTACAAACCCAAGATGCTAGGGTTTGATTTTTAGGGTTGAATCCTAAAATGTTGGTTCCAATCTTGATTGTTTAGATTGGATCTAGTTTCTTTTGGGTGCGGTTGAGGTGTGATTGAGATTTTTCACCAGATTTCGGAAGTTCTTCATCTTTTGAGGTAGGATCCCTTTACGCATTGCCTTTAGATTTTATATTTCATTGATTTCTTGATTTTTTTCACCCTCCTTAATAGTTAAATAGCAACTTATGATTTTTAGAATAATTGTTCCATGTGAAATAAAGTGTTTTGTTTGATTATTTTGAATATGTGGTGTGGGTTTGTTGAAATTGTGCACACTGTGTGCTTGATAAGTAGCCTGGTAGGCCTTTGTAAGTGGTTTATGATTTTTGGAAGAATGTTTTGATCTTTTAAATGTATTTGTGATGTCTAAAAAGGATGATTGGTGTTTATCAAATGGGTTTCTAAATTATTTGGTTTTAAAAAGGGTTTTTGTATGGTTATTTATGAAAAGGTTTAATGTGTGTAAATCTTGTAAGGACCATTTGGAATTTTTAAAATGGTTTCTTTTGGAATACCCCTTCTAGGAGGGATCCCTTTCCTTGTTGGTTGATAAAGGGGTAGGAATGTCCTCGGCTTAGGACTCCACTCATGTGAATATCATTTTAAAGCAAGGGGGTACTCTTTAAGGTGGTCAAGGTGGTGATGTTTTGTGTGATATGTATGATGACATGTTTATGGATTGTTTCTTGATCTTTCTCGGCACACCCTTTTATAAACATAACATAGGAACCTAGCATAGTAAAGAGAAATTCTGAGAACATTTGTTGCACTAGTATAGATCATTACACTAGCTAGTGGATCATAGCATGGGGTTATTTTATTGTCATTACTATGGGATCAAGCCCCTCAGTCAGGCCGGGTAGTGTGACTATCAAGGGTTTAGGCGTTATGATGTCATCGAATAGGGCATGCCTTTGAGATGAATCACATGTATAGTATGTTATGGTTCTCCTCTGAGTTCCTAGGTTTTCCCATGTTTCTTCGATACTATTATTTTTAGTGGTGTTTCCCTCATTAAGTGGAATGATATCCCTTATACTTAGTTTTGGTGTTTTCCTGGAAAATGAAGAGTGTGTGGTTTTTGTTTCAAAATGTGTTAAGAGGATATTTGAAAGAGAAATTAATCTCCCATTTACAACTTTTATAAAAAATGAATGCTACTTACTTGGTTTCCCTTTCCCTTCTCCCCTTTAACCTTGTTGAAAATTATGAGGGAAATGGATTATGATTTGGGTTTCTTTTAAATGAAAAGAGTAGAAAGTTTTACTTTTATAGAATGTATTTCAAACCTAAAATCAATGTTTCTTTATTTAAAGAATGTGCATTGGGAATAGAATTATCCAGGCTTACCTACTGATTTTTAATACTCATACCTATAGTTTTTTCTTATTTTTAGTCTCTGCTATAGGTTTTGGCTCAGGTTCGATCACCTTGGGCGATAGTTGGTTGTGGATTGGAGAGTGACCCTCGGGGTCACATGGAGGTGTCTTGGGTGTCAGGTTTAGTTTGGTTATTATGGTATTGTTTTTTTTTCAATTTGTTGTTTCTTTAATTGTAAATGTAAAGAATTTAAAGTTTGGAAATCATATTGAGTTTGGTTTTCTCTTTTATTTATTCAGTTTCCTTGTTTATTTTTATTGGGAAAATCATTCCCATTGTGTCTTATGATTTCCTTGGCGCTTGTCGCCAACCCAAGAGGATCAGGAATGCCTCTAAAGCCTTACCATAGATCATCTCTGGTGACCGATTCAGGGTCGACCAGAGTTGGTTCATGACAGATGATACTATTCATTAGGCCAGTTTACTATTCATAAGGGTCGCATTACTATTCTTAAGATCAAGTTACTATTTCTTTAGTATTGGTTCTTTAAATTCTATAAATACTTCTTATTTCATTAATTATTTGTTTATAAAGTTTTTATTATGGTCTATAAGTGATTATATTTGATTATGACATTAGTATAAGAAGGGAAAATTCTATTGATAAAAGTTTGGGTCGTTACATTCTTCCCCCCTTTTTAAATTTCTCCCTCAAATTTTTTTTTACATAAACAGGTGAGGGTACTTATCCTTCATCACCTCCTCTAGTTCCCAAGTTGCTTCTTCATACTTATGGTTCCTCCACAACACTTTGACAATGTGGGTTGTCTTTTTGCATAGAACCTTATCTCTCCGATCCAGAATATTTACTGGTTACTCCTCATAAGAGAGATCATCTTATAGTTGTACCAATTCTGAGTTTAGTACATGTGAGGGATCTGGTATGAACTTCCTCAGTATTAATATGTGGAACACATCATGAACTTGAGCCATATTCAGTGTAAGTGCAAGCTAATAGGCTATAGCTCCTATGCGGTCAAGGATCTCAAAGGGGACAATATACCTTGGGCTTAGCTTCCCTTTCTTTCCAAACCACATGACTCTCTTCTATGGTGATATTTGAAGGAAGACTTTATCTCCAATGTCAAACTCCAAGTCCCTTCGACATTTTTTAGCAAATCTCTTTTGTCGACTCTGAATATCTTTGATATGTTGTTGGATGACTTGAACCTTCTATATCATCTCTTACACAAGATTAGGTTTAAGTAGATTTCTTTCACTAATTTCATCCCAACATGTTGGAGTTCTACATCTCTTTCCATACAGAGCTTCATATGGAGTCATCTTAATATTCAAGTGGAATCTATTGTTTTATGAGAACTCAACCAATGTGAGATGCTAATCCCATCCACCTTTGAGTTATAAAGAGTAGGATCTTAGCATATCTTCAAGAGTTTGAATATTCCTTTTATATTGGACATCATTTTGGGGGCGATAGGCCCTACTAAAATTAAATTTAATACTCAAGGCATGTTGTATACTCCTTTATAATTTAGATGTGAACTTGGGATCATGATTAGATACAATCGAAAGTAGAAACCCATGCAGTCTCACCACTTCCTTCACATATATCATTGTAAGTTTTTCAAGTGAGAGATCTTCCCAAATAGATATAAAGTGGGCAGTCTTGGTGATTCTGTCTATTATAACCTATATCGTATTATTTCCTTTGGATGTCTTCAGGAGACCAATGACGAAGTCCATGGTGACATTATCCCATTTCCACATAGGTATAGGCAAGGGTTTCATCATCCCTTTGGACTTATGTCACTATGCTTTAACTTTTTGACATATTAATCACCTTAAGATATACTTTGAAATCTCCTTATTCATGTTATCCCATCAGAAGTG
The DNA here is from genome assembly GCA_963277665.1 of Viscum album. NCBI lineage: Eukaryota > Viridiplantae > Streptophyta > Magnoliopsida > Santalales > Viscaceae > Viscum > Viscum album. The sequence continues at coordinate 177,538,397 of OY728141.1, read as the reverse complement.
TTCTTGAAGATCATGATATATCTTGGTACTCCCAGTATGGATATAGAAATTTGAGCTATGTGCATTATCCAATAAATCCTTTTTTATCCCAGGTGATGAAGGCACAAAAAGCCTCATTCCAAACTAAATCACACCATCATCATTGATATGGAACTCTTGAAACTTCCCTTCCTTTACTGCATTCACCTTATTTTGTAACTATGGATCATCCATTTGTTCCTCCTTAATCTTCTTTTGGATAGATGGTTGAGCAATCATTTGGGAAAGGTAGAATTTATTCCCTTCCCTTATGATTTCCAAATCCATCCTTTGCATATCCATGAATATAGGGTCTTTCTCAATCTGAAACATGGATAGAGTAGCAGGTTCTTTTCTGCTAAGAGCATCATCTACCTTGTTCACCTTACCAGGATGATAGTGAATAGATAAATCATAGTCTTTGATTATATCTAACCATCTCATTTGATTCATGATGATCCCCTTTTGTGTGAATTTATACTTTAGGATCTTGTGATCGGTATATATTCCACACTTCTCACCATATAGGTACTACTGCTATATTTTCATGGAAAAAATCACAGCTGCTAGATCCAAATCATGTATCGGGTACTTCTTCTCATGGATCTTCAACTACCATGAGGTGCAGGCTATCACATTATCATTTTGAATGAGTACACAACCCAAGACATTCTTGGAATCATCACTATATATTACAAAACTTTATCCACTTTTTAGGTAATGTGAGTATAGGTGTAGTGATTAGCCTCCTCTTTAGCTCCTTGAGGATTTCCTCACATTCTTCCATCCATACATACTTTACCCCTTTTCTTGTTAACCTAGTTAGCGGGATTGATAATCGTGAAAAATTTCTCACAAAACGTCGGTAGTACCCTACTAATTCAAGAACACTACGGATTTCTATGACACTAGAGGGTCTAGGCCATTCCTCAATTGCCTTTTTTTAAGGGTCCATAGAAATTACCTCACTTTTGATCACATGTCCCAAGAATGTGACTTGCTGCATCTAAAAGTCACACTGGATGAACTTGGAAAAAAACTTATCCTTCCTAAATGTTTCCAACATAAGCCTTATATGTTTTTTATGTTCCTCCTTACTCTTCGAGTAGATGATAATATCATTGATAAAAAACACCAAAAAAATTTTGAGGTAATGTCTAAAGAATATTCATAAAATCTATGAAGATTGTAGGGAAATTAGTAAGTCTGAAGGGCATCACCAAAAACTCATAGTGCTCATACCTTCTATGGAAGGAAGTCTTCTAAATATCTTCCTTCTTCACCTTTAGCTTATGATATCCAGAATGAAGATCCACCTTTGAGAAGTACTAAGCTTCTTATAACCAATCGAACAATTCATCAATCCTTAGAATATGATGATTGTTCTTTATGGTGATCTTATTGAGTTCTTTATAATTGATACACGGCCACATTGATCCATCCTTCTTCTTCACAAAGAGCACCGGTTCACCCCAAGGTGATGCACTAGGGTGTATGAACCCTTTGTCCAAATTATCTTACAGTTTATTCTTTAACTCCTCTAGTTCAAAATAGGATCCATCCTATAGGGACACTTTGAGATAGGAGTAGATTTGGGTATGAATTCTATTGTCTGGGTAACTCTTTAGTAAATACATCATTGTATTCCCTCATGATGGTCATTTCTCCTAGGTTGATAACATCATTTGACTCAACCATTTGAGCGAGGTATGCTTCTTCATAGGGAATCAACACGCACACCATTGAATTATTTTCAAAAGGAGATTCATGATCTTCCTTGAATTTGTATAGGAGCATAGGATGGTTCAAAATATGAAAAGATATTTCCTTTTCCCAACATTTTATGTGTTCTCTATATAACGATATCCAATCCATCCCTAGTATAGCATCGAATTCCACTAAGGAAATTATTACGAGATTCACTGGAAGAATCATATCACATACACTAATAAGAGAAGATTCCAACACTTCGGTTGCAATGATTATACCACTAGGTGATTTTACAGATATCTCTACTTCAAGGTTTCGGGGATTCGATTCAATAGTTATATCAAACTTGCAAGATATAAAGGAATGTGTAGAACCAGAATCAAATAAGACTTTTTACGTTCTTGATTGAATAGGAATTGTACCTTGTACAACTTCATTTTTTTCTCCACTTTAGTAGTAGTGATGGCATAATCCTTTCCTTGATACTACGGATTTGGTGGCTGATGACACTGATTATCCTTGAGAACTCAAGGTTTAGTAAACTGGCTTGTATAGTTCCCTTGATCCCTATAGTTGTATCATTGGACCATGGGTGGTGCTCACCTTTCCTCTACCACATTTTCCTACCTTCTCATGTCTTTTCGACATTCATGATCTTAGTGGCCTTCTCTCCCACACTTAAAGCATTTCCCTATCCCTTTGAGGCAGTTCCCATGATGCTTCTTCCCAAATTTTTTACATGTGGGTTGTTGAGTTTTCTTTCCACCTTTCTCATTAGATCCTCCATCTTGAAACTTCATCTTTTGTTTCTTATCACCATAGCCATGGGACTATTCTACAAAATTTATCTCCACTTTGAGAGCACATCAAACAACTTCTTCATAAATCCCAAAGTCTTGAATTGCAATATCCTTTCAAAAGTTTGGTTTTAAACCACTAAAGAATCTGTCGATTTTTCTATCATTGTTTATAACAAAACCCGAATCATTCCTTGCAAACATTGTGAAATTTTCTTCATAGGTTGTGACAGATTCACCTTCCTTTTGCTTCAGAACTATAAATTCTCTCTTCATCTTTGTATGAAGAGTTCAAGGGAAATACTTGTTAAGAAATATTATCTTAAAGTCTTCCCACTCCATGTCCTCAATTTCATCCCTCATCTAGGTGTTCTTAATCAAATCCCACCATTGATTATCCTCTCCATCTAGATGATAAACAGCGAGGTTCACCTTCTCCATATCAAAATAGTGGAGAATAGAAAAGATCTTCTCCATCGATTTAACCCACTATTCCGCAACTAGTGGATCAAAAGATCCACTAAATGTCGTTGTTCGTTGCCTCATAAAACACTCGATAGCTGGTTACTCCCTCTTAGGTGAAGGTGTACGTTCCACATTATTCAGGTTATTGTTCATAACTTGAGACAACTGGGTAAGGTTTCCCATGAAATTTTGAACTACACGTCCCAAAGCATTGGGGATGTCGTTCATGCAATCACTACATTCTCCCTCGCATGGGTTTTGGCTTGGTTTCTCCTGGTTCCCACCATTTTCTAAAATAGAAAAGGTTAGAATAAAACATAAGTGAACAAGTCATGGATAAGTAATATATTCCTTTATGAATTTAAGTCTAAAGGCATATATTGTGGGATCCCTATGTTTATAATTTTCTAAAATAAATCTTATTGGGTGCTTACTTATACTTAGTCTCATACTAAGGGTTTTCACTAAGGTTCTCTAATCATAATTAGCAAATTAACTAAAATATCCTTTGATACCAACTATAGTGACCCTACTTTTCTTACATATCTTATTACGTCATTTTAAATAAAAACAATATAAAATAATTACACAACAAGGATAAAATGGTTTAATGTATTGGTAAAATTAGGGCCATACATAATATTTAAAAAATAAAAGATAAAAATTTATTTAATTCAATCTTCTTTAGCTTCTTATTGACCCTTGAATTCTCCTTAGTACATGTAATCACCTGTGGATATACTTCAAAGAAATGGGTGAGATAAAAGCCTAGTAAGAGGATAAATAAGAAGATAAAACAATATAACATGGGGTGATAATAATAATTATCATCATAACATAGGCATATGATCATAAACATGAGAGGGGCATTAAGAAAAGGCATAGAATATGGCAATGCATAAAAATGAAATATCATGTCTTAGTGTTCAACTACCACACATAGTTGTAAACAAAGATAGCATCATGTTCACACATATTTCACTTTTCTAATGAGATACATCACATTAATAAATGCATTGGAGTGCTATATAATTCTGAGTGAACTTGTCACACCATAACATTTATATTGCACTATATAATTCTAGGCGCACCCATCACATCATAATATTTACATTGCATGCATTCCACATAGAACATATATAAATCTTGGACATAAAATAACCCATGGAAAGGAATGTGTTTAATTTCATAAAGAATACATTAATAAAATTTGGGTTTCCAAATTAAATATGGAATAACATACTTGATATAAGAATCATCAGCCTTGAGTGAAGAAGAAATAATTTTGAGAAGTAAAAGGTGTGTTTTTTGAAAGAAGGGTTCTTTTGGAAAACATTGTGTTTGTCATAAACTCGAGTAGAAAACATGTATATCCCAAAAAAGATAATATAATGATGAAGAAATTATTTTTAAGGAATATCCATACCAAAAATGGGGTGAATTATGGAAAAACCCAAATAAAGAGAGTTGGGTTCAATAATTCTCCTTACCATGTGTCTGAAAACTTCTTTTATGTTAATATCCTATATAATCACATTAGATTCATTAATTAAAAATACATAACCTTTAATACATTTATTTTACTAATTATAGTTTTATTAGTTTCATTTATGGGCTTTTTGATAAGTTATATAGTTTAATTTCATCGTTTGGGAGTATTTGTTTTCTTAGTTTTCATGATCACTTCACTTTTATACATGAATGGAAGTTCATGTAAAATGCGGATAAAAATAAAAAATTGTTATTATATGTTATTAATGATATTAAATAAGTTTAAATTATCTTATAAATAATTTGGTTATATTATATGAGGATGAATCATTAGATAAAAGTTAATGAAGATCGTTTTAGGTTAATTTTGGTGGTTTTTCGATCACAACGAACTCGTTTTGTTTTATCATTTAGTATTATGTGTATAAGTTAGTTCCAAAACATAAATAAGGTTGTAGCATACGATTTATAATTTTTTTAATCATTATAATTGTTTTATTAACATATTTGAAGGTGTTAAAGTAAAATGAAAGTGCATTTCCCACGATGTCGGTAAATTGACACATCACAGGCGATAATTTCATTTTTATAATAAAAGAGTGAGATGAAGGAGTTTAATGATGGATCTTACATTAACATGATATAATTATAGTATATTTAAGGTACTAGAGTTATCATTAAATTTGGATGAAGGTAGGTGGGGATAGAATAAGAAATGAAATGAAATTGAATGGAAATTAAAAGTAAAAGAGAGGATTTACCTTTTGAATTCTCCTCTTGAGATCCTCCTCAAGGCACCTAGGCTTGGTCTTTGGATGATACCAAGAGATACTAGATGTGGGGTATGGAATAGGGAAGAGTTTTGGTCATAATTTAGGAAAGTATCAAAGTTTTAGAGGTGTGAGGAGAAGAGGGTGTGAGGGGTGGTATTTATAGTGGAGGAAAGGGGTGTTTTCTCTTTATTTAATTCATTGGTTTATTATTTTTCTCAAGACAAGAAATAGTGTTGATTATTGAGACTAAATACAGTAATTAGATTTTTTGATTTTTAACCAATGGTGCTTACATCAGTAATGACTCAATGAATAGTGTATTTAACTTATAATGTATTTATACCGTAAATTATCGTATTTCACTATTCAATAAAAATCCAAGTAATTCAAAAAAATCCCAAAAATTCACCCTAACCATTTTTTGATGTGTAGAATTCAAAAATGAACTGAATTTTATGAAAATAATTTTCTAAATATGAGTAATTTAATTTTTAATTAAAATATTCATTTACTTGGAAAATAGAGGTTTTAAAATTATAACTGATTTAATAACACTTTGAAAATTTACTTAGGGTCTCATAAAATTATATTAAAATCATAATAAATTAAAATATTAATTTATAAATACATTTTATGAAAATAAATTTTCTTTTAAATTATTAAATCAATCATAAAATTGTAATTAAATATTTATGACTTATAAAAATACCAACATTTTATTAATAATTTTTAAAATACTCACTTACTTATACTATGGTATAATTATATCATATTTTCACTTATAAGATGCATGAATTTTATTTATATTTTCATGGTTGATGCTACTATTCATTAGGCCGGTTTACTATTCATAAGGGTCACATTACTATTTTTAAGTTCAAGTTACTATTTTATCGGTATTGGTTCCTTAAATTCTATAAATACTTATTATTTCATTAATTTTTTGTTTATAAAGTTTTTATTAAGTTCCATAAGTGATTATATGTGATTATGACATTACTATAAGAAGGGATAAATTCTATTAATAAAAGTTTGGGTCGTTACAATGATGTACCATAGAACTCCATAAATATATCAAAAATATACTATAAACCTTCATAAACATTATATATATGATGAAAACATGACCAAAGTGTAAGTTTGGGAACCACTGAATCGAAACATGCATAGAAAATTGAACAATCAACACATAGATATAAATTTTAACAAAGAATTATTACTAAGTGGGTAATAAGAAATTATAAGTGGATGGTATCTTATAAGATAAATGTAAATATAGTTCTGATATATATCTATAATAAATATAAATTTATTATACCGATATTTTAGAGCATGTTCAACTAAGCAAGAATCCAAGGTAAGGGTTTCTCATCTCAAACTTCCTTCTTTGAGACATGTTTTAAATTGCACTCCTATTTCCATTTCATGGTGTATATGATGCCTATTTGAAATATTATATCATGATATGCTTTTTAATCATGGTAATTAAAGTTCTATTTCAATTTATCTCTTTCAAGAGGTTTTGATTCAAGAGTTATAATATCTATAAGGGTTCTTGATCTCAATTTCAATTTCCTAAGACATGTTTCATGTTATGCACCATACTTTATTTAATAGGGTGAAATTACTTACCCATGAATATATTTTTAAAAAATATTTTATTTAATTCATGGTATTTACAAAACCATTTCATATTCTAACTTTCAAAGGCTTTTGATTTGAAAGTTACCAAACTCATAAGTGCTTATTTTATAATCTAACTTTCATTGGGATTGTTTATGTTTCAAATACCATTAGGGGAAATTATATATTCTTTCTATCCAAAAACTCATCTATTTTTTTATCCTATGGTTATTTCTTGGGTTTATAAGAACTATTTCCATTTTTCCTCTCTTTGATACTCAGGACCACCAAAAGATTATCTATAAGAAAAGCTTTTCTTATTTCTCCTTTTTGGTCGGGAACATTTCTCTTCCATAGCCATATTCTTTATTTTGTTTCAAGAATTTTTTTTTATACTTCAATTACTAATTAAGGTCAATTTATGTTACCTTTTAATTTCCATTCAAAAGTTAAAAAGGTAATAATTTTTACATTTTCTGAACAAATAATTTTTACTTTCTTTACAAAAGTGTAAAAATATATTTTAAAATGTTTTTCACATGAATGGATTTTCCCATCATCATGATCATTCTTCATTATTTAGATTCCTTTCCAATTTTTTATGGTTTTCCACAAAGTAATATTTATTCCCATTATTCTGTAAATTATTAAAAAGAAAAGGATATTATTTTCTCAAATGTTTTGAAAAGGGATTTCATTCCACTTAGGTATATTTTTATCTTCCACTTCACATTTTCTTAATCAAACATGGTTTATTTTCAAAATTCCATTATTGAAAATTATTTTACAAAAAAATTAAAGGTATTCTTGAAATCTCATGAAAAGAGTTCTGAAGGTGACTTTTAATTTCATTTTTGTAAGAAAGTTACAAAATATTTAAGGGAATTTTTTTTTAAAGTTTTACTTCCATTTTTCTCTCTATCCACTAAAATGATTACCTTTACTACAAAGTCTTTTTTTAAAATTATTTGATGGTCTTTATTCCCATGTTCTTTATTATCATGGATGTATTTTACATCATTTCTAGCATTGATTTGGTTGTATACTCATTACTCTATACGGTGTAAACACCCTGTCTTTCACAATTCATATTGGGGGTTTTTACCAAGAAAGATGGTTCATTTATTGATTGGTGAAAATATTAACAATTTGTATACTTGTTAGTTCTATATGGAAGATTATTAACTGCTAAGGAAGGTTGATTATATATTGTAGAAATATTGACATTCTATATACTAGATTCAATACGGATACATATTGATTGTTAAGGCATGTTGATGATGAATTTTATTGTTCATTATTTATATGAGGAATGCATTGGACATGTTTAAGTGATGGGTGGGGTCCATTATAGCCTATTAATGCATTGGGTAAGATCTCATGAGAAAAATAAGAATGGGTATTGCTTTGTGTAGTTCAACTCATACAATATAAGATGTCTTGGTTGGGATCTTAATGGTATGTAATATGTCTTGGTTGAGGCCATGATGGTATGTAAGATGTCTTGGTTGAGTCCTTGATAGTATATAATATGTCTTGGTTGAGGCATTAATGGTATATAATATATCCTTGTATGAGTCCTTGATGGTAAGATTAATATATCCGAAATTATGCATTCCATCACTATGAAATCAGTTATTTTTATCCACGTGATTTTTTAAATTTTTATGTTATCCATGGATATATATTTTTTCTCAAGTTATTGATTATATGGAACATTTATTAATAGCTTCCATTGAACATTACCCTTACTAAGTGTTTGAGTTCACTCTTCTTATGTTTCCATTTCCTTAGGTTATAAAGAAGAGTAATACATATGATATATCTAGAAGGATATCATGTGTGGAGAATTTTATAGGAGATGTTGAAGACTTATTATGGGATAAGAAAATATAGGTTTAATGGAAAAAATTCCAATTAGGTGGAAAAGACATGGGTTTTTCTAAGTAAATGTTTTTTCTAATTCTCTAAAGCTCTAAACCTAAAATGGTCTTGGGTATGTAATTGAATCAATAATTTATTTTGGTTTTGTAATTATGGATAGTTAAAATTGGGTCTCTTGAGTTAGCATCAAATACCATATCTAACAATTATGTTTTTAGAACCAGATTTGGGAATATAGATTTGTGGCATCTCACTCCTATTACTTGTAGAAAGAGAGATAATTATCAAGGGGACTTATTAACTAGTCTTTAAACATATCAATATGATATAATATCACAGTTAAGTAAATGAATAAGAAAAACTCATAATAACTTATTGTAGACAATTCTACAGAATTCAAGTATGTTGCAGCTTCTGATGTAGTTGAAGAATCAATAAAATATGCAATTTTATCTTGGATATTGGCATTACACCAAGAAAGTGCATTATTCTTACAATATATATTATGATGATATTACAGGGGTGGTACTTTCCATGAAGTCTAGGTTATGACAATGAAAAAAAGTATATACTTTAGAAACATCATCTCTTGATGGATTTTACTCAAATAGGTAAATTCATAGTTAGTAGAGTATCCATAGAGGAAAATATGGTAGTCCTAATAACTAAAGTCGTAACTTAGCATAAGCATGGTTTTTATGTGAGAGCAAACAAGTTGTAAAAAGTTAGAAAGTTGGATCTAATGTGGGTGGGAGTGTTGTGAGAGTGGGTTCCCTAGATCCAACTCAAGATTTTACTTTTCGATTATCATATTATGTGTACAGTATGATACATGCACGATTTATACTTACCATGATAGAATCATTACTTATTCATGTATTGTATATGGTAATGTCCCAAGATTATATATCGAATCAAAAGGTTATAGCATTTCCTAACTATATTGAGAACCACATGATATCTTAACAGTAATCTTAAATATATATCATGTGATCTCTATGCATTAATTTGATAGGTCATGGATGATTTTTTTGACTATCAAGTACTAGAATTCATAAACATTGAGACTCTTCTCATGAATTTTACATTTTTTTTATCTCAGGTATAGGAGATCATGAGGGTCATCCTATAAATAGTAACACCGTATAATTTGGGTGTTATTAGTCGTTCCTATCTATGAATATTTGAATTGTTCTCTTGACTTGAGATCATCATTCATGTGTATCATTAATCATGTACTTTAATGCACAATGAAAACCATGGAAGTTTATGTTTGTAGTGGGGAAGCTTGCGTCAAGTGCGTCATAAGTGGCATAATATTGATTAAATGATCTAGACAAGATTTTTCACTTCTTAATATAGGAACAAGATATCTCCATCTCTTTTCTTGGACCACCGCTCAAGATCATGATCTTCATTGAAGCTTCTGCAATTGAAAAAGAAAAAAACTAGAGTGCCCTAAGATAGTTGGAGGTGGACGCAATCCACGACCAACTTCTCTAAAATAAAGGAGCTAAGTAGGAGGTGGACACAATCCATAGACATCCATCATGGAATCAATACGAATTCCCATAAATGGATGCCCCTAGAGGGAGAAATAGACCCCCGAAGGGTGACCCCCATAGGGTGAAACAGACAAACCCTCGGAGGGAGCTACAACCTTGTTGTTCTTATTCTTGTTAATTGCGTAATTCCAATGAAGATCGGGCTCCATATTCCTGGTATGGAGCCACCGTCTTCACCCATATAATGTCTTCTTCCTCAGTTATTCCTTTTTTTTCAGGGCCCATCCGTAAAGTCGGATGGTGACACAAAGTATACATCATGTTTTATGATATATTTTTAGATAAAGAGTTTATATTACAAAGTTAGTTTTCATAGGAGTTTGCCATAGTTATGACTTATCCTTATCTATTTAGGGGCCATGGTGTATTGCTAGATACTACTCCTAATATGTGATTTGAAATCACTACTATCAAGATTAGGGCCCATAGGGGAATGCTCAAAGTGCATCTCAAAGTTCCATAAATTTATATGAATTGGGGTTTATAATGATGTGGGACCCACGTATATGGGTCGGTGTTCATCCGAGCATGGAAGATTACATATAAATCAATAAATAAATTCAATTATAGTTTATTCAAGTTTAGAATAATTTTAATTGAGTTTATTTATCACGGTTTTTTTAGACAAACTGAGATATGGGTTGGTCTCCCAGCCCGTATCCCATGAGTTTATTTATCAAGGTATTTTCAAGTTATTTAAGTTCAAATAAGTGAATACAATAAGTTATTTTCTTAAAAAACATTACGTATTTAAGGTTCATCAAGTAAATATAGGAGACAATGAGTCGATTCAATGGTCTTAATTTCATCATGTGACATGTTGGGGTGTTACAATTGAATGATAAAATTTCCATGACACTTATAGTGAGTTAAATAAGTCATAAATGTGGTTTTGGATCGAAAATATGATTTAATTTTATTTATGGACCTAAGGGTAATTTTAGAAACTAAAAACTAGCTATAAAAACTAAGTTTAGACCCCTGAATAGTATAATAGCTCATTTGAATGAATTTGAGCTCTCTCATCTTCTCTCTCAAGCTTTAGAGAGAGAGATAAGAGAGAAGAATTAGATTGATTAATTCATCCTCGGTTTGAGTATGTGTTCTTCTGGAAATCGTGCAGGCGTTGTAAAGCGCTCGAATCTCATATTTGCACATGAAGATCATGGAACGGTGAATCAGGAAATTTGGTACACATGTGGATGATCTAGATGGGTTCTGTGTTGGATCCTTCAAGCTATGTTGATCTAGCATTAAGTAGAGAATGTCAAGATCTCTCTATACATCTAAGGTAAAATTTATTTATTATTCTTCATGTTTATGATTGTGTGTACATGATCTATAGAGAACCTAAGTTTCAGTATGTCGGATCATGTATGACATTGATTCGATCAAAAAAATTAAAATGCCAGTCATTGAACACTTCTGCTATGGCCAGGTTCTAATAATTTCATAATCATTGGACCACATACATCTAAATATATGATTTCAAGCAACCTCTGTTTTGATCTCCACCAAATCGTGGCCTTTTTACCATTTTCCCTTGGTGAAAAAGCAAGAGTGGCTTCTTTCCCTACTGAGATTTTAAATATTTCTCACAACACCTTGTTTTCATTAAAATCCATGCTTCTTACGTCTTTGCTTCAAGAGAATTAACCTCCACTTGCTTTGCAATTAGATTCTTCGTTGTGATATCAAGAATCTTGTCTCTTTCAATGAGAATGGCATTTAGATCATCAATCTTTTTCAAGTATTCACCTTCTCAACATCCATCTTGACATTAGATTTGTTAATGCTCTTCTTCAATGATGCAATCTCCCTTTCAAGTTTTCTATTTTCTTTGAGGCACACCATGATCTCCATTCTAAGTTGGAACACCTTTGCAGTTTCTTCATATCATTGTCCTCTTCACTGCTTCCTTCCTCACTTGAGGGTTCATCAGCGTGCTTTGATTGAGCCATAAAAGCTCAAATACTTTCATCCTCTTCTTCTTCTTTACTATCTTCATTAAAAAATGACAATTCATGCTTTGATAGAAAATTTCACTTCTTCAATGAATTGGATTTTTCCTTTAGTGAATTTCCTTTTGCTACGGCCACTTGCCACCATTTTTTGCTTCCTTGATAATCTTCTGGGTTGGTTATTCTCCTCTTCTTCATAAAACTTCTTGGGGAAATTTACTAAAAAATGACTTCTTTCCATAATTGAGACATTTAAATAGAATTTTATCTTTGTATTTACCTTTGCCTCTTTACAATCCTTTGGAGAAAAATGATATGAAATCATTGAAGTTCATGTCATCATCATCGACTTCAAAATCTTCTTCACGAGTCCTTTTGGATTCATTGATTTTCAAGCCTTTGGAGGCTTTAAATGCAATCTCCTTCTCTAGTTTTCCTTTCTTCTTCAAAAGGAGACATCTTCTCATCTCATAGGTTATAAAGATATTGTTGGGTTTGACAATTGTAAATTAAGTCTTGATCCTCAAGGGAAAAAATTTGGCATCTCATCAACTTCTTCACCATGGTTCAGTCTTTAAGAACTTCACCAAAGCTTCAAATTGAGAACAATTTTGTTCACTTGAATGAAGAACTCATCCACCAATTTATCTCCAGTCATTTTGAAGTTTTTGAATTGAGCACGACATGTTTAAAGTCGTTGACTCTTACCATCTTATTCTCGTCATGATTATCGTATAGTTTCTTCAATATGGTGTTCGCTAATTCAAAACCCAAAACTCTTTTCATTTTTTTCTCAAGAGAAATGCATTGCGAGCTCTCCCATCAACTTCCATGTTCTTATTATCTTTTTAAGTAAAACTTGCTCCTACTTCAGGTAGATCAACACCATTCTTGGTGATGTCAAGAATGACTAAACCCAATTATAGAAGATCAACACCCTTGTTTTTTGATGGAATTCATACTCCACAAAAATTCTTCAATTTGAATATATATATATATATATATATAAGAAAGAGAACAAACACATATTCTCGAGAATAAACTTGGAAGTTCTGCTTTGGAACCAATTGATGGATGGTCCTTTAGATCAAACCAAGCCCGGATAACAATTGATGTATCCAGAAAAGAATGTGAGAAGCACTGAGAGAGAGTGAATTAGTGCTTCCAAAAACTTACACATGAAGTTCTTGTGCCAGTTAGTGTGTAGAATCTTCAAAGGATCAAGCAAATAATGATGCCAAGAGATAGTGAGAGAGATAGAACTGTATAGGAACACGAGATTTATACAAGGTTCGCAAACTCTTTATTGAGTGGGTGCATCCTTGGTACTTAGCAGTTGTTATTCAATATTACATGTCCTTGTTTTATTATTCACAAAGAACGGAGTATGGAGCGAGAAGATGGTCCTAAACTTCGTACACATATGCAATGTGCAATACAATGAAGAAAAATCAATGATGAGTGCAAACAAACGCAATCAATCTTCTTCAATCCTGCCTCCAATGGATGGATAAGTGTACACCTTGTTATTCTCCTCAAACATGAACCTTTTCTCTAAAATGCTCCCAAGAAAGTATAGGCACCAATCTTAAAGTTTCACCACACCTCTCCAAGCAAAACTATAATTTTTAAATAGTCAGCCAAACAACGATGTGGTGCCTTGAACCACAAGGTGGTTTTGTTTGGTCGATGGTAGATCTGAAAACCTTGGCAAGAAACATAGACTTAAATTTTGCGAGGTTATTTCCATTTAAATTTTTATCTTTTAATTGAAACCATGATGTCCTTTACACCAACCACGATACAGTCTTCTTTCAATGCTTCCTCACCCTTCCACAATCACTGAACCATGACCATTTTACCACAATTCCCCAAACCATGATGCGGTTTTGTTGGGCTTAGCAACCAATGAATCCAGCAAATTCCTCAAACTTCCTCATAAACCACAAACATGTACCATGAGTATTTTCCCTGAGCCTTGCTTTATCAGTCATGGCGAACAATAACTTCATCAAACTCCAATCATGAGCATTTTCCCCTGCACCACAGACTGTCGGATCACGACACAGATTTGTTCTACCAATCGTGTGAAAGGGGAACTTAGACAAACTTCTCCAACCAACTCATGCCACAATGGTCAACAATGCATGTTTTTCAAATCCTAGGAATTATGGCTAGCACTATGGTCACCCTTTAATCATTTCAAGATGTTTTCTTCAAAACATAAACAATGGCATTTTCATCTCCCACCCATGGTGGTGTTTCTCAATCCTTGAATCTCTTCATTCAAAATCTTCCCATTGATCTTCAAACTCCCTCTTTTGCCAACTCATTTCATGAGGGTTCCTCAAGGATGATGTGGCATGGAAATGTTGTATTCTAAAGGGATGTGAGCACAACTACTTTGGACGCATAGCCATACAATTGTTGTACGGTTTTTGTATGTAGTTGATTGACTTGTAGCATAGCTGTTTTTTATTGGCACGTGGATGAAGTGGTACTAAATTTTACTTTTAGTCACTCCTACGTTCGAAGCAAGATGTTGTCTAATTAGAACATGAATGACAAATATCTGAAAAAACTCAATTGCAATTTCTCAAGGCAATCCACGTCGATGTAATGAAAGGGGCCCACGATAATGACAGAACTACCAAGCATGGTGATATGAATCATGGTGGTACTATGAATGATGGTAGATGGCATGATGGTTCGGTTCAACTAAATGTTTTTTTTTATTGTGCATAAATTGATAATAATGTCATTTTTATGACTATTCACTTGTGAGAGAGAGAAGTCGGGAGGGAGATCTATTGGGTAAACTTGTATACCCACCCTACACTCATATGTTAAGAAAGCAATACAGCGTTCTCCTCTTTTCAGAAGAGCAACAGTCGGCTCCTGATGATGCCGCAAAGTGGCTCTGCCTTATCATTACATGTATTACAGCGTATCACCGTGCTTGATCGCCTTCTAATAGTAATAATCGCTTCCCACGGGGCAGCTCTGCCATTGCAAGTCCCAAAAGCCCCTAATCCTGCATCAATAACACGGGCGTCATCCTGGCCCAAATGGGGCTGGAAAAAAATGCTCTTACACTGTTTGGTAGGTGGGCTGGAAGACAGGAAAGCGAAAATAATCGCCAGTACAACTAACAAAAGGAAGATCTGCACCACAATTCATCACGCATTTCACAAGGAGATTCATTCAATTCAAAATCCGTACCATGTTTATCAACTGGGATTACAGTACAGCACTAACCGTGGTTGAGTTGTATGGACGATCATTTTTTATGATGTACGATTTTCTGCCAAAAAAATATGAGAAATTTTCAAATTTATGGCAGCGAGGGCCGGAGACTTGAGCTTCTAATATCTGGAAACTTATATTTCTGTTACCTCGCGGTTAGGGTTCCACTTGCCCTGCAAGTTTTCTGAATTGATTCCAGCCTGCTCAGAGTCTCCCTTGAATGGGGATCGCTCTTGTCAACCTACGGAACCACACAAGACAACAGGCGTGAGTATCACTACAAATCACAACCACTTTTCAAGACAGTGGTCCAGAATTTCCAGTTTATCACTAGGTCCAGCACACAATGAACTTTTTTTGCCTTCGCTTCTGAAAATATCCTTACAGAGATCACAAAACAAGTTCTGAGGAATCATAACACAAAACATGTTCTGTGAATATCTTTTAAAAAAATAATGATAATTTTAATAACATAAAACATTTACAATATAACAGAATATAAAACATGGAATATAAATATAACAGAGAAAATTTACAAAAATATATGTGTTTGTGTTGACACAAAGCATTCATTAAATACATCTGTGTGTGTTTCATAATAGATATTTGCAGAAAATTAATTTAATAAAGGTTCACGGAATATTTAATTTAAATATTAGAAAATCTTAATGTTCTGTCAAAATTCTCTATGTTCTACCAAATTTTTAAAAGGTCATATATTTTACTTTTTTTTATTTATATATAAAGCTGTTAAAATCTATTTATGTTTAAATATTCACTTAGAATGCGATTATAACTTTTAATTTTATAAACGTGATTAAACAGTGCAAAAAGTTTTTGAAGTATAAATGTTTTGTGTTTTAAAATAGCAATGCGTCATTAAATAGCAATGTGTCATTAAAACAGAAAATGTTCTGTATCTTTCAACAGAACATGTTTTGTGTTAAACATTTAAGTATATTATGTTTACTATTTATATCTTATTCTTTTTATTTTAGGTTATTTGTTATATAGTCTATTTATGTTTAAACTTTAATTTAGAATTCAATTTTAATTTTATACACATTCAAAGTAACATAATCAAGCATAGGAAATGTTCTGTGCAAAATTCTTTTTGAAATATAAATGTTTTCGGTTCAAACATCAATGTTCTGTGTCATTTAAATAATGTTATTGATGCGTCGCCTTAGCCTCAGCAGCCAACAAGCACTAGCCCAACACACCCCACGTGAGGGTCTTTAATTCTTGCATTTAGTTATTGTTTTGCCCTCCTCCAGGTTAGGATATTTTAAGGGCAAATTAGTCTATCTGTTTTAGGATTTAGGCCTTTAAAAGGGGTGTTAGCAGTCTATTGGTAAGCAGCTTTTGCCGGATTTATAAAATTTCTCGAGTATTCCTCACGCAAGGCTCGAGATTATCTCACTGTGCTACATCAGTTGGTATCAAAATCTAGCATCCCTGTTATCCCCTCGCTCGACTGCCAGACACATCATACCACCCCGACGTGTGCCTGTGATCCGAGCAAAACGCTCCTGCTTACCCGCCACCTGCCAGACATCCCTTGCTCACACGCCTGCCAGATGTGACACATCGCCCCAGCTACGCCTGCAATCCACCACGGTTCACCCTCCAGGATTTGCACCAGCAATCATCCCTCTGCCCATGAATCGACAGAGCGTATCATGCCTATCGCCTATCTAACGTGGTACACCCAGCCTGGTAGATCCCATACCCGTAATAGCAAAAGGACAAACGGCCTTGTATAGAATGAGTAAAACCAGTAGCCAAATTATAGAGTGAGTGTGTGTGTGTGGGGGGGGGGGGCACTCAAGAGGTGACAGGCCGCACTCCCGCCCAAGCCACGGGTGGCCAATGTCCCAAGCGCACAGGCTGAATCCTTACAATTGAATCAGTCCCCCTCTCGACACTCACTCATCTCCTACTTATAACAACTTGTTGGGTACAAACTCAAGTCCCACGAATTCCACCAAAGATGGTGGCTCAGATATAATAAGCTTGGATGGACAAGTCCTCCTATCACCCATAGGTTTTAGGATGGAACCCCAAAAGGGTCTATGTGTTCGGACTGGAAGATCTAGGGTTTGGAGAAAATCGATCCTAACAAGTGGCAGCCCAGGTGTGATGTATTTCTCAAACCGATTTGACAACGATAGCGGTTGCTCATTTGAAACATGTGAATCCATCGTGCCTTGTGTCGAAAGTCTTCTTGATAGAGGTGGCAGCGAGTCCCGGTGATGAAAAAACAACGGTGCAAGATGATTGGATCTAATGCGTTATCGTTGAAGGGGAGACACAATTTTGTGGTCTTTGGTTTGACGGAAGGATTGTTGGGTACAAACCCAAGTCCCACATCAGATTTCACCAAGGATGGTGGCTCACATATAAGCTTGGATGGACAATTTCTCCTATCACCCATGGGTTTTAAACCCCATAAGGACCTATGTGTTGGGCCTGGAAGACCTAGGGTTGGAGGAAATCGATCCTAACACAACTCCACCCCACCACGTGGCTCCAAACTTCCCTAACAAATCCTCCCCGAAAAGACAATATTGCCCCTGGCAGTCTCAGCCCACTTGCATAAAGTCCTACCCCTAGTACCTATCATTGCCGCACCCTTTAAAATCACTTTGTCCACAAGGTGAGACATAGGGGGGAATATTTTTATCGGTAGCTGTAGTTGTCAGCCCCTGCCTTGTTTGCACGATCGTGTGACGAGCAAACAAGGTTCAACACGAACAGTCCATGCAATCATCCAAATTGCTCTTCAAAAGTCAAATGTTGGTATGCCCATCGCGTAACAAGGAAGATGTGTCATCAAGTCAAAGTAGTCTGGTGGTTGTGTTCGAGCAATGTGGTACCCACAAAGGTCTTGTGGATCCTTTGTGATGAACGTAGGGTGTTGGATTTGTGGGGCGCACAAACTCACACCGCACGCGTGAGTTTTCAAAGCTCCAATCGAAGTAGACTGCGCCTCAAATTGCCCAGTCGTCGGAGAAGGCCAAGTCACTGTGAGTTGCAACACCGTCAAGTCAGCAGCTGTATTTGCCGCTAAAGCCTCAGTCTGCCTTGGCTCTGACGATGTTTCCCTTCTCTCTTGCATTCCTTCCCCGGAAAATATTTTCGACAGAACCACAACTAACCGAACCGAACTGTGTTGTGGCGCGCAGGAAATATCGTTTTGTCGAACACCTCAAAGCGCGCTTCAGGCTGTTTTGATGCCAAAAAAGGTCGTTCAACCACGAACATCCTAATCACCTATTGCTTATCGGTGTGGCGGTCGAAATGTTGTCGACCTCTTCCATAACCAACGACGGCCGAGTCGCTTCCATGTGCAGTTCCATTTGCCCAAGCTGCCTAGGATCATGCCAAGTCGTTGGGACAACTGAAGACGTGACTACTGCTCCCGATGTGTTTGATTGTGCGTGTTTCCAGTAAAGTCCATCGTTAAAACCGCTTCCCGTCCCGCCAGAACAAACCGATCATCGTCGACGGCCAGCGGGTCCCTCGTCCTGCTCATGCCAACGCCTGCATTCGTGAGAGATGTCGCGGCCAAACCCGCGTCAAGCACTTTTGTCAACAGAGCACCAAATGATGTCGAGTGCACCTCAAGCAATCCGGACATCTGAGGAGGCAAAGTCACCTCCTGTGGCGACTTCTTCCTGATGAAGTCCCAAAACTCGTCTCCCTTGCCGTTGTCGTTGTCTAATCGCGAACCGGTCGCCTCTAGAGGCGTCATTGGCCGGTCATATTTCGTCCACCCACGGTGCTACTGCACCTTCGTATCGTCAGTCACTGCCAGATGTGGCACAGGCGGTTCAACAAATTCTATCAAAAGCCCCTTAATTATCCCTAGCGCATGCAAGACTTGCACATCCGTCGGGTGCTGCAGCTCCTCCCAACGACGCACCCATTGAAGAAGTACATTACGAAAGGTGGCTTCCTCCTGCTGGTGGAGTTGCCATTTCTGCTCCCATGTGAGCTGCTGGTCTTGTTGCGTCTGTAGGATCAAAGTGAAGAAGAGTGGCAGGTTGGGCCAAATGGTAGATCCCATGCTCGTAATAGCAACAGACAAACGACTTTGTATTTAAAATGAGTAAAACTAGTAACCTGATTACAAAGAGGGAGGGAAAGAAGAGGCAGAGAACTCAAGAGGCGACAAGCCGCACTCCCGCCCAAGCCACAGGTGGCCGATGTCCCAAGCGCACAGGCCAAATCCTTACAACTGAATCAGTCCCCCTTTTCGACTCTCACTCCCTCTCCTGCTTATAACAACTCCACTCCATGTGGCTCTCAATTCCCCCCAACAAATCCTCCCCCATAAAGACAATATTGCCCCTGGCAGTCCCAACCCACTTGCGTACAGTCCTACCCCTAGTACCTATCACAGCCCAGGGCGAGTCTCCCCGCACGGGCCCCCCTGTACGCACGAACCGTCCACTACGCATAACCAGAGCCGAGCCAAGAGCACTACCTGCTCACGACTCCGCCTTCTCCGTGCACCCAAATCCCTGTGCGGCAGTTCAAGTTCCATCAACCCGATGAAATGATTCGGACTCTAGGGACGACTATGTCAAACCACCGAGGCCCCAACTGACTCCTCAAATTAAAGCAGATCTACCATCTTTTCATGGCAACCTCAACGTGGAATAAATTTTAGATCGGACTGTAGGAGTTGAAAAGTACGTCGGCTTGAAGGATATACCGGAGCATCTTCAGGTCAAATGCGTGACCTATAAGCTCCATGGTGGCGCTTTTGCATGGTGGGGACAAACGAAAAATAATCATCATCAACAAGACAAGAATCCCATCCGCTCCCAGAGACGAATGAAGGATGCCTTGAACCTTAGGTTCCTTTTGAATAACAATGATCAGATATTGTATAAACAGTGCCAAGATTGTCGGCAAGACGCTCGAACCGTCCAGCAGTACACTTAAAGATTACCACAAACTATCAACTAGAAATGACCTTCAAGAGATGGAGAGTCAACAAATCATGAGGTTTATTGGAGACCTCCAGCCTGCCATTCAGGGTCATGTACAATTGGTCGTAGTGTTCTGCCTGGATGCGGCGATTACTGAAGTCCTACGGGTATAAGCACAACTTCAACGGCACCATCGCTCGGACCCGTCAACAACCCAAATTTGGGACCCAACTGCAGGGTTTTTGATGATCGAATTACACTAACTCGATGCAGTGGAAGACAAAAAAAAAACCTCGACCTAAGATCACCATGCTATGCAAAATCAAAACCATGTAGAACACAATCGTTGATGAAGATCCCTGAGGAGCAACCAATATGTTTCTTCATGCTGGTCTGAATTACTCAACGCCTGGGTGGGATTCTCTAAAATTCCCATGGTATGATATTAACTCTCGATGGAAAAAGGTGAAGGAGAAAGAGAGCTTCGGGAGGGGAATTCAGTAGTGTAAGTTTGAGCAGGCTCGAACCAACACCATCACAATGGTTTGGCCTGTTTATAGCCCTCAGGGACACTCCCCAAGTATTCACGCATTACTCGTATGTTCGTAACATACGAGTAAACGGCATGTAGGTTACAACTGCTTGTAACCTTTCAGCCATGTCAATTTATGAAACATAAATGTTAAGTTTACGTGGTAGAGATTTTAACATCAACTATTAAGGTTCGGTTGGTATCATCAATTGTAAGCATAATATGAATCATACTATACAATATAGTCAATCATACAATCCGATATCCCAAACCAATGGCATACAATATGCCTTGGCTTGCACTATGTCATACCATATGACATGTAGACATCGTAGATTACAATAACACCCAGAACACATCAAATGTGAATAGACTTTGGGGCATATCTCTATCACCAACAAAGCACCAAAACTGTTTAAGCCCCCACCACAAGAGGGCAAAACCCTTCAAGCAATAGCTAAAGCTGGTGAAGACTGGCCAAGACAACCCGCTGCGGGAGCTACTAACAACCGCAATTAGCATGGACAACACCCGCAACCATGGTAAAATAACAACCCATATACCCGAAAGGTTGGCGGCAGCGAGTGCTATTGATGCTAGCAACTAGGGCACTTATCAAACAATTGCTTGAATCAAGGCTAAGTTAACTTAATAGCGCATTTTGAAGATGAGGGAGCAACCAACCATGAACCAGAAAAGGAACAATATTTTATCAATCCAGAAGACATCGTCAAAGAGGAGCGAAAGGTCCAAGTTATGCGACGCTTTGTGATGACCACCAAACCAGCATAAGAGGATTCACAGCGTCACAATCTCTTCCACACCCAATGTCAGATGAATGGGCGTGTGCATGAAGTTATTATTTATGCTGGAGTTTGTATCCCACATTGGACTTGAGGTCCGGTGTGGTCTTAATTATTTGTTATAAAAGAACCCCAAGGGCTCCTTTAGAGAGTACACCTTGGGGGTTCGGTTTCTCCTATTTTCCCATTCTACATGGTATCAGAGGGAACCTAATCCCGAGCCCTCCCTCCCATTTAATTTTCCCCGTCTAGGGTTTCTCATTATTTCCCCTCCCCCGTCGGGGGCGACGGCCCCCCAAGTAGGGCTAGGTTTATTTTTCAGTCGCCGCCCCTCCGGGCTCGTTTCTCAGGCGGCCCGCCCCTCTGTTGGATCTCCTTCCCTCCCGGCGCCGCCTCCTTCCCTACGGCTTTTCCCGACAGCCCGCCTCCTACGGTTTTTCCCAGCAGCCCACCTCCTATGGCTTTTCCCGACGGCCCGCCTCTCGCGGCTCCCGACTACGCAAATCCCCTCCCGCGCGACGGTTGTCAGATTCCCTCCCTCCCGGCGGATCTCCCCCCCTGCCGGCATCTCCTTCTGCGGCGTCCAGACAGTCAGCCCTTCCGTCACTGACATCTCCCGACGACTCCCGGCAGCCGCTTTCTGTCTGCCGGCACGCCTTCACACTTCCTCCACCCGTGGCGCAGCACCTCGACCACCTTGGATTCGGGCCCTATGGCGCCGCCAGATCCCGCAACACTTCTGCGGAATCCCCGCCTCCCGTCGTCGGTCCCGCAAGTGCGGTTTTCCCGGTGCTAGTATGGATTTCCCGACATCTTATCGACCGGCCCCACTAGTGCGGCATTTCCTGGCACTCCGTCAATCGGCACGGTCCGAGTGGTTCATCTGCTGCGTCCGCAACATCATTCATCCATCATTGTGAGGGGGAACTGCGATCGTGAGAGGGAGCATCAGTCTTGCATCTTTATCTTTTATATTGTTTTGTCTTATTTTGTCGTCAAGCTGGGTATGTCCAGCTTGAGGGGGAGTGTTTGCAGCCTGTTGCTTGCTTTGTTTTTTCTTTGTGTGTCCAAGCTAGGTACACCTATCTTAAGGGGGAGTGTTGGAGTCCGTATCCCACATCAGACTTGAGGTCCGGTGTGGTCTTAATTATTTGTTATAAAAGAACCCCAAGGGCTCCTTTAGAGAGTACACCTTGGGGGTTCAGTTTTTCCTATTTTCCCATTCTACAATTTATAAGTCAAGAGAATTTGATCTCTCGAGACGCAATAAACAAGCTACAACTGAAAACAACAAAGCACATGTCACCCTATCGCGTTGGATGGATAAAGATGAAAAGAGACATTTAAGTCACGGAACAATGTTGTGTACCATTCTCAATCGATCGTTATGAAAATCATGTGATTTGTGAAGTGGTCAAGATGGATACTTGTCAACTTATGTTTGGACGACCATGGTAATTCAATCTCAATGCTCGCCACAATGGTCGAGCATTGTGGAGTTCACCAAGGACAAAGCTCTCTACATTTTGTCACCTTTGACGAGGCGCCAAGACACTCAGGTACGAGGAAAACCGATGATTTAGGCCAACCAATGGCATACAATATGCCTTGGCTTCCATTGTGACATACCATATGGCATGTAGATATCGTACATTACGATATCAACCTGAACACGTCAAATGTGTATAGGCTTTAGGCTATATCTCCATCACTAACAAGGCAACAAAACTCCAAGTTTAAGCACCTGCCACAGAGGGAAGGCAAAGTCGTTGAGTAGTTTTTAAAGCTGGTGAAGGTCGGCCAAGACACCCCATTGTAGGCGCTGCTAACTGCAGTCAGCATTGACAGCACCCTCAGCCGCAACAAAATAACATTTGTTTCCAAAAGTTTGGCGGCGACTAGTATTATCGATGTTGTTAGACCCAGTTAAGTGTAAAGTCCCATATCGTTTTCTTCCAACATGTATTTATTTTCCTCTATTTATAAATGAAGGTCTTCACCTTTCTTTGAGGTAGGAAGTGTATCATTCTACATGGTATCAGAGGAATAACCCCGCTCCGATATTTTATCCCTCTCCAACATGTATTTATTTTCCTCTATTTATAAATGAAGGTCTTCGCCTTTCTTCGAGGTAGGAAGTGTATCATTCTACATGGTATCAGAGGAATAACCCCGCTCTGATATTTTATCCCTCTCCTTCCCCCCCTCGCTCCGAATTTTTTCCCCTTCGTGGTGCACCAAAGCCCTGCCTCCCTTCGTCGGCTCCTGTCGTGCCCTACTAGCGACGTCGCTCTCCTTCGCTGCGCATCAAACCGAGCAGTTTCCTACCGTGAGCGCGACCTCGTCACACCTCCCAGGCGCAACCCGCCACCCCTATGGCCTCTCCCTTCCGCGGCTGACAACTTCCCCTTCCTCCTGCACTGATCGCGACCTCGTCGCGCCACCTAGGCTCACCCTGCCACCCCTGATGGCGTCGGACTTCCCAAGCGCACCCCAACGCCCCTACTAACAATTGCCCTTCCTGCGCACATCACCTAACGATCGCCGCCCTCTCATGTCGTGTCGTCTTCTTGCGCAATCTTGTCAGGCAGCGACTCTTCCGATCTACAATCCCTATTGCACACACCTATGCGCCGACTGTTGTCAGTGCCCCTAGGCAGCACCTCCGGCCGCCCCTTCCCCCAACGCCACTCCTAACACGAAGCTTATTCCTATGCGCCTCTGTTATTGTATCGCCGCACTATTGATGCACTTCTGTTGTTCCTCCCAGACATTCGATTAGTGTACCGTTGTGTGTTGTTGCTGCACACCTTGATACTCTTGACCCGAATATTCCTGTCGAGGGATTATCTGACTATCCATACCAGTAACCTGCTGCCCAGGCCTCATTTCTCGTTTCCGGCTATTCCTTTTTTTAATTCCCCATCTCCCACTTGTCATGGCGGTATTTGTGCCACGATACAATATCCATCACAACCTAGAACTCTCTATGGCAGAAATTGCGCTTATCCACTATCATCGGACAGTTTTGCCACCTGCCACCGCTTCGGCCTCTATTACTCATACCGAAGGCCCTATCACTTGTGCATCTCGTCGACCAACTGCTTGGATGCTTGATTCTGATATTTTTGATCATCTCACGAGTGATGCAGGTATGTTTATCTACCTGAAAATCTACTTTTGAGCTTGCGGTTTTCCTGGCTGATAACTTAATCTCCTGGCAAAGCAAGAAATAAACTGTCATCTCTAGATCCGATGTAGAATCTGAATATCGTGTGATGGTCACGGTCACTACTGAATTTTTTTTGGCTTCGTCACCTTCTTCATTAAATTGGTTTCCCACTAAGACTTCTGCCCATATTTGATGTGATAATCAAGCAGCCACAGAGATTGTTTCTAATCCAGTTTTCTATGAACGCGCGAAGCATATTGAGATTGACTATCATTTTCTTCATCATCACCTTGAGCAAAAACATATCAACTTTAGCTACATTCCAACAACTCCTCAAATTGTCGACACCTTCACTAAAGGCTTGCCGAAAGCTCAACTGGATTCTCCATGCACCAAGCAGAGCATCCACAGCATCAATGGTTCAGTTTGAGAGGGAGTGTGTGCGGTCTTCTTTTTTGGGTCTTCTATCTTTTTTTTTTGTGGGACTTTTATTCCAAGCTTATACCTATTTTAGCTTGAGGAGTGTTAGACCCGGTTAAGTGTATTTCCAAGTCCCACATCGTTTTCCTCCTACATGTATTTATTTTCCTCTATAAATAAAGGTCTCCACCTCTCTGAGGTAGGTTGTGTGCCATTTTACAAATGTCAGCAACCGGAGCACTTGTCAAACAGCTGTCTGAATCAAGGTCGTGTTAACTTGATAGCACATTCTGAAGGTGAAGCAACCAACCATGAACCAGAGAAGGAACAATGTTTTATCAATCCAAAAGACATGCTAGCAGGGTCGTTGAAGTGGAGCGGGAGGTCCAAGTTGTGTGATGCTTGGTGATGACCACCATTATTGTCAAACTCGAGAGTTGGATCGTAGGATCGTACAATCCTATGATCCCACCTTCCTCCTCTATGATGCCATGCTAACAGGATTGTTTCACGCTAGGATCACCAAGTCGGCATGGGATCTTCCATGTCAAATGAGGCGGGGAAGGGGTTTCCTAAAAGAACGACTGTGTAACTAGGTAAAAATCAGGAAAAAGCTTCACATGCCTTTAAGTCCCTGTCGAGTTGCACCGCAAGATCTAGTTGTCGACGCCTCTGTTGAGGGATGAACAATTGGGTGACACAATTGTGTGATGTGACTATTTTATGATATTTTGCTCATGATCGGAATGGCACAAGGTTGTGCATTCATGCATCATTTTAGGCACCTAGGGATATAGGTGACATGCATCAAGAAGAAGACAGTGTTGCAGAAGGGTGCGCCTGTTGAAGCAAGAAGACAAACTCTCTTTCGATGTTAAACCTCAAGCACGAACTCCCTTTCTCACCGACGCCCTGCATATTTTGTTCTCTTTTTTTCCGTTTTTGTTTTCCTTTTTCATACACCCCGAAAATTCTCTTGTTTTTTTAAATTTATTATGTTTCTCCCCTTTTTTGTCTTGTTTTTTTTTGTCTTTTTATTGATGTCCGTTTTTGTATCATTGTTTAGTCTTTTTTTTTGTTCAGGGAGCATTGTGTGACTTGTATTCTTCTTAATTTAAGACAATTATTTAATTATAGAATAATATTTTAATATGTTTTATTGTTTTTACATGTTAGATGGATGCATAGAATATAAATATAAATCTACAGTCGATCTGATCCTACGAGTTGCGATCCTACCTCCTGTTACGATTGTGACAACCTTGATGGCCAATGAACTCGCACAAGAGAATTCACAACACCACAATCTCTTCCGCACCTAATGTCGCACGTGCTCGAGGTTATTATTGACTGGGAAGTCAGTAGAATTTAATCTCTCGAGACACAGTAAACAAGCCACAATTGAAAACAACAAAGCAATTGTCACCATATCACATTGGATGGATAAAATTAATATGAGGCATTCAAGTCGCAAAACAATGCAGTGAATCGTTCTCAATCGGTCATTACGAAGATCATGTGGTTTGTGAAATGATCGAGATGGATATTTGTCAACTTATGTTGGGACGACTGTGGTAATTCGATCTCAATGCTCACCACAACGGTCGAGTTAACACTATGGAGTTTACCAAGGACAAAGCTCACTACATTTTGTTACCTTTGACGAGGTGCCAAGACACTTATGATGAAAATCAATGATTCCTTAATGTGTAGCTACAAATTTCAGAAAGGATGTCAGCTACATCCTGGCCATGGCAGCCCAAGCATTCTCAGTCAACCTTACTGGTATTCCACTGCCCCACCAACAATTGCTCAATGAGTTTTGCAATATTGTGTTTGATGAGTTACCAGCAAGCTTAATAAAGGTTTCATGGAGGATGTGTGCTAGAAGTCAATCCATTAACAAAAGCACAGTCAAGTACACATTTCCAATTCCATGATTGGATGATATGCTCGATATGCTTCAAGGGGCTACAGAATTTTCAAAGTTGGACCTTTGAAGTGGGTATCACCAACTTCGAATCTGACCCGAGGATGAATGGAAGACGACTTTCAATACCAAGGAGGGGTTGCACGATTGGTTAGTGATGTCATTCGAGTTATCTAACGCCCTTAGCACTTCCGCAAACACACTCTTTATGCCAACCTTAAGAACTGCGGTTTCATACTCCCCAAATTGTATCACCTATTGTTGTACACTTGGATTTTCATTCCTAAGCATAATATCGATAATCTTTTCTAACAACTTCTTGTCTAAGATTGTAAGTTATTCACTATTGTCATAAAACGTTGATGCATTTAGTGACTGACTCACCAGGTAATCAAACACCTCATAATCTGCACGCAACAATGCTCTTCTAGTTTCCAAAACCTAAGAACTTCTGAAATGAGTAACTTCCAACTTCTTCCATATATTGTTGGTCGTTTCGGAAGCCCATGAAATTGAAGACAGCACCATGCAAATGCCATACGATATGGCAATCTTACTCTACAATTGCATGGAAATGGCACCTAATGACATCGGTCAATCATACTTTACGATTGCATAAGGCAAAACATGATTTACATGCTTTACGATATCCCATATTATTAAATACGATATAGCCACTTACATATACAAAAGGGTTGTAATGTAAAACATCTCATTCAATCTCTCACTTTCACTAAAACCACGTAGGGCTTTGTGTCATTTCACCTTTATATAGTATAATACACAGTAATGTGTGAAATCATATCCAAAACTCTTCTAGATACCTTCCAAAACACTTTTGAAATTTCATTAACTTCATCGTGCATCGCATCATATGCAATACCTTGTGAATACTCATCAAAAACTCTTAGATTAACTCAAAAATACTTTTAGAACAGCAAACTCAATCATCATTCAGTCAACCACATAATGTAACCCCACGGACCTTGGGAGCGTTGACAACAAATATGAATCTACGGATACAAAAATATAAACAAAGAGCGATCACTAGCAAAGCATTAGTATTATTCAAGCTACAAAGAGATCTGACATGATCTTCATCAAACACGTGTATCTCTATATTTATGTCTATCAGTCACATCACATGCTAGCGTGCATTCTCATATGTTCCCATTGTCCAGGACATAGAGTGATCATAGGGACATGAAGTTTGTCAATCTCATATAGTCAACTCATACATTATACATTCTTGATTCTCTGAGTATATACTGATTAGGTCCATGAATACATCACATGTCATTCGCCTCCATGGATGAGCACATCACATGCCACTCATCCGAATTGACAAACACATCATATGTATTATCTAGGTGCAGCAACACACTCCGCAGTCTATCTCAATCACGAGCTCAGATGTCATACTCGTCATACGAGGGGACAAATCTCATCTTGGTTGAGCTCCAAACCAATGACATGATCATCAACATGCTCAATCACCACCAGATTAGCTAACCTCAACAGAGGGCTTTTGGGGGAAATTTAGAGGGGGACGAGTGTCACGAACATAACAGACACACCAACACACACAAAGTGGAAGAGGGTGAGGGGAGAGGGGATCAGAGCCTGAAACGAAGTCTCCCCTGAAAAAATAGAAGGAAAGCGGTTTAAAAGATAATTGCAGTAAGAATAGCATCCCCAAAAATGAAGAGGTGTCTGCAAGTGAAATAATAGGGCACAAACAGTTTCCAGAATATGACGATGTTTATGCTCGGCCACACCATTTGGTTAAGGGGTATCGAGGCATGATGTTTGATAAAGGACATTGTGATCCTTAAGAAACTGTTGAATATAAGAATAAATATTCTCATCCATTATCCGAACAAAGACATATAATAGACGTGGAGAACTGAGTATGAATTTCATGGTAAAATGTTTTGAAAATATCACACACCTCAGAACAATCACAAAGGAGATAAAAGTCACATCATGCGAGAGAAGTCGTCAATAAATGATACATGATAACATTAACCTAACTTTTACTTGACCATGCAGGGACCCCATACATCGGAATGGACCAAGTCGAAAGGTTTAGACGCATGTGTCACCAAACGAGAAACATAAGATGATGTTTAGCAAACTTGCAGGACTCGCAATGGAAAGATAGGTGCGGACTGAAGCTGATGTAAGA
Organism: Viscum album; assembly: GCA_963277665.1. Lineage (NCBI taxonomy): Eukaryota > Viridiplantae > Streptophyta > Magnoliopsida > Santalales > Viscaceae > Viscum > Viscum album. Next base: position 177,508,876 of record OY728141.1, on the reverse strand, counting down.
CTGAAACTGGTGGATGACCATGGCAAAAATGTAGATCTAGAGCACAAGCAGAGGTGGACGAGCAAGCAAGGGATGACAGGATATCGAGCATGTACACCCCATCGTGAAGATGGCCTCTACCGAGCTCTCGAGTCGTCGACCGCTTCTGAAAAACAATCCAAGATGATGTAAAAATAGAAACACAGTTCAAGTCCATTGTGAGCTTACTAATAGAGAGATTAAAAGGACTGCGAGAAACATTAGTCACTGAAGCGAAGCGAATACCAGGAGTTGAGTAACAAGTGTCAAATCTCGCAATAGGGATTGTGGATCTGTCAGCAACAGTAATTGCAGTGGCACCAATATACAGACGATAGGTCCATACCTGCATCACCAATGAGGTGGTCAAAAGCACCAGAATCAAGCATTCAAGCAACCGGGAGACGAAAGACCCAAGAGACCACCAGTCTGAGCAACAGAGGCCGAAGAGGAAACAAGTCGCGAGGCAGCTCGACGAGAGTGTATAAGGGCGATCAAATACAATGATAGTTCCAAGGTGTGATGTGTTGGAGTCTATGTCTCGCATCGGACTTGTGGTCTGATGTGGTCTTTATTATTTCTTATAAAATAACCTCAAGGCCTCCCTTGAGGCACCTTGGGTATTCGGGCTCACCTCTCTTTGATCATCTTACATGGTATCAAAGGAGGTCTAACCAATAACCCTTCCGCATATTTTTTTTCTTCCTGTCTAGGTTTCCAGCGTTTTTTCCCCCGTGGGGGGAAGCGGCTCCCAGTCGAATTAGTCGTCCCCCCCCCATGTCGGCTTTCCTCCCTCCCGGCAGATCGAGCCCCGCCGGTCCTCCACCCGTTAGCGCAACCTGCAGAACGAGTCCCTTCCGCAACGGCTTATCCTCCTGTCACCTCTCCCATGCGACGGCTTCTCCAGCGACTCTGCCATGATGATCCGCGTTACTAATTGGCTCCCTCCTGACCGCACACCCCTGATTCTGCAGCCTCTTGGTACGCGACTGTCGTGGCCGCGAGCACTGGCGGAGGACGAAAGTCGACATCGAACGCCACATCATCGACGTTGGGGACAGGGTCTTTATCCCCTCTCGTCACCCCTCTCGTGCAAGGGCTTCTCCCGCGCGCACCCTCCCTCACGACGCCCGACGACTCCAGGCGCACCCCCCCTGTCGCCCTCCCATGCGAGGCATCTCCAGCATGCCGCTACCCCACGCGACGCCCGACGACTCCAGGCACCCTACATGCGCGCTCCTCCCTGCGCGACTGCATCCCGACCGACGACCCCCACTATTCACCGACCCCTCCCAGTCGCGTCCTCTTGGCGCGATGCTCGTGCAACAGTACGACAGCTCCCACCGAGCAACTTCCCCGCTTCGGCAAGATCTGGTCGGCCGCGACTGGATATCCTCTCTGAATCTCCCTCGTCCGTTGTTCCTCTGCAAGGCAGCCCTCCCACAGGTTTCAGTGTCCAGCTTTTTCGACCTCCACTCCGACAGCGGCCAACTCCACTCTGGCTTTCTCGGCACCTCCAACGACCGGCCCGCCTTTGCGGCTTTCCCGGCGCTCCGTCGACCGGCACCGCCAGTGCGGCATTCTTGGCGCTCCCTCATCTGGCACCGCTAGTGCGGCATTCCCGACGCTCCCTCGTCTAGCACCGCCAGTGCAGCGTTCCCGATGCCTCCGACGACTGGCCCGCCTGTGTGGCTTTCCCGACGCTCTGTCGACCGGCACTGCTTATGCGGCTTAGCAACCAATTTTTTCAGCTGCATCATCCATCAACTTCTTGAGGGGGAGCAGCAGCCATGGCGGTTTATCTCTTCTTTGTTTTGTCTTATTTTGTAATTAAACTGGGTATGTCCAGCTTGAGGGGGAGTGTTTTCGGTATCTGTTGATTGCTTTGTTTTTCTTTGCTTTGATCTGTTTTTCATTATGTTCAAGCTAGGTAGACCTAGCTTGAGGGGGGGTTTTGAAGTCCGCGTCTCATATCGGACAGAAGCTGGGTCCATGAAACCCCGCTTTCCAAACAAACAAGATGGGAACAAATAACCACTTTTTTCATTTCCTTTCCCCGACAAAAAGGTAACCAAATGAGGCCATAGACAAGAGATGACTAAGAAATGACTAGTTCATGCGGAAGATAAGCACAGAAAGATGCCCACACATTCTCTTTTCAAAATAATGCATGCCGTGGCCTAAATTTTTCAGTTTCCACATCATGGCACATGGATGGAATCATCCTGCATAGGTAGTTTGTTGTACCTAATGAATTAGTTGTCAATGATGTGCGGATAAAGGTTAGTGAAGATTTGGAGAAGTGAAGAACTAACTAATACCAGATCAAGATCCATACAAGTGAAAGTTTAAAAGAATTAAAAGGAATAAATTTGTGAAAAGTTGCACACTCTGGTTCACCCCATTCTCAAGATGTCTATCTTAAAGGCCACTACCAACAACATTGTCCTTCCTCCTTTTCCTTGAAAAGGATCTTCCAGATTTTTTTTAAAAAATCCACCAACCCACCTTCAATGGCAGGGAAAGTGCTAAGAGCCGTATTTTTTTCTTTTTTTTTCTTTTGGATTTTCAATGCCAACTTCAGAAAATATGATTTTGGCACTGTTTGAACAGAAAAATAAACAAGGATGGTATCAGCGATGGGAATGGAATAAATTGCCAAACCTTGGATTTTAGCATGCAAGAAAAATCAAAGAAGGCCCCGTAAACATCTGCCATGGTTCTTGTTCGGTCCATCACTTTGGCAGTAAGGCCTAGAGGAAAGAGTCGGAAAATATTAAGAACAATACAAGGAATAATCAGTGCTTAATGATTCAAGACAAAATAGTAAGAAAAATACATGGAATAATCAGTGCTCAATGATACAAGACACCAATTATGAGCAATAATATCACACACTACAATCCATGTTCCTGCCATGCTAAAACCCCTTAGATTCACGAGCACAATAAGTTGAAGAATGAGTGCTTCTCATTTATGAGTATAAAGGTAAAGAGGGAATTCATCATAAATACTTGAAAGCATGACAACTATGATTAAAACCCCATACCCTATACAAAAGAATCCTTTCAATAGCCTTGCAGTGCAAAATGAAAAGGTTGAAGAGCATTTTCCAAATATAACAGTTGTCCAGCTTAGCATTTTAAGCCATTGCAATAACTTCAGCATAGTGGATAAGTGCAGGACCATTAAGACAAGTATCCAATGCCACACAGCACAGTTGACTGGAGACCCTTTCTGCTTTTGACATGTGCATGGCATTTCTTCAAATTGGTGCCAATTTTTAAGGATGCTAAACATCACGCCACAGAACTAATGATTTTCAGAAACAATTACAGAACAGAATGTCATGAAAATGGATCTCACCACGCCTCAATTTCACTACCCCGCGGAAGACTCCGACGTTGTTATAGCACAGAGCTAATGTTCCAATAGCCATAATCTGGACAAAAGACAACTCAAAATGAGAATCCAAAATTCCATTATCATACAAAGTACCGCCCCATTCAACCACATAAGATTTACAAACATTGATAGAAAGGTGGGCAGGGGGCTGCTTGTGTAAGAGTATTAGGGGACGGGTTTGATGCATGGGGCAGGGGCTGTGGCTATTTAGTTGTCTTGTCATGGAGCAGGTAGAGTGTTTAATAAAGGCAAGGGGCATAATTTTAAAGGGGTTGGAGGTTGTTAGGAGGTTGTTAGTTAGTTAGTGGGGCTGTTAGTAGACAGCAAGCAGGTAGCCAGCTGGGGGGTTGTCTAGAAGGTTCTAGTGCAGTTTATAAATAAGGGACATGTGGGTTGTATGAGGGAGGAATGGTTTTAGAGAGAAAGATTCTGCTGTGCAGAATTACGGGCTGCTGCCTTGGGCCTCGGAGAGCAGTGCCTCTAGAGAATTTCTTATTCTATTTTTCTTCTTTTCCTTTTTTGTTCTGTAATTTCTGCTACTGATAATTGAAGTGCCTACTGATTTTCTCTCTTTCGAAATTGACTCCTATCAATTGGTGTTTTCATGTGCCGAGCTGGAAATTTCCAGACCAGTACAGTCGTAGCAAGTGACACTGCTGATGGTGCCGGTACCAGCGTGGGTTGCTGTAGAACTTTCGGAAAAGCAGAAACGTGAGTTGCAAAAGCAGCCAAAGGCTAACACTTACTTGGAAGTTCGACAGTTTTTTCTGGTACAAACAGCACATATAGAGGACGATGCAGTAGGCTTGAAACCTTTCCAGATTGATCAGAGATGGATTGGCAAAGTGTTGATTGACTTTGGTCTTGTTCGGACAGAAGTGTTGTCCACGGGAAGACCTCTTTTAGTGAGTGGGGGAGTTCGGTTGCCAAGGCCACTACCGGAGCCACCGCCAAGGCCTCCGGTTATTGTGCTGATATGTGGCAGCAGTGGCTGTGATTTTTCAGAGGCGACGTCTGAGCTAATTTCACCCGGATTATGTGAAGATACACACTTGATCGAAGCCGAATCAATGGTTTTTGTTGTTACAGTTTTCGTGGGGAGTCGTATTGGAAACACTATCCACCAACAATTTTTTCAGAACAGTTTCTACTGTTGTGGGAGGTGGAGAATTATCAAGGACTGAGAGGGGCAACATGGTTGCGGAACAAAGAATTAGACTTCCGGCGAGCAAGAGAGCTTGACAAGTTTATCACCTTGAGGACAAGGTGAATTTAAGGGGGGTGGAATTGATAGAAAGGTGAGCAGGGGGCTGCTTGTGTAAGAGTATTAGGGGACGGGTTTGATGCATGGGGCAGGGGCTGTGGCTATTTAGTTGTCTTGTCATGGAGCAAGTAGAGTGTTTAATAAAGGCAAGGGGCATAATTGTAAAGTGGTTGGAGGTTGTTAGGAGGTTGTTAGTTAGTGGGGCTGTTAGTAGACAGCAAGCAGGTTGCCAGCTGGGGGGTTGTCTAGAAGGTTCTAGTGCAGTTTATAAATAAGGGACATGTGGGTTGTATGAGGGGGGAATGGTTTTAGAGAGAAATATTCTGCTGTGCAGAATTACGGGCTGCTGTCTTGGGCCTCGGAGAGCGCTGCCTCTAGAGGATTTCTTATTCTATTTTTCTTCACTAGAACCTTTCACGAGCAGTGCTTTCAAACATGCTTCCCAATTCAAAGGTAATAATAAACAGATATGATAGCTTATTGCAATCATACGGTAAAATCTTCGGGAAAGGGTGAGAGATCACGAGCATTGGAATACCTTGACAGAAGATGAATTTGATCTTTTGCATTTACTTGATAGAAGATGAATTTGATCTTGTGCATTTACTTATGTACAAAACAAATCAATTTAAAATGTCTCATACCTGCGGGATAGCACAGAATCGAAATATTGCAGGATCGTGCAGAGAAGACATGTACTGCAGGGAATCTCCGGCATGCATCAAAGCATTTGTGACCATGTCATTCAAACAATGCACAGCCTTGATTGAGTTCGCCTCATATTTCAAGTCCTGGGATACAGAGAACAAAATGAGGGGCTTTCATGGTCCACAACATAAGAAAATTTAATACATTTAATTATATTTTTTCATAAATCACATTCATTACTCATAAGAGAATATAGTGTCAATGTTAAACTACTGGTACTTTTTAGACTGCATTAGAATTTGTGATAAATTCAATATATCCAATCATCTTTAACTGATTTGTTAAAAAATTTATGAAACGGTTATATTTTGCTTCTATTTTGGACAAGATGGAGTAATTGAGAACCCATTTCCACTTTTTTCCTTTTGTTAAAGTGGGATGAAAAATGAAAAGGAAACTAGAATTTGGAGATGAAGCATATGAAGGCAAACCTCCAGTTTGTTAACATATTTACTCCAAATCTCACGAGGCCAAAACATCCGCGACTTCGGTATCTCGTTTATATCCTCCAAATAATCACGAATGATGTTTGTTTTCTGTTTTGTCGATACAAACAAAAAAGCAGTCTGAGAATGTGGAGCTGAGACAGGCACTTGTTATAAATTTATTCATCAAAGGCCTGCCTGAAGGAATAAACCCATGGAATTGGACAAGGAATCAGAAGCCAAGTCCTCCAACCCAGCCGCATGGAAAAGCTTGGACAATCCTAATCCAACAAGCCCTGCAACGTAGTGGCAGTATTCATCAAAATCATCGATTGTTTCTACCTGAAAGGCACACAAAAAAAGAAAATAAGAGGCCGGTTGAACATCTTATGAAAGAATATTTTCACAAAAATATTGCAAGTCTAGTAGCAAAGTTTAAATAAATAAATAAATCGTATTGATTGATAATAGAGAGAACTGAATAGCAAGTTCAAAGAATCAATAACTAAACCGGCATGGGGTCATCGGGCAATCAAATATTAAAACAGCTGTGATAAGCCTCTGCATTCAACTATCCAGCAAGTGCAAAGTGGCAAATAGATAAGAACTTCAAATTAAAGTCGGCAACAGTTCTTCAGAAAATTGAAATTGGCCAGCTCAATGCTTGTTACAGCTCTTACTGAAGGAGATACAGATAAAAAGGAAATGTCAGTCAATTAGATTTTTAAAAGGCAGGAAACTTCAGACTCGAGTGGCAATTAGAAAATAACTTTCAAAAAAAAAAGAGACAACAGTTCTTCAGAAAATTGAAATTGGCTAGCTCAATGCTAAGCGAGCATAAAATTAACCAGTTGCATTTAATCCAAGCACAGAAGCTGACTGATTACCTCCTTGCATATAAATTTTGCCATGCCAGCACCCATTCTCTTGGTAATATCCTCAATGGCATCCTGATAACTACAGGGTTTTTCAAAGTACACAGTTTAACATTTATGGACATAAGAATAAAAATCAAAAGAATGCAGACATTTAAAATAATTAATTGGTATACAGCGAATCCTCAATGAGCACTATAATTCACAACTCATCCTTAAGAAACACAATCTAGTAGACTTTGGTAAATATACAGTCATAATTTTTTTCTAAAGGTGCAATGCCCCAAGATCCACCAGAGGTATGACATTGGTCAAATCAAGCAAAATGATCTGTGAAATGTGATAAAGGGATTTGTTAGAGTAAAAGAGTGGAGACCCAATCTCCAAGGTTCCTCTCTAAGGAGGCCTTGAGGTTATTTTGTAAGGAATAATAAAGACCACATCAGACCATGAATCTGATGTGGGATGCTGACTCCAACACTCCCCCTGAAGCTAGGTGTACAAGCTTGAACACATAAAGAAAAACAAAGCAAGCAACAAACACTGCAAACACTCCCCCTCAAGCTGGACATACCCAGCTTAATGACAAAACAAAACAAAACAAAGATAAATCGTCATGGTTGCTGCTCTTCCCCCCCTAAAAAAAGATGGATGATACTGCTGAAAAAGATCGGTTGCTAAGCTGGACAAGCGGACCGGTCGACAGAGCGCCGGAAAAGCCCCACAAGCGAACCGATCGTCAGAGGCGTCGGGAATGCCGCACCGGTTGTGCCAGACACGGAGCACCGGAAAAGCCGCACTGGCGGGCTGGTCGTCGGAGCGCCGAGAAAGCCGCACTGGCGGGCCGGTCGTCGGAGCGCCAAGAAAGCCGCACAGGCGGGGCCGGTCGTCGGAGCGCCGGGAAAGCCGCACGGGCGGGGCCGGTCGTCGGAGCGTCGGGAAATCCGCATAGGCAGGCAGCTACCGGAGAGTAAGTCGAAAAGGCTGGACAAAGATGAAATCGGCGAGGAGGGTTGCCTTGCAGAGGAGCAACGAACGGGGGAGATCCAGTCAGTGACCGACTGGATCGGGCCGAACGGAAGGGAGCAGCGGACGGGAGAGCAGTTGCGCACGAAGACAGTCGCCGGAGGGTGCGCCTAAAATTGTCGCGCGCAGGGAGGGAGCTGGTGCAAGATCATCGGGCTGGGAGGGCCGGTGCAGAAGGTCAGAGCAGAAGCAAAGTCGCGCGCGGGATGGGAGGAGCCGGCGGGAGAGCAGCTACGCACGAAGTCGGTCGCCGGAGGATGCGCCTGGAATTGTCGCGCGCAGGGAAGGAGTTGGTGCGGGATCATCGCGCCGGGAGAGTCGATGCAGAAGGCTGGAGCAGAAGCAGAGGAGTCGCGCGCGGGATAAGAGGAGCCGATGCGGCGGATCTAAATCCGACAGGAGTCGGGAACCAGAGAGGTGTTGACCAGGGCTCGATCTGCCGGTAATGGACGAAGAGGAGTCCGGTGAATGGAGGCGGGGCGTCCATCGTCGAGCGCACTGGGGAGGGAGGCGGAGCCGAACGTAGACGAGAAGCCACTGGGAGGGCGGGCGGAAAAGCACCACGAGAGGGCAGGAGGCCGGACATAGCCAAGAGACCGCACCTGGAGGAGACCGTCGCTGGACGGAGAGCGACGCACAAGCCGGTGAGGGGGAGGCCGACTGCCCTAGGGCAAACTACCGAGGGCCGAAGAGCTGGGGAGGCCTCGCACGGGAGTCGTCAGGTCGTCGCCGGAAAAACCGGAGGAGCCGGAGGGGGTCGACTGAGGAACGCGGGCCACCGCACGAGGTGTCGTGACTCGAGGTTGACCGTCCAAATTAGAGGCCAGTTGGTGGAGCTGGAGGGGCCGACGTGGAGGACCGCCGAGGGAAATGAGGTCGGAGGGGCAACGAAAAAACAAAGCCTACTAGCTATGGAGGTCGCCGCCCCCCAAGGGGAGAATTGATGGAAACCCTAAACGGGAAAAAAATGGGAGGGAGGACCCGGGTTTAGAAAACCTCCTTTGATACCATGTTAGAGTAAAAAAGTGGAGACTCAATCCCCAAGGTTCCTCCCTAAGGGAGGCCTTGAGGTTATTTTATAAGGAATAATAAAGACCACAAGTCCGATGTGGGACGCAGACTCCAACAGGATTAAAAATAACCACATCCATCCAAGACAATGTAATTGTGAGAAGATCATTTAAAATTGCAAATTAAAGGAAAATTGTTAGGAAGCCTGCACATACTCGAGGAAATGAGGGAATCTGCTTATATGAAGAGCTTATGAGGCAATTTTACAGCTGGTCGGCTAAGCAGTTAAGAAGGCACCTGTCCATGGGGGTTTCAGCTAATTAGTTGTCTGGTGGTTGTCCAAACTGTTTTAAAATGTGTTGTGTTGAGTAGAAGCTGCATAATTAAAGTTGCATTGAGTGGATGTGTGAAACAGTAACAATGAGTAGCAACCAAGTTGCGTGAAGAAGAGACACAAATGAATAATGTTGACAGGACCGGTCCATGCGGTTTAACGTCATACGGTAAGGACGCTCGTGTCGTGAAGGGAGCGTCAACGAGGAATGGTGTGGGGCTTACGCATATAGGTTGTTCGGCGTAGGAGTTTTGTCTCGTGGTAGGGGAGATGGCATCCCATGATGATCGCAAATGAGACATCATGTGTTCATCACACGGGGTAAGGCTACGGTTTGACGTCGTGTGATGAAGACATCGTGCAGTTTTACGTCATGCAGCTCAGACGTGGCTAGGGCTTACACCCCAAGGGGGACCGTATCGAGGCAAGAGGAAGATCCGACAAAAGGACTCTCTACTGAGACAGGTAAGCTGTTGTCCTCGATGAGGCCGCCCTTAGGGCTTACGTGTCCATTGCTCATGCACCTCTGGGCGGGGCATGGTGTAGACACTACCGTGGAGGAGTGGCAATCAAAAGGCCCAATGCTAGGGTGTTTATGATTAGGAGCAAGAGACATTAGGGTGCCTATGCTTAGGACTTGAAGCAAAGTGGGCGGACACAAGGGTAGGTGGTATCGGTCACACGGAGATTTGGGGTGTGCAGCTCGGATGTGGCAGGGCTTACACCCTGAGGGGGACCGTATCGAGGCGAGAGGAAGATCTGACAAAAGGACTCTTTACCAAGACATGTAAGTCGTTTCCCTCGGTGAGGCCACCTTTAGGGCTTACGTGTCCACTGTTCATGCGCCTCTGGACGGGGCATGGTGTGGACACTACCGTGGAGTGGAGGAGGCTCAACGTTAGGGTGTCTATGCTTAGGAGCAAGAGGCATAAGGGTGCCCCTACTTAGGAGCAAAAGGCAAGGTAATGGCCCAGGCCGCACTTGAAGCAAAGTGAGCGGACACGGGATAGGCGATATCAGTCGCACGAAGATTTAGGGTTCGGCTGAACCGGTTTTGGATTGGTATGGGGCCCCGGGCACTCAACTTTCGCGAAAGGGTATTGGTATTGGCTGAAAGGAGGCACCATGGGGAGGCTTGGAGGATGGGTTTCACGAAAGTTGGGGCTTCGTGAAAGTTAGGGGCTTCGCGAAGGCCAAGGGTCTCACGAAGGTCAAGGGTCTCGCAAAACAAGGTGACCCTGCCCCAGGGTGAAGTTTTGATTCCCATTGGGTTGGTTTTGCAAAGGATAATTATCTCGCGAAACCCCAAGAGCCACAAAGGGTTTTCTTCTCACACGAAGGTCATGAACCTTCGCGAAAGGCATCTCCATCACGGGTTGAGGTTCCCAAAAACTCATGAGAGGTGGTTTAACGAATGATGGCTACTTTTGGAAATCAATCTCCTCTCTCGCTCGCGAAGCTTCTAAGTTTCGCGAATTCAGAGCTTTTCTTGGAAGCTGAAAGATCGCGTCCCCCTTAAAAGTCAGACAGGGGGTATTATAGGCCCAATAGAGGCAAGGGCGTCAGTTTCGCAAAAGATAGTGGCTTCCTCAGAAGATTATGAGCTTCGCGATGTGATGGAGTTTCACGAACCGGAGTTACGTTGCGCGAAGGTTAATGCCTAAAGCTTCGCGCGGTAAGGGACTTCCACAAACCGAAGTTACGCTACGCGAAGGTTACAGCCTCAAGCTTCGCGCGGTCGGGGACTTCCACGAATCGAAGTCGTTCCCAAAGCTTGTGACCCTCACGAACCAGACCCTTAAGTGAATTTTTGGGTTGTTTTGGCCCAAATTTCTTTCGAACCGACAATGCTTTCCTTGACCCCTCCAATGGCATGCATATTTCGACATCAATAACAACAGCCACTCAAGCTTGCACGCAGCTACTATGGATGAAGTAGCAACTTGAAAATATGGGAGTCGAATTAAAGTCTCTCATCGAAATCCATTGTAACAATTCGAGTGTTATAAATCCTAGCAAAAATAATGTTCATTACTCACGGAGTATCAAATAATCAAGAATAAGGTGGAGCATGGGCTTGTGAATTTAGATTATGTACTTACAGAACTACAGGTTGCAAACATTCCGATGAAGACCTTATCCAAAGAAGCGTTTGAACATAATCGACTGGCTCTTCTAGTCCAACCGACTCCCCACACTTGAGCAAATGTGGAAGTGGAAACCTCGCTCTAGTGCCATCATTCTCCTCGAAGGGGATGAAATGGTTGTGTTACAAAGGCAAAGTGCCCTCATTGATGTTGGAGTTGGTGGCCTAGAACCAACTACTCTGTACTTTATTCATTAAATAAACATCTTATCACATCTTGATTGTTCTTCTGCGTGACAATGCATGTGATAATGTCCCAAGGATAATTGTTGCATTAAAAGGTCATAGCGGATCCCTGTTATGATGAGAACCCGGAAGTGTCATAACACTGTTCTTGAATATATGTTCTATGGTCGGATGATGTTATTTGAGGGACACAAATAATACAGGCCATTAGGGGTGAGGGCTCATAAAACTTTGAGACATCTTCTCATGGTGTGCGCCCTTGGTAATATCCAGGAGGATATTATGAGAACGAGACCCGCCAGTAGGAAATCCACATTTCATAGTGTCATTGGATGTTCCTATCTGCGGACGTGTGTATTGGTCCTTAGACTTTAAGATTATTATTAATGGGTATTACAACTCGCGCACTTAGATATATTGACGAAAACTGTGACGACACGCTATTCGCAACAAGGTAGGATACGTTGGGTGCGTCATGAGTAATACTTCATTGACAGATAATGCGAGAAAGGATTTGTCCCTTCCGTTCCACAACGGAAGTAGATATCTCAGGCCCTTTAATAGAATTGATATAGCCTAAATAAATTCATAGCCATGGTAAGGAATGGACGGGTTCAATTTTGAAAAGTCAAAGAAAGAATAATCGAGCACATGGGTTGATGGCACTAGCATGCAACCCGCTTGATTAGAGATATCGAGACAAAGGGATTACATTACACAATAAGCGTTCGTAGGAGGTGACACGTCATTGCGGCGTTAACTTCTTTCTCTATGGGTGCCTTGGCGTGTTGCTAGACGCTAACCATGGACTTTAGGCAGGCTCCGCCTAATGCCACTAAGAAAGAGGCTTAGAGGGTCACACACTAAGTGTGTCCATGTATCTCAGTTAAATATTAATTTAACAAGTTAAATAAAGATTATTCCCGACTGTGGTTTAATAATTATTTAAGGATGTCTGATCGCATTTATTTCAACACTAGAAATTTGAGAGAATATATATTGTGGGCGAAATAATATATATTTATTAGCGAGTAATGCAGTTACATTTATTTAAGAAATAAATAGTCATTACTCAAGGTCTAATAAATGTGGAGGAGATAAAGAAAAATGAAAAATAAAAGTACACGTCGTGTATATTAAATATACACGCCGTGTAGTTTTGTGGAAAACGAGTACACGCCGTGTAGTTTTCCAGTCGGAATTTTGAGGATATAATATTGTTTTATTAAATGATATTAATTATAATCAGTGTGGTCACATGTCAAGGAAATAATAATTCGACATGGGGTTTCAATAAGAGTTAATGAAATAAATAAAACGCGTAACGCGTTTATTTATTGTCATAACTCTATAACCTCAAACCCGATTATAAATATCCTCACAACCCCAACGCTTTTCCAATCAATCGTTGTACACAACAATTCTGGAGAATTCTTTCAAGGCCGAAAGAACTACTTCCTCCAAGAACGCTCTCAAGACCGAGAGAGATCCTCCTCCATCGGATCAAGGCGATCGAAGGCGGACATCGCAAGCGAAGGTTCTTCCGCGCTAGCACCCGGAGATCCCTTCGGCGACGTCCAGAGATACGTGGCACACGTGTGGATCACCGCTAGAGGAATCCTACACTTGGATTCTACGACGCAACGACGAATCACAGGATCGTGACCGGAGACATCAACGAAGGAAGAATTCCACCAAGATAATTCTTGTGAATTAATTAAATTAATTATAACCAACATATGATGATCCTATCTCTATGGTTCCGGGATTCCCTCTTTTGTTTTTCGTTCTTCGTTCTATTCCGAAGATCCGACGTTTTATATCATGACGGATCTCGGTTTGAACGTTGTTTAACGCTAAAATTAAAGTTGGGCAAACCCACCAACGCGTTTCCGCTGCGCCCGGAACCTACAATTGATTCATTGATGCACTTTGCATGTTACTCTTGTTTCTTTCGCCGAGCATAACAGATGTGTTCTTAGAGCATGTGTTGAGTAAATCTTTGATCGTTATCTGGAATCATGAGATGAGATTTGTGGTAGAAGACGGAAGAGCGAAAAGTTTTGTCAACAAGTCAGCAATAGATATCAAAGGATGAAGAGTTATCAACGGACCCAAAATGGAAGATTGTTGGGCAAAAATCTCTCGAGGTGACTTTGCAGTTTTTTGGGGTTGGTTGTATTTGTTGACAAAGCAGATTGACAAGGACAATTGTGAAGTTCCAACGCGGTTGTTCCAGGACGGAGGTATGGAAGCTCTGGAAGGTGTGTAGAAAGTTGTGTGTACAAAGTGGCGGTGTTTCCTAGTGTTTGCCAAATTTTAGACCCTAAACTTTAGAGAGGGAAATTTTCACTAAGTTTTGCGATGAAAATAGAGCAAAGGCATTAAATTCCCAAAAGATAGGGCTGATTCGCGAAAGTGAGTTCCACGGAGGCGATGAGTTTCGCGTGAAAGTGAGCTATTCAAAGGTATTATGTTTTTCGAAAGTGTACACGAATGGAAGATATGCCCTAAGGTTCCGCGAAAAGTGTTACGCGAACAAAATGAAGAGTTTCACGAAGAGTCAGTGGCGGCACGAAAGTTCAGCGGAGCATCAACGTCGAAAAATAAGCAGCTATCCCCGAGTGACAAAGCCTTAACAAAGATCGAAAGGCTCTCAATTCGTGAAAGATGTTCACAAAGGTTTTTCTTGCGCGAAACATTCATACAAACATCAGTTCCGCGAAGAAACAAACTTGGGTCAATCTGACCAATAGAGTTTCGCGAAAGGTTGTGACTTAGAGAATCGTAAAAATATTGGAAAATTGCGTGAAAGTTATGCAAGGGTTGAGCAGAAGTAAATATTGTGTGAGAAGGAATTACCTAGAAATTTTGTGGTATATTGATATTCATTAGGCGGATGAAAGTTGAGTTTCATGGCACACCAAATGAGGTGTAAACAACATTGATTCAAGTAATCAACAGAAGAATCTTCTGGAGCAGTGGGCACACTTCAGTTGGGTGAGCAGTGAGCTTTCAAAGTGTGACTGATAGTGAACCAGGAGGGGCAGTGAGTCAACTTCAAACATAGTAACATCAATGTGTTTATCTGCTTAGACTAGCCCGAATAAGGGTGAACCAAATAAATTTGTTATGTCGCATGCATGTTTTCTTTTCTCCTCATATATTGCTAAGGGAATGAGAGGGAAGAGTGTTTTGTTTAATGACAAAACAATATCTAATAGGGGGTGTTTTAATCTATTATACCCTAATTCACCCCATCCTCGTCGGGGTATTTAACCCAATGGAGCCAACAACACCATTTGAGGTTGTCTATAGCCGCAAACAACCTACTCTTTTGCGCTTTGTCAAGAGAGAAACTCGAGTTGAGTCAGTGGCACGGGCTCTAGTGGAACGTGATGAAATGTTAGTCTATTTTCGACAGAACCTACATTGTGCTCAACAGTTGATGTCAAACTCTTCCAACCGTCACAGAAGAGACGTGAGCTTTGAAGTCGGACGGTTTGTTTTTGTTAAGCTTTGTCCTAATATACAGACTAAGACAAGGTAACTCTAACTCAAGTTGGCTCCTAGATTTTATAGACAATTTAAAATTGCTTCTCGTCTGGGGGCTACTTGATTATCCAATAAAAACATATATTTTAATTACATTTTAATGGTATTAAATGTTCATTTTTGATCTTATGGGCCTGATTTAGTGCATTTTCATTATGAACATCCATTCTCATCATTTGTGCACTTCATGCCTAATATACACCAATTTAGGCCCAATGAGTCATCTGATTCTAAGGAATGTAATTATCAATTTTTTTAATTTGATATTTTGGAAACTTTATCTACACTTAAATATGAACATTTTTCATTCAGGGATCAATGGAGAATTCATGGAAGAAGATGGGGATATTTTGTGCTGAAAGGAAGCAATTCTAGAGAAGGCAGATTGGACACTAGCCCACTGATGAGACTGTGGGGCCCAACATACAGGCCCAATGAATCCCAAATTTTGTGGGATGCTAGAAGACATTCAGAGGAACAAATAACTCTTCATGAGTCAATGCTAATTCGGCCTCTATGGTGGTCATTAAAGCGGCCCAAGTTAGAGATACAATTCTGGGCCAGATTCTGCGGCCCAGAAAAACAGTCCACTAATATTATCATATCTCGGAATCCGTAACTCCAAATGGGCCCAAATTTTACAGGCGGTTAGAAGACATCTGAAGCTCCATTTTCTTCTTCTATGGCCCACTCTGATTCGACCGTCTAGAAGGTCTTCCAGACGCGTCTGTTCGGTGAAGGAAAGCTGGCTGCCACCTCGGGTCAAATGTGGAAAAGTTCAAATTCCACAAACTTTCCACCACCTATGGCCTACCAAAATTAATTGAGATGTTTTGTACTGTTTGAGGCTCGACCCAAGGCTCCCAAAATGCCTATTTAAGGCAGTGGTGGTGAAGGAGTTGAGGATCTTGGATGCTTTGTTCAATTGTAATGTTATGCTGCATTTTTGTTGCCTCAAATTGCTGCATTTTTGTTGCCTCAAATTTGTCGTTTACATGTAAGTTGTTCAATTCACTTTAGTTTCTTAATAAAAGTTCTTCTTCTACTCTTATTCTGTTGTTCTTAATATCACTTTGATACCGTTGGATCAAGGTGTGAATTTATTCACACCAACCCTTGTGAAATTATTCACACAACGGTGGAGTGATCATTTTATTTTTGTTGTTTTCTTTACTTCTCCATTTCCTCCATCATGAGTCTACTTTCCGCTTCCATTGAAACCATGGGATCAATGGAGGGCTAACCCACTTATGGGTTGATCCAAGGGAGTAGCAAGGGGCTGGATTGGATGTTATTTATCACCTAATTAATGTATAATCACTTCTTTAATTGGGATTTTTATTTGATGATTTTTAAACTCCATCGTCCTTGTTGAATTTAAGGCCACAAACTTCAAGTACTAATACGATCCTTTACCTTGAAGTGCTCAAAACTTTGATCCTTCAAGTGTATAGGTGATTAGTATTAGAGGGTGTAGGCATTAAACCAGTAAGTGATGATGTTGTTTTATCTCCTTAAATGAACCCATCTCAAATTTAAGAAATTGAAATCATTAAAAAGAAAATACGTCCAATCCACCCCGAGCGATAACCTAGGATCAACTCATTCTTTTAAATTGAATCCACTTAAATCTATTAGATATCTTTAAAACTCATCCAAAATCAATCCAAGTTGGTCACTTCATAGCCAAAAATCCATCCCTTAGGTTGTGTATCTTAGGTATCTTCTTAGGTCTCTGTGGAATCGACAACCCAAGCTACACTACAAGGACCGTTCTACCCTTCTTCTCTTGGGTAAATTTGGGCGTGAACCACTACTCAAAGTCTTCTCGCTTACACCCAGTCTGTCATGTCTCTCAATTAAAACACGTTGGTGATTTCCCTAGTCCAACACCTTTTCCCGATTTATAAGACGGTGGTTTAGAACCGGTGGTGGAACCAGATGAGTTGTTGAGAACGAGGGAGGTGACAGGACATCCTTGTAGCGAGCTCCTTATTCACTGGAAGGGTTTGTCGGGGTTTGTTGCTTGAGGACTCAACTTGGGAAGATGCCTAGTCCTTTACACATCAGTTTTCCGAACCTTAAGGACAAAGTGTCTTTTGAGGAGGGGCGAATTGTTAGTGATGGGGCAACCTTTTTTGATAGTGTCGGTGCCAAACCACCCATTATTCATACATATCAGAGAAGGGACACAGGTGGCAAGTTAGTCAGGACAAGGTGTAACCACCTATAAGTAGGTTGCTGCATATTTCATTTGGGAACACGGAGAAAATATCGATCTTCTTGGGATAGTGTCAGTGCCAAACCACCCATCATTCATACATATCAGAGAAGGGACGTGGGAGGCAAGTTAGTCAGGACAAGGTATAACCGCCTGTAAATGGTGAATTCCCCTTACCTCAATGTGAGGTGAGGATGTTCTTTTATAGATGAGTAAAACTAAATACAGAGAGGGTAAGTCCGATGTGGGACTCAAAAATACCCAATTAAATGAAATGGGGTCCAACACTCCCCCTCAAGCTGGACATGCCCAGATTGGATTGAGTCCCACAAAGAAAAAATAGAAGACAAGACAGACGAACTCATACTCCCCCTCAAGCTGGGCTATGGAGGCTGTGAATACCCAGCCGGGAAGTGAGAAAGTCAAGGCGAGCCCCTGGGAGACCTTTGGTGAAGAGATCGGCAAGCTGATCTGCCGTCGGTACATGGCCAAAGCTGATATGATGCTGCTCCAGATGGTGGCGGAGGAAGTGACAGTCCACCTCGATATGCTTCGTCCGTTCATGAAAGACGGGATTCGAGGCAATCTTCGTGGCGGTCTGATTATCACACCAGATATGAGCAGGGCTGTGTGCCGGGAAGCCGAGCTCGTGTAGGAGATGACGAAGCCAGAGGATCTCAGTGGTAACGGTGGCCATGGCGCGGTATTCAGCCTCGGCACTCAATCTGGAGACGACAGTCTGCTTCTTGCTGCGCCAAGAGATGAGGTTACCGACGAAGAACACGGCGAACCCCGAAGTAGACTTGCGGGTCGCGAGGCAACCTGCATAATCGGCATCACAGAAGGCCTCAACATCCAAGTGAGCATGACGGGAATACTGAAGGCCACGTGCAGGGTCTCGCTTGATGTATTTGGCAATGCGAAGGACAGCATCCCACTGAGATTGGGTTGGATGCTCCATGAACTGGCTAACTTTGCCAACGGCGCAGGCAATGTCGGGTCGCGTCATGGTGAGGTAGTTCAGTTTACCCACCAGACGTCGATAGCGCTCGGGATGAGGAAATGGTTCCGAGTCGGAATGGAGAGAACGTTCACCAGGCTCAAGTGGGGTGTCCACGGCAGTGGCGGTGCTCAGACCGGCATCCTGCAAGATATCAAGAGCATACCTACGCTGGCAGAGAGAGATCGAGTCCTCAGAACGGGAGACCTCGATGCCAAGGAAGTAAGTCAGGGGACCAAGATCTTTGGTATGAAAGTTTTGGTGAAGGTGCGCCTTGAGGCTGGCGATCCCTCTGGAGTCGCTTCCTGTGATGATGATATCATCAACATATACCACGAGCAAGATACAGTTGTGCGGTGTCGTACGGAAGAAGACGGTGTGGTCCTTCAGACTGCGGGAGAGGCCAAAGGCCGTGACGACAGTGCTGAAGCGGCCAAACCAAGCCCGCGGAGACTGCTTGAGGCCATAGAGGGACCGACGAAGGCGGCAGACATGGGAGTCGGCACTGGAGGCAGAAAAACCAGGGGGCTGCTTCAGGTAGACTTCTTCCTCAAGAACGCCATGGAGAAAGGCATTCTTGACATCCAGCTGATGAAGTGGCCAATGATGATGGGTAGCCAGAGAGATGAACAGGCGGACAGAGGCCATCTTGGCGACCGGAGAGTAGGTCTCAAAGTAGTCGATGCCATATGTCTGAGCAAACCCCTTCGCCACCAGCCGGGCTTTGAGGCGGCAAAGAGAGCCGTCGGGATTGAGACGGATCGTATAAATCCATTTGTTGTCCACTGCATGTTTGCCTACTGGAAGGGGGACAAGATCCCAAGTATGGTTTTCCTCCAGAGCCTGCAATTCATCCCGCATTGCAGCTAGCCACCCGGGGTGAGATTTGGCTTCACCAACCGTGCGAAGTATAGAAACTGTCTCCAAAGCGGACAAACCCCTGTATGAAGAGACAAATAGAGGAGTACTCTGGCAGGAGCGAGTACCTTTCTGTAGGGCAATGGGCAAGTCCTCAGGTGGCGGAGCAGGAGCAGCGGACGAAGCGGGAGCATCAGTGTCCCTGACCGGAACGGGGGATACAGTCGAGGGACGGCGGAAGTAGACCTGACCAAAATGGGTGTCAACAGGAGTTGACGCCAATGGAGGAAGGATGATGAGGGGAAGACAGTCATCAATAGCAGAGTCAGGAGGAGGAGAGGGAAAGGAGAATGGAGAACTCTCAACAAAGGAGACATCCGCTGAGATGACATACCGGCAAAGGTCCGGGGAGAAGCAGCGGTATCCGCGCTGAGTGCGGGAATAACTAAAAAAAATGCAGCGAAGAGATTTGGGAGAGAGTTTGGTGCGGCCAGGGTGAGTGTCACGAACATAACACAAGCAGCCAAACACTCGAAGAGGGAGGGAATGAAGAGGGAGAGTGGGGAAAAGAGCCCGAAAGGGAGTCTCCCCCTTAAGGATAGAAGAAGGAAGGCGATTGATGAGGTATGTAGCAGTGAGAATGACATCTCCCCAAAAGAGCAGAGGCACCTGTCGGTGGAAGATGAGGGCACGAGCAGTCTCCAGAATATGTCTGTGTTTCCGCTCGACCACGCCGTTCTGCTGGGGTGTATCAGGACAGGAGGTCTGATGAAGGATACCATTCGTCTGGAGAAACTGCCGAAAGGAAGTGGAGAGATACTCGCGCCCATTATCCGAGCGGAGACATTTGACAGAGATAGAAAAGCGGTTCTTAATTTCATTGAAAAGGGTTTGGAAGGTGGAAAACACTTCGGAGCGTTCGCGAAGAAGGTAAAGCCACGTCATTCGCGAATAGTCATCAATGAAAGATATATAGTATTTATATCCCAAGTGACTCGGAATGGTAAACGGGCCCCAAACATCTGAATGAACCAGATCAAAGGGGTGGGAGGTCCGTGTATCCGTGCGAGGAATGTAGGAAGAGCGATGATGTTTCGCAAAAGAACAGGACTCACAATGAAAAGTAGGAGTCCGACTGAAGTCTGGAAACATCTGATGAATGGTGGATGCAGGCGGGTGTCCTAATCGGGAATGAAGATCTAGTGCCCGAGAAGAGGTAGACGTGCAAGCAATGGGTGATGGTCCCTCGAACATGTAGACCCCGTCTCGAAGCCGGCCTCAACCAAGTTCTCGGTTCGTAGTTTGCTCCTGAAACACAACACCAGAAGAGGTAAATATGGCCGCACAGTTATAATCTTTAGTCAGTTTACTGATGGAAAGCAGATTAAAGGGACTGTGGGGCACATGTGCCACAGAGGGTAGGTATATCGATGGAGTCAGGGAGCATGCGCCGAAGCCCGCTATGGGGATAGTGGAGCCATCAGCGACGGTGATGGCTAAAGAACCGGCATATGGGCAGTAAGACGTCAGCATACCAGCATCACCGGTGAGGTGGTCGGAGACACCTGAGTCCAGCAGCCATGCAGGGGAGCAATGGCCCACAAAGGCAGTGGGGCAAACAGTACGGGCCAGAGAGGCCAAGGAGGGACCGGGTCGGACAGAGGCCGAAGGATCATGAGGCCGCCTGAGGTCGGCCATAGAAAGGGCCAGAGACGGGGAAAGAGAGGCGACAGTCGAGGACGCGTCCTGGACCGCAGGCTGTCCCTACCGCGAGTGCTGAGATGGTCGTCCATGCAGGACCCAACATCGGGCGATCAGGTGGCCAAACTTGCCACAATGTTGACAGAAGGGACGTGGACGACTTGAAGCACGACCACGTCCCAAGGAGTCTCCCATGGAAGCGTCGGGTAGCTGATGCAGCGGGTCGGCGGGATGATCGTGCGCAGGACGTGCGCGTGCTGGAAGGGCCGCCGGAACGAGGGCGCTCTGCCAGGACGAGGGCGCGCTGCCGGGACAAGGGCGCGCGGTCGGGAGGGTCCGCCGGGACGAGGCCGAGGGCGCCTGCTGGGGTGAAGGCGGCGGAAGGGGGGGCCGCAGGGCGAGAGCAGCGGGAGGCGCGGGACGACGGGGAGCCGGGACGCCGGGAGTCGCGAGAGGGCGTCGCGCCAGGAAGGAGGGTCGTCGGGGGAGCCGCGGCCGAGGGTTGGGCACCAGGGCGAGGCCGAGGGCGGGGCGTCGGGGCGAGGCCGAGGGCGGGGTGCCGGGGCGAGGCCGAGGGCGCGGCGCCGCTGGGCGAGGGGAAGAGCGCCTGGGCGAGGCGCTGGCGAGGGCACCGCGGAGCAAGGGGAGCCGCGCCGGGAGGGAGGGCCGCCGGGAGGGAGGGCCGCCGGGAGGGAAGGCCGCCGAGAGAGAGAGTCGCCGGGAGGGAGGACCGCCGGGAGAGGGCCACCAGGGAGGGCCACCGGGAGATTAGGGCAGAGCCAGAGGGGAAGAGAGGCGGGGCCAGACAGAACCGGGAATCCACTGGGAGGGAGGGTCGGGATTAAGATCCCTCTGCTACCATGTAAATGGTGAATTCCCCTTACCTCAATGTGAGGTGAGGATGTTCTTTTATAGATGAGTAAAACTAAATACAGAGAGGGTAAGTCCGATGTGGGACTCAGAAATACCCAATTAAATGAAATGGGGTCCAACACCGCCTATAAGTAGGATGTTGCATATTTCATTTGGGAACACGTAGAAAATATCGATCTTCTTGGAAGAAGACTTGTTGGTCGCACTCCGCAAGAGAAGTGGTCGTTCACTTTTGTTGGACACTCGCGGTTGTAAGGGATATCTGGAGGTGGTATCTCCCAATAATCCAACTACTGTAAACCCTTTTTCCCCATATTCATTCTATTGATTTCTGCAGTTGATCAATAAAAGAAATTGTCTTTTCTTCTCTTAAAAGCCTCTCGCCCTCCTGCTACAAATCTTTCCCTGATCTTGGCCTAAAGCTTGTTTTTTACATAACAAAGTATTTGAATCAACACATAAACTAAAGAGCAAAAGGTAGTAAACCTTATCATTTAGAAGTCAAGATCCATTAGGGCAATGAGAGGAAGTGATAAAATTGGATAAAGTTTATTCACCCCCCCCCCCCAGGATCTCTCTCACCCTAAGCCCCTTTGGGCCTAACAATTTTGAATAAAATTCTTCACGTACATTGTTTCTTACTCAAGCGCCTATCAATAACCATGTCTGTAAAAATCAGCCTCATCCTAGGCAAAAAGAAGCATGAGAAAAATGCATATCAATGGCTATATATAACACTTCATTTGATCCCATATAGGTGTCCCACAGCTCCCTCCAAAACAACATTTTTAGCATGCAAGTCCCTGTGCTAGTATAAAATTCCTTATATTCTACTACTAGGACAGAATAATAGAATCAAGAATAAACACAGACCTTTTCCCAAGCTCCAGGAAGGCAGTTGAGACATGATGAAATTGATCCATGAGAACTTTGTAGTGATTTGTACCACCTTAAAACAAGAAAATGAAGTTGATTAATACTCAGTTAATTTTTTTTGCTGCAAAGCAAAAGCACGTGCATACCGAGAAAAAAAGAGGCCATGATCCTCTAGAAAGAAATATCATTCCATTGCCCATAAATAAATAAAACATGAGGCTCCAATACAAGTCCCTACAACTTGACCAGAAAGGTGTGCACAAAAAACCAACTTCAGTGGTTTGTGTGTCTGTAATCAAATTCAGTTACATCTTTTCCCTATAGATGACAATCTTTTACACACCCAAACATATTTTTCACTCAAGCCTAAAATGTTAAAATTTCAAACTTCAGAAGATTTTTGCACCCAAATGCAGTCATACAAAATCAAGTAGTCCACGTTAGTTTGGGGTCTTCAAAGTGGACAATCAAGTCAGAAGATAGAAACCCAAAATTGAACAACAAGAATAACAGCATGAGCAAAAAGAATACACTCACATGCAAAATGCCAATCACGATCATATATATGCTCATAAAAAGCATTCAAAATGGGTACTTTGACATCAGTAGGTATACTTGTATCATCCTCTGTAAACACACGAACAAAAACAACAAACCTGAAAATACTGACGTGATCAATAAACATCAAAATCAGTTGATTAGAACATCAATATGTAATTGATGTGCATGTAAAAAGAAAGGGTAAAAAATATGCAGAAATGATGACAAACCTAGAATGAGAATGCAATGATTTTGATAAAAGTTATTTTGATAACAAGCCTAGGGATATTTTAGAAGGAGATGTTCTCGGAAAATGTGTGTGAAATTGCACTGGAGTAGACGAGGCATAACCACATGAAAGAAGGCAATAGAACCATGTTACGGACTAAATGAAGCATGCATCTATGAATCAATATGTTGCTTTCATGAATTAAACCATTGGGTATTTAATCAAAATCAAGAAATGAAAAGGGAGAAAAACACTTTTAGGGGCTTAAATCATGCGTTAAACATTAAAAAATTATTGTCTCAGATTGAATTGAAAATGCATGATCAAATATGAGATCCAATATATCAATTCAATTGACTTTGTGAACAAATCCAGATCAGTCAGAGAAATTATGTCAGATTATGAGTGTGGATGTAAATAAAGTGATCATTAACACTACTTAACCCAAAAGGCTATGTCTCAAATGAGGATGATCCAGAGCACTGCTATCTACGATGCTGCTAGCATTGAGTTTAAGGTCACCATTTCTAATGCGGTATACCTTCATGCACAAATGGTTTCAAGGGTCCTTTAAGAATCGTGGAAGTAGCCATCCCTGTCTTTTGTGGATCAATTAAAGACTAATTTAGAATCAGGAAGCTTCTTCTGTAAATAAACCACTCCAAAAGGCCTAACATTGCCACTGTAAAAAAATTAGCAGCTAACATCCCTTTTCATGTAGTAATGATACCTATAAAATTATTACAAAGCTTCTTGCAGGACATATTGTGTGGTATTGGGTAACATAACATCGTCGATAATTTACAACAAACGCTCATCGGATAAACGGGCAGGGTTAAGAGGGGAATACATGCATAAGACTGAGAGATTGAGGCAGTTGGTGAGTGTGCCATTAATGAAACTTAACCATACCACTCACCTTGTTCTGGGAAAGGTTTTCTTCAGATCCAAATACTAGATATGCAATGTACAAAGTACTTGCACAATGCCAAGGTTCAGCCAGGAACAGATTTGCCAAACTCAAAACTAAATCATCGTGAACTGAAGACAAAAAAATGCTTCTACGAAAGCAATAATTGACGACATGCCTGATCTTTTCCACTTAAAATTTACATCATTCTTTCCAACTGGCATGAGAGAGGTGAGAATTAACATTGAAATTAATTAAAGTTGGGGGAGTAAGAACGAACCAACAGTGTCAAGGGCCCGGAGAACCAAGTAGAAAACGCATACCTGCAAGGTGTGAAGGGGGGGTTAGGAGCATTATCTTTCAAGATGAAAAGGAGTGTGCAGGTTAAGATCTGAGATCACGTTAACCAACTAGGACGTGGTTTAAGAAGTGAAAAACATAATCAATGTTCCCCAAAATGACACGAGACGTGTCAATCACTTGATTATAAATCCACAGCTGATCTTAGATTACTCCAATGTCGCACAAATAAACCAAAAGCCATATGCACCTCAGCAAGAACCAGAGAAAAGTAGAAGAAAACAAGCAGAGAAAAAAAAAAAGAAAATACATGATAATCAGTATGATTTCACTTCACTGAAAAAAATAAACTTCCAAGGCGGCAAAAATCAGCGTCGAAAATAAATCATAACCTGCCATGAACCAGAAAACACCAAAACAGACGTAGACACAACTTACGGCGTCGCGAAGCTCGGTACCGAGCTGCTGAATGACGAGGGCGAAGCTACGAGAGACCTTGTGAAGCATCGAGTAGCAGAACCCCCAGTGCGGCTGCTGGGGGATCTGCTTCTCCGCATTCCTCGCAGCGACCATCAACTTCATCAGCGGGTATACATCATCCGGGTGATTCAGAATCGTCCCCAAACTCACCATCTGTCCTCGGTATGATCGATCCCCCGCAAGAAAAAACCAACGAAGAATCTAAACAACGCGCTCGAATCTAATAATTTAGACAGACAAACGGAGATTTCGATGCGCAGCCCTACCTTGATGCCTGCTAGGAGATATCGACCCACGAATCCGTCCGTGAAACTATCGACGGAAGGATCGACGGTCTACCGAAGAGGATTGTGCTTTGTCTCCGGCGATGGAATTTAAAATGGAGAAGACATGGCCTACCCTTCTCCCACTGCCAACTGGCCTGTGGCGGGGAACTCAGAAATTACTGATGTGCAGTTAATCGTCAGTTTGTCCTCTTCCACGCTCATATAATTAAATTTTGGCGTCCCGTGCCGCAGTCCCACATTGGCAGGAGCGTTGGCGGGCGATCCTTCTAGAAAAATGACTTGCATTTATTAAAACGGTCTAGGTACACACATACATGTCCGCCGTTACCCTCCAGCCGTTACTATTTCATCAAGAAATTCATTGGGGGCCGCAAGACATGATATTACAGTTTAGCATGACTACTGGTTGACCGGGGGCTAATGACATGAGTCCATTGTCACCGGGCTTATTTAAAATAATTATAATCCCTAATGAGTGTGATTAATGTGTGGGCGGGATGAGCAATTATAATGCTATTACTATTCATTAAATGATGAATTTTAAGTGTAAACATTGATCAATGGGAAATCTCGTGGTCATACTAATCTTGGGCTGATAGGGATGGTGAGTGTGACATTCCGGCCCAACTCATTGGTTTGAGAATAAACAGAATGTCACTAATCTTAGGTGACGTCCTCAAGACCTCAAAGCCGATAATAAATGTCAGGACTTAGAAATATATTGGAGGACGGTTTTCCCTTTAAAGATAAAACAATTAAACAACATAAAGTATTAACATCTAAATCCTCTCATATGATGCATGAGTATAAATAATATAACCCAAACATAAAGCCAACATAACTAGAAAATCATAGTAATAACGGAACATGGTATAGCAACAGACAAAACCCAATACATCCAAGATACAATCCCCAAGTACCATCCGAACAAGCTCCATGCTCCAAGCTCCATCACCACCTGTCATGCTCAATGCAACAAGATGCATCACTAGATAAATAAGAGGTCTTTCATTTCCCTGCGTCTCAGTATATAACACTTGCAACCACACCAAAGTGTTCAAGCAAAGAGTAAGTATAGACTTAGTAGGCGTTCCCTGAAGACTTCTCAACACACGCTACTAAGATAAGAACTGATTAGCACATTTTATATATTATATTAAGATGGTACAACCGCCAAGTGTGGCTTACACACACAACACGGAAGCTGGGTCGGGGACCTGACCCCGCGACCACCGCCCCAAACCCCAACCCCCCTCACCACCCCAGACGCCTGCGGGGGCAAACACATTTTATATAAAACAGTTAGAAAACAATTAAACAACTTATATAAAGCCAATAAAGAAATACAAGTGAGAAAATTATAAACAAGCTTAGTTCCACCTGTTCCCATATGGAATAACATTTCTCATGTCACGCGCACACACACATCCACATACGCACAACCATACACTCAAGTTTGGTGTTACCATTGACAGTGATACTCTATGACCATAATCCGTCCAACCTCGACGATGACATTTTTGACCAAACTCATCCACTTTGAACACATGCCAACCCAATCATACCAAATTTCATGCCAAATCATTTTCTACAAAACAACCTTCATTTGAAAACACATTATCGTACACATTGCTCACATCAAAACCATTTCATAATTTTAAAATTATCATTTTAAAATTATAATCAAAGAGGGGTTTTCCAAAATCCAAACAATTTTCCACAATTTCCAAAACGATTTCCTTCGCAAAATCACCCAATGAGACCATGGAAGATCTAAGAAAACCCATTTAAGAAAACTAAGCCTTCAAGTTCAAGAATAGCGGAGATGAGAGAAAAGCCACGTACCTCTCAATGGATGACAACAAAGAAGAACGACACTTAGAACATCTAGATTTGGGCTCACAACACCTTCCCTCCAATAAATCCAACAATATCCCGTCACATTTCACATCACAACACATAGATCTATCCGTAACGGACTAGATATGGCTTCGAGATGGAGGAAAAGAGTATATCTGTAACGCCCTGAAAATTTGTTTATGTTGTCAATAGAACTCTTATTTTATAATGAATGTTTTATTACGAACACATAAAAATACTTTTAAATTTATCATGAACTTTACACACCATGCGGTGATATAGAATAATACAATGAGGGATAATAAAGAGATGTACACATGGAAAAATAATACATTCATTAAAACAAACTCCATAGGCCTGAAATCCCCCAAGAAGATCGCCCTTGCCATGAAGATCATAAAAAGGAAAAGAAGTGTTAGAAAAACAATAGACATTATCAAATGATGTGTAATAACCCTTGTAAGTAACGTAGTGAGGGATGAAGAGAGAATTATGATGTATTTATAGGAAAATATGGTCGTTCGACATGAGGAACACTGTCCAATACGACCAGTGTGCATTATGACCATTGATCAATAAGATAGTCGATCATTATTATTGTTGTTGGCATAATAAAGTGATTATTGGGATTATTTTATAAACGTATTTTTGGAAACTATATAAATATATATTTAAAAGTATGTTTTATGATAAATTCATGTGTTTTAATTAAATTTTATTTTTATGAAATTATCATAGAAAACACTTTTAAATGATAATATAAATTAGTGAAATCCTAAGTAATTTTTATAATGGTAAAAAAGCTTGTTATGTCATAAAAACTGTTAATATACAATAAATACGGATTTGTATTTAAAATCCATGATTATCATATCTAGAGTATTATTTTGATAAAATAAATTTCATTTTTGGTTTCAACAGGTTAGAATTAACTTAGGGTGAGTTTATGGTAATTTTCTAAAAAATTGACTTTTAGGGTAAAAAGTGAAAACACTGTTTTTACGAAATATCACAACTCTTATGAAATAATCATTACATGATCATGATTTAAAATTTATTAACCCTTATTATTGATCAAAAATGTATTTAATTAATGATATAATACATAAGGTGTTACACTTAGAAACACATTCCTAGCATTTTGAAAACCACGATTTCACCTTTTTTTAAAAACAATTTTTACGAGTTATACGCGTATCACATTAGAATTGATTTTTACCACTTTTATAAACTGAATAAAGTAAAATGGATTTCATATTTGGAATTGAAGGTCCAAATTAGGTAATAATGTCATTTTCATTTTTAGGCACAAAAAAAGTTACCATGGTCAAAAAAGATTTACTGGAACATAGGTAAAATAATTTAGCGGATTAAAGTTAAATAGTAAAAGCATAAAATACATAAAAACTACAACATTAAATGGGTGGTTGACGTATAACATGACCTTAAGAATCATTTACAACATTAATTATCAACCAAATTCATTGAGATTAATGCCACCTAGAAGTGGTTAGCTTTAAATACAAAATAATCATTATTTTATTACTTTAAACCACCTTTCATCAAATATAAATACCCCATCCCCTTTTCACTTTCCACACCAAAGTCATTGAGCATGATTTATCTCTCAACTCCCCTCTCAAGAGTCCCTCCAAGGTGGTTCCAAGGTTTGAAGGAGTCACTCTTTAGCTTTAAGAAGCATCCTCACAGGGTAAGATTCCTCTCTCTATTCTTTTCCATTCAAGCACCTTCATTATTTTATGTCATGGATTTCCAATTCCTAATGTTGGGATATGTTTTCTATGCATCCATCATATTACACTTTTCATTTTAAAATGATTAGAATCTCTTTTCACTCTCATTAAACCATTTTATGAAACTTCAAGTACTGTCGTTATGATGCCGAAATTTCACTATGATTTTTCTTGCCAAAAGATTGTGTTGTGAATATCCACCCTCATTCCCACTCAAGGGTATTCACCTAGATATACATATCCTTAATTTATTGGGCACTTCCATGTTTATAACCCACACTCCATGATCTTAGGGTTAAAATTGATGAAAGACATTCTCATGTTATATGATTCATGTGACACACTTATGCTTGTACATGATATGATTATGAATGAGTGTGCCCAGATAGTGCTTCAATGCATTGGGTAATGTTTTAGTCTCATGAGATGACATGTATGGTGCAAAAAAGGTTATCCTAATCACATTATGTTATGAAGTCTTGGTGGTTAATATCAACTTATGCTTATGATGTTATGTTTGATGTTGTTGCCACATTCCCATGTTACCTTTATGTTATCATGTTATACCATGCCTCATTGTTCATGATCATGATTATCACCTCTTATATTACATTTTTATGCCTCCTGACTCACATGTATTGCTTTACCCTATTCCATGCTCTGTTTATTCCCTTACCGGGCTTTATAACTCACCTATTTCTTATGTATGTCTCCAGATTATCCTATGCAGTTTTAAACGAGCAGTAAAATATTAGAAACATGTTAAAGAAGTTTTTAATAATGTTATTTTATCCATGCAACAAGTTGATATGCTATGTACCTAATTCCCAAAGACACTAGGCTTCTCGATCATATGGGTTGTATTAAGTAAAACTTTATATAATAAATCATGAATTAATGTGTAATAAAGACAAGGGTTTTCATAAGATCTAAGAAGAACAAGGAAGATCAAGGGATTACTGATGATTCTGGATCTCTAATGCACTTCAATTCATCCAAAAGTCACTCTCATATCAAAGAGAATCACCTTGGTCGCCTAGGGAGGAGATTGAGTTCGAGACCCTGGAAGAATATGAGACTAAAGAGGGTTATGGGCCTTAATCCAAATTAAATCCACATGTCAGCTAAGAAACACCACACCATGAAACAACCTTCATCACCATGGTGCATAAGTGCTAGCACATGGAAGACTATGGTGCAAGGCAAGTGACCATGTTGTAACCTGCCTGGTCAAATTCGCATCCGACAAACATAGTGCATGCTATGTCATAGATCCTATAAATTAGTAAAGGGACTATGGTGCAGTCCCCTACACCACGGTGCATCCAAAAAGTAGCTTATGTCATAACATACCCTTTATGGGTACCAAAATTGGAAGAACCACCCAACTAACCCCCTCAGAGCACTATAGCACAACCTTCTCCTCTATGCCACAACATTCGACTGACCTATGTTGCAACCCTACTCCACAACATAACCATGAAAAAAATGGTAGTGTCTCCTAAACCCTTCTTCCTAGAACCCTGC
The DNA here is from genome assembly GCA_963277665.1 of Viscum album. Classification (NCBI taxonomy): domain Eukaryota; kingdom Viridiplantae; phylum Streptophyta; class Magnoliopsida; order Santalales; family Viscaceae; genus Viscum; species Viscum album. The sequence goes on along the minus strand of OY728141.1, from coordinate 177,478,507 downwards.
ATTTCAGTTGTGATCTACACACCACAAACTTAAAGGCCTGCACCTCAATCCATGTTCCATGGCATAACCTTTCAAAAAATGGTAGAATTCCTACCAAAACCCCTTCAAAACCCACTGAAAACTCTCGAAACTTAACCCAAACATTATATAACTTGAAAAATATAATAAAAAAGGGTAAAGTACCTAAAACCGGGGGTGTTAAATTCTCCCCAACATTGTTATTTCCATCATTAGAAAGTGGAAAACTAGTGTTGTTTTGGAAGAGCTCATGCCATTGCTCCTGCATTTCCTTTTCACGCTCCCACGTCTCTTCCTGAATTTGACCATGTTGCCATAAAACTCATATTAACCCGATGATTTTCCCATGCAAGAGATTTTATTTCCTATCCACAATATGTACTAACACATGAATCAACATAGCATCTGGTTCAAGATCAACATAGTCCCATCGAATCACATGGTCATGATTAGGCTGGTACTTCAATTGAGATACATGAAACATGTTGTGCACAGAACTAAACCTTGGTAGTAAAGCCAATTGATAAGCCAAATCACCCACCCTTTACAATATCTCAAAAGGTCCAATATATTAAGGATATAAATTGTATTTTTTATCAAAACGATAATGCCCTAACCTTAGAGAGATTCTAAAGAAAACACGATCTACCACCTCAAACGATAAAGGTCGTCGACGGTGATCCGCACACGATTTTTGACAACTCTAAGCCATTGTCATTCTCTTTCTAATCATATGAATCTTCTCTATTGTCTCATGCACTATACTAGGTTCGATAAGTGAAGTCTCACCTATTTCCACCCAATAAAGTGGAGAACAATAAGGACGAACATAAAATACTTTGAAAGGATCCATATATATCAAGGCCTGATAATTGTTATTATATGAGAACTTTGCTAACAATACATGATCCTACCATGAGACTCTAAAACACATCACAAAAGCTCTAATAATGTCTTCCAATGTTTGGATCTTCTATTCAGATTGTCCATTCATTTTAAGATGATAAGTTTTTCTCATGGTCAGCTGAGTTTAAAGGGATTATTATAAGGACTTCCAAAACCAATATGTAAACCAGGGGTCCTTGTCAAAAACAATTGAAATAGGAATTCCATGCATCTTTATAATTTCTCTAATGTAGAGTTTGGACAAATCTTCAACTATATTGGATTCATGAATATGGATGAAGTGAGCTAATTTCATGACCCAATCCATAGTCACCCATATGGAATCATGTTTCTAAATTGTTCTTGGAAGAATTTTCACAAAATCCATGGCCACCTATTACCATTTATACACAAGAATCAGTAAAGAATGCAACATACCCGCTGGTCATTGGTGCTCTGCTTTGACCTGCTGATAGGTGAGGCATCTCAAGACACTCTACCACTTTCCACTTTATGTCAGCCCACAAAAACTATGCTCTTATAACTTTATACATCTTTTGGATACTCAGATGAATATCCCACATCGAATGATGGTAGGCAAAAATAAGTTGTTCTTGATAAGTTGGAGGCACCACAACCCGATCTCTAAAACACAACACTGATTTATTGTCCATCCCTTAATGGTCTCCCCACTGTTGATTTTTGACCTCATAGTTAAAGATTTAGGATCAGATTTATGAGCATCTCTAATCTGCTCGACCAAATTAGGAACAAGAGAAACCAGAAAGAAAACTTCAACATCACCTTTCTCCACACAATTCATATGCATATCAACTATGACTGACATTAGCTTTTATTAATCTGAAGCCTCTTTAGACAACTAATTACACAACTTCATACTCAATGAATAAACTACAAAATTTAATTTTCTTGATGTATACATCAAGTAAAATTCAATCATATGCAGATATTTCACCCATTTGTGTTGCCTTAAATTTAAATCCCTTTGTGAGAAAATGTGTTTCAAGATATTATGATTTGTGAACACTGTAAATTTCTCACAAAAAAGATAGTGACTCCAAGTCTTTAAGGCATGAACTACAATAGTTAATTCCAAATTGTGTGTTGGGTAGTCCTTCTCATGCACCCATAACTGTCATGAGCCAAAGCAACAACATGATCTCCCTGCATGAGAACACAACCCAACCCATATCTCGATGCATCACAATAGACCACATACCCATGTCCTGACTTTGAAAATATAAGGATAGGTGTTGTTGTTAGCCAAACCTTAAGCCCCTAGAAATATTTTCGGCAGTCATCACTACATTATAAAGGAACACCTTTACTTTTCAAAACTATCATTGGTGAGGAAATATGTGAAAATTCATACACAAAGAGTCAATAGTATCCTTATATGCCAAGGAAATTGCGCATCTCAAAAACATTCTTTGGTGGTTTTCAAGAGATAACAACTTATATATTTTTAAGATATGTAAAAACTCTTTTTTCAGAAATGACATGACCAAGGAAACTTACCCCCTGTATCCAGAAATCATAATTAGAAATATTAATATAAAGGCAATGTTCCCACAAGATTCCCAAAACTATATCCAAGTGTTGTTCATGATTGGCCTTTTTTTATAATACACTAGAATACCATCAATTACATAAACAACATTGGTGAATTTGTAAGACCAAATTACATAACCACATATTTATAAATACCATAATAAATCTTTAAGGCTATTTTCAGAACACCCTCCTTTCAAACTTGCAATTAGTGATAGTCTGACTCTAAGTAAATTTTAGAGAACCACTGGGATTCTCTCAATTGATCAAATAGATCATAAATTAATGGAAGAGGATATAATTTTTTTATCATAACTTGGTTGAGCTTATGATAATCCACACAAATCCTAAGAGTTCTATTTGCCTTATTTACAAGAAGAAATGATGCTGCCCACGAGAACGTGCTCGGTCGAATGAACCCTTTACTCTCTAAATCCTCCAATCATACTTTCAATTGCATTAATTCTATTGGTTTCATTCTATATTATGGAATTTAAATGGGACTAGTCTTCAGTAAGAGATGAATTGTAAATTCTACTTCTCTTTTGGGTGGAAACCCAAATACATTATCGAGGAAAACATCAGAAAATTGGTCAATGATAGTTGGAAAATATCTATGTAAAATCTCATCAATGAATACCAAAGTAAATACTATCAAGTAATAAGAGATAGTCCCAACTATTGGTATGAAAGGTCCTGATCTGCTTACATCTATATCCCAATCTTCTTTAAAGAGATGCTTAACGCCATCAGAATATGTGAAACTGACTTGCCAAGTATAACAATCGATGTAAGCCTTAAACAATGTCAACAAATACATTCCCAAAATTAGGTCATAGATATATATTTATAGAACTAAGCAATCCCTATCCAATTCTACCACATCGATAGTTATTTCACATACTGCGCACCTAAAGGCTCAACACTCTTATTATCCCAGAGGCGTTTGAAGTTTTATAATAGAAGACATCATCTCAACATGTAAACCCATATGATCCACCACATAAACAACAATAAAATTGTAGAAAATACTCATATCAAATAAGGCTTTCTTAAGGGTAGGATTCGAAAGAATCATACCTCACATAGTTGAAGGATTAGATTGATTACACATGATCATTTTCCAAACACCATAAATCTAATTAGTAGCTTCTCCCTTATAGAAGACCATGCTTTTCATACATAAATATTAAATCTTTTAGATGGATATTAAATACATTTTACAATTACATGCCTGAGGAACATAAAATTTGAGTTTTTTTGGAGACTAGATACACAATATTCTTATTTGTTGAAAAATATTCAACATATCCCATAAAGATCTTATCACATAGAATTCTTCTTAGAAAAACCCTATTTAAAACCTTCCTTCACAACCTAAGGAAAGGAAACATAAGAAAGGGTGAACTCAGATGCTTATTAAGGGTAAATAAGGGAGATATAACTGATCACATAAGTATAACATGAGCATAAGGGTATGAGAACGTGATATTAACATTTGGAAACCATACCCTACATAACAATGATCATAATCATGAGTCATGGAATAAATATTGGTAGTTTATAAGACATGAATCATAAATGAATCAAAGAATATAAGCCATGTTAGCATAACATAAACATATAAATGTGAAAAAACATAAGATTATAACATTGTGAACATGTATAAATAGAAACAAGTTCACTCATCACTACTGAAAATAAGGCCATTAGCGACCGCCATTGGCGGTCGCTGTTGCCTCGTCGCTAGAGGCTTTTAGCGACCGCCAATGGCGGTCGCTATAGACGACCGCCAATGGCGGTCGCTATAGACGACCGGCAGATCGGCCTTCAGCGACCGCTTGGCGGTCGCTGAAGCCCCCAGCCGGGCACCCTATAGCGACCGCCTATAGCGGTCGCTATTCTAAAATTTTTTTTTTTTTAAATTTTTTTTTATTGAATTGAATATATAAATATATATATATATATATATATATAAATATTCATATATATACTATTAAATACAATATTTTAAATATATATATATATATATATAAAATATATTTTAAATGTTTTAATATATATTTAATATATATATAATATCAAATCATTGTGCTATAATAATTTAAAAACTTCGATTCAAGAAATAATCTCATTTCAGGTCTTTCGGAGCACGTTTTCTCCGAATGGGACCGCCGCACGCCGTTTTGGTGTTTTATGGCGCCGGAAACGCGTTTCCGGCCGCCGCGGTCACACGGCACCTCCGAATGAGGTGTCGTCTAACCGACCATTTCACAATTCACGCCCCGGATGTTGTCGTACGGTTTCGTGGCATTCGGAGGTCGTTCGGGTGGTTTTGACCCTCCAACGCGCCATTTCAGCGCGCGCCGCGCTGCTGAAAAGGACACAATCGGACGTGCCGCGCGCACCGCACGTCCGATGGATGTGCGGCCTCCTTCTGCATCTCAGGAATAATATTTCTATCGTTCCCGTGCGGTTTCAGGTCGTTCGGAGCACGTTTGCTCCGAATGGGACCGCCGCACGCCGTTTTGGTGTTTAATGGCGCCGGAAACGAGTTTCCGGCGCCGCGGTCACACGGAACCTCCGAATGAGGTACCGTCTGGCCAACCATTTCACAATTCACGCCCCGGATGTTGTCGTACGGTTTCGTGGCATTCGGAGGTCGTTCGGGTGGTTTTGACCCCCCAACGCGCCATTTCAGCGCGCGCCGTGCTGCTGAAAAGGACACAATCGGATGTGCCGCGCGCACCGCACGTCCGATGGCCGTGAGGCCTCCTCCTGCATCTCAGGAATAATATTTCTATCGTTCCCGTGCGGTTTCAGGTCGTTCGGAGCACGTTTGCTCCGAATGGGACCGCCGCACGCCGTTTTGGTGTTTAATGGCGCCGGAAACGCGTTTCCGGCCGCCGCGGTCACACGGCACCTCCGAATGAGGTGCCGTCTGGCCGAAAATTTCACAATTCACGCCCCGGATGTTGTCGTACGGTTTCGTGGCATTCAGAGGTCGTTCGGGTGGTTTTGACCCCCCAACGCGCCATTTCAGCGCGCGCCGCGCTGCTAAAAAGGACACAATCGGACGTGTCGCGTGCACCGCACGTCCGATGGACGTGCGGCCTCCTCCTGCATCTTAGGAATAATATTTCTATCATTCCCGTGCGGTTTCAGGTCGTTGAGCACGTTTGCTCCGAATGGGACCGCCGCACGCCGTTTTGGTGTTTAATGGCGCCGGAAATGCGTTTCCGGCCGCCACGGTCACACGGCACCTCCGAATGAGGTTCCGTCTGGCCGACCATTTCAAAATTCACGCCCCGGATGTTGTCGTACGGTTTCGTGGCATTCGGAGGTCGTTCGGGTGGTTTTGACCCCCCAACGCGCCATTTCAGCGCGCGCCGCGCTGCTGAAAAGGACACAATCGAACGTGCCGCGCGCACCGCACGTCCGATGGACGTGCGACCTCCTCCTGCATCTCAGGAATAATATTTATATCGTTCTCGTGCGGTTTCAGGTCGTTCGGAGCACGTTTGCTCCGAATGGGACCGCCGCACGCCGTTTTGGTGTTTAATGGCACCGGAAACGCGTTTCCGGCCGCCGCGGTCACAAGGCACCTCCGAATGAGGTGCCGTCTGGCCGAACATTTCACAATTCACGCCCCGGATATTGTCGTACGGTTTCGTGGCATTCGGAGGTCGTTCGGGTGGTTTTGACCCCCCAACGCGCCATTTCAGCGCGCGTCGCGCTGCTGAAAAGGACACAATCGGACGTGCCGCGCGCACCGCACGTCCGATGGACGTGCGAACTCCTCCTGCATCTCAGGAATAATATTTATATCGTTCCCGTGCGGTTTCAGGTCGTTCGGAGCACGTTTGCTCCGAATGGGACCGCCGCACGCCGTTTTGGTGTTTAATGGCGCCGGAAACGCGTTTCCGGCCGCCGCGGTCACACGGCACCTCCGAATGAGATGCCGTCTGGCCGAACATTTCACAATTCACGCCCCAGATGTTGTCGTACGGTTTCGTGGCATTCGGAGGTCGTTCGGGTGGTTTTGACCCCCCAACGCGTCATTTCAGCGCTCGCCGCGCTGCTGAAAAGGACACAATCGGACGTGCCGCGCGCACCGCACGTCCGATGGACGTGCGGCCTCCTCCTGCATCTCAGGAATAATATTTTTATCGTTCCCGTGCGGTTTCAGGTCGTTCGGAGCACGTTTGCTCCGAATTGGACCGCCGCACGCCGTTTTGGTGTTTAATGGCGCCGGAAACGCGTTTCCGGCCGCCGCGGTCACACAACACCTCCGAATGAGGTGCCGTCTGGCCGACCATTTCACAATTCACGCCCCGGATGTTGTCGTACGGTTTCGTGGCATTCGGAGGTCGTTCGGGTGGTTTTGACCCCCCCAACGCGCCATTTCAGCGCGCGCCGCGCTGCTGAAAAGGACACAATCGGACGTGCCGCGCGCACCGCACGTCCGATGGACGTGCGGCCTCCTCCTGCATCTCAGGAATAATATTTCTATCGTTCCCGTGCGGTTTCAGGTCGTTCGGAGCACGTTTGCTCCGAATTGGACCGCCGCACGCCGTTTTGGTGTTTAATGGCGCCGGAAACGCGTTTCCAGCCGCCGCGGTCACACGGCACCTCCGAATGAGGTGCCGTCTGGCCGACCATTTCAAAATTCACGCCCCGATTGTTTTCGTACGGTTTCGTGGCATTCGGAGGTCGTTCGGGTGGTTTTGACCCCCCAACGCGCCATTTCAGCGCGCGCCGCGCTGCTGAAAAGGACACAATCGGACGTGCCGCGCGCACCGCACGTCCGCTGGACGTGCGACCTCCTCCTGCATCTCAGGAATAATATTTCTATCATTCCCGTGCGGTTTCAGGTCGTTCGGAGCACGTTTGCTCCGAATTGGACCGCCGCACGCCGTTTTGGTGTTTAATGGCGCCGGAAACGCGTTTCCGGCCGCCGCGGTCATACGGCACCTCCGAATGAGGTGCCGTCTGGCCGACCATTTCACAATTCACGCCCCGATTGTACGGGGGTGCAGGGGGGGGGGGCTGTACGGGGGTGCGGGGGGGGGGGGGGGGGGGCTGTACGGGGGTGCGGGGGGCTGTGCGGGGGTGCGGGGGGCTGTACGGGGGTTGCGGGGGGAAGTACGGGGGTGCGGGGGGAAGTACGGGGGTGCGGGGGGCTGTACGGGGGTGCGGGGGGGCTGTACGGGGGTGCGGGGGGGCTGTACGGGGGTGCGGGGGGCTGTACGGGGGTGCGGGGGGGGGGGGGGGGGGGCTGTACGAGGGTGCGGGGGGCTGTACGGGGGTGGCGGGGGGCTGTACGGGGGTGGCGGGGGGCAGTACGGGGGTGCGGGGGGTTGTACAGGGGTGCGGGGGGGCTGTACGGGGGTGCGGGGGGCTGTACGGGGGTGCCGGGGGGGGGGGGGGGGCTGTACGGGGGTGCGGGGGGTTGTACGAGGGTGGCGGGGGCCTGTACGGGGGTGGCGGGGGGCAGTACGGGGGTGCGGGGGGTTGTACGGGGGTGCGGGGGGGCTGTACGGGGGTGCGGGGGGGCTGTACGGGGGTGCGGGGGGCTGTACGGGGGTGCGAGGGGGGGGGGGGGCTGTACGGGGGTGCGGGGGGCTGTACGGGGGTGAGGGGGGCTCTCCGGGGGTGCAAAGGTCATCCCATTGATTACAAAAGTGAAAAATAAAAGTGATAACATCTAATTAATACATATTTCTTTTATCGATATCATACAGAAATTTATAAAAAATATATTGGATAATACATAATCTATAATATCAGATTTATTGATCTGTTGGAATTAGTTCGACTTTTTCAAATGTAGAATCATTCAAGATTATCTGATCAAAAACTCAATATGTGTATAAAATATTTAAAAGACCACCATGGATGGTAATAATGCATTACTTAAATGAATAAATACAGTACATCAATGTCAACCCTACCAGTAAAAACAAAAAACATATCTCGTGAATATATGGTGCGTCACGCGTTGTCATCACTGCTACCTCCTTCTGGTGGGCCAGGTGCCTACAACAAATAAACATTATAAATATTTTAATAACAAAAATAATTTAAATTAAATAAATAAATACAGTATATACCTGCGTCGTATGATCCCCTGTACCATCAGCTCGACGCACATATTCCCGCAGTGCTCTAACCTCAGCTGTCAATTGCGCATTTGTCTCCTCGGAAGCGCGCAGCCGTGCCTCAAAATCTGACATCTGCTGTGTCATATGAGCAACAACAGGACCGACAACCGCAGCGCGTGACACTACAGAACGAGGAATCCCTGCTCCATAGGTCAAACTATAGCCATACCCGTCCCGACCAATAATGCGATGAAAGATCTCATCCCGTCGCATGGGAAGCTGTCGTTGGTCCTCTGGCAGATGTTCTAACTCAGCTTCAAATTGATCCTGTGAAATATTTAAATATATATAAATATATATATGTTAATATATAGATTTATGTAATTATTGGTAAGTACAGACACTTACTATCAATGCTGCAACCTCTGGATCATTGCGATCACGAGTCCTTATCCACACCGACATTTTATCAGTTGCTGCACCTTGCCCTCGCAACTGTATATTAAAAGAATATAAACACAAAACCATATTAATTAATAAATTAAAAAATGAATAATATATACCTCATGTCGGATCTGAGACACGTGACGAGTCCCGAGCCTGTGTGCTGGTCCCTGCAACGCTCGATTCTCCGAATGGCGTGTTGACACCTCCTACATTCAATTCATTCAAATTTCAAACAAATCACATATTCTTGAAAATATATATACAACAAAATAATTAATATACAAACCGCAACACCCTTAGTAGACCAATATGCAACCAAGTCACGCCACTGAGCCGGGAGGACACCTCTCGGGACTTTTTCCAAAATGTCAAGGGCACCCACATTTGGTACCCAGTGGCCCCTCTTCACTTTGCCTTTATAATCTTTCCACAGCTTACGGCATTTGCTCATACACACAGGCCGAAACTCTTCAGGGAATACTTTCAAATTTTTCTATAAAGAAAATAATCAAACATATTAGTATTCTTTATAAATAGAAAATAAAGTAAAATTATTTTCTTACCTGAACCTCCCTCCATAGACGATCTAATGTGTCCTGAGGGATAGAAGCCCAATCACGCGTGGTCAATGGAAATCGATGTGGGTCACGTATGATATGACCCAGCTGACGAATAAATGTCGGGGCATTCGGTCCCACGGGATGAAATACCTCATCAAATGAAACATCTATCGTCGTGTCAGAATTCCATGATAATATGCCACGACCAGGGCCTCTCCTGCGAGAGGAAGAAGCAGCCGAGTCTGATCCTGTTGAAAACAATTTTATATATAAATTGAAAAATGTTATATATATATATATATATATGTCAATTACATAAAAAATATAGACAATGAAATTCAAACATACCTCGACCCTGAGACGTAGATGCCTCAGATGAATGATGTGGATTTTCTGCCTCTTCCCCTGACATGTCTGCAGTCATACAAAATATCAGTAATGAGTCCAAAGTGTTTAAAAGATAAATTGGATTGTTCTTAATAAATCAAACTTGTACAACTGTTAATCAAACAAAAAATGGATTGAATAATTAGTTGTGAATGAATTTTAAAAAATCAGAAAGTTAATCAACCTAAATATTTATGACTGAATTAACTTACAAAAGTGAGGATTAAAACTTATAAGGATTTATAAAATGATTAGATAATTTATGATATCCTAGGACATTCTACTGAATAGCGGGAAAACAATTATACCTTTCATTAAGCATGCAAATCGACCGTTTCTCCTTCAACAGCCGCTCTGACCCAATAAATATCTTCTTCACGTTGAACTACGGTATGTTGATCAAGTTGTTGGTAAACAAACGGAACAGTCTCGGGTTCATCTTCTTCAAATAAAAACACTCCTCGCCGAGACATTTTGACAACAACTTGCCAACTTGGATCCGAAGGCAAAGTAACGAAGAATACTTGTTCCGCTTGTGATGTCAAAATGAAAGGTTCATTCTCAACTCGTTCATTATTTCTGTATAACATATAGTTAAAATTCACCAATGAAAACTGATATTGATCGTGTTGTACCTCTCGTACCCCTCGTGGTTTGATTTTCATGATCACAATCACTCACTTATTTATCTAATCCTCTTTCAAGTGTTTTTGGATGATAGGAATCATTTCAGGTTACCAAGGAATTGGGCCAAGCAAGCTGAAGCCAAGAAAGGAGCAAAGTGCACTGTTTTCATGTGCACCGGCCAACCGGTGGCTCAGCACCGGCCAGCCGGTAGTGCCTGGGCAGAGAGTCTCCTCACTGTCCAGAGCACCGGCCAACCGGTGGATCAGCACCGGCCAGCCGGTGGCACCCAGCCAGAACAGTGTCAGCCACTGCCTCAGCACCGGCCAACCGGTGGCCTCAGCACCGGCCAGCCGGTGGCACCTGAGCCCGAAGGCCTCTCAATTTTGCACACACCGGCCAACCGGTGGCCAAGCACCGGTCAGCCGGTAGATCCAGTCAAACTAGCCGTTGGGCCTTTGACCAGACTTGTCCACTTGCCTCCCAACGGCTCCGAAGGCCTCTCCAACGGCTCCGAAGCCCCCCAAAGGCCATTTGAGGGTTCTCCCTCTATAAATAAAGGACTAGGAAGCACCGGAACACAAGCGAAACACACGGTAGCCCACGGGACATATTTAACATCATTTGGCGAACTTCCGGCGGACTTCCTCCAAGGAACCCCAACTGCTCCAATCCAATTCCACATCCAAGGAGCACTACCATAGAAGCTTGGGAGTGCACGTCTTCAACTCCAATCATCCATTGGCGCCCAAGGCTTCTCCCCAATTACGGTTTTTCATTGTTTTATTTATTTTGAGCATCAAATTGGGTTTGTGCCTACAAACCCCCATCTCTTTCTCTCATCCTTTCTTTTGGGTTTTCACATCACCTTTAAGGTGTGAAGAGGTTGGTCAAGCCTTTCCTTTAAAAGGCTTGTAACATAGGTGAGCTAGCCTTCACCTGTAAGAAGGCTAGTGGGTTCTTGCTCAACCAATTAAAAGCAAGTGGGTTCTTGCATAACCATTCAAAAGCAAGCTGTAATAGGTTCTAGACTACCTGAAAAGTCTAGTGGGTTTCTTGCTAAAACCATTGAAAAGAAAGCGGTAGTAAATCTCTCAACGGTTGAGTTGGGAGCGGAGATGTAGGCTTGGGTTTTAATCCGAACTCCGTTATCAAGCCTTGTGTCTTGCCTCATTTATTTCCGCTGCACTTTCACTTTGATTTTAATTTGTTAATTAATTTTTAAAAGGCAATTCACCCCCCCCCCCCTCTTGCCATCACTTCCTTTCTTTCTCCGCCCAACAGATCGACTTTACATCCACGCACTGGATCAACCCAATTACACTTTAACAATATGTACTTCAAACCGTGTGTGTATACAACTTCAATGATGTCTATCAATTGACCATAGTAATAACCAGAATCGACAAAGGGACAACCGATGCCACTGTTTTGTGTTGCTCGTTTGTCGTCAACATCTTTAATGCGAAATCGAAAACCATTAGCATCAATAGATTTATAACGACGAGCCGTTATAGATGGACCCTTAGCCAGTTGGATAAATACTTCAGGTAGCGTGGGGTCCCCTAACTCCCTCAGCTTACGAACCTATATAATTTATAAAAATCAATACTGATATATGCAGAAAGAATTAGTTTAATACTTCACTCATAATGAAAATCAATTTATACATACATAATCCTTGAACCAATCGTGAAATGCCGCATAATGAGATTGTTGAATTTGCAACTCAGTCGCACGATGCATCTCTTCTTTTATCTCATTAATGTGTTTCCTGCAAATGATTACGCGATGTTTAAAAGACCAACTTATGCAAACAAAACATGTAAAAGTTATACAAGCACATTGATAAGATACTTACTGCATTAATGGTGCAACTGATGGAGTATTGAACAAGATATATCGATGTGATTGTATCCACTCGATTTTGTCCATATCAAATGTGGTTCCTTCTCCAACTGGACCATCATGAATCCGAGAGGGCTTATCTAATTTTGTTTCAACATCCGTAAGATATTCTGCACAAAAGGTAGTACACTCATCCATCAAATAACCATTGGCTATTGATGCCTCTGGACGAGCTCTGTTGCGTACAAATCTTTTCAATGTACTCAAATACCGTTCAATAGGATACATCCACCTGAATTGCACTGGACCAGCAGCCATTACTTCATCAGTTAGGTGCACTGTCAAGTGGACCATAACATCGAAAAATGAGGGGGGGGGGGGAAGTTTCTCAAAGTGACAAAGCGTAAGTACAATTCAGTCCTGCAAACTTTTTAAATCACTCATTCGTTGATTTCTTAAACAAATTTGTCTAAAAAAATTACTCATCTCAATCAAGGGCTGAACAACATTGGGGGATAAACAATCACAAATTGCGATTGGAATCAACTGCTGAAGTAATATGTGATTGTCATGACTTTTCAACCCTTGCAATGTCTTGCTCGTCAGATTCACACACTTTGAAATATTAGAAGAGTAACCATCAGGCACCTTGACCATCTTCAAAATGGAATGAAATGTCTCTTTCTCCTCTGTAGTCATCGAATACTGTGCAGCAGGCATATATGCCTTGTTTCCCTCAGCTAACTGTAAATGCAACTGTTTCCTTAAAACCATTTCTTCCAAATCACGACGTGCATTAACATGGTCCTTTGACTTTCCACTGACACCTAAAATGGTCCACAATATGTTATCACAAACATTTTTTTCAATGTGCATGACATCCAAATTATGCCTCAACATGTTAGTTTTCCAATACGGAAGACTATAAAAAATACTTTTCTTTTTCCAATTGTGACTGCGCTGCCTACCCGCAGCACGAATATTACGTACTGGAGGAGCCACCAAATCCTGAATTTCATATACCGTGCGGATGTTTTCTTCCTCAATCTGCGATAACATTTCGACTCCTGTCATGATCTTTGGTGCTGGGCTGAACTCTCTAGAACCATCAAATGCCACTCTGTCCTTTCTGAACCTGTGCTGGGGAGGGAGAAAACGCCTGTGACCCATGTATGCCCGTTTTTTGGAATGTTTAAGCCATACAGATTTTTTACTTTTATTGCAACAAGGGCAAGCAAATTCCCCTTTCGTACTCCAGCCTGATAAATTTTCATAAGCTGGGAAGTCATTGATTGTCCACAATAAAGCAGCATGCAGTTTGAACATTTCATTCATTTCGCAGTCATAAGTCATCACACCATCGCCCCAAAATTCATTCAACTCATCAATCAATGGCTGAAGGTAAACATCAATCTTATCCCCCGGACTTTTAGGTCCATCAATAAGAGTGGAAAGTAATATAAATTGTTGCTTCATACAAAGCCACGAAGGAAGATTATATGGAACCAACACCACGGGCCATGTGCTATGAGTTGCACCAACTATAGACTTGAATGGATTGAAACCATCTGCTGCCAATCCCAATCGGACATTACGAACATCTTTAGCAAAGTCGGGATGTCTCTTATCAAAATCCTTCCATGCATGAGAGTCTGCCGGGTGGGTTAACATGTCACTTTCATGAACTCTTTCTGCATGCCATCTCATTAAATTAGAAACTTTAGATGACATAAAAAATCTTTTCAACCTCGGTTTAAGGGGAAAGTAACGCATTTGCTTTACGGCAATCGGTTTCCCCTGTATCGCAATCTGACTTTGATGAGTCTTATTTCCCCTGTTCTCTTTCCACCTGGAAGTGCCACAAACCGTACAAATATCCAAATGAGCAGTTTCATTTCTAAACAACATACAGTTGTTTGCACATGCATCTATAGTCTCATATGTAAAACCTAAGTTCTCTGTCAACTTACGAGCATAGTAATACGACTCAGGAATCTTAGCGTCGACAGGAAGAACTTTTTTCAATAAAACCAAAAGCATGTCGAATGATGTGTCTGACCAATTATTCAAAGTCTTCAAATGCAACAACTCCACGATAAACGACAGTTTATTGTAAGAAGTACATCCAGGATATAATTCTGTTTTCGCATCATCAAGTACTTCATAAAACCTCCTCGAATCACGATCTGCACCAGAGCGAAGATTTATCTCACCGGTCTCAAGATTCTGGATGTCAATGCCTTCAGGATCAAACCCACGTACCATTTCAGTAAGCATTTCATGCATTGGATCAGTCATCCTTGCATCAACATCCATCTGAGCTGCATCTGTATTTTGACAACGAACATATTCTTCTCCATGACGAGTCCAACTCTTATAATTTTTCAGAAATCCATTAAAGAAAAGGTGCTCCCTCACAGTATCTCGTGTGAATTGATATCTGTTAGCACATTTTCTACATGGACAACTAATATAGTCACTTTCAAATCCTCTCGTGAAGTCAATAAACTGCATAATGCCATTGAAATATTCTCTAGACGTTCAATTTGGAAGATCAATCCAACTCTTATCCATAATAATATCTGTATAACAAACATTCACACAATACTTATTACATTTACATTTTTCAAATCAACTATATTCAAAATAAATATTAACCATTTGTTTATGAACCATTGATAAAATAATAATGTAACTGAAAGCTCATGTTACCTGATTGAGCTACAAACCTGAAAGGGAGGGGAGCTGAAGGCGGTGCTGCGAGGGAGAGGAGGCAGCGAAGGGGAGCCGGAGCCAAAGGCGGTGCGGCAAGGGAGGGGACGGGCGGCGGCGGCGGCGGGGAGCTGGAGGAGAGGAGGTGGTGAGGGGACGGGGGACGGGCAGCGAGGGGGGGGGGTGTCCGGGGTCGGGGGGGGGGGGGGGGCTGTCCGAGGTGCGGGGAGGGGTGTCCGGGGTGTCGGGGGCTTGTCAGGGGTGCGGGCAGGGGTGTTCGGGGTGCGGGGGTGTCTGGGGTGCGGGGGAGGGGGGGCTGTCTGGGGTGCAGGGGGGCTGTCGGGGGTGCGGGGTGGGGGTGTCCGGGGTGCGGGGGGCCTGTCCGGGGTGCGGGGGGGGGGGGGGGGGGGGGGGGGGGCTGTCCGGGTTCGGAGGGGGGGTGTCCGAGTGCGGGGGGGGGGGGGGGGGGCTGTCCGGGGTGCGGGGGGGCTGTCCGGGTTCGGAGGGGGGTGTTCGAGTGCTGGGGGGGGGCTGTCCGGGGTGCGGGGGGCGGTCCGGAGTGCGCGGGGGGGGGGGGGGGGGGGGGGGGTTGTCCGGGGTGCGGGGAGGCGTCCGGGGTGCGGGGGGCGGTCCGGAGTGCGCGGGGGGGTGCTGTCCGGGGTGCGGGGAGGCGTCCGGGGTGCGGGGGGCGGTCCGGAGTGCGCGGCGGGGGCTGTCCGGGGTGCGGGTGCCGTCCGGGGTGGGGGGGGAGGGCCGAGAGGCCGGAGGGCGGCGACCGGAGGCCCGAGGGCGGAGGGCGGCGGCCGGAGGGCAGGCGGCGAGGGAGGGCGGGCGGCGGGGGGAGGGCGGGCGGCGGGGGAGGGCGGGCGGCGGGGGAGGGCGGGCGGCGGGGGAAGGGGGGCGGCGGGGGAGGCCGGGCGGCGGGGGAGGCCGGGCGGCGGGGGAGGCCGGGCGGCGGGGGAGGCCGGGCGGCGGGGGAGGGCCGGGCGGCGGGGGAGGGGAGGGGCGGCGAGGGAGGGCGGAGAGGGAGGGAGGGGGTTAGGGCACCGATGGAGGGGGCGCGAGGGGGGGGGGGGCAGAAGCCCCCCGTTTTTTTTTATGTAGGTTAGCGACCGCCATTGGCGGTCGCTATTGGTTAGCTTTAGCGACCGCCAATGGCGGTCACCCGAGTCTGGGGGGCTCCAATGCCCCCTTTTCTAGTAGTGCATTAAGTTAAGAACATGAAGTTAGGCCCTTGTATAAACATATGGACATAAAACCAAGTCCACACATAACCTTATGGACATGAAACCAGGTCCAAGCATGACCTTATGGACATGAATGTAGATCCACACATAACCTTATGGACAAGAAAGTGGGAACACACATACCATTGTGAACATGAAATTAGGTACACACATAAAATAATTAACTCATGGGCTATCTATCTTTACCTAATGCACTGGAGGGAGATATAGGTCCCACCCTTCATATAATCCATACATTTTTATGCCACAAGATTATAAAAAAATCATCATATCATAACTAATGAAAAGAAATGGTTTTCATAAGAATGGAATAACATGTGGGTAAGAAATAGGTTTTATAATTATTCCACCAATTCATTATATCACAACCCATGGAAAAGGAACGAGTTTCATAAAAATCTCATTATTTCACCATAACATAAACCGTGGGAAAGAATCGGGTTTCATAAAAATCTTGTCATTATAATCATATACCACCCAAAGAAAGAATAAGGATGATACCATTAGATCATATCCTTATTAAAACATAAACTATCACGACCCGTCCTCAGGGCCCGTGCTGTGACTACCCCAAGCCCGCCTTCCATAGGCCAGGGGCTGACGACTAGCACCAAAGGCGTAAATCCCGATAACTGGGAAGGCATTGCCTTTATAAAAGTAAACAAAACACCACATAGTACAAGCGGAAGTAAAACACTAAGTACAAAAGAAAGTGCTGAAAAGTAAATGGGCCAGAATACAAACCCAATTGAAAGTACAACTACAACTGAACGGAAGTACAACAGAAAAAGACAAATAGCTGGAAGAAAGGAAGCATCTCCTGGGTCATCCTCCTCGGATCCTACCTGAAGGGTAGGTACAGATAGCGCAGCTCCTGGATCGTCCACCACGGATCCTACCTGAAGGGTAGGTACAGATAGCGCAAATCCTCAATGATCTCGCCCGTCAACCCCCTCCGAGTGTCGTCTCGCCGTGAAGTCCACCTCTGGATACTGACTCGTCGTGTGATCCACCTCCGGGTACCGTCTAGTCCTCGAACACTCGGCCTCCGTCAGCTCTGCCCGTCGTCTGCAACCAAAACAACGAGGTGCGGGCATAGCCCGTGCAGGGGTGAGTATAACGATACTCAGTAAGGACCTCGAGACCCTCAAGGTCTCACTAAAACCAACAAGGATAACCACAAAGAAGATCTCAACAGATAACCTCTACTTAGGTATATGCTCATACATATACCTAAGTTATCAAGTAACTCATCTCAATCATGAGGAACACAAGGATTAAGAAATCAACGGATAACCACCACCCAGGTATATGCCCATACATATACCTAAGTTATCAAGTGACCCATCTCAATCATGAGGTAAACACAAAGGTCAAAGACTCACCTCAAACCAGGATTTTCATTATCGAAACCGTAACTGCTGAAGAGCCCCGTCTCTGGAGTGTACAGTGGTCCTGTCATGACTCCGAGGTACTTCTCACTAACCTAAGACTGCTGAGGTACTCCTCCTGTCGAGTGCCGCGAGTCAGCCACCCAAACACAGTAGTGCTTCCCGCTGGGGTATGCCACCCAAACACAGTAGTGCACACCCCCTAGTAGCCTGCAGAGGTACTCTCCGGACGAGTACCGCAGGTCTGCACTGTCACACAGGTAGTGCTCCATCCGCCATGGGTCTGCACCCAAACAAAGTAGTGCTCCATCCATTGGGCTAATCGACTCACTCCAAGTCGAGTCGGTCAAACAGTCGTCAGGTCTCAGTCGGCTACACGGTCTCCGTACTCTGCACGCTCGTCTCTGGGAGGGTCCACTCCACGAGCTACAGGTCAATACTCCAAGTATCTCAAAGTCCCACGAAGAAGTATCTCAAAGGACCGCTTCGTCATAGGGGTCTCAACGCAACAGACAGCGCGTCAATCGGACGCCCGGTCTGTGAGTTATTAGCCTTTTCCTCCTAGGGGCCCGGTTGGTTTCGTGAGCGAACCAACCTGGCCGTATCTCAACTGTACCCCAAACTCTCATAGGGTATCCTCATAGGGACCGTTTCTCAACGTGATCACCAACGCCGCTGACGGTTCATCAAACGGACGTCCGGTCTGAAAGATATCAGCTTTTCCGTTCCAAGGGTCTGGTTGGATTTCGGGTACAATCCAACCCGGCCACTATCAAACAGCAACCAAAACTCAGGCGAAGTATGCCAAAAGTTTCGTCACATCAAGAAGAACTCAACAAGATAGACGGCGCGTCAATCGGACGCCCGGTCTGTGAGTTATTGGCTTTTTCGTTCCAGGGGCCCGGTTGGATTTTGTGAGCGAACCAACCCGACCACACTCCGATGACGTCCAAACCTCGAGTGGAGTAAGCCAAAAGTTCCATATCATCAAGAGAAATTCAACGAAGTCGACGGCACGTCAATCAGACGTCCGGAGCTCAAGATATGAGCATTTCTGCTCCGAGGGCCCGGTTGGTTTCGTGTACGAACCAACTCGGCCGAACCCAAAGTATTTTGAAACCTTGAGTGCGATATACCGAAACAACCGTCTCGATCCAAGGATCGCATCGCAACTGACGGTGCGTCGATCAGAGGTCTGTAGCCCAAGTTATGGGTGTTCGAACGGAAACAAACCGAAATGGGGGGTCTGGGCCCGGCCCGACCCGGCCCAATCCCCCCTGAGCCGGCCCGAACCGGGTCGACCCGACCCGGGTCCAGGTCCGGCCCATCTGGGCGCGGCCCGGCCAGCCGCGGCTCGGCCAACGTGGCTGATCGGAAGCCGCGGAGCGGGGGGGGGGGGGGGCTCGCCGTTGATTGAAGCCGGCGGCGGTTTGCGCCACCGCATATCCTCCGGGATCCCGCGCGGCCGTCAGATCCTTCGTGTCGCACCGCCGCGGCTTGTTTCCTCCGGCGGCGTGCTCGGGCGCCGCCGCCTCCTGGCGGCCGGACGGCTCCGGCCACCGCCCCCGGTCGCTGGCGGCACCGCGCTGGCGACCCGCGCCTCTTGGTTTTCCACGGGCCACTGGAGCTGCTCCGGTGGTCCGTTTTCAAAACCTTCTGTGCCAGCGTTCATCTCGGGTCTCGAACTTTACTGCGGAAGCTTCAAAAATACCTTGCGGCCCCGTTTGTCATCGCCCGTCAATCCGCACTTCAATTAACAAATCGCGTCATCTTTGTGGTTCTCCAGCGCGACGCGATGGCGCCGCGCCCCTTCACTGTGGCCCGACTCTGACAGCGGATTCGTTCGGCCCCAAAGGCGCGGCGCCACGCTTCTTCGTCGTGATTCTCTAAATTTCCGCACGGTGCGACGACACCGCGTCGCTTCCATTTCAAGCCACGTAGGAAACAACCAAAATAAGAAAAAGGGGAGGAGGTTCGACCGTGTTTGTGCGGTTTGACCTCCTCCATTATTTCGATAACAATTGGCCGTTAATATCGAAGAACGTCTAAAAAAAATTATTCACGGCATAAAAACCAACCCCTACCTCAAGGGTCGTTGTTCGTTGATGTTATCGCGAAAAGGCGGACGTCGATTCTTTGATGTCGTCGTAAGGGAGGAGATGAAGGTGTCGACAATCGTTGGCGTTCGTCGCTCCCGTAAAGTGCCTTCGTTCCCGGCTCGAGCTTCGTTCGCCGAAGATTCGTCGGAAAGAGAACCGTTCTTCGTGGAAGGAGGGAGCTCTTCTATTTCTCCAGAGGTTCCGCCATAAATAATATTTGTTATCCAAATATCAAAATAGATTACTCCCACTTTAAAGAAAAGCCAACCAATTCAAACTAATTCAAAAAGAAGAGTTGTGTCATTTAATTAATAGGGATATTAATTAATTGAGTTGACAAACTTAATGATAGGGAGGTGGAGAGTTTAAAAAAATAAAGAGAGGAGTTAACAAATTAATGAAGGGAAGCCTTAATGGGGTTAAGGGGAGTTATGGAAAGATCAAGGGGGGTTAAAGAATATGAAGGGGTGGGGTTCGTGTGGGCCCCACCACCCTCATAACCTCCCATGGGAAGTTGGGTAGTTACCCAACTTCCACCCAAAGCTTAAAACTACTTAGAGAAAATAAAAATTGTAGTTAAATTTTTATTTTTAACTTCACAATTATTATCAACTTCCCTCGTGTAAACGCAACTCCGAAAAAGGTGTTCCTAAGCAATTACCGGCACTGCGGTTTCATCGGTGCCCTCGGAATTCGATTCCAAGCACCGGTTCAAAAGTTAGAAATTCCCGCTCGTTCGTTTACTGAATGTACCCAAACTAAACTTTTGATAGAAATTCCGGACACACCGGGCCTCGGAATCCAGTGCCGTCAGAAACTGCGTTCTTGTAAAATCCCAGAGAAAATTAAGAAAAAATTTCCCTTGAATTTTACGGGTCTTTACATAAACAACACTAAAGGTCTTTATCATTTATGAATAGAAATTCCATAAAAAGATTATTAAAACATTCTTGAGGAGAATATCCTTTCCATTTTAAAATCACTTATTTAAAATCTAAAAATTTCCCAAATATTAAGGAAAACATTTTATTTTAAAAGAACCTTGAAAACTTGTAAAGTAAGATTCAAATAATTGAGTGGTCATGATGGTGTAAAATCCAGTTCATGTCATACATGTTAAAACAAAGATTCCTTTCACATTTTTTGTAAAAAGTCAAAACTACATTGTTCAGAAAAAGATAAGAAGATTAATTTTAAACCATTTTGTAAAAAAATAAAACATTGGTAAATATGTCTTTAAACAATCATTGGATAATAGTAAAACCTTACTTTAGATCATTTTTAGAAAACATGGGCATGGAATAAAAATGATTTTCAATTGAAGAGATCAATAAAGTCTTTTTTTCTTAAAAAAATTCTTTTGGTATCTTTAGTTCTTAAAAAGGGTAAAATGAAGGGAAAAAATGTATTCTCCACAAATAAACATAGGATAATAAAATACATGATATTTTTAAGAGGTATATCATAAAATTTCATCATTTTAAACTTAATCATAAACATTTTTAATAAATAATGATATTATAACATAAAACTTTTACCACTTTGGTAACTTTTGAATCATAAGCCCCATAAAAGAAATATACTTATATAGATATTTAAATCCCCATAATTTTCATATGAAATGTCATAAAATAAATTAATGGGTAGTATATACACTATATAAAAGAAGAAAGTGATGAGTATGGCATGTATGACACGAAAATAAAAGTGAGACGAAAATCCCTTACCATTTTGGTAATCTTTTTAATTATAAGAAACATTAAAGGATAACATAAAATAAAAATTTAAATTTCATGAAAATAAGTAAATTCATGATATAAAATATAAAATGGATAGTATATACACCACACAAAAGAAATTAGTGGTGAATATGACATATGTATCCCATAAATAAAAGAGAGACCAGAAATCCCAAACCTCCAGTCTCAACTTTCTTCGTATACGTTCAAACCTCCTATGTAAAAAATATAGGTTTATTATACATTTATTACAGAATAATAATCATATATAACATACCATATATGATTTAATTATGACCTTTTATTACCCATTTATTAATAATTCTTTGTTAAAATTACGTTTCAGGTAATAACTGCTTCATTTTTCATATATGTTTTGGTTCAGTATTTTTAGTCATTTTACTTTGATCATGGTTTCATAATATATATAATGTTAATAATTATATAAATATAATATATATTCATTATAAATTTATTTAGAGTAATATATAAAATTTAGATATAGAAATTTAATTACACCGTTCATGGAGACGTTAGACCGAACATACGTATGAATGCTACTTCCATTTTCTCGATGGAAAAAATAAAAGAAAATTAAACATTAATGATCATTTATAGAGTCATTTTTATATCATAAATACCATATATATATTCATTAAATATATCCTCATTACCATCTATATCAAAATAAAATGAAAAACGCATCACATCGCTTTGTGAAGGTGGTAGTCCACACATACGCACAAACGACATTATCATTTTCCAATAGTTTGGAAGGAAAGAAGGTGAATGAGATATTATAATTATATAAGTATAATTATTTCATAAATATTATATAAATATGTTAAATAAATCATTAGATCCATACTTTAGAGTTGGTTATGGAAAACTAATTACACCGGTTCATGAGGTGGTAATCCCTCATACACACGATCGACAATTTCATTTCTCATTTGATGGAAGAGGCAATGGATATGGGATATTCTATTAATATAATAACATATAATTATATGGGAGATAATTATTTTATTATATCATAATATTTAGATAATATTTTAATGATTAAGAAGAAAAAATAAAATAACAATGCTCGGTTAAGAACGATACCTCTTCTTCAGACAACCTCCTTAGGTTAACACCAAAAGCCATCTTAGAAGGGGTTAATAATAAAAATAAAGACTCTAGGATATAGACAGGGAGGTAAGAAAAGTATTTGTGTAGTTATTTTATGAACCAAAAGGATTTTATAGTGTGAAGAGAAGAGGATAAGGAATGTCCTTTTATAAGTGGGGACAGGAACCCACTTGGAAACTACTTGAAAATTTCCCAAAAGAACCCAAAATGATAAATTCATTTCCAATAAAAATACATTAAAATGATGTTAAATTATAAGTATAGATATTATAATGTTTAAATATGTCCATTAAATAGTATTTAGTCAAGTTTTATTATAAAAATTACCCCTATATTTTGGTTTAACCCCCGATAAACCTGTTTTAACCTTAACCATAGTAATAAATTTTTACTATGCTTACTATTCATTTTGACCAAAAATTAAGTTAAACTTATTATATAATATTAATTATGTTTATTATAAATATGAAATCCATTTTTAAAAATTCCATTTACAAAAGTGTCAAAATTTAATTTAAAATTAAACCCACTGATGTGATGAAAAAACGACTTTTCAAAGAGAAAATTTTCTTAAGTATAGAAAGTTTTAATATAAAAAATCAAAATTAATTTGATTAAAATGATGTAAATTGAATTAATAATAACATAATTTAACTAATTTAACTTTTAAAACCATATTAAAATAAAATGGATCTTGTAAATACTTTAAACAAAGAGGTATTTTTTAATAAAAATCGATATTTTTTATTATTCATCAGAAAATTAATCTTTTCAAAAAATTATCAAAAATTCACTCAAAGATAATTTTTATATATAGATTTTAAAAAATAAATTCTATTTTAAAAAATAAATTTTATTTTATAAAATAAATTTTCCAATAGTGGTAAAAATTACTTTTAATATTTATTCCCAAAAAGCAATAAAAACATTTTTTGAGAAAAAGGTATTTTCAAAGCATATGAAGACTATTAAAAATTAAGTAATTTTTATCAATATGTTTTATTTATATAAAACCATTATAATTAATTATCAAAATTTGTTTATTCCTATTCATACCACCAGATTTAACAACTAGGTTATAATGATCTTGTTTAAATAATAATACTAATAGTATATCACAGTTCGTTAAAAATTGGTGTTGCGTGTAACACAAGCTATCGAAAAAATTAAATTTATTTAGAAAAAAAATTCATAAAATATTAGGGTGTTACATCCCTGTTCCTTACTTACTTACCGAGATTTCATAACCTAGGGATTCATGGTATTCCTAGAATCACCTTGGATCACTTAATTATAAGGATGAGAATAATTCTGATGAGATCACCCCATCAAAGCATAGGATGCCTAAGAAACATGTGATGCATCTCCCGAACCAAAATTTGGAGCACTATGAAAATAACTATAAACATGTCTCATTTGATTATAGTTATAAAAATCTCTAGGCAGTTCTATACAATCTCGCTTATTATGGGAAATAGAGCCACATTGAAAATAATTGGGTTTTATGTTGGGTCAAGGAGGGAAGTTAACCAATACTGTGGCCTAATTCTGAGACACTCCATTGACTTAGAAGTTGGTTTCTCTCTTTTTATTATTACTATATTTAATTTCCTACTTGTTCCAATTGTGATAAACACACTCCCTCTAGCCAAGTTTTCAGAAATATCTCTTTACACCACTGTTTCTCTATTTACCATTTCTATATAGTCAATAATACACAAAAAAACTACGTTAGAGTGAATCTACAATTGCATCCCATACTCAAATATGCATTCCTTCAAGGATTAACTAGCATAAATTTTCAATAAAAAGTAGACTAAATTCATAAAATTATATACACACTCTATGATGGATAGATTATATTGTTTCAATATGAAGAAATAAATTATTCTTATAATTATGAACATGTGAAGGTAGAATTATTTGTTAAAAAATTACTCAAATTCCTACCATGTAATTCCTTGGCCGACTTTAGATTGAGTATATAAATCCCACCACTAGAATGAAATGTATTCCAACATATAGGTTGATAACTTAACTTTTAGCTCAGTCAGTGTGCCTAAGAATTCAAAGATTCGATTCATCTGATTCAGCCACACCTCTGCTTTTTTTGGCTTAGAAACCTCCCAAAATATGGGTGGATTCTATTTTTGAAACTAAATAGAGTGATCCACTTGTATGAATTCATCATTCCCATTTCCTTTATTTATATCTTTAAAATATTTAACAAT
Organism: Viscum album; assembly: GCA_963277665.1. Taxonomy (NCBI): domain Eukaryota; kingdom Viridiplantae; phylum Streptophyta; class Magnoliopsida; order Santalales; family Viscaceae; genus Viscum; species Viscum album. Next base: position 177,453,509 of record OY728141.1, on the reverse strand, counting down.
TATTTAGACCATTTTTGGTTCACTCATGGCTTGGGTGTGACCACATTTTCAGCAGCTTCCTCTTGTTGATTCTCATGAAATCTACCTAGTTCTATTCTCTATAACCAGAAAAAAAAACTTCATTTAGTCATAACTCACTAGAAACTAAAGGCTTAGTAAATTTCTATATCATTATAAGCAATAAGCATAACAACCATCAATTCCAAAATCCACCATTTTACCCATTTTCATAAATCATAAAACTCAAAATGAACATTATTTCCCTAGTGGGAAGTCTCACTAACAATGCATGATATGAAGCACTCATCGGATAAACCCCTGATGATGAGATGATAATACACCTAGAAGTGTTTTAGAATACTTTTACCTAGACACCCTGGTAACTTAAAGTTCAATATTAAAAGGTTAGCTATGTCTTTTTAAGCTATACATTTCAATTTTTGACACTCTGATCTCCTTTCCACCATCCTAAGTGGCATATGGACCGACCAATACTAATACCATTTGTAACATCCCACCCCAACTCATTGGCTTGAGAAGATATAGAGTTCCACTAACCTTAGATGATATCCCTAAGACTCCAAAGGCTGACAATAAATTCTAAGGGATTAGGAATACATCAGGGGGAAAATTTACCTTTAAAGAAACATCTAAACAACATAAAATATAAACATAAAATCCTCTCATGACGCATGAGTATAAATAGTACAACCCAGACATAAAACTGAAAAAATAAAACATCAGGGAGACAACAGAACATTGTATAAAAAAATGAAAAAACCCAAGACATTATGACCAATACATCCAAGATATAATGCCCAGATACCACCCGAACAAGCTCTAATCTCCAAGCTCCAACACCACTTCCATGTCCAATGTATCAAGATGCATCGCTAGAGAAATAAGATATCTTCCCTTTCCATGTGTCTCGATATATAACATCTCCAAACGCACCAAAGTTGCCAAGTAAGGGATGAGTATAAACTCAGTATGCATTACCCAACACAACTAAAAAAATGCACCTATGGTCACATATATATATCCACAGTTTTTAAAATTGTTGTTATAGATAGCCTATTTTCATAGTTTAAAAGAAACTATGGTCATATATCACCTCAAGTCAATCTATTACCATGGTTTATATAAATCGTGGTAATAGGACCACCTACAACCATAGTTATCTGGATCTGTGGTGGTAGAGGACTGTAGGAAAATGGAAGGAAACACTAATTTTACATGGGTAAATGGCAGGAATCCCTATTTCTATAGTTTTTTTTAAAACCATAGTGGTAGAGATGGATATTTCCACAATTTTAAAAAACCATGGCCATAGAAATACTTATAATGGACTACAATCATGGTTTTGAAAAAAATGTGGATGTAGATAGGGATATTGCAATTTTTTTTAAAATTGTGGAAATAAAAACTTTGGGAATGACCTATGACCACAATTTGGATAAACCGTGGTAGTAGGCCTTTATACAGACACAATTTCAAAAAATCATGGCAATTGGCTTTCCATATTTTTTTTAAATATTAACAATTATAATTAAATATAATCATATTGATATATATATATATATTTATTAATACATATAATAGATCTCAATGTAGTGGTAAAGTGTTAGGACCATCTGTGAAGTGGTGGTGGGATAAAAACCCAGCAGTGTGATTCTAATTTTTAAATCCCATGTCATAGTTTTATAAACTATGGAAATAAGTGTAACCTATGGCCATGGTCCATGTGGACTATGGACGTATCCATCCTATGACAATAATTTTTGAAACCATGGAAATAGCCACCATTGGCATATCCTATTACCACAGTCCATGTTGACCATGGAAATAGCATAAGGCTACTATTTGAAACTGTAGACATAGTTGGACACTATGGCCATAGGTAAGAAATTTATTATAATGACTCTGATGATCACAATTTCTAAAACCATGGTCATACCCTATGACCATATTTTTGGCACATATTGCCACAATTTAAAACTATGGAAATAGGAAAATTTTCTACTTGTGAAAATAATTCCCAAAACACTCCACTAGGACAAGAACCGATTAACACATTTTATATAAAATTGGTGGAAAACAATTAAACAGTTTATATAAATTCAATAAAGAAATCCAAATGGAAAAACTATAAACAAGCTTATTTCTATCTATTCCCATTTGGAATAACCTTTCACATGTCACACACACACCCATCCACATACACATAACCATACACTCAAGCTTTGTGTTACCATTAACAGTGGTAATCCATGACCATAATCCGTCCAACCTTAACAGTGGCACTTCCGACCAAACTCGTTCACCTTAAACGCATGCTAATCCAATCATGCCAAATTCCATGCCAAATCATTTTCCACAAAACAACATTCCTTTGAAAACATTTTATCATACACATTGATTTCATAAAAACCATTTCATAATTTTAAAATCATCATTTTAACATTGTAAGTAGATAGGGGTTTTCTAAAAGCCATGCAATTTTCCAAAAATCTCCAAAACACACCTAAAAAAGTTTCCTTCATAAAATCACCCAATGAGACCATAGAAAATCCAAGAAAACCAATTTAAGAAAACTAATCCTTCAAGTTATAGAATAGAAGAGATGAGAGAGAAGTCACCTAACTCTAAACAGATGATGAAAATGAAGAACTACACTAAGAACTTCTAGATCCAGAATAACAACACCTTCCATTCAACAAATCTAACAAGATTCCATCACACTTCACATCCCAGCACATAACTTTATCCACAATGAACTAGATATATAGTTATTAGAGAGTGAAGAAGAGTATATATAATAATAACAAGGGATATGAAGGGCTTACTGATGTTTTGGGATCTCCAACACACTTCGATTCCTCCAAAAGTCTCTCCCAGATCAATAGGAATCACCTTGGGAGCCTAGGGAGGAAGGGGTGTTTGAGACCCTAGAAGAATTAGAGACTAAAGAGGGTTACACGAATTAATAAAAATTAAATCCATAGGTTAGATGAGAAACACCAAACCATGACACAACCTTCATCACCATGATGCATAAGTGCTGACATATGACATACTATGAAACAATGCAAATAACCACGCCGTATCTTACCTGGTCAACTCTACATCCAAAAAATATGATATGAGATACATCATAGATCCTATAAATTAGGAAAGGTCCTATGGAATGATCCCCTACAACACAGTGCATCTAGAAAGTAACTTACACTATAGTTTACCCATTACACTACAGGGGTACCAAAATTGGAAGAACCACCCAACTCACCACCTCAGAGCACTATGCACAACCTACTCCTCCATGCCGCATCATTCAACCAGCTTAAACCACAACCTTACTTTACTGTGAATCCATGTCAAAAATGGCAGTGGCTCCCAAACCTTTCTTCCTAGAACCCTACGCCATAGCTGGGATCTCTATGTCGTATCCTCAAAAGGCCCATGCTGCAGTCCATGCTCCAAGGTGCAACCTTTCAAAAATGGTAGAACCCCTTAAAAACCCTATAGGAACTCCCAAAACTTACCCAAGAACTATATAACTTGAAAAATATACTAAAAAGGGTAAAGTACCTTAAATTGAGGGTGTTACATTCTCTCCACCATTGGTCTTTCCGTCATTGGAAAGTGGAAAACTAGGGTTGTTTCAGAAGAGCTTAGGTCGCTGCTCCTATATTTCCTTTTCATGCTCCCACATCTCTTCCAAAATCTAACCATGTTTCCATTAAACTTGTACCAAACCAATGATTTTCCCATGAAAGAGATTCTCTTTCCTATCCATAATCCATACCGGAACATGAATGAACATATAATCCAGTTTAATACCAGTATAGTCTCATTGAATCATATGGTTATGATTAGGGATACTTATTCAATTGGGATACATGAAATACATTGTACATAGAATTGAACCTTGACGGTAAAGTCAATTGATAATCCGCATCACTCCCCATTCAAGTGTCTCAAAAGGGATAATGTGTTGAGGATAAAACTTGACTTTTTTACTAAAACGATGATACCCTAACCTTGGAGAGATTCTTAAGAAAACATGATCAACCACCTCAAATAATAAAGGTCATTGATGATGATCTACATAAGATTTATGATGAATTTGAGACATCACTATTCTCTTTATGATCATCTGAATATTCTCTATTATCTCATGCAGTAGGCTAAGTTCAATAAGTGAAGTCTTACCCATTTCAACCCAATAAAGTGGAGAAAGATAAGGATGAACATACAATGCTTCGAAAAGAACCATATATATCGAGGTCTGATAATAGTTATTATATGAGAAATACACTAATGGTACAAGATCCTCCCATGATCCTCCAAAATCCATCACACAATATCTAAGAATGTCTTCCAATGTTTGGATCATCCATTTAAATTGTCCATATTTTTTAGGATAATAAGTTTTCCTCATGGTCAGATGAGTTCTAGGGTATTTCTAAAAGGACTTCCAAAACCAAGATATAAACTTAGGGTTCCTAGTAGAAATAATTAGAATTGGAATTCCATGCATCTTCACAGCTTCCCAAATTTAGAGTTTGAACAAATATTCCACCACATTGGATTCACAAACAGGGATTAAGTGAGGTGAATTCATAAGCCGATCCAAAATCAACCATATAGAATTGTGTTTTTGAACCATTATTGATAGACCTATCACAAAATACATCACTATCCATTACCATTTTTACACAAGAATTTGTAAAGAGAGAAACATACCCACTGGTTCTTGGTGCTCCACCTTGACATGCTGATTGGTGAGACATCTTGAGATATACTCTACCACTTTCCTCTTCATGATAACCCGATTTTTTTTTCTCTTGGTGATTTATACATCTTTTGGATACCCAAATGAATAACCTATATTGAATAGTGGTATGTAGAAAGATATAGTTCCTGATAAGTTGGAGGTACTATAATTCGATCTCTAAAAGACAACATTGATTTCCCATTTAGTGTTCATCCCTCAATGATCTCCCCACTATTGAGTTTTGAACTCATAGTTAAACATTCAAGAATAGATGTTTGATATTCTCTAACATGATCAACCAAATCAGGAACAAGAGAAACCAGGAATAAAACTGCAACATCACCTTGCTCCACACAATCTAAATTCATATTAGCTATGAATGACATTAGATTCCATTAATCTAAATCCACTTTAGCTAAATAATTATATGATTTCCTGTTCAATTAATATGTTATAAAATTTCCTTTTCCCAGTGTATACTTCAAGACAAATTCAAACATCTATAGATATTTCAACCATCTGCATTGCCTTAAATTTAAATACCTTTGTGAGAAAATGTGTTATAATATTTTATGATATATGAACTCCATAAATTTCTCACAAAAAAGATAGTGGTTCTATGTCTTTAATGCATGAACTAAAATAACTATTTACAAATCATGTTCTAGATAGTTATTCTCATGCACCTATAACTTTCATGAGCCATAAATAATGACATGATATCCCAACATGAGAACACAACCCAACACAGCTCTCGATGCATCACAATAGACCACATACCCATGTTTTAACTTTAGTAATATAAGGATATGTGTTGATGTTAGTTGAACATTAATCTCTTAGAAAAATTTCTAGTAGTCATGTCTCTGTTGGAAAGGAACACATTTCCTTATCAAAGATATAATTGGTGAGTAAAGACGTGAAAATTCATGTATAAAGCATTGGTAGTATCCTACTAAGACAAGAAAACTACATATCTCAAAACTATTCTTCAGTGGTTACTAAGATATAACAAATTCTATCTTTTCAGGATCTATATGAACTTCTTTTCTAGAAATTAAATGACCAAGGAAACATAAATCTTGTATCCAAAAATCACACATAGAAATATTCACATAAAGGTGATGTTCCTACAAGATTCCCAACACTATAAGTTTTGTTCATGATCGACCTTTATTTGAGAATACACCAAAGAAATAAAGATACCAGAAATATACCTCAATGAACACCACCACAAAGAAATCAAGATACCTGAAAGATTCGATTCATTAATTAAATAAACATTAATAGTGCATTTGTATGACAAAAGGGTATAACCACATATTCATAATAACCATAATAACTCTTGAAGGCTATTTTCGGAATATCCTCCATCTAAACTCATAGTTGGTGATAGCCTAATTGTAAGTCAATTTTAGAGAACCAGTGAGCTCCCCTCAATTAATCAAATAGATCATTGATTCATGGAAGTGAATATTGATTATTTATCATAACTTGGTTGAGATTATGATAATCCACACAAAGCTTAATATTTCCATCCATATTCTTTATAAAAAGAATTGGTGCTGCCCACAGGGACGTGCTTTTTTAAATGAACCCTTTGCTTTCCAATTCATTTAGCTAGAATGTCATTTCCTTCAATTATATTGGTGATATTCTATAAATGGAAGTGAAATAAGAATGGTCCTTAGTAAGATATTAATAATAAATTCCACTTTTCTTTTGGGTGGGAAACCAAATAAATTATTTGGGAAAACATCAAGAAATTGGTCAATGATAGTTGGAAAATCTTTATGTATGGCCTCATTAATGGATTCCAAAGTAAGAAATACCAACTGATAAGATATAGTCCCAACCATTGGTACTAAAGGTTATTATCTACTTTAATTTATGTCCCAATCTCATTTAAAGAGATGCTTAACACCATCAGAAGATATAAAACTAATTTGACAGGAATAACAATTGATGTGAGCCATGAACGATGTCAACCAATCCATTCCCAAAATTAGGTCATAGATATCCATTTATAGAACTGAGAAATACCAAGAAAATTTAATCCCATCAATAGTTATCGCACACTCTATACACCTAGAGGCTCGACACACTCATTGTCCAAGAGGTGTTTCAAGTTTAATAGAAGACATCATCTCAACATGTAAACCCATATCATCTACCACACGAGAAATAATAAAAGAGGGGGATGCACATGTGTCAAACAAGGATTGAATAAGGGTATAATTCAAATGAATCATACCACATATAGTCTAAGGACCAGATTGATCAACCACGATTATTTTATCAATACCATAAATTTTCTTAGTAGCTCCTCTATGTTCCTTACTTACTTACTGAGTCTGCATAACCTGAGGAGTCATGGTGTTCCTGGAATCATCTTGGCTCACTCAATTTCGAGGAACATAATTATTATGATGAGACCCCCCATCAAATTATAAGATATCTGAGAAACATGGGATGCATCCCCTGCACCAGAATTTGGAGCATTGTGATAATAACACTGAAGATGTCCCATCTAATTATAGTTATGAAAAGCTCTATGTGGTTCCTTATAGTCTCTCTTGTTATGGGAAGTAGTGCCACATTGAAAACTTAAGTTACAAAGGATCAAATAACTACTGAGAAGGGGGGGGGGGTTGAATTAGTTGCTCACTTTTTATAAGTTTTAATATTTTTCAAAACATAACCCCTGTAACCTGTTAATATTTATTTCCTTATCATCTTTTAGTAAATACTCATGCATGAAAAAGTATGAAATCAAGTAAATCACATAAGATCTAAAAGGTTAGTCCTCGTCGTGAGAACCTATATCCTTGGCATAACCACTCCCATGGGTCTATGAAAATTCACTATTATGAAGATCTGAATACAACTTATGATAACTCCTGTTAGACATCTTCTATCTCCCGATAGGAATGATTATACTGAATACCGCTAGTTTACAATGTTTTATTATAAAACAATTGATCCAAATGACATGTGATTATCATGGAGTGTGACAAAAACAAATATTTCCTAAGTTAAAATGCAGTATAGTGGTCAACCTAGGTTTTCTACAGAGAGGAGCACCCAACAATCAAGCTATCACCTTAAAAATTGAGAAATAAGTGGAGGTTTTTTTTGAAATTTTTTGATTTAGAAAACAAACTAAAGTAACAAAACAAAAGAAAGAAATGAAGAAAAATATTGAAAACAAATTAACAAAGAAAAATATTGAAAACAGTTATATTAATTGGGTGATCAGATTGGGATCAGTTTTTTAATTACAATGCTATCATAGTTCCAATTTATCCAATTCCCTTATACTAAGACGATTAAAGTGAGATTCCAAGATCGCTTCCTCTCACTTCCTTGGTCAATGGTGATGGTGAGAGTAAACCTTACCAAGATCTCAGCTTGATCTACTCTCCTTCCTATGTGTGAAAAAGTTCCATAAAATATCCTCAATTGACTTAGTCAATTCCTGATTGAGTCTTGTTTATCCCAAAAAATCAAGAATATCCACTACCCCTCCCACACGTATCGACGATCTCTGAGTACTTAACCACTAAGACCTGATCTATTCCATTGTATATAGACCAGAACCTAATGGAGGGTGAAAATGATATTTGACCAAAGTAATAAAAATAATAGAATTTAAAACCAAATACGATTGTATTTGATAATAAAAACTACTATTATAAATTGAAACCAACTTTGAAAAAGATATAAAGAAACTATGGTCTTAGATCACCTTAGGTTAGTCTATTACCATAGTTTATATAAATCATGGTAATAGGCCCACCTACATCCATAGTTATGTGGATCTGTGGTGGTAGAGGACCGTGGGAAAATGGCAGGAAAAACTAATTTTACACAGGTAAATGGAAGGAATCCCTATTGTTATAGTTTTTTTAAAACCATGGTGGTAGAGATGGATATTTCCACAATTTAAAAAAACCATGGAAATAGAAATATTTATAATGGAATACAACCATGGTTCTGAAAAAATGTGGCTATATATAGGAATATTGCAATAATTTTTTAAAATCGTGGAAATAAAATTTTTGGGAATGATCTATGACCACAATTTGGATAAACCGTGGCAGTAGGCCTTTATACAGCCACAATTTCAAAAAATCATGGCAATTGGATTTTGGTAATTTTTTTTAATATTAACAATTATAATTAAATATAATAATATTGATATATATATATATATATTAATACATATAATAGATCACAATGTAGTGGTAAAGTGTTAAGACCATCTGTGAAGTGATGGTGGGATAAAAACCTGGAAGTGCGATTTTATTTTTTAAATCCCATGCCATAGTTTTATAAACTATGGAAATAAGTGTAACCTATGGCCATGGTCCATGTGGACTATGGCAATATCCATCCTATGACAACAATTTTTGAAACCATGGAAATAACCACCATTGGCATATCCTATTACCACGGTCCACGTGGACCATGGAAATAGCGTAAGGCCACCATTTTAAACTGTGGCCATAGTTGGACACCATGTATATGATTTAAAATATGGCCATAGGTAATACATTTATGTTAATGAATTTGATGATCATGATTTCCAAAACCATGGTCGTACCCTACGACTACAGTTTTGGAACATATTTCCATAGTTTAAAACCATGGAAATAGGTGAATTTTCTAGTTGTGAAATGACTTCCCAAATCACACCACTAGGAAAAGAACCAATTAGAACATTTTATATAAAACTGGTGGAAAAAATTAAACAGTTTATATAAATCCAATAAAGAAATCCAAATGGGAAAACTATAAACAAGCTTATTTACATCTATTCCCATTTGGCATAACCTTTCACATGTCACACACACACCCATCCACATACACATAACCATACACTCAAGCTTAGTGTTACTATTAACAGTGGTAATCCATGACCATAATCTGTCCAACCTTAACGGTGGCACTTTCGAACAAACCCGTTCACTTTAAACACATGCCAATCCAATCATGTCAAATTCCATACCAAATCATTTTCCACAAAACAATCTTCCATTGAAAACATTTTATCATACACATTGCTTTCATAAAAACCATTTTATAGTTTTAAAATCATCATTTTAAGATTGTAAGTGGATAGGGGTTTTCTAAAAGCCATGCAATTTTCCAAAAATCTCCAAAACACACCTAAAATAGTTTCCTTTATGAAATCACCCAATGAGACCATACAAAATTCAAGAAAAACCATTTAAGAAAACTAATATTTCAATTTATAGAATATAAGAGATGGGATAGAAGTTACATAACTCTAAACGGATGATGAAAATGAAGAAATACACTTAGAACTTCTAGATACAGGCTCACAACACCTTACCTTCAATAAATCCAACAAGATTCCACCACACTTCACATCCTAGCACATAAATCTATCCATAATGAACTAGATATATAGTTATTAGAGAGAGGAGAAGAGTATATCTAATAATAACAAGGGATATAAAGGGCTTACTAATATTTTTGGATCTCCAACACACTTTGATTCATCCAAAATTCTCTCCCGGATCAATGGGAATCACCTTGGGAGCCTAGGGAGGAAAGGGTGTTTGAGACCCTAGAATAATTAGAGACTAAATAGGGTTAAATGACTTAATATAAATTAAATCCATAGGTTGGATGAGAAACAACAAACCATAACACAACCTTCATCACCATGATTCATAAGTGCTGACATAGGACATACTACGACACAATGCAAATAACTATGTTGTAGCCTACCCGGTCAACTCCACATCCAAAAAACATGACATGAGCTACATCATAGATTCTATAAATTAGGAAAGGGACTATGGAATAATCCCCTACACCATAGTGCATCTAGAAAGTAGCTTACACTATAGTTTACCCATTACACTCCTGGGGTACCAAAATTGGAAGAACCTCCCAACTCACCCCCTCATAGCACTATGGCGCAACCTACTCATCCACAACACATCATTCAACCAGCTTACACCACAACCCTACTTTATGGTGCAGCCATGCCAAAAATGGTAGTGGCTCCCAAGACTTTCTTCCTAGAACCCTACGCCATAGCTGGTATCTCCATGTCGTATGTAAGAACCGAGTTCTTCTTTTGAGGTACAATTTCTTTTTTTTTTCCTTTGAATTGTTTTTAAGAAAACAAGGGAAATTTGGGAGAAGTACTGGAATCATGGGATACATGCCATGTATTACTAAGCACACACCATGTAGTTTGACCATGTATTATGGGAATACATGGTGTGTGGGCATGTCGGCAAGAAAGATAGGAAAAACCAACTACACGTCGTGTACTTCTAAGTACACGCTGTGTAGTCATGTAGACAGGTTCTGGAATGTAAGTTGGTGGAAGTCAGCCACCAAATGAATAGTAAAATGATATACACATTGTGTATATGGACTTACATGCCATTTAATTTGTGTTTTTTTTCTTAAAATGGGAAGTATCCTCATTCTTCTATCATTTGGACAGAAGGCTCGCCTGGGGAATTCAAGAGGAGCGCCGAAACTTCAACCTCTTCCCGATTGATCATCCGAACTCTGAATCAATCACCGTCAGTCTCGTTTGAACCCAATCGGTAAGATCTAAATTACTATTGAGTTGTTCTTAGTTATTTTAGTTCTCAAATAAGTTATTTAAGGTTGAGTAATTATCCATGTTTCATAGATCTATACCATTCTAGCTTGAATTGGAAGTCAAGGCTGGATGAGGAGAGTCATACTACAATGAGGTAGGTGTTCTCGTGCCTCTTGTTAAATGTTGAGGTGTTTATATGTGTCGTTGTGTCGTGAAACCATGTTTAGGGTGTATCTTTGAAAGAAAATTGATCCTTATTATTATTTAATGTTGTTTTAGTCATGAATTCAATGAATTAAAGCATATTTAGATTCATTGTTGGTTAAGGGACACCCTGTGGGTGCGTTTCCCTTGGATAATTTGTTTGGACATTTCATCCTAGTATGTCTATGGGCATGCCTTCGTTTCCATTTTAGGGTTGTTTAAAATGAAATTGATTATTATCTGCAATTTCAATTGTGTATTATTTGTAAGTGTTTGATTATAACTTTGGGATTGTGTTTCCCCTTTTCCATGCAATTTTGTTGCTTGTTTAAGCATGTTGTAATGTTTTATTGAATTTTAATGAGTAAATAGTAAATAGCATTGGGTGATACATGGGTTCAGCTTAGAATGTTGTGAACAGACTTGCATGACTATTGTACCTTTCACCTTGGGTGACACATGGGTTCAATTTAGAACACCATGGATAGACTCGGGAGGCTTTTGATTTATATGTCATTGGTGACACTTGGGTTCCCTAGTAGGACCACCAAGGATGGACTAAATTGACATGATCTTATATTACACAGAGTGATACCTTGGGGCTCCCTAGTAGGACCACTGAGGACAGACTCATAGGATATTGGTAGAATTACACCTGTAGTGATACTTGAATTCCAACTTAGGAATCTCAAGAACGGACTCGAGTTATACTTAAATGATGGAATGGAATGAATTGTGACATGTCTACTAAGACAAAGCACAATCTTGGATTCAGACTTCACTTACTTATTAGAAGGTATTTTGAGGCTTCTATTGTTCTTACTTTGCTATGGTGAATGTTAGGATTAGGCCGAATTATGAGACTTAAATACTTCAGGTAAATGAATTAATAATGAATATAGTAAACTCTATAAATGAATGTCAGTACTTTTAGGGTTGTTTACATTTGAGTACCTTCTAGTTTACTACATTTCATTATTATATACTACTACTGCATATACTCACTGACATATTGGAACAGACCTTAGGTGGTTGCCTACTGAGATTTATTTCTCACACCCTGTTTGGGCATGTTTTTGGGCCCAAACAGACTATGTTTCTATAGGTGTTAATAGGGGAAAGGCTCCTTATACTGGTACTTGATTACTGCTTAGGAGAAGGAGAGCATGGGACCAAGCCAAGGATTGTGATGCTACTGAGTTTCATTTTGTTTTACCATACTTTGGTATTATATTGTACTTGATTGTAGTGTATCATGATTTCATTATTTTCTTAGAACACGTAACATGATGCATCATTCTGATATTATATACCTTATGGTTTTCTTTACCTTTCAGTTTTTCATTGTTTACTTCAGTTGCATGATGTTTACTACTTCTTCTATTATTATTATTATTATTATTATTATTCATTCTGCTGTGTTACACTCTGCCAATTAGAGAATAGTTTCCCCACTATCACACTCTAGGCCCTCTCTACTAGTCGGAAGCCTCTGGCATTTGGGGAAATGCGCTTGAGGCCATGTGGCCAACCGGGTATGGGGCACCAGTTGAGTGGCTTCCGGACCCGGGACGTTACAAAGTGGTATCAGAGGGTTTCTTTTCTAATTTGTCTTACTGTTTAGCAACAATAGACTAGAATAAGAAGGATATGGAATTTGGTAATTAACTGTTCCTGGGAGTAGCTACCTCGCGTACAGGGAAAAGCCAAATTTCCTCAAATTAACTTGTGATTTTTAGATCTTGAGCTATTATAGTTAATTCGATTTCACTATTGGGTGACACACTTGTTTTATGATGTTATTATTGATGTTATTGTGGTTCTATTTTTGTTGAAACTCGATGATATGAGGGCGTACCATCTCATACATCATATAGGCACTTGTTAGAAATCACATCTCATGCATACTTGCCATGCCATTTAGGGAGCATTATTAATGAATGTTGTTGTGATAATAGCTTGATAGATATGCTTGTTGTTGTGATAAGTGTATTAGTACGTGACATGGTTTGGATTTAATGGGCGCCAAAATTTGGTTCCTGAGGTGTATGGGCCCTCTTGGATCAAAATTTAGCGAATCATGATTCAAATTTTTATAGATAATTGTGCTATGATATGTTATGATTGGGTTTCAAAATTTGATTTGTGAGGAGCATGGTCCCTCAAAGATTAGAATTTAGCATCCCACTAGTTAGCTTTTTTGAAGAACATAGGTTTTTTGGGAAATATGAAGATTCTGTCCTGAAAAACCTAGTATACACGACATGTAGTTTAGCCTTACACGCCGTGTGTTCTTCCTATATGGGGAAGAAGGTGTTCCAAGTTTTAAGATGAACACTCCATGTACCATGTGTACACACTGTGTAGTATCTGACCATGTAACGGGTAGTGTGAGAGGAAACATGATCTGTTGAGTTTTGATCAGAACACGTTGTGTACTTATAGTACATGCTGTGTAGCTTACCCAAGCAGAACCCATGTGGACCTGGCCATGTGGGAGTATAGGTCCAGGAGGGAAGACCTAAGTGCACACCATGTTTATTCCCAACACTACGTGTACTTAGGACCTTTACATGACAAAAAAGGCAGAGTTACATGCCCATGTTAAATTTTAAAAGGCACACGCTGTGTGTCATAATGACACGTCGTGTAGCTGGGATTGATACACACCCAGGTTGGCGGTAGAACACAACCATGTGAGAACTTAAAAGGTACACACTGTGTATCGTGAATACACACTATGTAGTCTCTTTTTGAGAAAATTTTGAGGATATTTTCCTATTTTGTTCTTGGAACTTTTAAACGGCAACCTTGACCATGAGTTTTGAACTAAGGCGTGTTCTTGACCTTGTAGAGTCATGCCACTGTGATTACCACAAGTTCTACGCCATGAGAGTGATGATGATCATACTCTAGAGATGGTATTCCATGGGCTACCGATGGAACCTCCAGTTGTGCCAATTGTGGCACTAGCTGTTATACCGGACATAGGTGTAGATGCACAGTTCCGTGAAGGTTTTGTGAGGTTCATGCAGACCTTTCAGGGAGCACCATAGGCTACCACATCTATTCCAAAGCTTACTCATATATTCCAGCAGCAACATCCACCCACTTTTTCAGGAGATGACAGACCACAGGATGTAGAATCATGGCTGGAATTAGTGTTGACTATCTTCGGTCATCTAGAGACACCTCTTGAGAGGAGGGTCAATCTCGCGACATATATGTTATGTGATTATGTCAAGAGATGGTGGGATGTTATCAATTAGGTAGGGTGTAATTAGGATATGACATAGGAAGACTTTCAAGTGGACTTCTATGATTATTATTTTTCTGAGACACTGATGGATGACCGAGCCCGAGAGTTCATGCACCTGGAGCAGGGCACACTATCAGTTATGGACTATTCTGTTCGGTTTACTGAGATTCAGCATTTTTCACCTATTATGATGGGTGATGATGTATCAAAAGCTGTATGATTCGAGTATGTTCTCTGGTTCGACATCCAATCATAGATAAATTTCTTTAGGTTGACTTCAGTCTCGACTATCATGAATCAGGCTCTGATCACCGAGCACAATCTATGGGAAGCTAGTAGTGCGAGCCAGGGTAGTTCAACACCGATTTCTGGTACTGTCTCAACCGACAAGAAGAAGCATCATCTAGAGTTCTCTCGTGGTGATAGTAGCAGTCAGAACCTTTATTCCGATAAATAGGTGAGGTGATACCAATGCAGTAGGTTGGGGCATATGAGGCCCTAATGCCCGAAGGACCCAATTGAGTGCCTATCTTGTGGAAGGATGGGCCATTTACAATTCTTATGCAAGACGTTTCCACCAGTGGCTAGTGAGAGAGGTTATATACAAACTCCGCATGTAGGGGAAGGGTCAAAAGCTTCCCACCAGTTAGGGAACTGGAATACGTCATGCCATTTAGGTTGAGGTGGTGGTCGTGACTATGGTAGCCAGACCCCAGGATCTCAGCAACAGTAGGGCGGGTCAGCTCAGGGTAGTTATGCAGTGTCTCAAGGCTGCGGTATAGGTCAGACTTATGCAGTGCAACAAACCCAACAGGAGTAGGATCCTGAAACTTTTACTGTTATAGGTACTATTCTAGTCACCTATGTTTTATCTTCTACACTTTTTGATATTGGTGATACACATAGTTTTATATCTGTGACCATTGTGGAAAGCCTTGGTCTCTGTGTTTTTACTTATTCTAATGTTATTATGCTAGACACTTCGTTAGGTATTATAACAGTAGGTGTGCGTCAGTGTAAGGAGTGCCCCCTATAGATTGGTGGGTTTCACTTTCTATGGAACCTCTATGTCTTAGAGATGACAGGTTTTGATGTCATTCTCAGAATGTACTGGTTGGTTTCTTTTTGAGCCTTTTTTGATTACTATTGTCGTAGGATGAGTTTCACATCACCAAAGAGTAGAGAGTTTCTACATAAGGGTGAATGGGGTGTTTAGGCGAGCCGAGCTAGACTCGAGCATCATGGGTTGGGTGGGATGACAACCCAGATTGCGAGTTTATATCTGGATGATCAGGAAAAATGTATGGTAGATTTCCCTCCAGTGGTTGATCATTTTAGAGACATTTTTTCAGATGAATTTTTAGGCTTACCTCTGGTCAAAGAGGTAGAGTTCACTATAGAGTTAGTACCAGGAGTTTCACTGGTATCCATTCCTCCTTACAGGATGGCTATGATGGAGTTTCAAGAGATCAAGAGGAATGGATAAACTAGTTGATAGTTAAAAAACCGATATCCCTTGACACAGATAAATGACCTATTTGATCAACTTTGAGGAGATCAGGTGTTCTCAAAGATTGACCTAAGGTCGGGATATCACCAGGTACATGTTCTATTGACAGACATACCTCATAAAACCTTTCATAGTAGGTATGGTCTCTATGAGTACTTGGTTATGCCGTTTGGTCTCACGAACGCATAAGCAGTTTTCATGGTGCTGATAAACAGAGTGTTCCATCCTTACCTAGATTCTTTTGTGGTGGTTTTCATGGAAGATATCTTGGTGTATTATGTAACACCCCAAGCTTCCACGGTACGTTTCCCTTCGAATAATGCGATAGCGTGTGTTGTACGCAACCTCGAGTTCTAACACACACCACAACTAATTAAACTAGCCGTTGTGAATAGTAATACCTACTTTTTGAAATCATATATATTTTATACTTCAAAATGGACTTCATTTTTGGATTCGAAATATTGAAATTAGCCTAGGGTGAAATTTTGGTACTTTTCGGATAACTTTTATATTTTGATGAATAGTGAAAATTACTAAATTTTAATTAAAAACAACTTTTTTAATCAAAACAATTAATAGTGATAAATTGTGAATTTGAGTGGTTTTAAAGTATATTTAGAATATATTTTTACCATTTAATATAATGTTGGTCATTGGACATAATTTTACAATTAAACCGAACATAAACAAGTGTCAATCTTTTTATAGTTATTATCTCTTAAAAACACGCTTTTTGTTTTGACAGCGGGAATTAATTTTAAATTAATTTCTGCCACTTCTGTGTTTTGAATTTAGGAAAATGGATTCCATATTTGGAATCAGGATGTTCAAATTGTGTAAATAGGTAACTTTTATTTTTAGACATTTTGAATAGTTACTGTGGTAAATATTTTATTTACCATGGTTAAAGGGTAAATCCGGTAAATAAGGGTTAAAAAATAATATTATAATAATACAAAATTACCCTAAAACGTGTCCTAACCTTATTGGTGGACACATACCCAACCATGGGCATCCTTGGGTCAATTTGGGGACCCCTTGGAGCCACTTGTATGTGGTAGGGACACATTATATTAATAAAGTTAAAATAAAAATAAAAATGGCATAAGCTTACATCTTTTAGAAGAACAATTTTTACATAGGGTTATACATGTTGGATTTTCGATTATAAATATTCATTAGAAAGATAAAAATATTTCCTACATGATTATATTTTATTTATAATTTTTAGACATCAAATAAGTTAAATTATTAATGACACAATAATGATGCAATGTTTACCTCATTAATAAATCATTGAAATAAATAATATTATAATGATTAAAATATTATCTAAAACCTGTACAATTCTTATTGGTTGATGTTATTTAGAATATTAGTCATCTTATCTTTGACCTCAATGATTTTTGGACCATTATAAACCGAATATAATTATATTATAAAGTAATACTTTCACTCTTTCCTAAAGAGCCCCTCCTCTCCCTTATAAAAGGAGACCACTTCTACTCATTCCTCACACCTCTCAAGCCACTTGGCTCGTCCAAACTCTGCCCAACTAAGCTCCCCACATCCCTCTACTCCTCCTTGAAGTTTCCCATTAGGCAGAAAACATTTCAACAAGTCCTTTGGTTCCAACCAAAGTGAGTTACCTAAATTAAAGGTAACGATTTCTCTTAAATTATTTTCATTTATTTTGCTTCTTCAACCCCCAAACTCTTTTTATTTACTTTCTTTTGTAACAACACCAGTATCCTCAATATACTAGGATGTTGTTATAAGAAGGATTCAAACTACACATACACACAACTCCATCTAATGGATGATGAACATAATGTTTCTGTGGATGGCAAACTAACGCCTCACGAAACGATGATTGTTCAAATACATCTTACCGCCTCTCATGGTGGCCATTATGATGGCACTGTAATTAAATATGATATTAATGATATATATTTTATATATAAGCTTCTGTAATTCCATTTTATTTCATACCATTATTCGTTTCATGTTGTATATACATACGATAATTTCATTTGAGGAAGTGCGGACTACCGCCCCCTTAAAATGATATGACTCGTTCATACCACACATGGAACGTATAAAGGATGGTGTTAATGAACTTAAGTAACATATATAAAATATTATATTATACTGGAATAGTAATATACCTATGTATCATTTGGATTCGATTCTTTTAAAATAAAAATTAAATGGAAATAGCGTTCGTGCGTACGTACGGACTACCGTCTCCACGAACGCGATGAGATTCATTCTCCATCGTATCCATTCAAGTATAATTATCATTTAATGATTTAAAAATTATGTTTAAGGACTTTATATCATTCTGGATATGAATAAGATACAACAAACATGACTTATGTAACAAAACATATAAAGAAAATGAGTAAGTTAACACCCGAAACGACGATAATACTAAGATATTATTATCAAATCAATATTAAAAGATCATATATGATATCATATTAATGTATATGATTCTTGTATAATTTAGTAAAAATTATTTCACTATTATACAGGAGGTTAACCTACCCCAACCAAGGAAAAGTACAAGGTAAGGGTTATTTCACAATCTCTTCATTATCCGAGGTTGTATTATACGTAATAATCTACTGGGATCTCTTTATCATCCACCTCCATGTTTCTTCGAAATGTATTTCAAAACATTTTTACTATTTACAAGAATATGGGTTAAAGTCATTTATACCCTTGTTTGACTTTTTATAAGAAGTTTATAAAGGAATCTTTCCGTCGTTTTCAAAACAAGGTCCTTTTTAACCTTTTTGACAGAATTGAGGTAAGAATGTTTTTTTTAACTTATACGGCGGGTGCGGTTATTTTCCGCCGTTATAAAATCGTCGAAGCTTTCCATACAAGCTTATAAGAATATTTTCAAAGAAAATGTTTTATTTTATATAGATCTTAAATGATTTCAAAATAAAAGGAGATACTTCTTTAAAAAGAATTTTGATTTCATCTATGTCAACATCCTTTGATGGATTTTAAGATTATTTGAAGTTGATTGATTATGATACAAAACTTCTATATTGTATTGAAGGTTTTGTGATATGTTTGACTGTGGATGTGCTATTTTTTATACCATTCATAGTTTATGGTGAAATTATTGACATTTCGTATGCTAGTTTTAATACGAATGTTTATGTTATGTTTAAACCTTTTCATATGGGAATTCATTGGACTTAATAAGTGACGGGTGGAGCCCGCTATAGCTCCTCGATGCATCGGTAGGTCTCATGAGACAAACTAGTGTCTTGGCACAAGGCCTTGACAAAATCTTATTTGTAGTCTTGGCACAAGGCCTTGGCTATGTGGTTATGATAGTCTGGCATTATGCATTCCAACATTATGAAAATGGTTATTGATTTTTGCATGTGATTATTCGATTAGTAGAATATCCATGTGAATAAGTAAATGGCATTATTTCATTTTACTTTTGCCATACTATGTTGAAGTTCAATTTTAAAAGGCTTTTGTTTTAGTAATTCATTGCCTTAAATGTTTATGCTTATTTTGAATGTTCCGCTATATTGTTATCCTTACTAGGCATTTGAGCTCACCCCTTTTCTATGTTTTATTTTTCCCAGGTAGTGAAGAAGTAAATTATGAATGAATTGCAGGGATTTTATGAGGGGTTAATAGTGTGGATATGAAGACTTTGTTATTGTAGTAGTTTTTCACTTTGAAATGTAATGTAAAACTTTATGATTATATCTAGTGTTTCCAAGGCTACTAAACCAATCGGTCTTTCGGGATTTGATCTTTCTTGTGATCATGCCAATGTTATGTAATAATGCACCGACTCTAGGTAGCTGGGGTCGGGGCGTTACAGTTGGTATCAGAGGAAGTTTAGTACAAACCTTGGAAACTAGATTTAGATAAACTCTGATTAGAGAACGTAGACCTAAGATGAACTTTGAGGATTAGTATAGAAGAACTTCCTAGAATTTTGGTATTGTAGAGATTTTGTGAGTTTTCCGAGCAATACATCCCTGTCTGGATACGAGCAGGTAGAGGCGGCTCTGGCACAGATGTACCTAGGGGTAAAACCCGAAAACACCGCTTTGAGCTAGACTCGAACGGGAACTGGTGCACGACAACGGGCCTTGCTGCACTCTTGGTTACGACACTCCCGGGGGATATGCTTAGGATAACTCTCATTTTCTTTACAAATCATTTTGAAGGGATTATGAGTATATACTTCCTCAAAGAAAACATTCTTATGATTATGGATTATATCCATAAATAGTTCAATTTATGTTAAGTGTTTTATAAGTATGGGATTATGTATTTTGATTCATAAACTGATCTAGTTTATGCCATTGTTTAGAAATGGCACCTAGTGGAAGAAATGGAAACCGTATCAATGCACGCACTCCATGTAGGGATTGCCCTCCTGCTCAAGATAATTATAGTGGGGCTGGTGATGCAACTGGTGCTGATCAACTAATCACCATACTGGAACAACTTACTCAGGTTATGAATAATAACCTTACCCGTATGGAGCACCCTGATCCGCAGCGTGGAGGATCAATGTTAGATCGATTCATGAGGCAACAACCACCAACGTTCAATGGGAATACAAATCCCTTAGTAGCTGAGCAATGGATATTTTCCCTAGAGAAAATATTTCAGGCTTTGGGGAGCAGTGAAAGGGAAAAAGTTATCATGGCAGTTTACCGCCTCACTGGAGATGCTGATCAATGGTGGTCATTGATTCAAAATACGAAGGAAGATGATGAAGTATCAAATATGGAATGGAGGGAGTTCAAAGATCTGTTTTTAGAAAAATACTTCCCTCGCGACCATCGAGCAGATATGGAAAGGCAATTTCTGAGTCTGAGACAAAAGGAGGATGAGAATGTCACAAAGTATGAGGCTAACTTTACAAGGTTAGCGAGGTACGCTGGTGATTATATTCGTAACCCAAGAAGTAAGATTTATCGTTTCTTTGATGGGTTAAAACCATTTCTCCGTCGAGCGTTAGTCTCACAATCCTTTTCATCGTACGAAGACATTGTCTCATGTGCTATCAAGACCGAAAAGGAATTCTCTAAGTCTTATGACTTTAAAGCAAAGCAAGAGAAGAAGAGACCTGCTGATCAATCTGGGAATGGAAATAAGGGGAAGAAGGGAAAGGTTGAATACCCATCTTGTGGTAAATGCTGGAAGAAACATCCTGGTACTTTCTTAAAGGGAATGGGAGTCTGTTACAAGTGTGGTGAAAAAGGCCACCAAGCTCATGATTGCAAGGGGAAGAAGGAAGCTACCAACGTTCAGTGCTACAATTGCAGGGAGATGGGGCATTATGCAAATGCATGTCCTAAGCGTCAGGAGAACTTACCTCAGAAAAGGCCAAGGGATCAAGGCCAGGCTTATGCTATCACTACTGCTGAGGTAGAAGCTCCGAAAGACGTGGTGGCAGGTAATTTAATGGTTTCCTCAAGTTTAGCAAATGCATTATTTGATTCTGGATCATCGCATTGTTTCATATCTTCCCAGTTTGCTAAGAAAATTAGATATTTCCAATTTGATTTAATAAGGGAGTTGTCAGTTAAAACTCCTAAGGGAAGTATCGTTGCAACAAAGTTGTGTGAATCAGTCCCCATTAGAGCACATAAATTTTCTTTATCTGCTGATTTCATCGTCATACCTATGATTGAGTTTGATATAATCCTCGGTATGGACTGGCTTTCGGACTATGATGCGAATATTTATTGTAAGAAGAAAGAGGTTACGATTCTTGATGATAATGATAAGGAGCACCTTATTTTTAGAGCAGAATCGTCACCACCTAATTCTTATTTAGATCCACCCCCAGTAGCTCAACTTAATTCAATTATTGGGGAGGAAGAGAATGAAATAACTGTCGGTGAGGAAAGGAATGTTCAAATAGAGGATGTACCTGTTGTGAAAGAATTTGTAGATGTATTTCCGGAAGATTTACATGGACATCCTCCAGAACGAGAAGTTGAGTTTTCTATTGATTTGATTCCTGGATCAAGGCCTATATCGAAGACCCCTTATAGAATGGCCACTGTAGAGTTAGTCGAACTAAAGAAACAACTAGAGGAATTGAGTAATAAGGGATTTATTCGCCCTAGTGTTTCTCCATGGGGAGCCCCTGTTCTTTTTGTTAAAAAGAAAGATGGATCTATGAGGTTATGTATCGACTACAGGGAGATCAATGCTATAACGATAAAGAACAAGTATCCCCTACCTCGTATTGATGATTTATTTGACCAACTGCATGGAGCTCAATACTTTTCAAAGATTGACCTTCGATCTGGATACCATCAGTTGTGTGTGAAGAAAGAAGACATTTCGAAAACAGAATTTCGAACCAGGTACGGGCATTACGAGTTTACTGTAATGCCGTTTGGATTGACTAATGCACCCTCTGTATTCATGGATCTAATGAATAGAGTTTTCAAGGAGTATCTTGATGAATTTGTGGTGGTATTTATTGATGATATCTTGGTATACTCCAAAACCTACGAAGATCATGAAAATCACTTGCGCATTATCTTGAAGACTCTGAGGAGGCATGAATTATATGGGAAGTTTAGCAAGTGTGAATTCTGGCTTCAGGAGATTTCTTTTCTTAGCCATATTGTCTCAAAAGATGGAATCTCTGTTGATCCTTCTAAGACCAAGGCAATCCAAGAATGGCCAGAACCTACGAGTATAACTGAAGTACGCAGTTTTATTGGTCTGGCAGGTTATTATCGACGTTTCGTCCAGAATTTTTCCCGATTGGCTAACCCATTAACGAAGCTCACACGTAAAGGGGTTAAATTTGTTTGGACAAAAGAGTGTGAAGAATGTTTCGAAGAACTGAAGAGAAGATTAGTCAATGCTCCTATATTGACTCTACCATCGGGGAATGATGGGTTCGTTATTTATAGTGATGCATCGAAGAAAGGACTTGGCTGTGTCCTTATGCAGAATGATAAAGTTATTGCCTATGCATCACGACAGTTGAAAATTCATGAACAAAACTATCCTACTCATGATCTTGAGTTAGCAGCTGTGATCTTTGCTTTGAAGATATGGAGGCACTACCTCTATGGTGAAAAATGTGAGATTTATACTGATCACAAGAGTTTGAAGTATATTTTCTCACAAAAAGAACTCAACATGAGGCAAAGGAGATGGCTTGAATTACTCAAGGATTATGATTGTACGATACACTACCACCCGGGGAAGGCAAACAAGGTGGCAGATGCTTTGAGTAGAAAAGACCATGGAGTTTTGAACAATATGAGAATTGAAAGGGATCCAATTTTCATGGATCTAGTGAAGATGGACATGGGAATAACCAGGGAAGGTGAAACATTAATGCTTTTTCAAATGGTTGCCAAACCATCTTTACTAGAAAGGATTAAGAGTTCTCAGACCGATGATGAAGAATTCCAAAAGAAGATTAAAGCTGTGAATGATGGGAGATTGAGAGACTTTGTGTATGAAGATGGAATTTTGAAATTTGGGAAGAGACTTTGTGTTCCCAATATACCTGATCTAAAAAGGGAATTGCTGGATGATGCTCATAGTTCCAATTTCTCTACACACCCTGGGAGCACCAAAATGTATAGAGATTTGAAGGAACATTTTTGGTGGGACAACATGAAGAGGGAGATTGCTGATTTTGTGTCAAGATGTATGGTTTGTCAACAAGTGAAAGCTGGAAGGCAACAGCCTGGAGGAGTCATGCAACCTCTTCCCATACCAGAGTGGAAATGGGACAATGTTACGATGGACTTTGTCATGGGGCTACCAAAGACTCCTAGAAGGAACGATGCAATATGGGTTATTGTTGATCGTCTTACCAAGACAGCACATTTTCTTGCTATAAGAGAAGATCTACCCCTGGAACGTCTAACAAGACTATATATTAATGAAGTTGTGAGACTTCATGGAGTACCCCTATCGATTATTTCTGATCGTGATCCCCGTTTTACTTCAAGATTCTGGAAAAGTCTTCAGAAATCCCTGGATACTGAACTTCATTTGAGCACTGCTTACCACCCTCAGACAGACGGACAATCAGAACGGACTATTCAAACCTTAGAAGACATGTTGAGATCTTGCTCACTTGACTTTCAGGGTATGTGGGATCAATATTTACCTTTGGTAGAATTTTCCTATAACAATAGCTTCAATTCGAGTATTCAGATGGCACCATATGAAGCGTTATACGGAAAGAGATGTCGTACACCAACCTGTTGGGATGACGTTGGTGAAAGAAAACTTGTAGGCCCAGAATTGGTGGAGGAAACGGTGGAAAAGGTGAAAGTAATCCAAAATCACATCAAAGCAGCTCAAAGTAGGCAGAAGAGCTATGCCGATAATCGAAGGAAGGATTTGGAATTTCAAGTCGGTGATCATGTTTTTCTGAAGGTATCTCCATGGAAGGGAGTCATACGTTTTGGTAAGAAAGGTAAATTGAGTCCCAGGTACATCGGACCTTTCGAAATTCTAGAACGAATTGGGGTTGTAGCTTATCGATTGGCAATGCCGCCAAGTCTCTCCAAAGTTCACGATGTGTTCCACGTATCTCTATTGAGGAAATACATGCCTGATCCGACGCATGTACTCACCTATGAGGAATTAGAACTGGAACCCGATCTGTCTTATTGCGAAGAGCCCGTCAAGATTCTTGATACGAGAGAACAAGTGCTGAGAAACCGGACGACGCGTCTGGTAAAAGTTTTGTGGAGAAATCATAAGATGGAAGAGGCAACGTGGGAACCCGAGGAACTTATGATGAAGAACCACCCGAGTCTTTTTATGCAGTAATACCCTAGAAATTGCGAGGACGCAATTATTTGAAGGAGGGGAGAATGTAACACCCCAAGCTTCTACGGTACGTTTCCCTTCGAATAATGCGATAGCGTGTGTTGTACGCAACCTCGAGTTCTAACACACACCACAACTAATTAAACTAGCCGTTGTGAATAGTAATACCTACTTTTTGAAATCATATATATTTTATACTTCAAAATGGACTTCATTTTTGGATTTGGAATATTGAAATTAGCCTAGGGTGAAATTTTGGTACTTTTCGGATAACTTTTATATTTTGATGAATAGTGAAAATTACTAAATTTTAATTAAAAACAACTTTTTTAATCAAAATAATTAATAGTGATAAATTGTGAATTTGAGTGGTTTTAAAGTATATTTAGAATATATTTTTACCATTTAATATAATGTTGGTCATTGGACATAATTTTACAATTAAACCGAACATAAACAAGTGTCAATCTTTTTATAGTTATTATCTCTTAAAAACACGCTTTTTGTTTTGACAGCGGGAATTAATTTTAAATTAATTTCTGCCACTTCTGTGTTTTGAATTTAGGAAAATGGATTCCATATTTGGAATCAGGATGTTCAAATTGTGTAAATAGGTAACTTTTATTTTTAGACATTTTGAATAGTTACTGTGGTAAATATTTTATTTACCATGGTTAAAGGGTAAATCCGGTAAATAAGGGTTAAAAAATAATATTATGATAATACAAAATTATCCTAAAACGTGTCCTAACCTTATTGGTGGACACATACCTGACCATGGGCATCCTTGGGTCAATTTGGGGACCCCTTGGAGCCACTTGTATGTGGTAGGGACACATTATATTAATAAAGTTAAAATAAAAATAAAAATGGCATAAGCTTACATCTTTTAGAAGAACAATTTTTACATAGGGTTATACTTGTTGGATTTTCGATTATAAATATTCATTAGAAAGATAAAAATATTTCCTACATGATTATATTTTATTTATAATTTTTAGACATCAAATAAGTTAAATTATTAATGACACAATAATGATGCAATGTTTACCTCATTAATAAATCATTGAAATAAATAATATTATAATGATTAAAATATTATCTAAAACCTGTCCAATTCTTATTGGTTGATGTTATTTAGAATATTAGTCATCTTATATTCTACCTCAATGATTTTTGGACCATTATAAACCGAATATAATTATATTATAAAGTAATACTTTCACTCTTTCCTAAAGAGCCCCTCCTCTCCCTTATAAAAGGAGACCACTTCTACTCATTCCTCACACCTCTCAAGCCACTTGGCTCGTCCAAAATCTACCCAACTAAGCTCCCCACATCCATCTACTCCTCCTTGAAGTTTCCCCTTAGGCAGAAAACATTTCAACAAGTCCTTTGGTTCCAACCAAAGTGAGTTACCTAAATTAAAGGTAACGATTTCTCTTAAATTATTTTCATTTATTTTGCTTCTTCAACCCCCAAACTCTTTTTATTTCCTTTCTTTTGTAACAACACCAGTATCCTCAATATACTAGGATGTTTTTATAATAAGGATTAAAACTACACATACACACAACTCCATCTAATGGATGATGAACATAATGTTTCTGTGGATGGAAAACTAACGCCTCACGAAACGATGATTGTTCAAATACATCTTACCGCCTCTCATGGTGGCCATTATGATGGCACTGTAATTAAATATGATATTAATGATATATATTTTATATATAAGCTTCTGTAATTCCATTTTATTTCATACCATTATTCGTTTCATGTTGTATATACATACGATAATTTCATTTGAGGAAGTGCGGACTACCACCCCCTTAAAATGATATGACTCGTTCATACCACACATGGAACGTATAAAGGATGGTGTTAATGAACTTAAGTAACATATATAAAATATTATATTATACTGGAATAGTAATATACCTATGTATCATTTGGATTCGATTCTTTTAAAATAAAAATTAAATGGAAATAGCGTTCGTGCGTACGTACGGACTACCGTCTCCACGAACGCGATGAGATTCATTCTCCATCGTATCCATTCAAGTATAATTATCATTTAATGATTTAAAAATGATTTTTAAGGACTTGATATCATTCTGGATATGAATAAGATACAACAAACATGACTTATGTAACAAAACATATAAAGAAAATGAGTAAGTTAACACCCGAAACGACGATAATACTAAGATATTATTATCAAATCAATATTAAAAGATCATATATGATATCATATTAATGTATATGATTCTTGTATAATTTAGTAACAATTATTTCACTATTATACAGGAGGTTAACCTACCCCAACCAAGGAAAAGTACAAGGTAAGGGTTATTTCACAATCTCTTCATTATCCGAGGTTGTATTATACATAATAATCTACTGGGATCTCTTTATCATCCACCTCCATGTTTCTTAGAAATGTATTTCAAAACATTTTTACTATTTACAAGAATATGGGTTAAAGTCATTTATACCCTTGTTTGACTTTTTATAAGAGGTTTATAAAGGAATCTTTCCGTCGTTTTCAAAACAAGGTCCTTTTTAACCTTTTTGACAGAATTGAGGTAAAAATGTTTTTTTTAACTTATACGGCGGGTGCGGTTATTTTCCGCCGTTATAAAATCGTCGAAGCTTTCCATACAAGCTTATAAGAATATTTTCAAATAAAATGTTTTATTTTATATGGATCTTAAATGATTTCAAAATAAAAGGAGATACTTCTTTAAAAAGAATTTTGATTTCATCTATGTCAACATCCTTTGATGGATTTTAAGATTATTTGAAGTTGATTGATTATGATACAAAACTTCTATATTGTATTGAAGGTTTTGTGATATGTTTGACTGTGGATGTGCTATTTTTTATACCATTCATAGTTTATGGTGAAATTATTGACATTTCGTATGCTAGTTTTAATACGAATGTTTATGTTATGTTTAAACCTTTTCATATGGGAATGCATTGGACTTAATAAGTGACGGGTGGAGCCCTCTATAGCTCCTCGATGCATCGGTAGGTCTCATGAGACAAACTAGTGTCTTGGCACAAGGCCTTGACAAAATCTTATTTGTAGTCTTGGCACGAGGCCTTGGCTATGTGGTTATGATAGTCTGGCATTATGCATTCCAACATTATGAAAATGGTTATTGATTTTTGCATGTGATTATTCGATTAGTAGAATATCCAT
This sequence comes from Viscum album, assembly GCA_963277665.1. Taxonomy (NCBI): domain Eukaryota; kingdom Viridiplantae; phylum Streptophyta; class Magnoliopsida; order Santalales; family Viscaceae; genus Viscum; species Viscum album. The sequence goes on along the minus strand of OY728141.1, from coordinate 177,425,115 downwards.
GTGAATAAGTAAATGGCATTATTTCATTTTACTTTTTCCATACTATGTTGAAGTTCAATTTTAAAAGGCTTTTGTTTTAGTAATTCATTGCCTTAAATGTTTATGCTTATTTTGAATGTTCCGCTATATTGTTATCCTTACTGGGCATTTGAGCTCACCCCTTTTCTATGTTTTATTTTTCCCAGGTAGTGAAGAAGTAAATTATGAATGAATTGCAGGGATTTTATGAGGGGTTAATAGTGTGGATATGGAGACTTTGTTGTTGTAGTAGTTTTTCACTTTGAAATGTAATGTAAAACTTTATGATTATATCTAGTGTTTCCAAGGCTACTAAACCAATCGGTCTTTCGGGATTTGATCTTTCTTGTGATCATGCCAATGTTATGTAATAATGCACCGACTCTAGGTAGCTGGGGTCGGGGCGTTACATATTATCACAATCTACATGACCATTCCAAACATCTTGATATCATTTTTAATTCACTAAGAGAGAATCAATTATATGATAAGATCACAAAATTCCACTTCTGTATGGATCAGATTCACTTCTTGGGTCACGCCATCTTAGAGACTAGAGTATTAGTGGACCTAGAGAAGGTGAGAGCAGTAGTTACCTGGGAGCAGCCTAAGAAAGTTTTTGAGGTGAAGAGTTTCTTGGGGATAGCTGGTTACTACATGCATTTTATATTGGAATTCTCATGCTTAGCAGCGCCGATGATAGACTTGACTAAGAAAGGTGTGAAGTTTGAGTGGGAAGATTCTTGTAACACATCCTTTTAGGAGTTTAAGGGACGTTTGAATTGCGCTGATACTGATATTTTTAGAACCAGGAAAGAGTTACACTATGTACTGTGATGCATCAGGTATTAGGATGGGAGTAGTGCTTATGCAGGGGGATCAAGTTGTTGCATATGGGTCTCAACATTTGAGGCCACATGAGAGGAATTACCCGACGCATGATATCAAGTTGGCTACAGTTGTTCATGCTTTGCGCTGTTGGAGAAATTATTTATTGGGAGAGCTTTTTTTGGTGTACACAGACCACAAAAGTTTTAAATAAGTCTTTAATCAGCGTGATTTGAATATGATATAGTGAAGGTGGGTGGAATACCATCAGTAATTCGATTTTGAGCATGCCTATATGTCTGGAAAAGGCAATGTAGTGGCTGACACACTGAGTGGGAGGACTCATAGATAGGAAGTGCACGAGGATAGTGGTTAATGGAAGATTATGGCTTTGTTCTATGAGATGAATTTAGAGGTTCACAATAGTGAGGGACAAACTTATCTTTCATCTTTGGTTGTTACCTCTACCCTACTGGACAGAGTGAGGATGAGGCAACTATCAGATTCTGAAGGCTTAGTTCTATGAGAAAGTGTGGTAGGTGAGGACCCTCATCCTAGATTAATGATAAGTGAGGATGAAATTCTGCATATCCATGGATGTGTGCGGGTTCCAGGGGATATACACGAGGAGATGATGCAGGAGTTTCATGCTTTATCCTAGGCAGTTCATCCTAGAGTCACCAAGATGCATCGTGAATTACGTTTTCAGTACTGGTGGTCGGGCATGAGGTGAGAAGTAGATGGTTTTGTTATGAGGTGTTCCACCTGTCAGCAGGTGAAGGTAGAACATTAGTGGCTGGTTGGGATTTTACTGCAGCTACCCATTCTTGAGTGGAAGTGGGATGATGCTGCAATGGATTTTGTGATGGGGTTACCGAGCTCACCTAGGGACAACGATGCTGTGTGGGTCGTAGTTGACAAGCTTACGTTGGTCACTCAATTCCTGCCTATCAAGGAGACATTTGGTATTGATGAGCTCAGAAATCTGTATATCCGAGAGGTGGTACGACTTCATGGGGTCCCTCATTTTATAGTTTCAAATAGGGAAACCCACTTTACATCTTTTTTCAGGCAGAGTTTTCAGAGGGCATTGGGTATATAGGTGCTTCTGAGCACATCATACCACCCTCAGACTGATGGCCAGTCAGAGCGTATGATACAGATGCTAGAGGACATATTGTATTCATGTATCCTAGAATTTGGGGTATGTTGGGAGAAGCATATACCCTTGGTTGAGTTTGCCTATAATAATAGCTTTTAGACTACTATTCAGATGGCACCATATGAGGCTTTGTATTGTAGGCCACGCCGATCACCCCTGTGTTGGTTTGAGGTAGGAAAGGTAGCTATACCGGGACCTCATCTTGTCCAGGAGACTAATGAGTAGGTCCACTTGATTCAGAAGCAGATGACTACTATGTAGTCTCATCAGAAATCATATGTATATTGCCGTAGATGACCTTTGGAGTTTGAGGTTGAGGATCGAGTTTTCCTACGTGTCGCACTGATATTAGGACACAAGAGGATCATGAGATAGGCTAAGATTTCACTAAGATATATTGGTCCATTCGAGATTATGGAGAGAGTCAGGCTAGTTTCCTATCGGTTACAGTTACCTCAGAGGTACCGATCCATGCATGACATCTTCCATGTATCTCAGCTACGCTGCTATCACTCAGACCTGTCTCATTTTTTTTAGCATGAGGAGGTTGATATTTAGGTTGATGCATCCTTTGAGGAGCATCTGATTCGTATAGTTGACAGGAGCACGAAGGTTCTATGAGGCTGGTCAGTTCCTATCGTATGTGTGTTATGGAAGCATAGCTGAGTACAAGATGAGACTTGAGAGAAGTAGGCTGACATACGTGCACAATGGTCGAAGTTATTCATAGATATTTCATCACCACCATTGGAAGGGCAATTCAGGGATGAATTGCTTTAAGGGGGAATTTTGTAAGAACCTTGTTCTTCTTTTGTGGTACAATTTTTTCTTTTCTTTTTTCCTTTAAATTGTTTTTGAGAAAACAAGGGAAATTTGGGAAAAGTACTAAAATCATGGGATACACACCATGTATTCCCAAGAACACGCCATGTAGTTTGGCCATGTATAATGGTAATACATGGTGTGTGGTAATGTTGGCAAGAAATAGAGGAAAAACCAACTACACGCCGTGTACTTCTAAGTACACGCTGTGTAGTCATGTCGGCAGGTTCTAGAAAGTAAGTCAGTGGAATTCAGCCACCAAATGAATAGTAAAATGATATATGCACCATGTATATAGACTTAAATTCCATGTAATTTGTGATTTTCTATTAAAATGGGCATTTGCCTCGTTTTTCTATCATTTGGACAGAAGGCTTGCCCAGGGAACTCAAGAGGAGTGTCAGAACTTCAACCTCTTCCTGGTTGACCATTTGAACTCTGAATCAATCACTATCGGTCTCATTTGAACCCAATCAGTAAGCTCTCAATTACTCTTGAGCCATTCTTGGTGATTTTAGTTCTCGAATAATTTATTTAAGGTTGAGTAATTATCCTTGTTTTGTAGATCTATACCGTTCTAGCTTGAATTGGAAGTCGAGGCTGGATGCGGAGAGTCATACTACAACGAGGTAGGTGGTCTCGTGCCTCTCATTAAATGTTGAGGTGTTTATATGTGTCTTTGTGCCACACACCCATGTTTAGGGTGTATCCTTGAAAGGAAATTGATCCTTATTATTATCTAATGTTATTTTTGCAATGAATTCAATGAATTAAAGCATGTTTAGCTTCATTTTTGGTTAAGATCCACCCCATGGGTGCGTTTAACTTGGATAATTTGTTTGGTCATTTTGGCCTAGGATATATATGGGCATGCCTTAATTTACCTTTTAGGGTTGTTTAAAATGAACTTGATTATTATCTACAATCACAATTGTGTATAATTTGTAAGTGTTTGATTATATCTTTGGGATTGTGTTTCCCATTTTCCATGTAGTGTTGCTGCTTGTTTAATCATGTTGGAATGTTTTATTGAATTTTAATGAGTAAATGGTAAATAACATTGGGTGATACATGGATTCAGCTTAGAACACCGTGAACGGACTCACATGACATTTTACCTTGAACCTTGGGTGACACATGGGTTCAATTTAGAATTCCATGGACGAACTTGAGAGGCTTTTGATTTATATGTCATTAGTGAAACTTGGGATCCCTAGTAGGACCACCAAGGACAAACTAAATTGACATGATCTTATATTACACATAGAGTGATACCTTGGGGCTCCCTAGTAGGACCACTGAGGATAGACTCACATGAACTTATACCAACGTCGAGAGTGACACTCAGGGCTCCCTAGTAGGACCACTGAGGACAAACTCATAGGATGTCAGTAGAATTACACTTGTAGTGATACTTTAATTCCAACTTAGGAATCTCAAGAACAGAATCAGGTTATACTTAAAAGATGGAATGGAATAAATTATGACACGTCTTCCAATACAAAGTACAAGATTGGATTCAGACTTCACTTACTTGTTAGAAGGTATTCTCAGACTTCTATTATTCTTACTTTGCTATGGGGAATGTCGGGTTTAGGTTGGATTTCGAGAAATAAATACTTCAGGTAAATGAATTACTAATGAACATAGTAAAATCTATAAATTAATGTCAGTAATTGTAGGAGTTTTTACATATGATTACCTCCTAGTTTACTGAATTTCATTATTATACACTACTACTGCATATACTCACTGGAAGATTGACACAGACCTTAGGTGGTTTCCTGCTGGGATTTATTTCTCACACCCTATTTGGGCCATGTTTTTGGGTCTAAACGGACTATGTTGCTACAAGTGTCGATAGGGAAAAGGCTCCTTATACTGGTACTTGATTGCTACTTAGGATTAGGAGAGTAGGGGACCAAGCTAAGGCTTGCGATGCTGCTGAGTTTCATTTTGTTTTACCATACTTTGGTATAGTATTGTACTTGATTATAGTGTATCCTGTTTTTGTTGTTTTCTTAGAGCACATAACATGCTGTATCATTCTGATATTATATGCCTTCTGTTTGTCTTTACCTTTTAGTCTTTCATTGTTTACTTCAGTTTCATGTTGTTTACTGCTTCTGCTATTATTATTATTTATTCCGATGTGTTATACTTTGCCAATGAGGGCATAGTTTCTCCACTATCACTCCCTAGGCCCTCACTTCTAGTCGAAAGCCTCTAGCGTTTGGGGAAATGCACTTGAGTCCATGTGGATAACCGGGTATGGAGCACCAATTGAGTGGCTTCTGGACCCAAGACGTTACATGTTATCCTCAAAAGGCCCATGCTACAGTCTATACTCCAAGGTGTAGCCTTTCAAAAATGGCAGAACCCCTTAAAAATCCTCTGGGAACTCCCAAAACTTAGCCCAAGCATTATATAACTTGAAAAATATACTAAAAAAGGTTAAAGTACCTATAACTGAGGGTCTTACATTCTCCCCACCATTAGTTTTTTTTTCATTAGAAAGTGGAAAACTAGGGTTGTTTCAGAAGATCTCAGGCCGCTGCTCCTATATTTCCTTTTCATGCTCCCACATATCTTCCAAAATCTAACCATGTTTCCATTAAACTTATACCAAACCAATGATTTTCCCATGAACGAGATTCTCTTTATTATATATAATCCATACTGGAACATGAATCATTGAAGAATCTAGTTTAATATCAACATAGTCTCGTTGAATCACATGGTCATGATCAGGCTGATACTTCTTTAATTAGGATACATGAAATACATTATGCATAGAATTGAACCTTGGCGGTAAAGTCAATTGATAATTTGCATCACTCCCCATTCAAGTGTCCCAAAAGGGATAATGTACTGAGGATAAAAATGGCCTTTTTTACTAAAATGATGATACCCTAACCTTGGATAGATTCTTAAGAAAACATGATCAACCAACTCAAATGATAAAGTTCATTGATGATGATTTATATAAGATTTATGATGACTTTGAACCATCACTATTCTCTTTTTGATCATCTGAATATTCTCCATTATCTCATGCACTAGGCCAGGTTTGATAAGTGAAGTATTACCTATTTCCACCTAATAAAGTAGAGAAAGACAAGTATGACCATACAATGCTTCGAAAAGAATCATATGCATCAAGGCCTAACAATAGTTATTATATGAGAAATACAATAACAATACAAGATCCTACCATGATCCTCTAAAATCCATCACACAAGCTCTAAAAATGTCTTCCAATGTTTGGATCATCCATTCAGATTGTCTATTTGTTTGAGGATAATAGGTTTTCCTCATGGTCAGCTGAGTTCCAAGGTATTACTAAAAGGACTTCCAAAAATAAGATATAAACTCGGGGTTCCTATTAGACACAACTAGAATAGGAATTGCATGCATGTTCACAACTTCCCAAATTTAGAGTTTGAACAAATCTTCCACTATATTGGATTCAAAAATAGGGATGAAGTGAGCTGAATTCATAAGATAATCCAAAATCAACCACATGGAATCATGTTTTTGAACCATTATTGATAGACCTATCACAAAATCCATCACTACCTATTCCCATTTCCACACAAGAATTGGTAAAGAGTGCAACATACCCACTGGTTATTGGTGATCTGCCTTGACATACTGACAGGTGAGATATCTCGAGACATACTCTGCCACTTTCCTCTTCATGATAACCCAACAAAATTTTTCTCTTGGTGATTTATACATATTTTTGATACCTGAATGAATATACTATATTGAATGGTGGTAGGTAGAAAGAATTAGTTCATGATAAGTTGTAGGTACCACAATTCGATCTCTAAATGACAACACAAATTTCCCATTTAGTGTTCATCCCTCAACGATCTACCCTCCATTGATTTTTGAAATCATGGTTAAACATTAAAGAATATATGTTTGAGAATCTCTAACATGATCAACCAAATTGGGAACAAGAGAAACCAAAAATAAAGCTGCAACATAACCTTGCTCTGCACAATCTAAATGCATATCATATATGAATGAAATTAGCTTCCATTAATCTAAATCCACTTTAACTAACTAATTATATGATTTCTTGATCAATGAATATGATATAAAATTTCCTTTTCCCGGTGTATACATCAAGTAAAATTCAAACATCTGTAGATATTTCATCTATCTACATTTCCTTAAATTTAAATCCCTTTGTGAGAAAATACACTTCAATCTTTTATGATATGTGAACACCATAAATTTCTCACAAAAAAGATAATGATGCCAAGTCTTTAAGGCATGAACTACAACAACTATTTCCAAATCATGTTTTAGGCAGTTCTTCTCATGAACCTATAACTTTCATGAGCCATAAATAATGACATGATATCCCTACATGAAAACACAACCCAATGCAGATCTCGATGCATCACAATAGACCACATACCCATGTTTTGACTTTAGTAATATAAGGATATGTTTTGATGTAAGTTAAACATTAATCTCTTAGAAAGATTTCTAGTAGTCATATATCCATTGGAAAGGAACACTTTGCCTTATCAAAGATATAATTGGTGAGTAAATATGTGAAAAGTCATGTACAAATCATTGGTAGTATCCTACTAAGCCAAGAAAACTACATATCTCAAAACCATTATTCGATGGTTACTAAGATATAACAACTTCTATCTTTTTAGAATCTATATAATATTATTTTCTAGAAATTAAATGACCAAGGAAACATACCTCTTGTATCTAGAAATCACACTTAGAAATATTCATATAAAGGTGATGTTCCTACAAGATTCCCAACACTATAGCTAAGTGTTGTTCATGATCAACCTTTTTCTTAGAATACATCATAATATCATCAATGAATACCACCACAAAGAAATAAAGATACCTGAAAGATTAAATTCATTAATGAAATAAACACTACTGGTGAATTTGTATGACCAAAGGGTATAACCACATATTTATAATGACCATAACAACTCTTGAAGGCTATTTTAGGAATATCCTCCTTCCGAACTCAAGAGTTGGTGATAGCCTAATTGTAAGTCAACTTTAGAGAACCACCGAGCTCCCCTCAATTGATCAAATAGATCATTGATTCATGGAAGAGGATACCGATTCTTTATCATAACTTGGTTGAGATTATGATAATCCACACAAAGCTTAAGATTTCCATCCACCTTCTTTATAAAAAGAATTGGTGCTACCCACAGGGATGCGCTTTGTCAAATGAACCCTTTGTTTTCCAACTCCTTAAGATAGAATCTTGTTTCCTTAAATTCTATTGGTGAAATTCTATAAATAGAAGTCAAATAGGACTGGTCCTTGGTAAGATATTAATAATAAATTCCAATTTTCTTTTGGGTGGGAACCCAAATAAATTATTAGGGAAAACATCAAGAAATTGGTCAATAGTGGTTGGAAAATATATATGTCCAACCTCATTAATGGATGTGAAAGTAAGAACTACCAACTGATAAGAGATAGTCCCAACCACTGGTACTAAATGTTAGGTTCTAGTTTCATTTATATCCCAATATACTTTAAAGAGATGATTAACACCATCAAAAGATATGAAACTAACTTGACAGACATAACAATTGATGTAATCCATGAACGATGTCAACCAATCCATTACCAAAATTAGGTCATAGATATCCATTTATATAACTGATAAATACCAAGACAATTTAATCCTATCAATAGTTATCACACACTCTATACACCCAGAGGTTCAACACTCTCATTGTTCTAGAGGTGTTTAAAGTTTCATAACAGAAGACATCATCTCAACATGTAAACCCATATGATCTACCTTACGAGAAATAATAAAAGAGGGGGATGCAAATGTGTCAAACAAGACTTGCATAAGGGTAGAATTAAAAAGAATCATAACTCACATAGTCAAAGGACCAGATTGATCAACCATGATTATTTTATCAATACCATAAATTTTCTTAGTATCTCTTCCATGTTCCTTCCTTACTAATATTGCATAACTTGAGGAGTCATATTATTATTGGAATCATCTTGGATCACTAGATTCTGAGGAATAGAATTATTCTGATGAGACCCCACATCAAATTATAAGATATCTGAGAAACATGGTATTCTCCCCCCACACCAGATTTGGAGCACGGTGACAATAACACTGAAGATGTCTCATCTGATTATAGTTATGACAAGCTCTATGTGGTTCCTTATAGTCTCTCTTTTCATGGGAAGTAGTGCCACATTGAAAACCTAAGTTCCAAAGGATCAAATAACTACTAGGGGGGGGGGGTGAATCAATTGTTCACTTTTTATAAGTTTCAATATTTTTCAAAAATTAACCCATATAACCTGTTAAGATTTATTTCCTTATCAACTTTTAGTAAATACTCATGCATACAAAAGTATGAAAGAAATCAAAGCATGAAAGATCTAAAAGGTTAGTCCTCAGTGTGATAACCTGCATCCTTTCCATATCCACTCCCATAGGTCTATGAAAATTAACTATTATGAATAAGTGAATACAACTTGTGCCAACTCCCATTAGACATTTTTTTTCTCCCGATAAGAATGATTATACTAAATCCCACTAGTTTTTAATGTTTTATTATAAAAAAATTGATCCAAATGACATGTTCCTATAATGGGGAATGATAAAAACAAATATTTCCTAAGTTAAAATTCAATATAGTGGTCAAACTAGGTTATCTCTAGAGAGGAACACCCAACAATCAAGCTGTCACCTTAAAAATTAAGAAATAAGTGGAGGTTGTTTTTGAAATTTGTTGATTTAGAGAACTAACTAAAGTAACAAAACAAAATAAAGAAATAAATAAAAATATTGAAAAAAAATTGAAAAAGAAAAATATTGAAAATAATTATATTAATTGGGTGATTAGGTTAGGATCAGTTTTCCAATTGCAATGCTATCATAGTTCCAATTTATCCAATTCTTTTATACTAAGACAATTAAAGTGAGATTCCAAGACCACTTCCTCTCACTTTCTTGGTCAATGGTGATGGTGAGAGTAAAACTTACCAAGATATCAACTTGATATACTCTCATTCCTATGTGTGAAAATGTTCCAGCGAATATCCCCAATTGACTTAGGAAATTTCCGATCGGGTCTTGTTTATCCCAAACAATCAAGAATATCTACTACCCCTCCCACATGTACCGATGATCTCCGAGTACTTAACCACTAAGCCTTGATCTATTACACCATATATATATCATAACCTAATGGAGGGAGAAAATTATATTTGAACAAAGTAATAAAAATAACAGAATTTAAAACCAAATATGATCATATTTGATAATAAAAACTACTATTAGAAATTGAAACCAACTTTGCAAAAGAGATAAAGGATTTTATACCATTAAGTGTAAGAACTCAAAAATTAAAAAAATAAAAACCTATCCTTCTCCAATCACTCAAATTATTATCCCTCCATACTAAGGTAATCCATGAATAAGGTGTAAGAAGAAGACATTACAAAACTAAAAAGAAAAAAATAGGAAAAATGAAGAACACAAAAATTTTCCTCCAGAATCTGTGCTCCAAAATTTTTCTTCATTTCTTCTCAACAGACCTCTAAAAATCACCAAGGTATATTATTAAAAGTTGTTCCAAATTGAGTTGGATATCAAATCTAAAAATTTCAAAGCATTTGTACCTATGTAGTGGGAGTTATGACCTAATGAATAAAGTACACTTTTTCTACCTGAGGACACTCTTTAAATCCCTCTAATTTGGAACATACAACGACAACCTTAATGAGATAAATTCTCCATTAAATTTTATGGACGCATTAATTTTTGAGTACTATTTCTACTCCAACTAGAATAAACTCATTTGGACATATCTAGGCCAAGATATGCCTCATTAACTATGGTGGAGTCCATTCTGTCAGCCAACAAAATTTCTCCTCTTTATTGATATATCTGGGACAATGTGTTTAGAATTGGGTCTAGGACTAGAAGACAAAGTTTAATACCACAAAAAAATGAATCCTAAAAAAAAGGAATCAATAAATTTGGATAAAAAATGTAAATGATATTCCCAAAATACATAATCTTTTGAAAATTCTAAATTTCCAAAATTAACCAATTTCCACAATTAAGCCCAAAAATCACCAAAAATACTAAAATGATGAAAATAAGATCATATTTATTAATTGTAAGGGATTAAATAATTTAAATACAAATTAAAAATAATGAAAATATTAACTCTATCACCAAACAAAAGAATAAATAATTTTTTGAAACTTCTCTATAATTGCTTAGTCAGAATCCTTAGTTTGATTTGTCTGGATCTGATTTTCTCAATACGATAATACTGAATCCAATTTTCTCAATATGATGCTGCTAGATCCTATTTTATCAATAAGATAATTCTAGATCCAATTCTCTAAATATGATGAGCCTGAATCCGATTCTATGAATACGATGGAATCAATATGATGAACTCATTCTCAATTTGCAAAACTCAAACTTTGCTAGAATGCTCAATACAATTCTTCTTCAATAAGATGAGAAATTTTACTTTGAATTCTCCAATTCTCCAGCTTTTATGCATACATGAAAGTTGTAAATGGAAAAATTATCTAAGAAATTATTTATAGGAGACTTGAAAAACAAAAATGGGAAACTTAAAAACTTTCTCCGCTTCCTCAAATTTCAAACCTCTAAAAATATCTCACATTTAAAATTCAATTTTTACTTTTTTAATCCTCCTTAGATTTCTCCAAGATTTACACAAAATTGAATTTCAATTTTGACCTATTAAAATCTTTATATATTTCTCATCTCATTATGATCTGTTTAATCCTCAGCTCATCATGATCTTTTTTTTCTCAGCTCATTACGATCTGTTTTTTTCTCAGCTCATTATGATCTATTTATTTCTTAGCTCATTACGATCTATTTCTTTCTCAAATCATTACGATATATTTCTTTATCATCTCATTATGATCTATTTCTTTCTCAACTCATTACGATCTATTTCCTTCTCAGCTCATTATGATGGATTCCTCATTATGATGGATTTTCCCATTATGATGAATTTTCCCATAACGATGGAATTCTCATTACGATGAATTTTCCATTACGATGGAATTCCCATTATGATGGAATTACTATTATGATGAATTTTCCACCATGATGGAATTATTCAAATTTATTCCTTGAATTTCTTCAAACCTTCCCACAATTTCTTCAAAATCTTTTATCATGAGAGTTTTCATGATTTTTGAGAACTTTATGATTAACAAGGAATTGTATGATTTGTTTTTAGAAAGTATGAAAACTTTTTAACTCCCGAATTCACATTATTATTTCAAAACTCTTCAATAAAAATACAAATTCTTCAACTAGAAACTTCTATCTCAACAAATTATTTCTTTATAACTCATTAACTTCATTCTTTCTCTGATTACAGAAAATAAAAAATTCCACCAAACAATAAATTATGACTCTTATTATTTTGAATCCGATGTTTTTTAATGTCATGCTGATGGAACTGAATATGATAAAGTGTATAATCAAATTCATATTCTTGAATTCATCTATATCTGGTGAAGCTCAATATGAAAACCTGGTTCTGGAAACTTGTGTCAGGAAAACAACCTCATTATGATGGACTGGGTTCGATTCCTGAATAACAAAAACATTCTTCCACAAAAGGTTAGTTTTTAAAAAATACAAAAACTTTTTTGAAACAATTTAACCACAAAGTTTCTTCAATATCCCCTTTGGATTTATTGAAAACCCTCATTAAAAACTTTTCCTAACTCTCATTATTCTTTAATAACTCAAATTTTGTAAACAACTCATGTTTTTTGAATTTTATCAAAACATAGCCTTTCTCAAAATAGAGTGCCTTAACGCCAAAGTACTGGATAAAGTAATGTTTTTAAAGGAATTACATCCCTCAGTGGAAAGCAGATTTTGTGGCCATGTAAATATAAACTCCCCCTCACTTTTATATTTTCCTCTCACTTTTCTTTTTCTCTACCCATTCTATTATAACCACAACTTGATATTCATTTAAGAAGACAAGTAAAAAATTCTTACAAAGTGAAATTTGTTACTTTCTCCCCCCCTTTGTCAACATAATTCAAAGAATGGTGGGGTGTCTTCCTTATGAGGTTTAGGAAGACATGAGAAGAGGCTGAACATGAAGTTTTAGCCTCAATTCCATAAACCTTTCTTTTCAGCATTGCTTTTGTAATGATATCAGTAATTCGATACTTTGTTGAAATTTATTCTAGAGAAACATCTCCAGCAACAACTTTTTCTTTTATAAATTGAAACTTTATATCAATGTGTTTTTATATTGAATGTTGGAAATTATTCTTATAAAGATCAATTGCACTCTGATTATCACAAAGTATCTTTAATGGTTTAGAAATGTTTACTTTCAAATATTCTAGCTGAACTTTCATCCATAAAATTTGAGTACAATATTGAGTATTTTCAACATATTTAGATTCATATGTGCTCAAGGTTACTAAACTTTGTTTCTTACTATTCCAACTCACACAACATTCACCCAAGAAAAATGTTCCTCTTGAGGTTGATTTTCTATCATTACAATCTCCATCCTAATTGGAATCAGTATAACCATGAAACTTCATCTCACTATTTATTTTGTATAAAAACCCATGTGAAGTTTTTCCTTTAAAATATCTTAGAATCCTCTTTCCTACCAACATATGTGATTATTTCAGATTACTTTGATACCCAGAACACAAAGTCACAACATAAAAAATATTAGGCCTTGAGGCTATAAGGTAAATAATACTTCCTATCACCATCTAAAAGTATTTTTGATTCACAATTATTACAAATTCATCTTACTCAACTTTGTTCTCACTGAAATAGGAGTTAAAACTTCTTTGTATTCTTTTAATCCAAACTTTTTTAACAATTCTCTGGCATACTTTTCTTGAGATAATAAAATGTATTTTTCTTTTTTTTGAACTTTTAATCTAAGGAATAAAGTTAATTCTCCCAACATAGAAATTTAAAAATTCTTCTTCATTTCCTCAGCAAATGTTTTACAAACATCTTCTATCTCCCCCAAAAAAATTATACCATCCACATAAACAATTACAATTAGAGTTCCAGAGTAAAAAAATTTCACATATAAGTTGCTATCAACTTTTCTTTTAGAAAAGTTCAAAATTCACAAACAATTTTCAAGTTTAGAATACCAAGAAAATGGATCTTATTTTAGACCATACAAAGATTTATTCAATTTAAAAACTTTTTTTTCATCCTCATCAAGTAGAAACCCATAAGTTTGTTCAATGTAAACTTCTTCCTCAATCTCACCATTTAAGAAATATGACTTTACATCCATCTGATAAAATTTGTAATTACTATGTGAGGCCACAGAAAGAAACATTCTAATAATTTCTAATATTGCAACTGGGGAAAAGGTTTTTTCAAAATACACACCTTCCACTTATTCACAACCTTTACAAACAAGCCTAACTTTGTTTTTTGAAACTTCTCCATGTTCATTTAACGTGTTTCTATAAACCCACTTAGTTCTGACAACATTTTTATTTGATCTCCATGAAACAAGTTTCCATGTTTCATTCTTCTCAATCTGATCTAACTCTTCATTCATAGAATCCACCCATTCTTTGTGTTGAATAACTTCTGAAACTGATTTAGATTCAACTTTTGAGATAAGTGAAGTCTTATTATCTAATCTAAACTTTCTTTTGGTTTGAACTAGAGCCTTTTGATTCCAAATAATGTTTTTAGATTCAACATGTTTTTGTAAGGTATTAAATTTCAAAGTTTCTTTCCCATCTGAAATTTCATCATCACATGATTCTTCCAGATCTTGATAAGGATGTTTTAAACTACTTTCACTATTGTTGGAAATATTCAATTTATCCTCCTTAAAATTGTCGACAAATTTTTTAAGGAACTTTGATTTTCAATTACCTTTATATCATATGAATCCACCAAATTTTGTAAATGTTTGTTCCAAATTTTTTAACTTCTTCCATTTAGTGAATAACCCATAAAAGTTCCTTTCTCATATTTCTTATCAAACTTTACCAAATCCATTTTTTTGATTTTGAGAAAACATGGAATTCTAAAAACTTTAAAGTATTTCAATAAATGTTTTTTATACTAAATTTCATAAGGAGTCATGTTAGTTTCCGGTCTTAATAAGAATCTATTCTAAAC
Source organism: Viscum album (assembly GCA_963277665.1). Classification (NCBI taxonomy): domain Eukaryota; kingdom Viridiplantae; phylum Streptophyta; class Magnoliopsida; order Santalales; family Viscaceae; genus Viscum; species Viscum album. The sequence continues at coordinate 177,410,077 of OY728141.1, read as the reverse complement.
ATGTACAATAATACTAATAACTTGTCTCCCATAGAATTTTGAAAGTTTGTATTTTGGTAACATACTTCATCCCATTTCCACCAATATTCTATTCTTTATTTATGGTACTCCATTTTTATTGTGGACTATAAGGAGCACAATAATGATGTTTGATACCATGATTTCTTAAATAAGTTTCAAAATTATTTTTTGTGAATTTGATACCATTATCTATTCTCAACTTCTTTATGGAAACCCCAATTTCTTTCTCAACATCTTTTCTAAAGAATTTGAACATTTCAATAGCCTCTGACTTGTGATTCATAAACATGATGCTTTTCATCCGAGTGAAATCATTAATAAAAGTGATAAGGTATAAATCTCATTTTTTTTATTGATGTATCATCGGTCTACATGAATCTGAATGAATAAGCTCAAGTTTTCTGGTAGATTGAATCTCAACTCTTTTATGAATTTTGTTAGTCATCTTCCCTTTTTGACAAGTTACAAAAACATATTATTCTATTCTTTTCAATTCTATAAATTTTCAAATGGAATAAAATTTTGAAAGTTTGTTCATACCTTTCTATCCAAGGTGACCAAGTCTTCAGCACCACAATTTGTTTTCATCTTCTGCACTCAAGTAATAGAAGTTATTAAAATTCTCCTATTTGTAAGATATTACCACTGGTTCTTTCTCCTTCTGTAATGACTTTTCCATCTTTCACACTTTTTATGATACAAAAATATTTTCTAAAAAAACTTCTTTTCCATCATCACAAAGTTTAATTACACTAATTAAGTTATGTTTTAACCCATCGTAAAATAAAACTTCCTTAGATTTCAACTTTTCAACTTCAATCTCAACCATTTTGATTCCTATGATTTTTAAGGAACTATCATTAACAAAGTTAAATACTCCTCCATCACAACTTTAAACATGTTTCAAGATTTTAATATCACCTATAATATGTTAAGAACATCCACTATCAAGTATCCATTTTTTTGTTATTTTCACTTGATTTCAAATCTGTCTCAATAATAAAATATCTTTCCTCAACTTTATTCTTTTTAGATTCCTTTTATTTTATATTATAAGAAACTTGTTACAGAAGGAGTGTTATACAATTTTAGCATGATGACCAGCCTTATCACACCTTCCAAAAACTTCTTCCAGACATTCAAATTTATTTCTTTTTGGTAAGTTTCTAACATCTTGAGAATTCACTTTTTCAACTTTCTATAAGTTAGGAAAGTTACTCATTCTACTTTCACTATTTCTTCCACTTTTCTCAAGTCTTTTTTCAGGTAAGGATAATTTGTGGCAATAATTATAATCCCTATTCCCATAGATTCAATAACACCAACAATAACTATAAAATCTTGATTTTCTATTGAAATAAGATCTTTATCTATTGAAACTTTGTTGATGTTGGTAACTTCTTTCAAATCTAACATACTCAGGATGTGGACCATCTTTTATTTTGAGCGAGTTATCTACTTTCATAGATTTTATAGGTTTCTCAAATCCTTTCTCTATACAAGATTTACAAATACTTTTTTTAAAACCTGAAATGTTAAAAGAATTAGATGAAACATTATTTTTGATAAGTGAATATTTCACCTGATTCTTGTATTGATTCTTCTCAGAATCTTTAAAAGTCTCAAGTTTTACTTCCGAAGCTTTGTTGAATTTTTCATTCATGTTACTCAAGGTACTTTCAAACTCAAGAAGTTTTGATTGAAACTTGTTAACCTATTCTTCCTTAGATTCCAACTTCTTACTAAGATATTCAATAATCTTTCCCTGTTCATTAATTATAAGTTTGTAACTTAAAATATCTTGAATGTATTCGTCATACTGCTTGATGAAATATTTTCTTCCATAAAAAACTTCTTCACAATATTTCTTCATTACTCTAATTTTTTTATTGAGAGTTTTGTTCTTATCAATACACACAACAAGTTCTGTTCTGAGTTGATACTCTCTATAGTATTTTTCACCACCTTCTTCACTCTCTGAGTAATCTTCTTTTTTCTCAACTTTTGAAATGAAGGTTCTGAATTTTTATAAACTTTCATCTTCATAAGAATTGTTTTCATTTGAGTCTGATTAAACTTTCTTACTCAACATATTTCTTTTGTTTCCAATAAAATTCTTCTTGTATCCATTGAAAGACTTTTCTTCTTTATAATTTTTGTTCCACTTCTTCCATCGAGGGTTTTCATCGGAATCATCTTGATATTATCCAAATTTCTTCTTAGGTAAATTCATAGAAAAGTGTCTGATTCCACCAAACTCAAAACATTTGGAAGAAAGTTTCCTCCATACTTTCCTCTCCCTATTTGATATTTCTTGGATAAAAGAGACATGATTTTTTCATTCAACTCATTATCATTTTTATTTTCAGACTCATAAGTATCAACTTCTTCAACATCTTGGATTTTTATCTTTCTTATAGCTTAAAAAACCATTTCATATTTTATCTTATTTTTAAACATTGTAGATTTAATCATTTTATAAGCAAAAAGAAATTTATGAAAATCATCCTTATCTTCTAAAGAAGAAATTTTAGAATCAAACTTGTCTAGAAAGATTCTCATAAGTTTCTTCACAATTATAGAATCTTCCAAGACATGTTCGAATCCTCTAATGTTGCAAAAAATTTCATTTACTCTAGTGAAGTATTCATTAATTATTTCTTCATCTCTTATTTTTATGTATTCATACTTAATAAACTAGATTTGTAGTTTTGCTTCCTTGACTTTTGTATTCCCTTCGAAAACACCTTCCATATTTTCCCACATACTTTTTGAAGTTTTGAGAACCATCACCTTCTGATAAACATTTTCTGATAAGGACATGAGAATAACATTTCTTACCTTTCCATCAACTTATATATTTCTATTATTTTAAAAGGTCATTGGCGAATCGTTCTTAATGGATGGAAACCCAATAGTAATATCATCAACAACTTACAGGACAAGAGATAGGAGATAAAGAATCATTCTATTTTTCCATCCATAATAATTTTTTCCATAAAATATAGGAATTCCTCTACTGTTGATATAATTGATATTATCCATGATAATTATTCAACAAGGGTACCTGGTTCTGATACCAATTGAAGCTCTAAAGGATCTAATAACAACCAGGGGGGGGGGTTAATTAGTTGTTCAATTTTTATAAGTTTAAATATTTTTCAAAAAATAACCCCTACAACCTATTAAGATTTATTTCCTTATAAACTTTTAATAAATACTCATTCATGAAAAAGTATTAAAGAAAGTAAAGTACACAAGATCGACAAGGTCAGACCTCACTGTGAGAACCTACATTCTTTCCATATCCACTTCTGTGGGTCTATGGAAATTCACTATTATGAAGAAGTGAATAAAACTTGTTTCAACTCCCATTAGACACCTTATATCTCTCGATAGGAATGATTATAATTACTCCCATCAGTTTACAATGTTTTCTTATAAAATAATTGAGCCAAAAAAAGAATAAAGTCTTTGTTGAAATTACTCCACAATTGCTCAGTCTGAATCCTCAGTCCCATTTGTCTGGATCTGATTTTCTCAATACAATAATGTTGGATCCAATTTTCTCAATACGATTATGCTAGATCATATTTTCCCAATATAATAATGCTGGATCCAATTCTCTGAATACAATGAGCCTGGATCCAATTCTCTGAATACGACAGACTCAATATGATGAAATCATTCTCAATCTGCAAAACTCAAACTCTACTAGAATGCTCAATACAATTCTTATTCAATCAGATGGGAACTTTTACTTCGAATTCTAAAGTGCTCCACCTTTTGTGCGTATGTAAAAGTCGAAAATGGATGAATGATCTGAGAAAGTATTTATAGGTGACTCAGGAAACAAAAATAGGAAACTTAAAAACTTTCCCCGCTTCCTCAAATTTTAAAACTCTAAAAATCACTCGCATTTAAACTTCAATTTTGAATTCTTAAATCCTACTTAGATTTCCACAAGATTTATGAAAAATTGATTTTCAATTTTGACCTCTTCAAATCTTTATATCTTTCACAGCTCATTATGATATTTTTTATCCTTAGATCATTAAAATATTTTTCTTTATTAGCTCATTACGATCTATTTCTTTATCATCTCATTAGTATCTGTTTCTTTCTCAGCTTATTATGGTCAATTTCTTTCTCAGCTTATTACGATTTGTTTCTTTCTTAGCTCATTATGACCTATTACTTTCTTAGCTCATTACGATGAAATTCCCCCTTTATGATGGATTTTCCCATTATGATGGATTTTACCATTACGATGAAATTCCCATTATGATGAATTTCCCATTACGATGGAATTACTATTATGATGGAATTACCATTATGATAAAATTCCCATTATGATAGAATTATTCACTTTGCTTTTTTGAATTTCTTCAAACCTATCCACTATTTCTTAAAAATCTTTTATCATGAGAGTTTTTATGATTTTTGAGAACTTTATGATCAGCAAGACATCATCTGATTATTTTTTAGAAAGTATGAAAACTTTCATACTCTTGAATTCACATTCTTCTTTCAAAACTCTTCAGAAATAATATGAATTCCTCAACTAGCAACTTCTATCTCAACAACTTATTTCTTTATAACTCAACAACTTTATTCTTTCTCTAATTATAGAAAAGACAAAATTCTAGAAAACAATAAATTCTACATCTGATTCTTTTGAATCTGATGATTTTCATGTCATTTTAATGTACCTGAATACGATAAAGTATCAGATCAACAACTTCATCTTCCTAACTTCTTCTGTGTCCAGTGCAGCTCAATATGAAAACCTGGGTCCAGAAACTTGTGTCTAGAAAACAACCTCATTATGATAGATTGGGTCTGATTATTGAATAACAAAAACATTCTTCAACAAAAGTCTAGTTTTCAATAAATACAAAAACTTTATTAAAACAATTTACCCATAAAGGTTCTTCAAAAAACAACTAGGTTTTATGTTAGGTTTAGGAGGGAAGTTAACCGATCTTGTGGTCTGATTCTGAGATGCTCCACCACCTTTGAATAATGTGTCCCTATTTTACTTATTCCCAGTGTTTGAGTTCCCACATGTTCTCATGTTTATAAAAACACTCCCTCTAGATAGGTTTCTAGAAATTTATCTTTCTAACATAATTTCTCTATTTACTACTTTTATATAGTTTGCAATATGAAAAACAACTATCTTAGAGTGAATCTATGGGCACAACCCATACTCAAAGATGCATGCCTTCAAGAATTCACTAATAACAACTTCTGAGGAAAAGTGAACCAAATTCCAAACTTAGATGCATACTCTATGATAGATATATTATCTTGTTTTAAGATAAAGAAAATAGTTTTTCTTATGATTTTAAATGTGTGAGGGTAGAATTTTTTGTTAAAAAATTACTCAAATTACTCTCATGTAATTCCTTGGTTGAATTTAGCATGAGCAACTAAATCCCACCAATGGAATGAAAGATCTTCCAATATATAAGTTTCCAACTTAAATTTCATCCTATCCGGTGTTCCTAAGAATTCAAAGATTCGATTCATCAAATTCAGCCACAACTCTAATTTTTCTAGATTAGAACCCCCCTGAATAGGGGTGTCTAAACCTGAACCAATACAATGAACCCAATCTGACCCAAGTGGGTTAAGTTAGGTTACACATGTAATTTGGATTGTTTGAGTTTTGATGCGATAGGTTTTTACAGGTTGGGTCAAGTCTCAGGTCAGCAAACTAATGACCCAACCTAACCCACAAACTTGAAGATGATCTGTAATTAAAAAAATTCTATTAGAATCATTTTATTCTGCCTTTTCCACCTCACCTCCATTCCATCGATCCCCAACCCTAATCTCCCTCTCCCCCTTCCACTCGATCCTTCTCCTTACTATCCATCGATCTAGTCAAACCCTAACAATATCCTTTCCCTTCCCCTAACTTTATCCCTCCCTCCCTCCCTCCTCATTACCTCGTCCTCCATCTCTCTCTCCATCCTTATCGATCCCTTCCCCCTATTAATCAATTAAAACGAACCTTAACATGGCATCTACATCCCTCTCCCTCCTATCTCATGGTGTCGCGTGTGCACCGTCGGGAGATAGTCATCTATCCCTCCTTCCCTCTCCCTACCCCCTTAAATTTCTAATCATTGACTTCCATTCCTCCTCCTCCTTTAGTCGTAACCAGAGTATAGTGACTCACAGTGAGTGGGAGTCTCTCACATACTCTACCTTATTATCCATACATAGAATCTAATATAAGTAAATGGGATTCTATCATATTCTAACAAAATTTTAAAAATTTATGTCTTTTAAATTTTCATTGTTTAAGGATTTCATATATTTTAGGAATTTTGTTCTTTGTGCAATACTAAATTTGATATATTTATTTTGTATAAGTTGATTGTGGAAATTTATTTTACTCATTGGTATTCATTTCTTGAAGGTGTTAGCACATTTTTTGAAATTGATACAGGTCATAAAATATTTAATGTAATATAGAATAATGAGAATAAGGAAAAGAAAAAAAACAAAAATAATTATAAGAGAATATGGTATGGATCTGTAAACTAGAAAAATGATAAGTAATGGCGTAATTGATAATTTTTGTGTAATTGGAAATGTACATACCAAACAAATTTTTCACTTATTTACTACTACCAAAGTAAAATATTATTGTGAAAATGTAATTGTTTTATAAAATTTCTATTTTATTTGATGTTGGTATTTGTTTTTTCAAACATGTTTAATGAGATACAATCTTTAGTATTTTTTTATATATGGAAAAAAATACATATCCATTTTTTTGGAAGGAATGAAAGGAAAAATGAATAATATAATTTTTTTAAACTATCTCAGTCTATGAAATGTGTTATCATTAAAGTTTTTTAGTAAATTAAATAATACATCTATGTATATTGAATCAAATGTATATGCATTAGTTTTTCTAAACTATATTTGTCAATCTATATTGAGGTAAATGAATATGAATATGAATATGCCAAACATCATTTTATAAACTATATTTTTTTCCAAAAAAATTGTTTTATAATTGTTTATTTTCCAAACTATATTTTCCATTTGTATCCAATACACAGTTTGTGTACAGTTTTAATGACCCGTGTTTTGAGCCAAGGTGAAATTCCAAGGGAATTTGATTTTTTGGCATTTATTGGACGAACTGTTTATTGAACCGAGCTTTAGAACACAATTTCGAGAGTTGTAACACTTCAAAGTGTTGTTTTGAGACTTGAGTAAGATACTAAGGAGTTCCTAGGGTGTCTCACTGAGTTTTGGGATCATCGAGTCCTAGAGATCTCATGTTTGGGTGGTTTGTATAGGGCACACGGTTTGTCTAAAACCGTGCGACCCCCAACAACAAACCATGTGACCTAACATAGGTGGAAAAAGGTGGTGTGCACGGGATACCCACAATTTCCAAAACCACATGCCTAGATCGTACGAGTAGTTCCATTTAGGCAGTGTGTGTGCACTGTTCATCGCACGATTGGCGCACAATTTAACTAACCGTGGGACCCAAACCGTGCATAATGTTTTTTTTAAAATAATTAAATTTATTAAATAAAAATAAACATAAAATAACTTAAAACCTAATATACCCTCCCTACTCTCCATTATAATGTGATGAACCCCTCCCCCCGATCCTCTCAGACGCACACAACTCTCCTCCTCAGCCTCCTCCCTTTACAACGATTTCACTCAGATTCTTCTGGTTTCCCATTCAATTCTTTGAGGTATGGTCTCAGGTCCCTATTATTTCTTTTTTCAGTGGTTTTACTCTCTCTCATTTCCCTACCCCATTAATACAAACCCTAGGTCATGGGTTGACCTAATTTTTGGATTTTCTTCTATTAGGGTGTGTGTTGGGTCTCTCGGGAATTCTTCTTGTGTGTTTTGGCATCCATCGCTGAAGGCGAAGTTCTTTGAGTCATTTTAGTTCATCTGCCATCAATTTAGGGTAATTTTTCCCCATTATTAAATAATACTCAATTTATAATTGGGGATTTGGTAGTTTCCGAGTTTATAGTATTTTTCTATAGTGTGTTGTGGTATTTGTTGGGATGGGTTTGAGCCACTGTCGTCAAAGGATCACATGTGTATGCATAAGAAGGCATGTACCTGTATAAGTTCCCCATTTATATATATTCACCATGGTAGGATGAATATATATAATGGGGCTAGGTGTTCTTATATGGGTATATGAAAATTCATACATGTGTAAGTAAAAAGGGGTATACGCACGTATAATCATATACGTAAGGACCCCCTTGTACATTTTTGACCATGAAAATATGTACATAGGGGATAGGTGTCCTCAAATATAAGAAAAGGTGCATATACATGAAAGCGGTAAATAGAGGGTTATAGTTGTTGTTGTTAAGGTCATTGAGTGCCAAGATATTTTGGCTTGCACTTCTCCTTCTTGAGGTAGAGTCCCTTTCCATTTTCTCTTTAAATTTAAGAATGCATTAATTGCTCACTTTTTGAAACTTCCTTGAATATTAATTAGTGATGTAAGATTTTTAAAGTAAATATTTGATGTGAATTGAGGTGATTTACTCTTGGTTTAATTGGTTGAAATTATTCTTTAATGTGAATTGAGTATGACTATTGAAATGATGTTTAATTATTCTAAATGCATTATTGGTAAAAATGTCATGTTTTTAAAATAGAACCCCTCGATGAGGTGAACTATCTTTAATTGAAAAAATGATATGTGCACTACCTTGTAGTTTTGTTCTTAAGATTAGGATTAATACCCATTGTCCTTGGCCATATTCCATATTTTCATGGATTTTTATAAATGAAATGATTTGTTTAGTGATTATTGATTAAGCCATTTGGTTGGTTGAATGGAATGTTGTGCTTGGTCAAGCTTGATAGCTTGAGCTATTGAAGTGTTGTTGATGACATGTGATTAAAGGCATGTTAATTCCATGTGCATATTCTTATATTTTATTGCTTAAGATTATTACATGTTGCTTAGTGATCATGTCTTGTAGCTTAGAGATTATACATGTGTTTAATTCCTTATGCCCTATTGATGGTTCAAATTGTTCTATATGGATAGATTAATTAGATTGGGGCATTGAAATTTTTATTTGATGACATGAAATTATATAAATGTCCTTCCTTGTGATAAATTACTTGTTTTATATAGATCACTTGCTATGGTCCGAGAGAGAACATGGGTTCCGATTTAAGGATGCTATGGATGAAATCACCATGTTCGAATGGATCTTCTTAACGTTCTGGGAGAAATATATTGTATTTCCATTTATGGGATCTCTAGTTAGTTTACTTATACTTGTGAGTGAGGTCGGTTCCCTAATGGAGCAACTAAGGAAGAACCGTTTGGCAAGATGGATATGTCATGCCTCGGGTGATACCTAGTTCCCTATGTGAGATACTTGACACAGACTTAGAGTCACCATCCCCGAGTGATACAAGGTATGCCTAATGGGTTTCCTTGGACAAACTTGAAGGTATTGGGTATTTGGAGACACCCATAGAGACCCTTGGGATTCTTTTTAGATTGCCTTGGACAGGTTCGGGACCCAAACTCTCAATTTTATGGATTGATTGCTTTTTCTATCTATGTTGCCTCTGTTATATTGAAGTATGCTCTTGTGATGATAGGGAAGTGAGGCCCCAAGCCAAAGTAAAAGCTTGGGGGTATGCCTTCCTTAGTTTCTTTGTGTATAATGGTTGGTTCAGGTGTATTGGCCTTTTTATACCTTACTTGCTTCCATAGGTACCTCTTTTCAAACTTTTGGCTTAGGCCGAAGTAGGTGGTATGGAACAGGTGTCCATGTGGGAACCTGGACCAAAGTGTTTGTGTTTAATTTATTTATTCCACTGCTTTATACTTATTGGAATATTTCTATTCATTCATTGCATGAAATGGATTTTCCTAGACATTGTGGATTCCAACCTACTGATATTTATATCTCACACCCTACTCGGGTGCCATTTGGTACCCGATTATACTTTATGACCATAGGTATGGATAAAGGGAGGCATGATGATTTCGATGCTTTATTGATTTGATGCCTTAGGATAGAGGTCGGGGGAAGAGGACCGAAATGGTTCTAGAGATGCTCATGGAGCTATTCGTTGAGAAAATTATTCCTTTATTACATTGTATTTCTACTTAGAATTATTAATACTTGTACATGTAGCATCATCTATCATACATGAATTGTTGTAAATTGATGTTGGCCACTTTTACTCAATTATTATATTATTCTTCTATTATTTTGTATTTTATTATTATTTCCTTTATTGTTGTTTATTTTTCACACCCTGAACTTTGAAATTATTTTATTTTACTATTTTATTGTCTTTTAATCTTTTTGGTTGTGGTTCGGGTTGAGTCCCAATTTAAATTTTTGAATTTTGTAAGTTTCAGGTGAGTTTTTGGATTACACATGGTTTGCGCACGGTTAAAGGAAACCCTGCGACTTTTCACAGGTAACCATGCAATGCATTTTGGGGTCTAGGAGTAGGGTGCATGGGTTGTGTATAGTTTGGAAAACCATGCGGAAACTATACATGAGGTTCTGTTTATTTAGATAGCGGCAATCGCACGGCTTGCCCACGGTTTGTCAAACCGTGCTGCCTAACCGTGCGATCTGCCCAGTTTCTTAAAATTTTGAAATTCTAATTTCCCCCCTCCATGTTTTTAACCCCATTTTGGGTTCTCCTCCTTCCTCTGACCTAGTCTCACCAAGGGGACCTTGAATACCCTCCTCCCCTGCTCCCAATCATCTATGGATGCTTCTACTTCGAATCTAAGGTAAGATCCTTTTATTTTTGGTTGATTTTCTAATCTATCTCCCCTCCCCTCTTAGTTTAGGGTTCTCCCTTGGTGGGGTTTTTATTTGTATGAACCCTAGATATTAGGTCTGATATGTTATCTTGTGTTTCTTTGGGTTTAGGATGTGTGGATTGTTCCTTGGGCTGTACTTTTCCTTTATTTGAAGTTTCATCACATCCACACTCCGTTGAGGTAGGTGTCTCCATATTTTTCCTTTATGATGCATTCTATTAATTCTTGGGTGATTTCAATTGATTTATAAATATTATTCATATGCTTATGATGCATTTACTTAGTTTATTATGGTGCTTTGGTGTTGATAGAAATTGTTAAAAATGGTTTTCAAAGTGATTCTTTAAATATGATTATGTATGTATGCATTCAAGGTGTTTGTTAAAATATAAAGTGCTCTTTTAAAGTGAAATTGTGTATTTTGGTGAGTTTTTAACTTTGGTTATGTTATGATATCATTGTTAAATGGTAAATTTTATGTTGTCATGTGGAAATTGGTGTCTTTCATGTGTGATGCTTACATGTGGTGTTTATTTAAAGATAGTCTTTGGGTGACTTTATAAACACTTGAATTATACCATTGGATGTGGGAACATCCATGTGTGATCAGGATGCACACATATATGGTAACACAAATGATGATGGGTTTGGATAAATTTTCTCAAATTAAAAACCCAGATTTTAAAAAGACTTTTCCATTTCTCTCACCTCTTCTTCAAATTATTGTTTTCTTTACTAATGGACCCTTAGTTACCAATGAAATGAAAGTGGTTTAAAGTTGTATTTGATGTTATGTCTCATATGTAACTTGAGAAAAGATTAACTTCTAGATGTTATGAAACCCCATTTGGCATCTTTGATTATTTTGTGGGTTTTCTTCTTGGTTTTGAAATGGTGATAGAAATGGAATTTGGATTTGGAACTTAAGGTCCCATTTGTAATTGTGAATGTAAAAGTGGTGTTTAATGTTGTTTTAGAAATGATTTATATCATATTTATTATATATTGGAATTGAAAGAGTGGAAGGCCCGGTTGACACTTTATGATGTTTGGAAATGAATCATGGATTTGAAATTACAAATGCCCAGTTGGCATCTTAGTGCGTTTTGAGAAATGTTTTAAAATATTTAATGATGTGATGACCTGGTTGGAACCTGTGAATGGTTTTTTATATGGAGGTAATCCCTATTGAGGGATTTATCTATATGGGTTATCATATAGGCGGTGTCAATGTTTGGGGTAGGCAAGTGCGGTGACACCAGGTAAGGTGAGTCACACATGCGAGGGCCTCTTACTTACACAGTGTACTATTACCATGGGTTTTTTGGGCATATTTTAGAGGGTCAAGTGACAGTTTCTTATCAACACCAATTAGATAGGTTGGTACTGATTGGATTTTTTAGAGGCCAGGTGGATTTTGCCACTGGTGAGTCTTGTTTAGAGCATCTAGTTGGTTATTGACTATGGAGATGCACCATACACTAGCAGGTGATTCCATACCGAGTATGTCCAGGGATCGCTCTAGGGATGTTTAAGAAATGACCATGGTTTTCTATCTTTATTTTCTTATTTATTTTCTAATACACCTGGTTTCTTATTTACACTAATTATTTATCTTTAGAATGTCTTGGTATTTCTTTGTTGGATTTTAGTTTGGGATTTGGATTCTAAAATGGTGAACCTACTTTGAAAATGGGATTGTGGCATGTGTTGTTTGACAAAGGGAAATATGTGGTTGTTTCTTTAAAAATATTGAAAACCTATTTTCATATATGAATTTCAAAATAGTGTTTATGGACTATTTTGAGGAAATGAAATGTATGGATTCTGTGGTAGTTTCCTACCAAGTTGTTAAGCTCACACCCTACTTGTACCATTCAGTGTTAGTAGAACCGAGCTATTTGTAGGTTCAATTTCATAATTCAGGTGATCATTGTTGGAGCAGTTGGTCTTATGGTTGGTGGTGACCAAGATCTCACATAGATATTGTGTTGGTGTAGACCAATTTTAGTTCTGTATTTAGTTTCATCTTTTTTAGTTGTATTTTTATCTGGTCCCATTTGTGTATTTATTTATGGCTAGTTATTATTTATTGTTGTGTGCTCAGTTTTCTCAGTTTATTTATTTTATCCTTGTTATTATTTGGTAAAAATATTTCTCATGATGATTACTTTGATGCTCGACACTATTTTCCAGCCCATGGGGACCGAGAATTCCCTTTAGGCCTTGTCTTGGATTGGGTCGGATGTCGGGTTGAATGACATCCCGACCTAGTTCATGACAAAATGGTATCAGAGGAGGTTCTTGTTATTTGGTGTGTTAGTTAGTTGGAGATTAGGATTTTTAGGACTTGATAGGTAGGTACTGAAAGAGTTTTGCGAACTCTTTCTTGTTCTGATCCTCGAGTTTCCAATGGCAGTCTGGGATTTGAGTCTTTTATCTTTGCTTTGGATTGAGGGATGACAATGGAGGCGATCCGGTGTCATGTTGTGATCTCACATGGATTAGTGACCCATGTGAAGTCTAAGTGCATGATTCAAGGTCCTCTTAGTTTTCATTTCTTACTTGGGGCATGGACCACTACCATGTCTCTAGGTTAGGCATAAAAAATAGTTCCTCATTATGATAGTTTGGCATGATTCATGTTTCATTTTGGTCTTGGTTTATGTGAGTAATCTTTTAAAATGAAAATAAATTTTGAAATGGAAATTATTCCTTTCAAAGGGTTTTGTATTGAAAAAATGGGGTTTAAATGAAAATTGTTTGGATTAAAAATTTGGTAAGTTCTTGGGTTTTGATAATTAAATGGTAAATGTGACCCTTGGTATTCTTTATAGACATTCAAATATGTGTGGGTTTGTATGGATATTTCATGTTGGAACATGTTCATGGATGATGCTAGTAGAAATAGATAGACACATATGTTATGGTTCATGGGAGTCTATGAGAAGGTTATTAAAATCAAAGGCTTGGCCTTGTTTTTTTAAAGTGATTTTGAAAGAGGAAAATGATTTTGGAAAATTGGTTTTTGTTTTAGAATGTGGGTTTTGTTTTATGAAAAGTGGATTTTGCATTCGGATAGTGGCCTTGGAAGAAGGAGATTTTGAAATTGAAATGAAAATGGTGGTTTTTTAATGGAGTAATTTCATTCGTGATTATATTCGTTTGGATTTTGAGCTTATTATCTTTGGATTGAGGCATTATTTTGGTATTTTTTTTGGTTTAATGTTTATTTTGGTTTTTTGATCCTTGTGTTATTTATAGTATGCTACCTAGAAAGGTCCCAAAAGTTTCTAATGAGTCATGCCCAGTCTGGGAATATTATAGGTTGTTTCCTAGTTTTATATTCTTATAGGTTGGTAGTGGAGTGGCTTGAGGAAGTAGAGTGTGCCTTTAGATTGTTGGGAACTCCCAAATTTGTTAGAGTCCGTGCTATTCTGGTCTTGTTTGAGGGTCCATATTAGGAAAAATGGGAGATTTTTGTTTCATCATCAATGAAAGTTGGGATGACATGGGAAGTATTTAAGCCCACTTTCATCCAAAGGTTCATACTCGAGGAGGTGAAGATGGGGAAGGTAGTAGGGCTACAGGATGTTTTATAGGGCCAACGACCATTGAAAGCTTATGTTTATCACTTTAAAGAGTTGGTTTACTTCTTTATTAAGGAATCATCAGATGAATAGTTTAAAGATCCTATTTTTTGGGGGTCTTCATCTAGATATTGCAGAAAAGATGCTCTTATCCGGTGAAACCTATTTTGAGAAGTTGGTGGATGAGGCATTTTTAGTGGAGTTGGTTCTCGGGGTGCAATCAGTGGTGGTTGGATCTCGTGAGGGTTCCCCATCTGGTGAGAAGGGTGTGCCAGAGGAACTTATTTATGAAAATTCTCATTTGTTGATTCCAGTTCCTAGTTCATTGGATCGTTCGCTTGTGTGCCACTAGTGTGGCCAGTTTGGGCATTCGAAGCCATCCTATCACAATCCTCAAAAGACCTATCATCATTGTAGCTGTCTAGACCATCTAGATAATTTTTTTAGGAAATGTCTCCTGAAGAAAAAGTTTTAGTTGGGGGATTCTAGTACCAGACTGTGAGGTAGAATATGCTTCAGTCAATAGGGATCTAGCCATAAGACTCAGAGTGGAGCTCATGTATAGTTAGGAATTACTGAGGGTGCGAAAAGTCTTGACCCAAATTTTTTCTTCTGTGTTGGGGTGGATATGTTTAAGGTTTCCTTTTTATGGATTTTGTAATTGTTATAAGTTCATAATTTCATTATAAAGGTGTGACAGACTTGTTCTATCTTAATCTGAGTAGTTTAGTTTATCTAAATATAGATTTTTGAATCATTTGTTATTCTTTAACTGTACTTATCCCTTGTGTGGGATAGTCTTGGTTTCAGCTGCACTTGTTTGGAGATACCTGTTAATTTGGAAATCAATGTTTGTAGTTTGTGCTTGGATTATTTATCTAGTTGAGTTCCTTTCTTGGGTTTCCCCTAGTGTTGAGGGTTTTGGTTTGTGTGGGAAATTTTTAGTTTCAGTAGTGGTGTTGGGAGTTCCTAGTTGTGGTGGGGTGTTACTTGGTTAATGTGGAGAAGTTTGGGTTAGCTCATGTTGTGAATTCCTAGTCTTGGATTACCTAGTAATGTTAGTTTATTTATTATGGTGGGGAGAACCCCCTCATGTTCTCCCCTTGTTCCTCGTAATAAGGTTTCCTTTAGTGACTATCGAGTGTGTAACACCCTAAGGATTTACAAATAGATTTATTATAGAATGAATTCAAAATTGAGTCTATGCGAAACAAAAAAATTTGATATTTATTGAATATAGTTATAACCTAGCCATTATATATAATTTTTCTACTTCTATGTTTTGAATTTCAAAAAACTGACATACACGGTTGTGATCAGTAAGATATTTAGAGTCTTATAAGATCAAATTACAGTTTTAGTGAATAGTAACTCACCCTTATGAATAGTAACACACCCTTATGAATAGTAATGTACCCTTATGAATATTAACATCATCCATGTAAGTATAAATAAAATTTAGGCACCTTATACATGAAATAGAATATTTTAAAAATTAATAATTAAGTGTTCGTATTTTTGTGAGTAAAAAATATTTAATTACAATTTTAAATTAATAAATTAATAAAATTAATTTTCATAAAATGTATTCCTAAATAAATATTTTTTCATATTATTATTTTAGGATAATTTTATGAGTCCTCAGTTAATTTTTGAAAGTATTATAAAATCAGTTTTAAATTTAAAATCTGTATTTTTCAAGTAAATAGTGACTTTATTTAAAAATTAAATTTATGTTATTTAGAAAATTATTTTGATAAAATGGAGTTCATATTTAAATTATACACATCTAAAAATAGTTAGGGTGAATTTTTTTCATTTTTCCAAAATACCTGAATTTTTGGTGAATAGTGAAATTTGATTATTTATGAAATATGCTAAATAAATAAATTTATGCATCATGCATGATTCATGGCTGATGTAAATGGAAATTAGTTCAAACTCACATGCACTTATTAATATTTTGATTCACAATAATCAAGACTATTCTTAGTCTTGAGGAAAAATAATAAAATAATGATTAAAATAATAGAAATACCCTCCTCTCCTCCACTATAAAAACCATCCCTCAATCCCTCTTCTCTTCACTTATATAAGCCTTGAAGCTTCTCAAAGTTCTACTAAAATACAATTCCCTAGTCCCTCCCCACTTCTAGGAGCCCTTGGTCTTTCCAAAATACCAAAACCCCTTCCCTTAAGGAGGTTCTCAAGGAGGATATTTCAAGAGGTAAATCCTCTTCCCTTTTCTTTTAATTTCATTTCTATTTATTTTATTTTATTAGTATCTCAGTAACCTAATATATACAAATTATCATGATAAATATAGTATCATATATATAATATAATTATATCATGTTAATGTAACATCCATCATCAATCTCCTTACTCTCTCTCTCTCTTTTATTTTTAAAATGAAATCATCGTTCGATAGGTGCCGATTTACAACCTTCATGGACGACGAACCTTAATTATTCAATTTATCCTTTAGTTATGGTCATTAAAATATTTTTATGGTTTAAAAAAACTATAATATATGTATTATAACCTATTTAGAGTTCTGGAACCAATATATATACATAATATTAATACATACAACAAAACTAGTTCACAATATTCAAAATACAGTCAAAATATTCTAAATGATTGTCATTAATGTTTCACCTAATAAATCATCCTCATAAAATATAAAAAAATAAATTATATGACCATTTCATATTCTTAATCTTCATTATTATTATATAAAACCAATGATATATAATTATATCCATTCCACATGAACTCCATTAATTATAAACAAGCGAACTGATTATGAAAATAAAGGAAACGAACACTCCAGAATGACAAAATTCAATCATAAAACTTATCAATAAGGATATAAATGAACTTAATAAAACTATAATGAATCAAATAAATGTATATAAGGTTATTAATTAATTAATTAATGGGTTTAATTTGATTATTTAGGAAGTTAAGGTCAAGTGTAGAACACGTTCGGACACAAGGTAAGGGTTTTCTACCTGAACATCCATTTTCATTTGGGTTACTCTTATTATCTAATTATCTCAATTAAATTATTATTTATTCTTATTTAATCCTCATAAATTCTGTGTGAATGTTCTATATATGTTTACCAACCAGAATCCTTCTTTATTTTATGGGTAGTTACATGTTTTAAAAGGATCTTTCAAAAATTCTTCCCGAAATACAAGCCTGATTCAAGGGAATTTATCAAACTCTTACCTATTTTCAAGGGAACTCTATAATTTGTCTTTAGAAACCATTATTTTTATTAAATCACTCATTTTATTATAAAAACTAACTTAATTAACTTCTGGTTTTATATAAAGATTTTTCCAAAAGAACCATTCCTTTCAAAGTAAAAGAGTATTTATCTTAATAATTACTCGATGATTTTATACGAGTATTTTAATCTATTTCAACAATATTGTTGATTATTATGTTCAATTGGAATTAATATTTTATGATAAATTATACCATATTTTATTTAATGTCTTATGATTAGTTTGATTGGGTATGTTCTATCTTGATACCATTCACTATATTACTCTGAACAGTTAGTGGTCATATTTAATGATTGGGGGAAGGTTATTTACATTTCATATGTTAGTTTCAATATGAATTTATATTTTTTTATGATTTTCATAATTGATATATGGAATGAATTGTACTTATTACGTGATGGGTGTGGCCTGTTATAGCCCCTCGATGCATTGTTAGGTCTCATGAGGCAAACTAGTTTGAGTTTTTAGTCGTTTATGTATGGTTTGGCATGAGGCCTTGACAAAATGATTATGATTTCTGACATTATGAATTCTCTCATTATGAAGATAGATATTTATAGTACATGTAATTATTCGACTAGTAGAATATACATGTTTATGTTTTATGTCATTATTTAATCAGTTTTTATTCATACCATATTATGCTCAAGTTTATTTTTAAAGGCATGCATTTTTAGTTACTCATCATGCCTATTGTTTATGTTTATAATTTATTCCACTGTATTATTTACCCTTACTGAGCATCTTATCTCACCCCTTTCACATGTTTTATTTTCTACATGTTGTGAAAAATTATATTATGAATGACTTGTAAGGATAATCTAGAAGATTGTGTGTGATTCAAAAGAAGTTGATATGTTGTATTTCCTTTCAAGTTGTAATGCTGAACTTATGTATGTATCTTGTTTTCCAATGCTACTAAACTATTCATTCCTTTAGGATACGACTTCCTTGTTTATATTCCAATGTAATAAAATAAGGCACTATCTCTGAGAAACTGGGGTCAGGTCCTTACAGGGTGTGTCTTGTGAACTGAAAGGTCACCTCGAGGTTTGTGATTTCTTTCATATTTGATCGTGCATAGATTTGAGTTTTGGTTATCTTTTGGATCAATTAATTTCTAGGGTAATAAAGTTTCTATAGTGGGGAGAATTTTCACACTCAAACCTTGGAAATTATTTTATTGTCTTTGAATCTTTTTGGTTGAGGTTCAGGTTGAGTCCTAGTTTAAATTTTTGAATTTTGGAAGTTTTAGGTGAGTTTTTGGCCTACACACAGTTTGCACATGGTTAGAGGAAACCGTGAGACATTTCCTAGGTAACCATGCAGCTTGTTTTGGGGTCTAGGAGTAGGGAGCACGAGTTTCGCATAGTTTGGGAAACCATGCAAAAACTGTGCATGAGGTTTTGTCCATTTGGACAGTGGTGATCACATGACTTGCGCACAATTTTTCAAACCGCATGGCCTAACCATGTGAGCTTCCCAATTTATTAAAATTTTGAAATTCTAATTTTGACTCTCCATGTTTTTAACATCACTTTGGGTTTCTCCCCCTCCTCCGATCTAGGTGCACTAGGGGGACCTTGGAGACCCTCCTTGGTTTGTCCTAATCATCCGTGGATGCTTATACTTTGAATCTAATGTAATATCCTTTTATTTTTGGTTGATTTTCTCATCTATCTCCCTTACCCTCTTGGTTTAAGGTTCTACATTGGTGGTATTCTTGTTTGGACGAACCCTAGATATTAGGGTTGATATGTTAGATTATGTTTCTTGGGGTTTAGTATGTGCAGATTGTTCCTTGGGGTATACTCTTCCTTCCATTGAAGTTTCATTGCATCTGAACTCCATTGAGGTAGGTGTTGTAGGTTTTGGGTGCAGCAGAAGCGCGTTGGTGGGTGTACCCAACTATAATTTTTGCCGTTAACGATGTTTAATCCAAGATATTTCATGATAATAAAACACCGGATCTTCAGAATAGAACGAAGAATAAAATAAAAGAGGGGAGTCCCAAAACCATAGAGAGGATCATCATATGTTGGTTATAATTAATTTAATTTAAAGACAAGAATTAACTTAATGGAATTCTCTCTCTATTGATGTTTCTGGTCACAATTCGATGTGATCCGTCATTGCGTCATAGAATCCAAGTGTAGGATTCCTCTAGCGGTGATTCACATGTGATCCACGGATATCTAGACATCACCAAAGGGATCTCCAGGTGCTAACACAAAAGAGCCTTTGCTTGCGATGTCCACCTTCGATCACCTTGATCCGGTGGAGGAGGATCTCTCTCTCATAGCTTGAGAGCGTTCTTGGTGGAAAAATAATTCTCTCTTGGCTTGAGTGCTTTTCCATATCCATTGTGCACAACCCCAAAAAAATCTAGGCTAATAAGAATTATATAATTGGGATTTTAATTACTTAGAATAATAAAATGAATTAATTACCTGAAAGCATTTATTCATTTAATTTAATTCTTAGTAATACCCCATGTCTAATAATAACATTTGACTATTATTATTACTTGACATGCACCCAACAAATTACACCTAATATTATTTAATTAAATAAATAATATTATTTATCACAAATCCCCAGAAAAACTACATGGCGTGTATATTAATATACATGGTGTGCACTTTTTATTTTCCATTTTTTTATTTCCTCCACCAGATTTATTAGACCTTGAATAATGGATATTTATTTCTCAAATAAATATCACTGCATTACTCACTAATAAATATATTATTTCACCCACAATATATTCTCTCGAATAACTAGTGTCGAAATAAATGCAATCAGGCATCCTTGAATAATTATTAAACCACAATTGAGAATAATCTTTATTCAAATCATTAAATTAATATTTAACTGAGATACTTGGAAACACTTAGTGTGTGACCCTCTAGGCCTCTTTCTCAGTGGCATTAGGTGGAGCCCGCCTAATGTACTCGATTAACCTTTCTTTGAATTTCTGGAATTGAACTTTCCCATTCCTCACCATGGCCATGGATTTATTTAGGCTATATCAATTCCATCAAAGGACCTGAGATATCTACTTCCATTATAGAACATAAGGGACAAATCCTTTCTCGCATTATCTATTAATGCGGTATTACTCGTGACGCACCCAACATATCATACTTCGCTGCGAACAATGTGTCATCACAATTTTTGTCAATACATCTAAGTTCGTGAGTTGTAATAACCATTAATAATAATCTTAAAGTCTAAGGACCAATACACACGTCTATAGATAGGAACATCCAATGACACTATGAAATGTGGATTTCCTACTAGTAGGTCTCGTTCTCATAATATCCTCCTGGATATTACCAAGGGCGCACACCATGAGAAGGTACCTCAAATTTTTATGAGTCCTCACCCCTAATGGCCTATATTATTTGTGTCCCTCAAATAACATCATCCATACATAGAACATATATTCAAGAACAATTTTACGACACTTCTGGGTTCTCATCATAGCAGGGATCCACTATGACCCTTTAATACAACAACTATTCTTAGAAGATTATCACATGCATTGTCACGTAGAAGAACAATCAAGATGTGATAAGGTATTTATTAATGAATAATGTACAAAGTAGTTGGTTCTAGGCCACCAACTCCAACAAACTCCCACTTGGACTAGATCCATCTTCTAACAACCTTTAACCCGCTAGCTCTCACATGATATTCATGCTTCTTCTGATATAGGCCTTTAGTCATGGGGTCTGCCATGTTCTCTTCCATGGACACTCTTCTCACTTCCACTTCACCCCTTTGATAAAAATACCTCAAGAGGTGATACTTCTGGAGTATGTGCTTTGTCCGTTGATGTGACCTTGGTTATTTTTAAAGCGTCACTGTTGTAGTATTATCACAATACAATGTGATAGGATCTTTACTACTAGACACCACATCAAGCTCCTGGACAAAGTTATGAATCCATACGGATTTCTTGGCTGCATCAGAAGCCGCTATATATTCAGACTCCATTGTAGAATCAGCAAGAACTAGTTTCTTTGAACTCTTCCAGCTCACAAATCCCCCATTGATACAGAAAACATATCCATATTGTGACTTTAGATCGTTCTGATCTGTCTGAAAACCAGCATCAACATACCCTCTGATGAAAAGCTCCTCATCTCTTCCATACACTAGGAACATATCCTCATTTCTTCTCAGATACTTAAGGATACTCTTAACAGTAATCTAATGTTGTTCTCTTGGATATGCTTGATATCTTCCTACCATGCTCAGTGCATAGGCAACATCAAGCCTGGTACATAATATGACATACATGATGGATCCTATAGATGAAGCGTATGAGATATTGATCATTCTATATTTCTATTGTTGTGTCTGAGAACACATTTTCTTAGAAAGATGTAGGCCATGTGACACTGGAGACAATCCCCTCTCATATTATTCCATACTAAATATCTTTAGTATCTGGTCAATATATGTACCCTGACTTAGTCCGAGTAACCTCTTGGATCTATCATGAATGATCTTGATCCCTAGAATGTAGGCTTCTTCACCCAATTCCTTCATGGAGAAACACTTGTTCAACCAGTCCTTAACTGACTGTAATACTGGTACATCGTTTCCAATAAGCAATATGTCGTCAACATATTCTACTAGGATAATGACCACATTCCCATTAAACCGCTTATAAACACATGGATCACATTTGTTCTTAATGAATCCAAAATCCTTTATGGCTTCATCAAATCGAATGTTCCATGACCTATATACTTTATTTAATCCATAAATGGATTTCTGCAACTTGAAAACCCATTTGGATTCACCTGGTGTCACAAACCCTTTTGGCTATGTCATATAGACATCTTCTTGAAGGTTCTTGTTAATGAATGCTGTTTTGACATCCATTTTCCAAATCTCTTAGTCATGGTAAGCTGCTATGGAAAGTATGATTCTTATTGATTTAAACATGGCAACTGGAAGATTCCTTAACATGGCACTAGCCTACTGGCAAGTATGATTCTTATTGGCAAGTATGATTCTTATTGATTTAAACATGGCAACTGACAACATGGAAACATGGAAATTCCTTGATGTTGTCTAAATCCTTTAGCCACTAGCCTTGATTTATAGGTGTTAACTTGACCATACATGTGTAGTTTTCTCTTGAATACCCATTTGCATCCAACATGCTTTACATCTACTGGCTCATTGACTAGAACCCAGACTTGGTTCTGATACATGGAATCCATCTCAAAATTCATAGCTTCTATCCATCTTGTTGATTCTGAGCTTTCTACTTATTCTTTGTAGGATAGATGTTCATCATTGTATAATAATAATTATTCACCATCCTTGGTGACTAGGAAACTAAATCTCTCTAGTTCCCCTATCTCTCTTGAACTCCTACGCAGTACTTGTGTTTCTATAACCTCTTCCATGGGGACCTGTGGAACTTTTTCCTGTACAAAATATTTGTGTATCTTGAGCATCAACTTCATTGAAGTCAATATCTATACCACTATCCTTTTTAAGGATGTGATCCCTCTCAATAAATACATCTTGTCTGGAAACAATCAATTTCTTGTATTAAGGGTTATATAGGTAATATTCTTTCATTTCCTTAGGATATCCTATAAAGATACACCTCGTGCCTCGAGGTGCTAGTTTGTTTCCTAAGAAGGCCTTAACAAATTCCTCGCATCCCCATACATGTGTGTGTGGAAAAATGAGTTTCTTTCCATTCCATAACTTGGAGGGAATTCCATTTTCTTCCTTAGTTGGTACTTGGTTTAATGTGTATGCTTCAGTTTGTAATGTATATCCCCAAAAGGATAATGGAAGATCTGCATGACTCATCATTGACCTCACCATGTCCAATAAGGTGTGGTTCCTCCTTTCACTAACACCATTCCACTGTGGTGTATAAGGAGGAGTGAGTTGAGATATAATCCCAAACTCTTATAGAAGATCGATGGATTCTTGGTTCAGATATTCTCCACCTCGATTCGATCGAAGTTTCTTTATCTTCTTACCAATCTGATTCTCTACTTCATTCTTGAATTACTTAAATTTCTCTAAGTACTCTGAGTTATACCTCATTAAGTATACATAGCCATATCTACTCAAATCATTATAAAAAGTAATGAAGTAAGAATATCCACCTCTATATTCTAAAGGAAATGGTCCACACACATCCATGTGTACCAATCCTAGAAGCTCTATGGCCCTTTCACCCTGTTCACCGAAAGGCATCTTGGTCATTTTACCTTGTAAACAAGCGTGAAATCTATCAAGTGGTTTTAGCTCAGTAGAGTCTAAATAGCCATCTTGATAGAGCTTTTTCAAGTGCTTCTTGTTTACATGTCCGAGACGGTGATTCCACAACTAATTGATGTATGAGTCATGTGAGTTTATTTCGTTATCGATTGCCAACACTTGGTTTCCATAATTTAATACACACAAACCATTATTTAAATGCACCATACCATAACATATGTTGTTCTTATAAAAGAATCACCCCTTATTTCCAAACTTGAAAATAAATCCATCCATATCCAAACATGATACATAAATTATGTTTTTGGTAACACTAGGTACATAATAATAGTTATGTAAAACCAAAATCATCTAAGTTGGCAATGAGAGGTGGTAATCTACAATGGAAAATGCAACCAGCCTCACGCCATTGGCAGCTCGAAGATCCACTTCTCCTCTGGAAATCTTTCTAAATCTACTTGGTTCCTGCATTTGAATACAGATGTGAGCCCCACAAGCTGTATCTAATACCCAATGTGTAGAAATGGAAATATTACACTCGATAATGAACGCACCTTTAGCGTCCCCACACTTCTGGGTGCAGTTCCTCTTCCAGTGGCCTTGCTTGCCACATGAAAAACATACCGCTTCCCATTCCTTGCCTTGCCTCTGGATCTTCCCCTTCTTGGAGGGACAGTGCTTGGGGGCTTTAGACCATTTATAAGTCCTTGGCCCCTTTTCCTTGTCCTTCCATTTCTTATTCACAATAAGGATTGCGGGTTTTTCATGCCTCATGTCCTTATATACCTGGAGAATTAAGGTCAGAAGTTCCATAGACTCTTCTCATTGTTAGTCATGTTGTAGTTGACAATAAATCTAGAGAAGGTCTTGGGAAGTGATGATAGGATGAGATCTATACGCAACTCATCCGGGAACTTAATCCTTAAGATGTCCAGGAGTTCAATGTAGCCAATAAGCTTGAATACATGAGGCCCAACTAGCACAGACTCTACAAGATTAGTTTTAAACAAAGCGTTGGAGATCTCATATCTCTCTTGTCTCTCCTTCTCATGATAGAGATCCTTAAGGTGAGACATCATGCTATACATGTCCATGTTTTCATGTTGCTTCAAGATCTCATTAGACATGGCCGATAGCATGAAACATTGTACATCTATGTAATCATCCATATGTTTCATATATATAGATAGTTCCTCATCACTGGCCTCTTTTCCAGTTGCAACTAGAATAGTCTCTTCCAGCACATACAATTTCCTCTCGTGGTGAAGGATGACACGTAAACGCCTCTTCCATTTTTGGAAATTGGTGCTGGTGAGAATGTTTTCCTTCTTGAGTATGGTTCGTAATGATATGTTTGAAGTAATTTTTCTTTCCATTTCTAAAAATTAAGATGAGTAAAGGTTTAGTACTTTATTATGATAAAACTGAGACAAATAAATAAATTAATACTTATTAGTCTCCCACTATTTTATCGAAATCTAATAGCCCTCACCATTGATTTCATAATATTCTTTTGACTGAATATTCTAGTGTAAAGGATCCATATTTCCATTCACATTACCCCAACTAGGGTTGGTCAAGCAACTTGAAGGGTTTTAGGTAGGCATTACAAATGCCAAATGCATTAACTCACAGCTCCTTGATCCACTGAGTGAACTCCCCAATCCTGAAATCCTTTTATTTTTGATTTCCTCAACCTTTGCCTCTTGGTCACACCAAGTCCTATTGTGGAAGTCAACCCTTGATGTGAACAAAGTCAAGTCAACCCAAAACCTTAAATTAAAATTCCCTGATAATTGAAAGCACCCTAACTAGGGCTGGTCAAACACTTTGAACTATGGTTCGATTCTAACCAAGATTATGGAAGGCTATACTGACTTAATATTTCTTTGAGGAATTTTATCCTTATATGTAAATTTACATTTTATTATCTTTGATTACATGCTTTTTAATATTAAGTGGGATATACTTAAGTGATTAACCATGTCTAAGATAATATTTACGCATAAGCCAGTTTTATTTTAGTTCCATCTTGCATGCTTATTTAATTCATTAATTGCATGATCGTGACAACACACCCACAATAAATAAACCATGAAACTAACAAAAATAAAATAAATGGTATGATCATGATATTTTTATATTGGTTAGTTTATCTAGTGGTTGATAAACTAACCTAAGACCTAGGGAAGAAATACCTTGAACCTTTTGGGTAGGTGTTTATAGCTTTCCACCTGTCTGACTTTGTATTTCCTTGGATTGGTTTTACATTGGCTCCTAACTTGATATGCCTCCACTAGCTTGGGAGCTCCATCCATTACATATACTTTTATATCACACGCAGGTGAGGGGTAAAACATGGTTTTATATAAAAGAAACCTTGGGCACACAGACCCTACATATTGATGAGGAGAATGCTTGCAGGTCAACAAATTTAATTTAAATAAATAAATTAAAAGGAAACCATTCACATACAAAGGTCTTGGTCTAGCTAATGATCATCCATACATGCAACAATATTTACGCATAAATAAAATTAGAATTCAATTATTTAATCATTCCTTTTTAAGATAAATCATGCTCAAATCAATTAATTATCTTTAATTAATCAATCCTTTTATCTTAAACCCTTTTCTGCATTTCCTTGAGATTCTCATCCATCATAATTTTAAACAAATAAATTTATTTAAAATTATCTTTGTACGTAACTTGTACCTTGGAGGAAACCTGGTGAATTCCCATTCATGACTACCTAGTGAGTAGAAATGAACATTATGCAGATGTTAAATTAAACACATATATACAAAACACCTATCACATGTTGTGCCTCAGCTTTACGTCTGCACTATGGTACAAGTCTCAAGGGTTTGTATAATATAATAATAAATTTCCAGACACACTCCATCTAGTATCTGCGTTACACAGTTTCCAGCTGGGAAATCCATGTATGGAGTACACAGTCCAACCCTAACCTGAAGGGACTACATGCTGTGTTCAATGGGATACACGACATGTAATCTGGAAACTATGTGCCACCTGTTCCTGGTCAACACACGAAGTATTTTAACACATAGAAATACTCCAACACAAGGATTGATTTAGCGGACCGGTCTGATTCATTGAATCTTGACTACACGGCGTGTACTACCAAATACATGTCGTGTATTCTGGTGTTGTACTACCATGAATATTTGGCACCTCCAGATGAGATCCTCTATTTTATTTTAATCAAAAATTAAAATAAAAGGTCGTTTCTGTAAGGTGAACAAGAAGAAAGAGAGGAGGAATAGATCTTGAGATTCAGATTTGAAGAATGATTAACTTGAATTGAAACAACTAAATTATTAAATGCGTAAATCACTAACGAAAAAAATAAATAATTATAATCAAAGATATAACCCCTTTGACACCACTTTTAGGTTCCGGGTGTAGTGGAAGCATGTTGGTGGGTGTACCCAACTATAATTTTTTCCGTTAACAACGTTTAATCCGAGATCTGTCACGATAATAAAATGCCGAATATTCTGAATAGAATGAAGAACAAAAGAAAAGAGGGGATTCCTAGAACCATAGAGAGGATCATCATATGTTGGTTATAATTAATTTAATTAAAATACAAGAATTACCTTAATGGAATTCTCTCTCCGTTGATGTTTCCGATCACGATTTGATGTGATCTGTCGTTGCATCATAGAATCCAAGTGTAGGATTACTCTAGTGGTTATCCACACATGCTCTATGTATCTTTGGATGTTGCTAAAGGGATCTCTAGGTGCGATCATGTAAGATCCTTTGCTTGCGATGTCCACCTTCGATCACCTTGATCCAGTGGAGGAGGATCTCTCTCTCATAGCTTGAGAGAGTTCTTGGTGGAAAAAAATTCTCTCTTGGCTTGAGAGCTTTTCCAGATCTATTGTGCACAACCCCAAAAAAGGTTAGGCTAATGAGAATTATATAATTAGGATTTTAATTACTTAGAATAATAAAATGAATTAATTACCTAAAATCATTTATTCATTTCATTTAATTCTTAGTAATACCCCATGTCTAATAATAACAGTTGACTATTATCATTACTTGACATGTGCCTAGTGAATTACACCTAATATTATTTAGTTAAATAAATAATATTATTTCTCACAAATCCCCATAAAAACTACACGACATGTATATTAATATACACGGCGTTTAATTTTTATTTTCTATTTTCTTTATTTCCTCCACCACATTTATTATACCTTGAATAATGGATATTTATTTCTCAAATAAATATCACTGCGTTACTCGCTAATAAATATATTATTTTTCCCACAACATATTATCTCAAATAACTAGTGTCGAAATAAATGTGATCAGGCATCCTTGAATAATTATTAAACCACAATCATGAATAATCTTTATTCAACTTGTTAAATTAATATTTAACTGAGATACTTGGATACACTTAGTGTGTGACCCTCTAGGCCTCTTTCTTAGTGGAATTAGGTAGATCCTGCCTAATGTCCAAGGTTATCATCTAGAAACACGCCAAAGCACCCATAAATAAAGAAGTTAACACCGCAATGACATGTCACCTCCTACGAATTCTTACCATGTAATGTAATCCCATTTTCACAATATCTCGAATCAAGCGAGTTGCATGATAGTGCCATCAAATCATGTAATCAATTACTCTTTCTTTGACTTTTTGGAATTGAACTTTCCCATTCCTCACCATGGACATAGATTTATTTAGGATATATCAATTCCATTAAAGGAACTGAGATATCTACTTCTATTATGGAACAGAAAATACAAATCATTTCTCGAATTATCTATTAATGCGGTATTACTCGTGACGCACCCAACATATCCTACTTCACTGCGAACAATGTGTCATCACAGTTTCATCCATAAATCTAAGTTCACAAGTTGTAATACCCATTAATAATAATCTTAAAGTCTAAGGACCAATACACACGTCCTCATATAGGAACATCCAATGACACTATGAAATGTGGATTTCCTACTGGTGGGTCTCGTTCTCATAATATCCTCCTGGATATTACCAAGGGAACACACCATGATAAGGTTCCTCAAAGTTTTATGAGTCCTCACTCCTAATGGCCTATATTATTTGTGTCTCTCAAATAAAATCATCCGGACATATAACATATATTCAAGAACAGTGTTATGGAACTTCTGTGTTCTCATCATAGCAGGGAACCACTGTGAACCTTTAATGAAACAGCTATCCTTAGGACATTATCACATGCATTGTCACACAGAAGAACAATCAATATGTGATAAGGTATTTATTAATGAATAAAGTACAAATTAGTTGGTTCTAGGCCACCAACTCCAACAGGTGTCTCCATAATTTTCATTTTTGATGTATTCCATTGATTCTTGGGTGCTTTTAATTGATTTAAAAATATAATTATCATGCTTATGATGCATTTAATTAGTTTATTTTGGTGATTTGGTGTTGTTATAAATTATTAAAAATGGTTTTCAAAGTGATTCTTTAAATAGGACTATGTATGTATGTATTTAAGGTATTTATTAAAATGTCAAGTGCTCTTTTAAAGTGAAATTGTGTGTTTTGGTGAGTTTTTAACTTTGGTTATGTTATGATAACATTTTTAAATATCAATTTTGTTGTTTTCTTATAAAAATTGGTGGCTTTTGTGTGTAATGCTTACATGTGGTGTTTCTTTAAAGATATACTTTGGGTGACTTCATAAACACTTGACTTGTGACATTGGATGTGGGCACATCCGTGTGCTCTTGGGATACAAACATAGATGTGCACAAAAATGATGATGGGTTTGGATCAATTTTCTCAAATTAAAAACCTATATTTTAAAAACACTTTTCCCTCTCTCTCACCTCTTCTTCAAATTATAGTTTTCTTTACTAATGGTCCCTTGGTTCTCAATGAAAAAAAGTGGTTTCAAACTGTATTCAATGTTATGGACCATATGGAACTTGAGAAAAGATTAACTTCTAGATGGTACGAAAGATTGTATGGCATCTTTGGTTATTTTGTGGGTTCTCTTCTTGGTTTTGAAATAACGATAGACATGGAATTTGGATTTGGAACTTAAGGGCCCATTTGGAATTGTGAGTGTAAAAGTGGTGTTTAATGTTGTTTTAGAAATTATTTAGATAATATTTTTTATATATTGGAATTGAAAGAGTGTAAGTTCTAGTTGGCACTTTATTATGTTTGTAAATGAATCATGGATTTGAAATTACAAATGCCCGGTTGACATCTTTGTGTGTTTTGAGAAATGATTTAAAATCTTTAATGATGTGGCAGTCCGATTTGAACCTATGAATGGTTTTTTATATTAAGGTCTCCCCTATAAAGGTATTCCCCTATATGGGTTATCATATAGGCGGTGTTAGTGTTTGGGGTAGGCAAGTGTGGTGACGCCAGGTAATTTTAGTCACGCATGCGAGGACCTACTACTTACACAGTATACTATTACCATGGGTTTCCTGGGTGTCTTTTAGAGGGTCAAGTGACAGTTTCTTATCAACCCTGATTATACAGTTTGGTACCCCTTGTATTTTTTAGTGGCTAGGTGTATTGTGCCACTGGTGAGGCTAGTTTAGAGCATTCAGTTGCTTATTGACTATGGAGCCTCACTATAGGCTGACAGGTGAGTCCATATCGAGTACATTTAGGGATCAATCTAGGTATGTTTACAAAATGCCCTTGATTTTCTATCTTTATTTTCTTATTTATTTTCTACTGCATCTCATTTCCTATTTTCACTGCTTATTTATTTTTAGCATGTCTTGGTATTGCTTTGTTGGATTTTAATTTGGTATTTGGATTCTAAAATGGTGAACCTACTTTGAAAATGGGATTGTGGTGTGTGTTGTTTGAAAAATAAAAATCTATGGTTTTTTCTTTAAAAATGTTGAAAAACTATTTTCATATTTTTATTTCAAACTAGTGTTTATGGAATATTTTAGGGAAATAAAATGTATGGATTTTTTGGTGGTTTCCTACTGAGTTGTTAATCTCACACCCTCCTTGTACCATTCCATGTCGGTAGACCCGATCTATTTTATAGGTTCAAGTTTCTAGTTTGAGTGCTCTTTGTTGGAGAAATTGGTCTTGTGGTTGGAGTTGACCAAGAGGTCATATGGAGATCATGTTGGCGTAGTCCAGTTTTAGTTTTGTATTTAGTTTTATCTTTTTTCAGTGGTATTTGTATCTGGTCCCATTTGTATATTTATTTATGATCAGTTATTATTTATTGTTGCGTGATCAATTTTCTTAGTTTATTTATTCAATCCTGGTTATTATTTAGAAAAAATCATTCCAATGATGATTACTTTGATTCCCTATACTAGTTTCCAACCTGTGGTGATTGGGAATGTCCTTTAGGCATTATCTCAGATTGGGTCAGATGTCAGGTCAAATGGAATCCCAACCTGGTTCATGACATTATTTATCTATAGTGATTATACCATTGTGTGACTTTGACCATGAGTGTATAGTCTCCCAACCATACCACCATTGAACCCTCACTACTAGTCGGTAGCCTCTGGCTTACGGGGAGGCATGCTTGGGGCCATGTGGCGACCGCTACAACTATTGATTTAGTGGTTAGTCAGGTCGGGATGTTACAAAGTGGTATAAAAGGTTTCTTTTCCTTTTGTATTATGGTTTTGGGATGGTAGACATGAGACTAGGAATGTGTTGATGATTGGTAAATAGTCATTACAGGGAGTGATCATCCCATGTACGAAGAAAAGTCCAAGTTGCGAGGGATGAGATTATTGTTCTTGTTGTTAGTTATTACCATTAATTTGATTTCACCTTGATTGATTGGGATATTTATACTGCGTATTGATTAATAGATTTTTAGAATTTACCCTTGGAAAGATATGGAAAGGTAGAATCATTATATGCATCATTATACGCATATAGGGATTCACATTCCATGTATATTCCATGCCATGTAGATTGAATTTCTAGGTTGTTTGAAATTTACTGATGTTCCTTGCATGTTTTGACAACATGTCCTTTATATGCCATGTTTTAGTGTTTCTTGATTATGTAGTTTCTATCCATGCTTAATTCTTTTTACCTATGATTCTTTTAGTGTGTATGAGTGCTTACCATGTTTAGGAAACTTATTAGTGTGCTTGTTTTTTATTTTTCATGCTTCTATGCTTGTTTAGCATGGGATGAACATAATGATTGCAACTAAACATCAGTCAACTTCCAATTAATAATGTGTATGGGAGCCTTATAAGTTGAAAAGTGACGACCCATATAACCGAACCATTTTTAACGCGCTTAATATACTTACAGTTTTTTTGTATAAATGTTCAAGATAATAAAATTTCCTTTATTCCTAAATGAATTGAATGCAGTTAAATGGGAACTAATTTTCAATTAGTAAAGTGTATGGGTTCTTTATGAATTTTAATTGGGTGACCCATATAATCGAACCCTCATAGACACACCTTTTGTATATTTAAATACTTTCACATAAATATTGAAGAAGTTTAATTTTCTTACCCTGAATCAAATGGTTACAGTTATATGGGAGTCTCCTATAACTTGTATGGTGTATGGGTGCTTTATACCGTGAAAGGTGGTGACCCATAGAATCGGAACATCCTTTATGAGATTTATTCTTATAGACTGATGAGTAAACATAAAATCTATTGACTTTAATTGAATTGTCTACCTTGTTGAGTCTTGTACCCTTTTTTTTGGGCTTAGTGTCCCATGTGGTTAAAATTATTAAATGCACAACTAGACCCAAGTTGGTTAGTTAGGGCATGTTGTTAATGAAATGAACCCACTAAGGGTATTTAAAAAATATTAATGTTTAAAATGTTTGGTTTATTTTATTTAAACTTAAAATAATCTAAATGGATCTGCATGGGTCACCTTTTCCCAGTTATTCCTTAGTGCTTAACCCCATGGGGGTGTTATTATTCCTTATAGTGTTGGTCTTTTAAAGTTTCATAGCTTCCTATATGGTTTTTCATTAAAACATAAGGTGACTTTATTTTTGACTAAGCAACCCTTTAATTAAGAGAAGACCTCTTGATCTGCTCTGAGTTATTTTTGTACGAGGCCTTATAAATTAACAAATTAATGGTGTTTAAAATGGGTTTATGAGATAAAATAGTCTAATTATAATGGGAATTCACTAAACAAAAAATGGATGAAAAAATGGTTTAAAATACCTTGTATATTTTTCCTTGTGGTTAGTGTTGGTTTATATTTAAAACTAAACTTTAAAACATTTAAATAATCCTTGAGTTTTGGTTTTATTCCTTAAAAGGAGACCCTAAGAGGTGTTCAAGGAATTAACCCTCATGTAAGGGTAGTTAAGTTCCTTCTCGAGTTTTTCCTTGAAATATAATGTGAGAATTTTCATAGGTTTCTTACTTTCTAAATCTAAGTTTGAATGACAGGCCTTTAAGACTAATGAACTTTCGTAGGTGTGACCTCATTTTGGGAAAACACTTTCAGCTTTGGTAAGGGTATAAACCATTTTAGGTATCACCCTTAGATATTTATAACCCTTGTTGGTTGATTGCAAACAGTTTATATTAAGTGGTACTATTTGGGTGCCATAGTCCTGTATAGGAATCTTAGTTTCTAAAATGATACCCTTATTTTGATGGGTGTTCATGTGTTTTTTGACTCTTGATCCAAGGGTGATCATTTTTAAATGCTCAGTTCAAGAGGTCTAGACATGCCAATGGATTGGTTGACCGCTTGGTAGGTTGTGTAACCCTTCCTCTCCTTACTTTTTAGTGTGGGATGACTCAGGAGGTCGTTAGATTATTCTACAGTCGTATGAGTGATGGAAATCTTAGGTAAATCCTCATTATGGACCATTGGATACTTGAATTCAAATGGAAAATAAGCCTATGGATAGTATTAAGGATGTGTCTTTTTATCATATAATCTAAGGGTAGTATGTGTCTATGTACACAGTACCTGTCATCTTGTTAATCATGTAGTGAACCATTTAAATTTGGTGGTACTCTCTAAAACCTTGAGCTATTATGCTTGAACATTGTTCAGCTCTGGAGTAGAGTAACCTAGGTTTTTATAATGGTCTTGGATCATCCCAATGTTTGAGATGATGATTTAAGAAGAATCACGTGTTTGACACATTGATTACTTGTTTTGGATTTTATGTATTATTCCCTGACATGTGGGAACATGATTTGTAGAATCATCACATGTATGTTTAAGTGCTAGTCTAACAGAGCGCACTTTAGTGGCTGGTTGTCTCTATCTCTTCAGTTTAATGCTTTCTCAAAGCATATTATTCATGATAGGAACTGCCGTCAGTGGTCAATGGAGTGCTTACCATGGAATGGGATCTATTTCTATATAAATTCGATTCTAAGGAAACTCCTAAGGTGGGGAGTGTCATGTCGACTGTAACACCCCAAGATTCCATGGTATGCTTCTCTTTGAATAATACAGTAGCGTGTGTTGTACGCAACTTCGAGTTCTAACACACACCACAACCAATCAAACTACCCGTTATGAATAGTAATACCCACTTTTTGAAATTTTATAAATTTTATCTTTCAAAATGGACTTCATTTTTGGATTCAGAATATCGAAATTAGCTTAGGGTGAATTTTTGGTATTTTTCTGAAAACTTCCAATTTTTGATGAATAGTGAAAAATACTAAACATTAATTAAAAACAACTTTTTTAATCAAAATAATTTATAGTGCTAAATTATACTATTGAGTGGTTTTAAAGTATAATTAGATTATATTTTTACCATTTAATCTAATTTTGTTCATTAGACACAATTTTACATTTAAACTGGACATAAACAAGTGTTAATCTTTTGATAGTTATTATTTCATAAAAACACGCTTTTTGTTTGGACATCGGGAATTAATTTTAAATTAATTTCTGCCACTTATATGTTTTCAATTTATAAAAATGGATTCCATATTTGTAATCAGGATGTCAAAATTTTTTAAATAGGTAAATTTAATTTTTAGACATTTTGAATAATTACTTCGGTAAATATTTTATTTACCATGGTTAAAGGGTAAATCCGGTAAATAAGGGTAAAAAATAATATTATAATAATATTAAATTACCCTAACACATGTCCCAACCCTATTGGATGATACATGTATGACTATGGGAATCTTTGGGTCAATTTTAGGACCCCATGGAGCCACTTGTAAGTGATAATGACACTTTATATTAATTATGTTAAAGTAAATACAAAAATGACATAAGCATATATCATTTAGAAAAACAATTTTTACATAGGGTTATCTATGTTATCTTTTATACTATAAATATTCATTAGAAATATAAAAATATTTCCTACATCATGGTATTTTTTTATAATTTTTATACATCTAATAAACTAAATTATTTATGACACAATAATGATGTAGTGTTTACCTCATTAATAAATGATTTAAATAAATAAGTTTATAAAGACTAAAATAATACCCAAAACCTGTCCAATTCTTATTGGATGATTTCATTTCGATCATGAGTCATCTTATATTCAACTTTAATGAGTTTTTGACCTTTATAAACCGAATATCATTATATAATAAAATAATATTTTCAATCTTTCCTAAAGAACCCCTCCTCCCCCTTATAAAAGGACACCACTTCTAACCAATTACTCACACATCTCAAACCTTTTGGATCATCCAACCTCTGCCCAATTAATCTCTCTACATCTCTATCCTCCTCTTAGAAGCCTTACCTTAGGCATAAGGCACTTCAAGAGTCTTTTTGGTTCAAACCAAAGGGAGTTACCCAAATTAAAGGTAACGATTTCTCTTAACTTATTTTCTTTTATTTTACTTCTCCAACCCTAAAATCTTTTTATTATTTTCTTTTATAACAAAACCAGTATCCTCAATATACTAGTATATTTTTATGAGAATTATTCGAACTACACTTACACACACCTCCATCTAATGTGTGAAGAACATAATGTTTCTATGGATGGAAACCAAACGCCTCACGAAACGATGATTGTTCAATTATGTCATACCGCCTCTCATGGTGGCCATTATGATGGAAATATAATTAAATATGATATTAATGATATTTATTTTATATATAATCTTCTTTAATTCCATTTTATAGCATATCATTATTCATTTCATGTTGTATATATATACGATATTTGCCCCACCGTTGGTGGTGGGGTGGTAAGGGTTGGGGGGGGGGGGGTGAGGGGCAGGTCATGGGGTCAAGTCACCAGGATTGCAATTTAATGTTATTTTCTTCCTTGCGTCATGTTCCTCTTTTGCGGTTGTACCCAATTTTTTATATATATACGATAATTTCATTCGAGGAAGTGCGGACTACCGCCCCCTCAAAGTGATATGACTCATTCATACCATACATGGAACGTATAAAGGGTGGTGTTAATGAACTTAAGTAACATATATAAGATATTATATTATAATGGAATAATAATATACCTATGTATCATTTGGTTTTTATTCCTTTTAAAATGAAAAATGAAATGGAAGTGGCGTTCGTGCGTACGTACAGATTACCGTCTCTACGAACACGATGAGATTCATTTCCCCATCATATCCATTCAAGACTAATTTTCATTTGATGGTTAAAAATAATGTTTAATGACATAATATCATTCTTTATATAAATCAAATATATCCTATTCATAAAAACCATGACTTATGTAACCAAGCATATAAAGGAGAACGAATCAGTTAACACCAAAAAAATGATAATACTAAAAGGCAATATTAGAAGATCATATATGATATCATATTAATGTATATGATTCTTGAATAATTTAATAACAATTATTTCACAATTATACAGGAGGTTAACCTACCCTCGACTAAGGAAAAGTACAAGGTAAGGGTTTATTTCACAATCTCTTCATTATCCGAGATTGTTTATACGTAATTATCTACTGGGACCTCTTTATCATCCACATCCATGTTTCTTAAAAATATATTTCAAAAATTTCTTAATATTTTATAGACTATGGGTTAAAGTCATTTATACCCTTATTTGACTTTTATAAGATGTTTATAAAGGAATCTTTCCATCGTTTTCTAAACAAGGTCCTTTTTAACCATTTCGACAAAATTAAGGTAAGAATGTCTTTTTTAACTTATATGGCGGGTGTGGATATATTACATCATTATAACATCATCAAAGCTTCCCTTACAAGCTTATAAGAATATTTTCAAAATAAATGTTTTCTTTATAATTATGTGACTCTTAGATGATTTCAAAATATAAAGAAATATTTCTCTAAAAAAAGGTTTTGATTTCATCTATGTCAATATCCTTTGATGGATTTAAGTTTATTTGAAGTTGATTTATTATGATACAAAACTTCTATATTGTATTGAAGGTTTTGTGATATGTTTGACAGTGGATGTGCTATTTGTATACCATTCATGGTTTATGATTAAATTATTGACATTTCTTATGCTAGTTTTAATACGAATGTTTATGTTATATTTCAACCTTTTCATATGAGGAATGTATTGGACTTAGTAAGTGATAGGTGGAGCCCTCTATAGCTCCTCGATGCATTGGTAGGTCTCATGAGACAGCTAGACGTGGAATTGGCGGAGGCCCTTTCCCATTTTTATATATGGTTTTGGCTGAGGCCTTAATCATTTTTCGACGTCTTGGCTGAGGACTTGAAAAAATGTTTCATAATGTCCGACATTATACATTCCCTCATTATAAAAATAATATTGATGGTTCATGTGGTCATTTGTCTAGTAGAATACCCATGATTATGTTTTATTATGACATTATTTACTCAGCTCATATTCCTTCCATAAAAGTATTCATGTTTATTATTGGTAAAGGCATGTGGTTTCAATTATTCACCATGATTAATATTTATGTTATCTTCCACTGTATTGCTTACCCTTACTGAGCGTTTGAGCTCACCCCTTTCTTATGTTTCATTTTCCCAGGATATGAAGAAGTTAGTTATGAGTGACTTGAAGGCATAATCTAGGAGTCTTGGATGTTTCTAATGAAATATATATTCGTGTTGTATTTCTCTTCAAGTTGTAAAGTTGAACTTATGTATGAATCTTGTTTCCAATAATACTAAACTGATCAGTCTTTCGAGACATGATTTCCTTGTGATCAATGCCAATGTTATGAAATAATGCACTGAATCTAGGTAACTAGGGTCGGGGTATTACAGTTGGTATCAGAGGAAGTTTAGTACAAACCTTGGAAGCTAGATTTAGATAAAATCTGATTAGAGAACATAGGTCTAAGATGGACTTTGAGGATTAGTATAGAAGAACTTCCTAGAATTTTGGTATTATAGATATTTTGTGAGTTTTCCAAGAAATACATCCCTGTCAGGATACGAGTAGGTAGAGGTGGCTCTGGCACAGATATACCTAGGGGTAAAACCTGAAAACACTGATTTGAGCTAGACTCGAATGGGAACTGGTGCACGATAACGGGCCTTGCTGCACTCTTGGTTACGACACTCCCTGGGGATATGCTTAGGATAATTCTCATTTTCTTTACAAACCATTATGAAGGGTTTATGAGTATATACTTCCTTAAAGAAAACATTTTTATGATTATGGATTATATCCATAAACTGTTCAATTTATGTTAAGTGTTTTGCAAGTTTGGAATTATGCATTTTGATTCATAAACTAATCTAGTTTATGCCATTATTTAGAAATGGTGCCTAGTGGAAGGAATGGAAAGCGTATCAATGCACACACTCCATGTAGGGATTTCCCTACTACTTGAGATAATTATAGTGGAGCTGGTGATACAACTGGTGCTGATCAGCTTATCACTATACTGGGACAACTCACACTGGTTATGAATAATAAACTTACCCGTATGGAGCACCCTGATCCACAACGTGGAGGATCAATGTTAGATCGTTTCATGAGGCAAAAACCACCAACATTCAATGGGAGTACAAATCCATTAGTAGCTGAGCAATGGATAAATTCCTTAGAGAAAATATTCCATGCCTTGGGGAGTAGTGAAAGGGAAAAAAGTTATCATGGCAGTTTACCGCCTCACTGGAGATACTGATCAATGGTGGTCATTGATTAAAAACACAAAGGAAGATGATGAAGTATCAAATATGGAATTGAGGGAGTTTAAAGAGCTTTTATTAGAAAAATACTTTCCTCATGACCATCGAGTAGATATAGAAATGCAATTTCTAAGTCTAAGGAAAAAGGAGGATGAGAATGTCGCGAAGTATGAGGATAACTTTACAAGGTTAACGAGGCATGCCACATATTATATACGTAACCCAAGAAGTAAGATTGATCGTTTCTTTGATGGTTTTAAACCATTTCTCCATTGAGCATTAGTATCACAATCCTTCTCATCATACGAAGATATTGTCTCATGTGCT
The DNA here is from genome assembly GCA_963277665.1 of Viscum album. Lineage (NCBI taxonomy): Eukaryota > Viridiplantae > Streptophyta > Magnoliopsida > Santalales > Viscaceae > Viscum > Viscum album. Next base: position 177,370,647 of record OY728141.1, on the reverse strand, counting down.
ATCAAGACAGAAAAAGAATTCTCTAAGTCTTATGATTTTAAATCAAAGAAAGAGAAGAAGAGATCTGCTGAACACTATGGGAAAGGAAATAAGGAAACAGGGAATAAGGGAAGAATTGAATTTCCTCCTTATGACAATTGTGGAAGGAAGCACCCTGATGCCTGTCTAAAAGGAAAAGGAGTATGCTAAAAATGTGGATAGAAATTCCATCTAGCTGGTGATTGTAAGGGGAAGAAAGAAGATACTGATGTTCAATTCTACAATTTCATGGAGATGGGACATTATGAAAATGAATGTCCTAAGCATCAGGGAAACTTACCTCAAAAAAGTCTAAGGGATCAACGCCAAGCTTATTCTATCACCACTGTTGAGGTAGAAGCTCTGAGAGACATGGTGGTAGGTAATTTAATGGTTTCCTCAAGTTTAGAAAATGCTTTATTTGATTCTGGATCATTGCATTGTTTCATATCTTCCTAGTTTTCTAAGAAAATTAGATATTTCCAATTTGATTTAACAAGGGATTTTTCAGCTAAAACTCCTAAGGAAAGTATCATCGTAACAAAGTTTTGTGAATCTATTCCCATTAGAGCATATAAATGTTCTTTATCTACTGATATCATCATCATACCCATGATTGAATTTGATATAATCCTCGGTATGGATTGGATTTTAGACCATGATGCAAAAATTTATTGTAAGAGGAAGAATGTTACTATTTTTGATGACGATGATAAGGAACACCTTATATTTAGAGAAGAATCATCACCACCTAATTATTATCTAGATCCACCCCCAGTAGCTCAACTAAATTCAATTATTGGGGAGGAAGAGAATGAAATAACTATGGGTGAGGAAAATAATGTTCAAATAGAGTATGTACCTATTGTGAGAGAATATGTTGATGTGTTTCCATAAGATTTACCTGGACATCCTCCATAATGAGAAATTGAGTTTTCCATTGATTTAATTCCTGGTTCAAGGCCCATATCGAAGACCCCTTATATAATGGCCACTGTGGAATTAGTGGAACTAAAGAAACAACTAGAGGAATTGAGTAATAGGGATTTATTCGCCCTAGTTTTTCTCCATGGGGAGCCCCTGTCCTTTTTGTTAAGAAGAAAGATGGATCTATGAGGTTATGTATCGACTACAGGGAGATCAATGCTATAACAATAAAGAAAAAGTATCCCCTACATCGCATCGATGATTTATTTGACCAACTGCATGGAGCTCAATACTTTTCAAAGATTGACCTTAGATCTGGATACCATCAGTTGTGTGTGAAGAAGGAAGACATTCTGAAGACAACATTTCGAACTAGGTACAGGCATTATGAGTTTACAGTAATGCCTTTTGGATTGACTAATGCACCCTCTATCTTCATGAATATAATGAATAGAGTTTTCAAGGAATATCTTTATGACTTTGTAGTGGTATTTATTGATGATATCTTGGTATACTCTAAAAGCTATGAAGATCATCAAAATCACTTGCACATTATCCTGAAGACTCTAAGAAGATATGAATTATATGGGAAGTTTAGCAAGTGTGAATTCTGGCTTCAGAAGATTTCTTTTCTTGGCCATATTGTCTCTAGGGATAGAATCTCTATTGATCCTTCTAAGGTAAGAGCAATCCAATAATGGATAGCACCAACGAGTATAATCGAGGTACATAGTTTTATTGGTTTAGCAGGTTATTATTGACATTTCATCCAGAATTTTGCCCGATTGGCTAACCCATTAACAAATCTCACATGTAAAGGGGTTAAATTTGTTTGGACAAAAGATTATGAAGAATGTTTCTAAGAAATGAAGAGAATATTAGTCAATTATCCTATATTGACTCTACCATCATGGAATGACGAGTTTGTTATTTATAGTGATGCTTAAAAGAAAGGACTTGGTTGTGTCCTTATACAGAATGATAGGGTTATTGCCTATGAATCACGACAGCTAAAAATTCATGAGCAAAACTATCCTACTCATGATCTTGAGTTAGTTGTTGTAATATTTTCCTTGAAGACATGGATACATTATCTCTATGGTGAAAAAAGTGAGATATATACCGATCACAAGAGTTTAAAGTATATTTTCTCACAGAAATAATGCAAAATGAGAGAAAGGAGATGGATTGAACTACTCAAGGATTATGATTGCACGATACACTACCACCTAAGGAAGGAAAATAAGGTGGCAGATGCTTTGAGTAGAAAGGATCATGAAGTTTTGAACAATATGAGAGTTGAAAAGGATCCTATATATATGAATCTAGTAAAGATGGATATGGGAATCACCAGGGAAGGTGAAACATCAATACTTTTTTAAATGGTTGCCAAACCATCTTTACTAGAAAGGATAAAGAGTTCTCAGACCGGTGATGAAGAGTTTCAAAAGAAGATTAAAGCTATGAATGATGGGAGATTGAGTGACTTTGTGTATGAAGATGAAATTTTGAAATTTGGGATGAGACTTTGTGTTACCAATATACCCTATCTAAAAATAGAATTGTTGGATGATGCTCATAGTTCCAATTTCTCTATACACCCTGGGAGCACCAAAATGTATTGAGATTTGAAGGAACATTTTTAGTGGGGCAACATGAAGAGGGATATTGCTGATTTTGTGTCAAGATGTATGGTTTTTCAACAAGTGAAAGATAGAAGACAACAGCCTGGAGGAGTCATGAAACCTCCTCCCATACCTGAGTGGAAATGGGATAATATCACGATGGACTTTGTCATGGGACTACCAAAGACTCCTAGAAGGAACGATGCAATATGGGTCATTATTGATCGTCTTACCAAGTCAGCACATTTTCTTTCTATAAAAGAAGATCTACCACTTGAACATCTAGTAAGGCTATATATTAATGAAGTTGTAAGAAATCATGGAGTGCCACTATCGATTGTTTCTGATCGTGATCCACATTTTACATCAAGATTTTAGAAAAGTCTTCAGAAGGCCTTGTATACTGAACTTTGTTTGAGCACTGCCTACCACACCCAAACTGATGGACAATCAGAATGGACTATTCAAACCTGAGAAGACATGTTTAGATCATGCTCACTTGACTTTCTGGGTATGTGGGATCAATATTTACCTCTGGTAGAATTTTCCTATAACAATAGCTTCCATTCAAGTATTCAGATGACACCATATGAAGCGTTATAGGGAAAGAGATTCCACACACCAATCTATTGGGATGATGTTGGTGAAAAAAAACTCGTAGGCCCAGAACTTGTGAAGGAAATGATGGAAAAGGTGAAGGTAATCTAAACCCACATTAAAGCATCTCAAAGTAGGCAGAAGTGCTATGTTGATAACTGAAGGAAGAATTTGGAATTTCAGGTAGGAGATCATGTTTTCTTGAAGGTATATCCATGGAAGGGTGTTATACGTTTTAGTAAGAAGGGTAAATTGAGTCCCAGGTACATCATACCTTTCAAAATTCTAGAACAAATTGGGGATGTATCTTACCGTTTGGAAGTGCTGCCAAGTCTCTCTAAAGTTCACGATGTGTTCCACGTATCACTGTTGAGAAAATACATGCTTGACCCAACACGTGTACTCACCTATGAGGAAGTATAACTAGAACCCGATCTGTCTTATTACAAAGATCCCTTCAGGATTATTGATACAAGATAACAAGTGCTGAGAAACCGGATGACTCGTCTGGTAAAATTTTTATGGAGAAACCATAAGAAGGAAGTGGCAACGTGGGAACCCAAGGAACTTACGATGAAGAACCACCCGAGTCTTTTTATGCAGTAATATTCTAGAAATTTCAAGGATGAAATTATTTGAATGAGGGGAGAATGTAACACCCCAATCTTCCACAAAATGCTTCTCTTTGAATAATACAGTAGCGTGTGTTGTACGCAACTTCAAGTTCTAACACACACCACAACCAATCAAACTAGCCGTTATGAATAGTAATACCCACTTTTTGAAATTTTATAAATTTTATATTTCAAAATGGACTACATTTTTTGGATTCGGAATATTAAAATTAGATTAGGGTGAATTTTTGGTATTTTTCTGAAAACTTCCAATTTTTGATGAATAGTGAAAAATACTAAACTTTAATTAAAAAAACTTTTTTAATCAAAATAATTTATAGTGATAAATTATACTATTTAGTGGTTTTAAAGTATAATTAGATTATATTCTTACCATTTAATCCAATTTTGGTAATTGGACGCAATTTCACATTTAAACTGGACATAAACAAGTGTTAATCTTTTGATAGTTATTATTTCATAAAAACACGCTTTTTGTTTCGACAACGGGAATTAATTTTAAATTAATTTCTGCCACTTCTGTGTTTTGAATTTAGAAAAATGGATTCTATATTTGGAATCAGGATGTCTAAATTGTGTAAATAGGTAACTTTAATTTTTATACATTTTGAATAATTACTTCGGTAAATATTTTATTTACCATGGTTAAAGGGTAAATCCAGTAAATAAGGGTAAAAAATAATATTATAATAATATTAAATTACCCTAAAACGTGTCCTAAACCTATTGGATGATACATGTCCAACCATGGGCATCTTTGGGTCGATTTTGGGATCCCATGGGGCCACTTGTAGTGATAATGACACTTTATATTAATTATGTTAAAGTAAATACAAAAATGACATAAGCATATATCTTTTAGAAAAACAATTTTTACGTATGGTTATATATGTTATCTTTTCAACTATAGATATTCATTAGAAATATAAAAATATTTCCTACATCATGGTATTTTTTTTATAATTTTTAGATATCTAATAAACTAAATTATTTATGACACAATAATGATGTAGTGTTTACCTCATTAATAAATGATTTAAATAAATAAGATTTTAAAGACTAAAATAATACCCAAAACCTGTCCAATTATTATTGGATGATTTCATTTAGATCATGAGTCATCTTATATTCAACTTTAATGAGTTTTTGACCTTTATAAACTGAATATAATTATATAATAAAATAATATTTTCAATCTTTCCTAAAGAGCCCCTCCTCCCCTTATAAAAGGACACCACTTATAACCAATTACTCACAAATCTAAAGCCTTTTTGCTCATCCAACCTCTTCCCAATTAATCTCCCTACATCCCTCTCCTCCTCCGAGAAGCCTTACCTTAGGCATAAGGCACTTCAAGATTCATTTTGGTTCAAACCAAAGGGAGTTACCCAAATTAAAGGTAACGATTTCTCTTAACTTCTTTTCTTTTATTTTACTTCTACAACCCATAAACTCTTTTTATTATTTTATTTTGTAACAACATCAGTATCATAAATATACTAGGATATTTTTATGAGAATTATTCTAACTACACTTACACACACCTCCATCTAATGGGTGAAGAACATAATGTTTCTGTGGATGACAACCAAACGCCTCTCAAAACGATGATTGTTTAATTATCTCCTACCGCCTCTCATAGTGGCCATTATGATGGAAATGTAATTAAATATGATATTCATGATATTTATTTTATATATAATCTTATGTAATTCCATTTTATAGCATACCATTATTCGTTTCATGTTGTATATATATACGATAATTTCATTTGAGGAAGTGCAGACTACCGCCCCCTCAAAGTGATATGACTCGTTCATACCATACATGGAACGTATAAAGGATGGTGTTAATTAACTTAAGTAACATATATAAGATATTATATTATACTGGAATAATAATATACCTATGTATCATTTGGTTTTGACTCCTTTTAAAATTAAAAATGAAATGGAAGTAGCGTTCGTGCGTACGTACGGATTACCGTCTTTACGAACGTGATGAGATTCATTTCCCCATCATATCCATTCAAGACTAATTTTCATTTTATGGTTAAAAATAATGTTTAATGACATAATATAATTATTTATATAAATCAAATATATCCTATTCATAACAAACAAGACTTACGTAACCAAGCATATAAAGGAGAACGAATCAGTTAACACCAAAACAAAGATAAAACTAAAAGGAAATATTAGAAGATCATATATGATATCATATTAATGTATATGATTCTTGAATAATTTAATAACAATTATTTCACCATTATACAGGAGTTTAACCTACCCTCGACCAAGAAAAAGTACAAGGTAAGGGTTTATTTCACAATCTCTTCATTATCCGAGATTGTTTATATGTAATTATCTACTGGGACCTCTTTATCATCCACATCCATGTTTCTTAAAAATGTATTTCAAAACATTATTAATATTTTATAGACTATGGATTAAAGTAATTTATACCCTTGTTTGACTTTTATAATATGTTTATAAAGGAATCTTTCCATCATTTTCCAAACAAGGTCCTTTTTAACCTTTTCAACAAAATTAGGGTAAGAATGTCTTTTTTAACTTATTCAAAGGGTGCAGCTATATTACATCGTTATAACATTGTAGAATCTTCCCTTAAAATCTTATAAGAATATTTTCAAAATAAATTTTTTTCTTTATAATTATGTGACTCTTAAATGATTTCAAAATATAAAGAGATATTTCTCTAAAAAAAGGTTTTGATTTCATCTATGTCAACATCCTTTCATGGATTTAAGTTTATTTGAAGTTGATTTATTATGATACAAAACTTACATATTTTATTTAAGGTTTTGTGATATGTTTGACTGTGGATGTTATATTTGTATACCATTCATGGTTTATGATTAAATTATTGACATTTCATATGCTAGTTTTAACACGAATGTTTATGTTATATTTCAAACTTTTCATATGAGGAATGTATTGGACTTAGTAAGTGACGGGTGGAGCCCGCTATAGCTCCTTTATGCATCGGTAGGTCTAATGAGATAGCTAGACGTGGAATTGGCCAAGGCCCTTTCCCATTTTGATATATGTTTTTGGCCGAGGCCTTAATCATTTTTAGACGTCTTGGCCGAGGCCTTGAAAAAATGTTTCAGAATGTCTGCCATTATACATTCCCTCATTATGAAAATAATATTGATGGTTCATGTGGTCATTCGTCTAGTAGAATACCCATGATTATATTTTATTATGGCATTATTTACTTAGCTCACATTCCTACCATAAAAGTATTCATGTTTATTATTGGTAAAGGCATGTGGTTTCAATTATTCACCATGCTTAATATTTATGTCATCTTCCGCTGTATTGATTACCCTTACTGAGTGTTTGAGCTCACCCCTTTCTTATGTTTCATTTTCCCAAGATATAAAGAAGTTAGTTATGAGTGACTTGCATGCATAATCTAGGAGGCTTGGATGTTTGTAATGAAATATATATTCATGTTGTATTTATCTTCAAGTTGTAAAGTTGAACTTATGTATGAATCTTGTTTCTAATAATACTAAAATGGTCGGTCTTTCGAGACATGATTTCCTTATGATCATGCCAATGTTATGAAATAATGCACCGACTCTAGGTAACTAGGGTCGGGGCGTTACATCGACTCTAGTTATATTTGTGATCATAAGTAGAAGGAGCACAACCTAGAGGACCATTTAAAGCCGGTTAGACTTGCTCAAAATTTTTTATGGATGATAATCCTTTATTTAAGTCAGTGCTTTCTTGAGAGCATGATAATGATGTTCTTGATAGTACGCACAACCAGTGAGGACACCATTAGTTGGGAATAAGCCATAATGGTAGTGTCTGGGTGACCATGGGATGCCTCAGGTGGTGAAGGTGTTGTGGTTGGGTGATGGTGACACATTAGTGGAGGTAGCCGGGCTCTTTAAAGGAAGTCAACCTATGGTGGTTCGACTGACCTTCTCCTTGTGTTGTTGGTTATAAAGGGTTTGGAGCCTTACTAAGTGTTTCTGCTTTAATGTAGTGAAAGCGTATCAAATTATTTTTGGAGATCATTTAAATCCTATTAGATCACTCCCAGCTTAAGGATGACCATGTCCCCTATATTGGTATTGTCTAGGTACACTGAGAGAGAGTTGGTTTTACACTACAATAATGTTTTAAAAATTACATTGGGTTTGTTCGAGTGGTTTTTATCAGATTTGTGCTTCATAAGCATGGTTTTCCTTAAAGGCTTGGTTGGTCCCAAGTGATACCTGGGTTCCTAATTAAGAATGCCTTGGATGGGCTCATGGAATCTAGTTGTTTTCCTTTTGACTTGAATGCTAGGTAGTTTCCACTTTGGATTCATTCAATGCTCTTGAGGTAGGACATTCATCTTGTACCAACGTCTCGCTCGTAAGTGCTAAATGTGGTTTTCCTTAGATGAGATCCTTGGATTTTAGTTGTTGACTTCAAGGTTACCCCAAAATTATGTTAGGATTAGAAGGGGTGTTTTAACCGTAATGATCCAAATGTGTCAGATCGAGGGTTGTTCCATGTTCGTGTTGGTGCACAATAGACTGAATGATATTTTTTGGCAAGAGGAATCACCAAAAATAGGTTGAAAACCTCAGTGATTGTGCTCAAAGAAGTCCCAAGGTTCCTTAATCTAGAGGCATCAGGTCTGGATTTTGAAATACACCATTCATCTAAGATGGGTTCCTTGAGGGTAGTCGACTAGGGATGGTGTGACTTGATACCCCTATCTTCCCATATGCAGTTAGCGAGGAACAACTTATTGATCTTATCAGGTAAGACTGGTGCAAGGTAGATGTCAACCACTAATTTCCATAGAAAGGTTATAATGATAAATTTAAATGGGGATGATTTGAAGTTGACCCTTTGATCGGATCGTGTATCATGTCATGAGCATCTTTGAAATGTTATGGGCACTTATTAAAGGGAAATTCCAACAGTATTAGTACTATGATTTTGAATTGGCGCTTAAATGCCAGAAAGTATGGTGGAAGCACCATAGTTTAGATGGATAAAGAGAAGACTTTGAGACCATGTCTCTAGTTTTATAGTTTTGGATAAGCTCTATCCTGATGTTTAATCTCAGAAATAATCTTTGGCTTGAGTTTCTACAGTTTATTTCATGTGTGTTAAGGTAATGCTTGAAGGTGAATTAGGTGTTTGAAAATGAAACACGACTATTTTAATGAGAATTTATGACCCTTGTAGGTCGAGTGATGTTTTTGTTGTTCCTAAAGGATTCTCAAAGACTAAAAGTTCTAAGGTGGGGAGGTTGTAATGACTCGTGTTTTTAGACAAGGTGAAATTCCAAGGAAATTTGAATTTTAAAGTTTACTGGATGGGTGGTTCGTTAAACCGGGGTTTGGAAAATAATTATGAGAGTTGAAAAACTTTAAAGTGTTATTTTAGACTTGGGTAAGGGATTTAGGGGTTGACCGAGTGTCTCATTGAGTTTCGAGAGCACCGGGCCCCAAAGATCTCATGTTTGGGTGGTCTTCATAGGGCGCACAATTTTTCTAAAACTGTGCAGCCCCCAATAGAAAACTATGTGACCTATAGTAGGTGGACATAGGTGGTTTACATAGGTTACACATGGTTTCCCAAACTATGCACCTAGCCCACATGGGTAGTTCCATTTAGGTAGTGTGTGTGCACTGTTCATCACACAGTTGGTGCATAGTTTGACCAATTGTGCGACCCAAACTATGCGCAACATTTTTAAAAAAAATAATTAAAATAATTAAATAAAAATAAAAATAAAATAATTTAAAATATAATCTACCCCCTCTCCTCCATTATCTCATGACTCACCCCCTCACACCTCTCGGTCATGTGCGACTCCCCTCCTCGGCCTCCTCTCTTCATGAAAATTTTACCCGGATTCTTTAGGTTTCACATTCGATTATTCGAGGCATGGTCTCTGGTTCCCTATTCTTCCCTTTTTAGTGTATTTTCTCTATATCATTTCCTTGTCCCATTTTACCAAACCCTAGGTCATGGTTTGAGAATATTTTTGGTTTTTCTTTCATTGTTAGGGAATATAGTGGGTCTCCCAAGACTTCTTCTTGTGTGTTTCGGCATCCGCCACCAAAGGCGAAGCCCTTTGGGTCTTTTTGGTTATCCCACCATAAATTTCAGGTATATTTCACTCTATTATTAAATAATACTCAATTTATAATTGGGTATTTTTTAGTTTTTTAGTTTATAGTATTTTTATATAGCGTGTTTTGGTCTTTGTTGGGATGGGTTCGAGTCGTCATCATCGAAGGCTCACATGTGTATGCATAGGTAGGCATGTACCTATTTAATTTATTTATTTCACTACTTTATAGTTATTGGAATTTTTTTATTAATTTATTTCATGAAATGGATTGGCCTAGACACCATGTTTTTTCCCCATTGAGATTTATATCTCACACCTTTCTCGGGAGATATTTGGTACCTGAGTAGACTTTATGATCACAGGTATGGATAGAGGGAAGCATGATAATTCTGATGCTTGATTGATTTGATGCCTTAGGATGGAGGTTGGGGGTAGCAAATGAATATGATGCTTGAGATACTCATGGAGCTAGTATTTGGGCAATTATTCTTTTATTACATTGTATTTGTATTTGTAATTCTTACTACTTGTGTATGAAACAACATCTGCCATACATGAATTGTTATAAATTGGCGTTGGCCACTTTTACTCAGTTATTATATTATTTTTCTGCTATTTTGTCTTTTATTATTATTTCCTTTATTGTTTTTTTATTGCTCTACACTGGTTATACCGTAATGAGAATCTGACCATGAGGGTATAGTCTCTCCACCATACCACCATTGGACCATTGCTACTAGTAAACAACCTCTAGTGTATGAGGAGGCGTGCTTGAGGCCATGTGATGATCAATTTGACTACTGGTTTAGTGGTCAATTAATTCAGGACATTACAATAGTCTATAACATAGTTTGTGTATATTTAAGAAAATGAAAATGCATTCATTTTTCCAAACTATATTTTTAAGTTTGTAATAAATATTTATATAAAAAATGAAAAAATTATATGCATTTATTGGTATATAGTAATAGTACTCAGCATACAATCTATAGTTCAGGCTGTATGAATACTATACACTACATCTGCAAATGTGTGCATTGCATATATTGTATTTAAAGTCTTCAACAAACTATATTATGAAAAAATGTTCATAGATTGTATGAATACATTATTCAAAAAAAATTATTTTAAAATGTTTTAAACTGTATTTATTATGTAGAATATAGTCTTTTTATTTTTTTCTATTAGGTAACCTGATTGACCCAACCCAATCCAACCTAGCCTTTTATAGGTGGGGTCAGGCCAGGTCTTTAGGAAAGAATGGTTGTAACCTGACCCAACCCAACATATCATCTTTTTATTGGGTTAGGTCTAAAATCATCTCCAACCCTATCCAACCCGACCCATGGACACCCCTGCCCCTAAAAGATGGCTAAATTCTACTTTTGAAACTAAATTGAGTAACTCACTTGTCAAGGTTCATCATTCCTATTTCCTCTGTCTATAACTTAAAAAGCCTAAATCATTCTTTGTACTAGTTGCTAGTTTACCAGTGGATTAGGTGAAACCACATTTTTAGCAGCTTCCTCTTTCTAATTCTTACAACTTCTACCAAGTTCCATTCTCTATAACTAGAAAAAAATATTCATTTAGTCATCTATCACTATCAACCGAAGTCTTAGTAAATTTATAGATAATCATAAGTAACAAGCATAACAACCAATAGTTCCAAAATACACCATTTTACCCATTTTCATAAATCATCAAACTCAAAATGAATAGTGAAATCCTAGTGGGAAGTCTCACTAAAAATGCATGATATGCATTACTCATCGGTTAAACCCATGATGATAATATGAGAACACACATAGAAGTGTTTTAGAAAACTTTTATACCCAATAACCCTGATAAATTGAAGTTCAATATAAAAAGGTTAGCTATATATTTTTAAGCTATACATTTAAAGCTCCCAAATTCCTATCTTCTTATTATCATCCTAAGAGATAGATGGAATGACCAAGACTGATACCATTTGTAACACCTCACCCCAAATCAGTGGTTTGAGAAGAGATAGAATACCTCTGACCTTAGGTGATGTTCTCAAGACACCAATGGTTGGAAATAAATTCCAAGGTATTGGGAATACATTGGGGGATGATTTTCACTTTAAAGATAAAATAACTAGAAAACATAAAATATAAAAATTAAATCCCCCCATTTGATGCATGAGTATAAATAGTACAACCCAGACATAAAACCAACAAAACTATAAAATCATATTGACAATTAAACATGGTATAACAAATGATAAGAGCCAAGATATCATGACCAAGGAATCCAAGATACAATCTTAAATTACCACCCAAACAAGATCCAAGATCCAACACCATTTTTAATTCCCAAGGTATTGATATGTATCACTAGAGAAATAATATATATTCCCTTTCCCCATGTCTCGATATATGAAATCTGAAAATGAACGAAATTTCACAAGAATGGGGTTTGTATAAACTGAGTAGGAATTCTCCAAAGACTTCCCAACACATGCCACCAGGATAATAACTTGTTAGAACAATTTATATAAAAAAATTAGAAAACAATTAAACAGTTTATATAAATTCAATAAAGAAATCCAAGTGAGAAAACTATAATAATATTATTTCCATCTGATCTCATTTGGAATAATGTTTACCATGTAACAAACACACATCCACATACACAAAACCATACAATCAATATTGGTGTTACCATTGATGGTGGTACTCCATAACCATAATCCATCCAACCTTGATGCTGGCACTTCCGACCAAACACATCCACTTTGAACACATGCCAACCCAATCATACCACATTCCATGAAAAATCATTTTCCACAAACAAAATTCCTTTGAAAACATTTTATCATCCATGTCACTTGCATCAAAACCATTTAATATTTTTAAAATCATCATTTTAAAATTATAAGCACAAATGTGTTTTTCAAAATCCATCCAATTTTCCACAATCTCCAAAACACATCTAAAACAATTTCCTTCACAAAATCACCCAATTAGACAATATAAAATACAAGAAAAACCATTTAATAAAACCAATAATTCAATTTATATAACATAAGATATTATAGAGAAGATACCTACCTCTCAATTAATGGTGAAAACAAAAAATGATACTTAGTACTTCTAGATATTGGATCACAACACCTTCCCTTAAATAGATCCAACAAGATCCACTACACTTGACATACTAGCACAAATATCTATCCATAATAAATTAGATATATAACTCTTATAGAGATGATAAGAGTATATATAATAATAATAAGTGAGATCAAGAAATTACCGATGATTCCAAATCTCCAACATACTTTGATTTATCCAAAACTCACTCTCTAATCAAAGTGAATCACTTTGGGAGCCTAAAGAGGAATAGGAGTTCAAGAACCTAGAAGAATATGATACTAAATAGGGTTACAAGCCTTAATATGAATAGAATACATAGGTTAACTGAGAAACACCACACCATCGTACATCCTTCATCACCATGACATAGAAGTACTAGCACAAGACGAACTACATCGCAAGGCAAGTGACCACACCAAAACCTTCCTGGTTAACTCAACATCTAAGAACATGACACAATCTACATTATAGATCCTATAAACCAAGAAAGGGTATAAGTAATAGTCTCCTACAACATGGTTTAACTAGAAAGTAGCTTATTCCACAACCTAACCCTTATTCCATAGGGGTATCAAAATTAGCAGAACCACCCAACTTACCTCTCAAAGCACTACAACATAGCCTTCTCCTCCACATCGCAACATTAGACCAACCTATGTCATAGCCCTGATCCATGGTGCATACATGAAAAAATGTAATTGGCTCCCAAACACTTCTTCCTAGAACCCTATTCCATATCCAGGATCTCCACACCATAGCCTCAAAGGCCTACACTTCATCCCATTCCCCATGACATAACCTTTCTAAAAACGAAAGAACCCCTTCAAAACCCACCAGAAACTTCCGAAACTTAACCCAAAAATTATATAACTTTTAAATTATACTAAAATAGTGTAAATTACCTGAAAATGAGGGTGTTATTGTGAGTTTAAACATTAAAAGTTTTTTTATAAGTTGATCCACCTTGTGTATATGGGAAGTTTTAACAATCACCTAAATACCTCAATCATGAGATCATCTCAAATTTCTTCAACAAATATAAATTGGGAGAGGGTAATCTAAATAAATTGGGAGTTAAAACCTTATATCTCACCACTATAATAAAATCAAGAAACAACAGTGATGAATTTTATCAGTGTTTTTTACAAACATTGATAAATGTCACCTTTATCAATGTTAAAACTGAGTGCTGATAAACTTCAGTCTCTATCATGTTTTTTTAGTATTGATTAAATTTTACCTTCACCACCAATAAATTTAGTGGTTATAAATAATTTTTATTATAAAATAATAAATTAAAGAATATATATGTCACACACACACACGTCCTTCTAAGGACTTTTGGTTTTACCGTGAGTGATAATCCTTCATATATCTCACAATAGCACATGAAAACACTCAAATATTTATAAGATACAATTTATTCATAACATAAACACACACACACACACATGTATTATATATATATATATTAATGATTTAATTTATAGTATTATTTCATACACTATTATAGAACACACTTTTATCAGTGCTGAAAATCAATTTTATTCGTGCTAAAAAATCATTGGTGTTATGAGCACCTTCAAAAGCTAGTAATTTTTATCATCACTAAAAAAGAATGAATAAAGGTATACTTTATTAGTTCAAATAAACGTGATGATAAAGGACCCATTTATCAAAGATATAATTATAATTGATAAAATCCCTCATCAGTTTTCGTAGAGTGCTAGCAGCTATATTTGCAGTACTCTATAGTGGTTGATAAAAATCATAAAAAACAACTTTAATTACATTAAAAAATATTAAGTTAAACATAAATAAAATAAAATTACATTTCACCACCATATAATACAAATATTAAATTAATTAATTTTGGTACAATGCAATTACATTGATGTAAAACTCAATTATAAAAAAAAACTACAACCAATAAAAAAACTCTCATAGAAGACCTTCTCTAATGATTAACCCAACCTCATAAAAAATAAGTGTCTGAATATAATTAAAAAAATGTCTATTTTAGTAATAATACATGAAAAAAATAAAAACAAGTTACAATTGAAATGTTATATAATCCATTATAAATTTCAATTAAAATGATATGTGGTCACTCCCTATAAGCCTCAAATGAAAAATCAGCTGTTTTTCTAAATTATTGTGAAAATTAGATCATTTTTTCTTAGGTTTGAGTACGCGATGTATGTTTTGAACTAAAATGTCACTTTTATATGAAAACACACACTTTCAATCATATCAACTGCATCATGTGTTATATTGATGTGTGGCTAATTCCTATATTTCATAAATGAATTATTGATCTTTGTCCTAAAATATAAAGAAAATTAGAGTGTGTTTGATTGATTTTGAGTATATAACACACCTTTTTAAATAAAATGTCATTTTTAAATGAAAACATGCATTATTGGTCATACCAGTCACACCTTGTGACGTCCTCAACCCGGTTCACTTTGAAAAATAACTGGATTGGAGAGCCACTAGACCTTAGAAACATCTTCTCTATGATGAAGGCTGGTGACTAGAAGTGAGGGTCTATTAAGTGATAGTGGAGAAAATATATCCTTTAGTGATAATGATAATAATAATAATAACACTATAGAAGTGTTAAATCAAACACAATAGAATCAATTTTAAATAGTAGTAATAATGATCCAAAATATACAATAAAAAATATAGATAATATCTACATGTAATTACAATCATAAAAGATAAGTGTAACATTCTATTATCTTCTTTCAAGCACTTATTAACTCTTGTTTTAATCCCTTTTTTGTTTGGGTGCATTTCAGGCCTTTCAGGGATGGAAGGAAGTTGTCGAGGAAAATGAACTAAATTTTGAGGATGTATTTTTGTTTGAATTAATGAAGTATCAGTATAAATGTGACAAAGTATTCAGATGATGTCTGGATATTTTTATAATTTTCTATAGGGTCTTGTATTTGTACTATATATAGGAGATATTTACATCGTAAATGTCTAAATTATGGTATAGGTTCAACACTGTCCACAAGCACTTCAAGACGTAAAACCTTTTAGGTTGTAAATTGGTTTTACACTATAAAACCCATTATTATAATGTAAAATTATTTCCCAGGGGTAATTTAACCTAAGGTGATGTTTTTTTATCATACATGAGTTATGGGGAATTTATGGTTCACTATTGAGATTTACACCGTAAACCCCTCATTCCCAATGGGTTTTATTTTATGATCATGTTACTCCATATTGTTTCATGGTTAAACGATATCCCTTATTCCCTAGGTCTCTCCATAGTGCATTTGGAGTGTTTCATTCCCTTCAGATCATATTTCCTAGTTTAACTGATCTCGAATGTGTTTGGTTGTCTCCATTCAGGTATGTGTGATCTCCTTTCCCCCTATTTAGCTTTGGTGATCTTGATTTGGTAGTGGCGTGTGTTTTATTTTATTTGATCTAGTAACCAGGAGGAAATCTTAATTGATCCTTTGTATTTTTACCTCATGCCTTTTCTTTTTAAGGACAATCTTCTTATTTTCAATCTTCATTGTTGATGTCGATTGGGTTTCCTCCATTTTTGAGGTAGGTGTCTCTATACAAGGGGTTAATTCTTGAATTGTTATATGTTATTGTAACTTCCTTTGGTTTATTCAATGAAAATACATGATTTACATTGTAATAGTTTTTTTGATGGGATTCATGTTTTTAAAAGGGGTTTCTTTAAAAATTGATTTGTGCACACTAAGTGTTTGATTAAATGCTTTAAATGGTGGTTTTGGTTTTGAAATGGGTCTTCAAGCCTGAAAGTGGAAAGTATCTGATGTGAAAATGTTTTATTAAATTTGATCATGGTTTTTAAATGAATTTTGATAAACTTACCACATTGGTTAACCTTGGGTGCATCAGGAATAAACTTGTCACTCTTTATGCGTGTGATTCCACAAAGAGGTTTTATGCCACTTTAGTGTGTAAAATTCCACTAAGGGTTATATTGGTTGGATCCACCTTAGGCCTAGAAATGATATTTTCTTTCATGTCTAGCATGTATACCCATAGGTCAGATACCAAATGGGGTGCTTTATCATTTATGATTAGTTTATCACATGATGGCATATTTTCATCATTATTTTCTCACATGATTATTATATGGTGTATCCATGATTGCTTACCTAATTCATTTAATATTTGACATATTCATAGATTTGGTGAATATGGTATTATCTTTTTGAAAATAAAGTAAATTTTTATACAATGTATTTATTTTATGAAAATGATTTGTAAAATGGATTTGTTTTAAAGCTAGAACTAATGAATTCTTAATATTGAAACTTGTATAGATTCATTGGTGGAATCCTACTGGGATTTATGCTCACACCCTACTTTTGCCTTTAGGTGGTTGTATATGTTGATTTTTAGGACCCGTGAAAAGGAAAGGGCATTATGTAACATGAATACTTCTATCATCATCGTCTTCTTAATAGTAGAATGGTTTGGTGGTGAAGGATGGTTATACAGAGACTTGTTTTGACTCATCGTGTTTTATTTTTCTGGTTTTTCCTATTTGGATTGACTTTTTATATCTCATGGATATGTTCTCTTGATTGTAATATACACCCTACTATTTTTCCTTATTTAGGTTTATCATGAGACATGTTGTTATCTTGTTGTTGTTCTTTATCATGTGGAAGACCACCTTGGGTGACTTGTCTAGTTGGCCTAGGTTGGTTTGTTATGAATTGACATTAAAGGGATTACCTAGACATAAGTGTTGTGACACTTCCAAGGTTTGATTTAGTGTCTTGGTAGACTAGATTTAGGACCATTGGGATTTGTATAGTAAGTGAAAAAAAGGTTCCTGGCCAGCTCACCCTCATGACTGAATCCAAGTTACCACAGGTGGTTAGGGATTTTTTCCAAGCTTGAGACTTGGTGGTTGAGGCTATTTTAATGAACCATATATGGAGTTTATTTAAATGGAGATATTACTTATTTTTTTAGTATTCCATTTATAAAATTCATAACCACTTTAATGTCTTTTCATTTAAAATCATTGATATAAATACCCGAAGTTGGTCTTTTGATTTTGGAATTTTCTCTTAAGTTGATTGTGATTATTAGATAATTCATCCTAGAAGAGATATTCCAAATATGAGTCAGGAATTTGTGGGATAGGTTCTATATGTGAATCCTCCAGTGGACCCTTCTTTGGTAGAAGCTCTAATATGAACTGTTCATACTCTAGGTCAAGTAGGTTTTGAGAACCCAAGATGAGTGGTGGACCATGGATCAGAATTTATTAAGTTGAATCCACCCATATTCTATGGTAAAAAAGGGACCCAATAATCCAAGGAGTGGATTGAGTAGATTAAGAGGATCTTCAACTTTTTAAATAATCCTGAGGAATATAAGGTGTTTTTTTCCACATATATGTTTGAGGGATCAGGAAGGATATGATGGGACTTTATTTTGTTAGAAAAGTTGCATGATGATATCACCTAGGCTTCCTTAAAGAAAATCATCAACCAATAGTTTTATCTTGAGATGTTATATGTGGAAAAAATTGAGATTTTCTAACCTTAGATCAAGGGGAGCATACTATTTCGGAGTATTATACCCATTTTTATAAGTTGGTGCATTTGGCACTGAATCTAGTCACCAATGATTACCTAAAGTCTTAGAGGTTTGAGTTAGTATTGAGGGATAATATTTGGTAAATGTTGATTCTCCTATGACCTATGAACTTTATATATGTAGTCAATAAGGAAACTTTGGTAGAAGTAGATATATCTGGGAAAATAGGTTTGGGTGGAGCTTTGGTTGGTGTTGTTTTTATCTTGGGTGTATTTTCTAGCCAAAAAAGGAAGCATATGGGTGGTTAGTTTCCTTTAGGACTAGTTTCAGGGGATTCATTAGGAAAAAATAGGTTGTTTGATATTAGTGTGGAAGGAATTTTCATAATAACACAAATTGTATGGAGGATCCCAATAATTTTCACCATTGTGGACAATTTGGACATCTGAGGCATTTTTGTGGAAGGATGTCCCAATGTATTAAGGATGAACCCACTATCACCAAGGGTTCGTAGGTTTATTCTAATGCTTCCAAGGTTAGTGGGTATTATCCTTAGGCCACAGGGTATGTTCATGTGGCTAATAAATATAATGGAGGAGCTAAGACCAAACATATTTATATAGTGGAGCATGCACTAGAGGAATTTGAAGCATGGAAAACTACTATTAGAGGTACGATATTTATTTTGTCTTTTATGGTGATAGACTTTTTTGATACAAGTGATAATCATTATTTTATATCATCAAAGTTAGTTTATGTGTTGGTATTTTATTAGGATTTTATTTCATTCTTGTTGGATCTTTCCATGCCTTTTAGAAAGAGGTTCGAACAAGGTTTCAAGTGTCCAACATGTTGAGTGGTGACAACTAACCTTGAGGTGGAGTGGAAATTCTTAGTGCTTGATCTTGATATATTCAACCTAATTATTATAATAGATTAGATGATGGGAGTTGAGGCCCATAATGACTATTATAATTTTCAAGTTCAGTTTTTACCTCCCGATGGAGTCACTCATGTCTTTCAGGGTGAATGGGATTCTAGGTATGGGAGAGCGGGGCAGGTTGTTCCATATGCTGGGGAGATATCATGTTAGTTTTCAGAGATGTTCCTTGATGTAGTTGATCCTTTTTTGAGTAGCCCACTTCCTATAGTGGTGTGTGTATACCCCAAGGTATTTTTGGATTATTTTTATGGTTTACCACCATAGATAGAGGTCAAGTTTACTATTTATCTAGTATCTCGCATGATGACCGTTTCTATGCTATCTTATCGCATGACACCTACTGAGATTGTGGAACTTAAGGTTCAGATTGTGGACCTCAAGGATAATGAATTTATTCATTCTATAATGTCATGATGGTATTTTCTTTTCCTATTTTCTAAGAAGGTATATGGGACCCTTAGTCTTTGCATGAATTATCAAAAGTTAAATCAGGTGATAAATAAGAACAAATATCCCTTGACTAGGATTTATGATCTATTTTATCAGATTAGAGGGACTCGTTGGATTTAAAATATTAAAATTTTTTCAGGGTGACACTAATTTAGAGTCTGATAAGAGGATATACCTAAGATAATGTTTAGTAACTAGCATAGGCATTTTGAGTTTCTAGTTATTCCATTTGGTCTCACTAGAAATATTATGGTATTTATGGCATTGATAAACCATATCTTTCATCAATTCTTGGACTCTTCTATTTTTGTGTTAGTTTATAATATTTTTATATACTCTAAGTTATAGGAGGATCACATAGACCATTTAAATATCATTATTATAACTTTTAGGGAGCATCATCTGTATGATAATATTTCCAAATGTGAGTTTTGGATTCAGAAAGTAAAATTTCCAGGGCATGTTATATCAAAGAGGGTTATATTAGTGTATCTTGAAAATATATAGACAATTATTTCCTATGATTATCCCAAAAATGTGTTTGATACCTAAAGCTTCTTGTGGTTACCTAGTTATTTCAAGTGGTTTGTTCAAGATTTATCTCAAATCACATCTTTGATGATAACTTTAAACCATAAAGGTGTAAATTTTGAGTGGAATGAAAAATATTAGAGATATTTTAAATAACTAAATAAGAGGTTGAATTTTTCTCTAGTTGTTATTCTTCTGGAACCGAGTTTGGGTTATGATGTTTTTTGCGATGCTTCTAGTACAAATTTGGGGTGCGTATTGATGATTGGGAAATAAGTAGTAGCCTATGGATCTCTCCCATTATTCCCTCATGATAAAAACTACCCTACCCATGATCTTTAGTCAGTAGTGGTTATTCGTGCACTCAAAATGTGGCATCACTATCTCTTTGGGGAGTGGTTTACTATATATTTTGACCATAAAATCCTGAAATATATTTTCACTTAGAGGGATATGAACTTACAATAGAGATGATGGGTTGAGTATCTCCAAAATTTTGATTTTGATATTTATTATACTCATGGAAAATGGAATGTGGTTGCCGATACACTGAGTAAGAAATTACCAACACAGTCCTTTAATGAATTAGTGGAGGAGTGGTATTTGATGATTTTGTTTACTGAGATGAGCTTGAGAGTGGAAGAAGCTAGTGGGTAGGTGTAATTGGATTTGATAAAGGATGGATCAATGTTTGATGAGTGATTATGGATCAATTAGTTAACTAAAAACAAGTTCTAGCACTAAATTAAAATCCTAAATGGTGGTGATACCTCAGGTGAGTGGTCTTGGTCTCCAAACGACACTTCGTGTTTTCAAAGAAGGTTGGTTGTTACTTTTTCTCTGAGGTGGGAGTTAATGGATAGTGGATACCATTCTTGTTGGTCCATGAACCCTATGACTACCAAGATGTATCAGGACATGATATGTCAATATTGGTGGTTAGGGATGAGATGATTGATTATAGATTTTGTATCATGGTTTATTACATGTCATATAATTAAGGTGGAGCACTAGATACCTGTGGGTTTTTTGAAGCCCTTAACCATTCCGATATGGAAGTGTAATGAGATTTAAATGGACTTAATCATTGTTTTACCACTAAATACGAGTAGGAATGATATGATTTGGGTGAACATTGATCAGATCATGAAATCGACACATTTCCTCCCTATCAAAGAGACCATGAAAGTAAAAAATTTTTGGGGACTTGTATGTTTGAGAGGTTGTGAGACTGTATGGGGTTCCCTATATAATTATTTATGATAGGGACCCTAGGTTTACATCCAATTTTTGGAAAGGTTTGTAAGATGGTATGGGTTCCCAATTTAATTTTATCATGGCATATCATATGCAGATGGATGGGTAGACATAGAGAGTTATCAAGGCTCTTGAGGATATGCTTTGGGAACATGAGCTTGATTTCAGTGGTTCTTGGGAAAATAGTTTACCTTTGGTTAGTTTTCCTACAAAAATATTTATCAGTCTTTGATTAAGATGGTTCCTTTTGAGGTGTTGTATGAGAATCCATGTACATCTCCCTTATGTTGGGAAGAGTTGGGAGAGCGGTCCTTGGTTGGGAAGAGTCTTGTTTAGGAAATGATGGAAAAGGTGTAGCTTATCCATAAGAGGTTGATTATAGCATAGAGTTCTCAGAAATTATATATGGAACACTATCATAGGAATTTGGAGTTTGATGTTGGTGATCATGTTTTTCTCATAGTTTCACCTTGCTTGGGACACCATTGGTTGGGTAGACATGTTAGGTTGTAATAGAGGTTTTTTGGCCCCTTTGAGATTGTGGATCATCTTATAAAGTTGACATATCATTTGGACTTTCCATATCATTTTAATTATATCCATGAAATGTTTCATATTTCTTAGTTAAAAAGGTATCAACTGGATCCTTCACATGTGATTGAATGAGAATATTTTGATCTTGAGTCTGACACCACCGTGGTTGAGCAACCAGTTTATGGATTACCAAGATAATATACCGAATGGTAAAAAATTCCCTTGGTTCATATAATGTGGCAGTATAAAAGAGATAGCCATGAGATGAGTGAGTGGGAGTTGATAATGAGGTAGTAATGTCCTTCACTTTTTTTTGAGTCCAAGACCTTGAATAATTTCTGGGGACAGAAAGTGTTTATGGTGGGGAGATTCTAACATCCTGTTACCTTCTTTTAGGTACTTATTGAGTCTTATTTTGAACCCCTTTTTGTTGGGGTGTGTTTCAATCCTTTTGGGTATGAAGTAAAATTGTCAAGGAAAATGACCTAACACTACTACATATTCATCCTTTAACAACGCTAGCTAAAAGCGCTGATAAAGGGGTTCCCTTTATCAAATCATTTTTTTCTAGCACTGATAAAGGGTATATTTAATAAAAAAATTATATTTCATTAAAAATATTATATTAATATATAATTATATTTATATTGACACAATTATAATATATTTTTAAAAAATATGATTTAGATAAATCTAAACATGCATTTACATTTAATATATAATATATTTAGTAAAAAATAGATTATAAAATAATATTAATTAATAATTTGATAATTATTGTCAACTAATAGTTATTTAATAATAATTGGATGAAATAAAAATTAAATTAATTAATGAAAAATCGAAGATAAGTTAAAAACATGACTTGGACTTTAGACGACCATAAATTTTGATTTAGGTGTCCATTTGGGCTCTACCACATATCAAATCAAATCTTATGAAGAGATCTACACCTTAGTGACCTGAGGGATCCCATATCACTTTTTAGTGGCCAAAGAAGTCATAGAAGGTCTCCAAAACTGAGTTTTTAGTTGGGATACCTTATTTTTTTTAATATTTGAACATATTTCAGATTCATTTAAGAGAGCCTTGTTGTCCATTTTTAGCAGGGGCTGAATTTATTCCCAGGTATTACATTTATATAGATATTATGGATTTGACATTTTATCATTTTTCATAATTTGGTTTTATTTATAATTAAATATATGCATATTTTCTTATATTTACTTATAATAAATCAATTGTATAAATATATATTTAAACATATTTAAATAAAAATGTATTTTTAAATATATAAACCAAATGGAAATAAATATTTATTATTCATTTTATTTAAAGAAAAAAAATTATCCATTTTATTTACCTTATAAAAATTCATTAATTTGTATATATATACCCATATAAGTAATGCCTACATATAAACATGTGTGTGTCAATAAACAAATATATATATATATATATATATATATATTTATTTATATGCATATTTTAATATATGTAAATAAATACATATATACATAAATATTTGTACATGTATGTGAGAAATATAAATGTGTGTGTGTGTGTGTAAATATATGTGTATGTGTACGTGTATCAATATTGTGTATATACATGATATATAAATTTATTTTTATAGATATATCATTATCATTAAATATATTATATAAATGTATTTACAATAAATATTTATAAATACATTATAAAAAATTTATTTCTAAATACATAATTACATATAAATATGTATAAATATATATGAAAATATATTGACATATAAATTTATATGTCATGTATGTAATTTATATCTCAATATATAAACATATTTTAAAAATTAATTTAAAAATAATTATATAAATCATATGAAATTAATTATCATCCATTTTATTTAAAACAATATCTAACCATTTTTTATACATTATAAAAATATATGAATATATATACTTATAAAAATGTATATATAATGTTTATATATACATATGTGCGTGTATTAATAAAAATATTTATATTTATATTTATATTCTAATATATATACAAATGAATATTAATATATAATATATTTAAATAAATATAAGTGTATATATATACCACAATCTTATAAATATATACGAATAAATAGAAATATCATAAAATATAAAATAAAACAAGTATGTCAAAATGGTAAAGGGAATTGAGTCACATAAGTGAGGTCAAGGGATCAAATCCAAGCACATACAAGTATTTGTGGGAACATTCTAGCACTGAGGAGGTGGGGGGGGGGGGGTGTTTGTGAGCAATGAGGAAGGGTGTGTGTGTGTGGGGAGGGGGGTGTGATGGCTATTGGGGAGTGGAAAGCGCTAATAAAGAGGGCCAAAAAGCACTAAGAAAGGGGGTGCGGGTGCATGAAAACAATATTTTATTTTTATTTTTTTTAACATGAATTTTTTAGCACTAATAAAGGGTGAATTTATTAGTTCCTTTTAGCATTATTAAAGTCACCCTTTATCAGTGCTAAAAAAGTACTCTTAAGGACATCTTTTATCAGCACTAAAAAACACTACTAAATCCACCTTTTATCAATGATTTTTCTTAGCGCTGATAAAGTAACCCTTTATCAGTGGTTTTTTAGAACCAATAAAGGTTGAATTTTAACA
The DNA here is from genome assembly GCA_963277665.1 of Viscum album. NCBI lineage: Eukaryota > Viridiplantae > Streptophyta > Magnoliopsida > Santalales > Viscaceae > Viscum > Viscum album. Next base: position 177,345,696 of record OY728141.1, on the reverse strand, counting down.
TCACTCACAATATAAACATTTTTAAGCACTGATAAAACCATTTTACTAGAACTGTTAAAGTCCTGATTTTTAGTTGTGTAAAGTTAGGGGATTTATTTTTGTTTTAATTAATGGAGTCTGTATATAAATGTGACAAAAAATTTGGAGGATTTCGGGGTGTTGCAGGGAATTTTTTGTAGGGTTCTGTATTTTTTACTACCTACAGGTGATATTTAGACTGTAAATGTCTGGATTATGGCATTAGTTTTAGCATTGGGCACAAGCGCTTCAGGCCATAAAACCTTTTATCCTGTAAAATGGTTTTATATCATAAAAACCATTTTACAACATAAAATCATTTTCAAGGGTAATTTAACCATAGGTGATGTGTTTTTCAACATACATGAGTTATGGGAAATTTATGGTGTAGGACTAAGATTTATCCATAAACCCTTCATGCCTAGTGGATTTTATTCTTCGCTCATGTAAATCCATCCTATTTCATGGTGAAACTATCTCCATCAATCCTTAGGTCTATCTCTGATTTATTTGAAGTGTTTTATTCCCTCCAGAACATTTTTCCTGGTGTGGTTGGTCACCAATGTGGTTGGTTATCTTCATTTGGTATGCACAATCTCTTTTCCCCCTATTTATCTTTTATGATCTTGGTTTGGTAGCGGCGTGTGCTAGGTTTTTGAATATATAATATATGAGAGGAAATATCGATCAATCCTTTGTAGTTTTCCCTCATGACTTGTCTTTAGGGGGATGACCTACATTTTTATAATCTCCATTGTCTAAATCAATTATGTTTCCTCCATTTTTCAGTTAGGTGTCTCTATAAAAGGGGATAATTCTTGAATTTCCATATGTCCTTGTAAATTAATTTTTTTTATAAATTAAAATTAATGATTTGACATTGGAATGGTTTTTTTATTATATTCATGTTTTTAAAGGGGTTTTATTTAAAAATAGATTTGTTCACAACAAGTGTTTGATTAAATGATTTAAATGGTGGTTTTGGTTTTGAAACAGGTCTTCAAGCCCAAAAGTAGAAAGGATTTGATATGAAAATATTTTATTAAATGTGATAATGGGTTTTAAATGAATTTTAAATGAATTTTTACAAACTTAGCACATTAGATAGTCTTGGGTGCGTCAGGAATAGTCTTTTCACTCTTTGTGTGCATGATTCAACAAGAGGTTTTATATCACTCTAGTGTGTGTATTTTCATTAGAGTTTATATTGGTTGGATCCACCTTAAGCCTAGATTGGGTATTTTATTTCATGTTTAGAATATATACCCATAGTTTAGAGACCAAATGATTTGTTTTGTCATTTATAATTAGTTTATCACATGATGATATATTTTAACAGTTATTTTCTCACATTATTATTATATAGTGTATCCATGGTTTCTTACCTACCTCCTTTTGTACTTGAAATATTCTTGGATTTGGTGAATATGGTATACTCTTTTTGAAAACAAAGTAATGTTTTATAAAATGGTTTTAATTTATGAAAATACTTTATAAAATGGGTTTGTTTTAAAGATATATCTAATGAATTCTTGAAATTATAACTTGTATATATTCTTTGGTGGTATCCTACTGGGATTTATGCTCACACCCTACTTTTATCTTTGGGCAGTTGTAGATGTGTTTTTGCAGGACCCAAGAAAAGTTAAAGACATTATGTAGCATACTAGCTTCTCTTTTCATCATTGTATTCATAGAATAATGTTTTGGTGATGATGGATGATCACATAGAGTCTTTTTTATACTTATCATGTTTTATTTTTTTGGTTTGTCCTGTTTGGATTGAGTTTTTATGGCTCATGGATATGTTCTCTATATTCCTATATATTCCTTACTAATTTTCCTTATTAAGGTCTATCATGAGACATGTTATTATCTCTTTATTTTTATTCACCATGTGGCGAACCACCTTGGGTGACTTGTCTAGTTAACCTGAGTTAGTTCATTAAAGTAAGCAGGATTTCCCATGGGCTGATCATATATGCACGTGAACAAAAATAATCAAGGATATCATCAATTTGAAACTGAGGAACCACCTGAAACATCTACTAAAAACTAATCCACCAAGCTCATGTACCTTTGGCACACCCATTTCCACTAATCTCTAATCCTTGATCTTGATCCCTTTCATATACTCAAAACTATAAAGTTTGTATGTTTCCCAGAGGGACCATGCAGGGTGTGAGTATGAACTGAGTAGGCCACCACCAATGGTGTCTATATTAGCCCCTAAAAGAGGCTAATATTCATTTTTTATAATATAATATTCATGTTCTTTATTAATCATAGACACCATTATTAGTGCATTTTACACTTTGAACATTATTTCACATTATGATTGTAATTCCTTCTTAAAATACACTATTACATGGTACATTTTTGAACATCTCATAAAACACAAAATAGTCTTAATTTTATTTTCATCTTTTATTTTCAGGTCTCCCATTATTTAAGGAACAATTAATTCTTTTTAAGTACTTGGAGATTCAAATTGGAAGACCACCAAAGTGGTCCTTGAACCAACAAGGTTCTGGGAGAAGTGAACTGAACAACAGCCCAATAAAAGTACTATATTGGACAGGATTCAATCCCATGGATTCTTAAAATTTAACTAAAGATAAAATATATTATGGGGAACATTTCATTAAATAGTTTCCTAAGCTAATTAGGATGTTTTAATGGTGTTCCAGGCGTCCCAATTCGATGATAAAATTCTGGGCTAGATTTTGAGGCCCAGAAAAACATCCCACCATTTAAATCATATCTTAAAAACCTAAAACTATTTTGACCTGAAATTTTACAGGCTATTAAGAGACATCCGGGTATAAATTTTATCCTTCTATGGACCACTCTAATTAGTCCATATATAAGGTCCTTTCTACTCATCTTTTCGGTGGATGCAAGCTGGATACCACTTCGGGGCAAGAGTGAAAAAGTCTCCTCTACATTAATTTTCCACCCACCTAGGCCCACCAAAATTAATTAAAGAGACTTGGGAAGATGGGGGATCGACAAAAGGCTTCCTAAATGCCTATTTAAGTTAATAGTGGAGGAAGATTTAGGTATCTTGGAGCTTTGTTTTCATTTTAATGTTATTATGCTAATTTGTATGTGTAACGTTATTACTTCTTATGTAAGTTGTTTGAATAACCTTAGTTTTTAATAAAAGTTATTATTATTCTCTTATTCTGTTCTTATTAATATCAATTTGATACCATTGCCTCAAGGTGTGAACTTATTCATACTAAACCTTGTGATATTCTTCATATAACGGTGGAGTGATCGTTATTTTTTTGTTTTTACTTCTTCAATTCCACCCTCGTAAGTCTACTTCCCGCTTCCGTTGAGAACATGTAATCAATGGAGGGATAACTATTTTATGGGTTGATCCAAAGGATTAGAAAGGTTCTGGATTGGATTTTATTTCTCAGTCTCTAAATGTTATTAATTTCTTTTATTTGAGTTTCTTTCATTCAATGATTTTCTCTCTTCCTCTTCCTTATTGAATTTATTCTCCCCACTTTTATGTGATTATTAGATCCTTTACCTTGGAGTGCTCATGAAAATGATCCTAAAAGTGTATAGGTTATTGTAATGCGTTTATTAAAGTTTTTAATTAGTAAGTGATGAGGTTAGTTTTAATTCATTACATGAATCCTTCTCGAGTTAATGAAATTGAAATCATTAAGAAAAAAAGAATTCATCCAATCCACCCCGAGTAATAACCTAAGATCAACTCATTTTATCATAATTTTAATTCACATATATCTCTTAGTTCTCTTTTAAAACCATCTAAAATCAACCCAAGTTGGCCACTTTATAGCCAAAAATCCATCTCTTTATATTGTGTGTCTAAAAGTTCTTCTTAGGTCTCTAAGGATTCGACAACCCAAGCTACACTGCAAGCGACCACTTAATTCTTAGAACTTGGGTAAATTTGGGAGAGACCAAATTTTGGCACTGTTTCCGGGGACCAAGTAAGTTCCTTTGACCAAAAACCTTCCTTAATCATCAACATTCTTTTATTTTCACCCAAATTCTCTTATATTTTTCCTTTCTCATTTTTTTTCTTTTGGCGCATGTCCGCCTACACCCGCGATAACTCAAACAGATTAGTTAGGGTGAAAAGTCCTAGGATATATAATTCAAGTGAAACTAAGGGATTGTTTACATTTGATCCAAATATTTTTGAAACTCCAAATTCACCAATTAAAAAAGTCCAATGGATGGTCTTCAAAGAAATCAAATGATAAACCCTGTGGGGGATCAAATGAGACAACCAAACCAAGAAGCTCCAAACATAGGGAATGTAGTCGATCAAACCATGAATGAATACCTCACTCTAGCTTGGACCAATGTCCCCTAATTCATTAGACACAATTCCATAGGAGATTCCAACTACATCTTTAAACCCCATGTCCTAAACCACCTTCCCACATTCCATGGAATGGAGTCCTAGATTCCCTACCTTCACGTTAAGGAGTTCAATGACATTGTAGAAACCATGTGTCCCCCACATAAACTAGAATCAGCTAAAATGAGGCTATTTACTTTTTTATTAAAGGATAGAGCTAAAAATTGGATAAAGAATTTGAGACCTTCATCCATCCACTCTTGGGACCAATTAAAAAGAGAATTCTATAAAAAATACTACCCCCACCACAAAACAATTTCACTTAAAAATAGCATCCAATTTTTTTTTGAAAAAGTGGGAGAGTCATTATATAAAACATGGGAGAGGTTCAAAGACACTATAAACATGGTTCCACATCATGGTTTTTCTATTCCTGAATAAGTGAAATTTTTTTATGAAGGGTTGGGCCTGGGGAACAAACAATTCATTTACATGATGTGTAATGGGACCTTTAAAAACAAATCCTCAAATGATGCTTATGAGTATCTAGAAATCCTTGCTGAACAAAACCAAACATGGGAAATATCACCTTATTATAAAAATCCACAAAGAACTACTAGAATGCATACAATTAGAGAAGAGAAAATCCTCAGGGCTAAACTCTCAACACTCACTAGTAAGGTTGAAGAGATAGACCTTAGAAAAATCCATGAAATCCAAACTATAGACCCTGTTTGCACAATTTGTGACAAACATGACCACAAAACAGACAACTGCCCAACCATTCCATCCATCAAGGATGTTCTTCTAGGAGGACCACCTGCTGAAGTCAATTCCCTAAAATTTCAAAAGCCCCAATACCAAAACACATTCAACCCAAGGTATAATGACCACCCAGGTTTTCACTGGAGAGATAACCAACAACCTAGCCAACCACAAGGACCAAAACCCTACCCTACACAAAATTTTCAAAACCATCACCAATTCCAACCACAACCAGTCCAATACCAACATCCTCTTGTCCAATACCAACAACCCATCCAATAACCAAAGTATCCTCCTGGGATAAACGAACCAATACAAGCCCCCACCCAATATGTCCCTCTTCCAATCCTTGAATAGTTGTGTAAAAAAATGGAGAAAATGAACTCAGAAGTCTATTCCCTTAAAAAATAACTTCAAACCATAAAAACTAGAAAGGAAACCATTCCCACATAGGCCATTCCACAACAAACATCAAGGGGAGAGTAAAGTTTCACTCAAACAACTCATGAACAACTAAAGGCTGTGACAGTTTTAAGAAGTGGGGAATTAATTGAGAAACCTGAACAAATAATTCATAAACCATCTAAAGCTTCAAACTCTAATGAAAATTCAAATGAACTGCATGATCAAACTGAGAAAATTGATAACAATGTGAAAGAAACAACTCTTCAACAAATAATCCCACAACCGACACCATTTCCTCAACGCATGAGGGGGAAAAACAAGCTTGAATTGAGTGAAACATTGAGGGAAATATTCTCACAAGTCAAGTTGAAAATTCCACTCCTCGATGCTATTAAAACCATTCCTTCATACTCAAAATACCTAAAGGACCTTTGCACATTTAAAAAAAATTCTCACATAATAACTGTTGGGAAAAAATCCCTCAAGGTATCATTGCAATATTTTTTGGGTTGATTGTTTTTGTTGACAATGTAGGTTTCCATGGTGAATTATCAAGTTCCAGAGATGTTGTTGAAAATCCATGTTGACAAAGAACCATGAAAAAGGAATGGATGATCTGGAGGTGGTATAAAAGAATAGATACTAGGTGGTGCCGTTTCCCAGTGTTTGACAAATTTTTGGGGTCCAAAATTTGGAGTTTGGTGAGCATAAAAAATATGTATTTCCTTGAAGATCTAATTTAAATATGGAAAAGGCATGAGTTTTGAAAAGATAGGCTTCATGTATTGGATTTCACGAGGACATGAAAAATCTTGAGAGTGATTCTTCGCGATTACGACAAGCTTCGCGAACGGAAGCATTGAAGAGAATTGCAGAAGCGAATGGAATTGTGAGGGGAGCTTCACGGTGGTGGTGTAAAGTAATTGAAGGAATACTCTGAAATTACGAGAGGCTCCGTGATCAGAAAATTTCCATGGTGCTTCGCGATATTGAGAGAATTTTGGCATAAATTTTAGAGCTTCGCGATTTGTGATGACGTTGCGTTGACTTCACATGGAAGGTTCAAGGGTTGGTGGAATAAGCTATAAATAGGCCTCAACCCCCTCGAGAGAAGTAGAGAGTTTTCGAAGAAAATCTTTTGCTCTCGGCTCACGAAGGTGGTTCGCGAAGGCAGTGTGCTTCATGAAAGAAGAGCTTCACATCGGCTAATCTAGCTCCGCGAAATTTGTGAGCTCCACGTTGGCTCAGTGATATTCGTGAAGGAAGTCACTCTGCGACGACTTGAGCTCCGTGACAGCCTAAGCTTTTTGAAGGCTTGAGCTTCGAGAAAAGGCAGGAGCTTAATGAAGTCTTGTTTGAGCTTCATGAAATTAGGAGCCTCGCAAAGTAGGGTGATTTTCATAGGTGTTTTCAAAGTGTGTTGCCTAGTGTTCAGTGGAAAAGAGGTATTCATCAGTGGATGAAATTTAGACTTCAATAGAGCATCTACATATAATATAGGATGCATTCATTAGTGATAATGAAGAGACCTACAGATCTATAAACTGTGAGTGAATCTTCTAAATAAGCAGTGAGCTCACTTCAGTTGAGAGAGCAGTGAGTTCTCAAATTGTGAGTGGTTGTAAACTAGGAGGGACAGTGAGCCTGCTTCAAACTTTTAAACAGAAGTGCGCTTATAGTGGAATTGGTACATTGGCACACTGCTGGTGTATGCTCCTTGGAAATAGCCCTGTGAGGGTGAAACAAGTAAAAATTGCCGTGTCCTGTGCATGATTTAAGGTTTATTCATACTTTGAAATGGGAAAGAGAGAGAAGAGGGTTTTGTCTAACAGCAAAACAAGATCAAAAGGAGTAGTTGTTTTAATCTGTCATACCCTGATTCACCCCCTCTTAGGGTATCCATCCTTGTGGATCTGATAATAACCAAGTACTTATGGAAGAAAATGTTAGTACAACAATCCAAGGAACCCTTCCACCAAAGATGAAATACCCATGATGCCCTTACATCAATGTTGAAATAGGAGAGAACAAAGTGGTCAAAGCCTTGTGTGACCTAGGTGCTAGTGTTAATCTCATTCCCTATGCTGTGTACTGGTAGTTAGGCCTGGAAGAGCTCCATCCCACATCTGTCACACTTTAAATTTTTGATCGTAAAATTAGGGTTCCAAAGGTAATTTTAAAGGATTTTCTGGTAAAAGTAGAAAACTTTATCTACCCTGCTGAATTCATTATCCTTGACAACAATCCAAACTTAGGCAATAAGGAACAAACCCCAATAATCCTTAGTCATCACTTACTTTTAACAATCAACTTTGTTATCTGAGTTTGAAATGGGAACCTGACCATCACCTTTGGAAATATGAGTCTAGATTTGAACATATATAATGCAAGATCATAAATATAGGATGATGAGGATATTCATGAATTAAACATGATAATATGCATTGATAATTAATCCATATAACATCAAGTAATATTCAAGGAATTTTTAAGTCAGGACGAGATTAATTTCCTTTTTTCACATAAAGGAAGTTTACCCCCTTTGCTAGAATCGCTTTCATATTTCTCCTATGATGAAATCTCAAGACTAATAATTAGTGAAATCTTTCAAGAAACCACATTAATGGAGACCACTCCAACTCCCTTCCTTGACACCGATCAAACCAATCTACTAGTTGAAACTTCTACACATGGGGAATCAATCCTATCCGAAACTCTAAAAAAAGAAATTGATCTTGAGCCAATGTCCCAATGTTCTTCTAAAATTTTGAACCAACCTGGTCTTGAATTGAAAGAACTTCCCACTTCACTTAAGTATGCCTTCTTAGGAGAAAACGGGAAAATCCTATTGTAATTTCTTCTTCGCTTCAAGATGATCATGATAGGATGATTCTAGATGTCCTTATAAGACACAAGAAAGCCATAGGATGGTCCCTATATGATATTCCTAGGATTATCCCACTTATCAGGATTCATAGGATTGTTCTAGAATCTGATTCAAAGCAATGTCATCAACCTTAGCGGTGAATAAATCCTAATCTCATGGAATTAGTGAGAAAATAACTTATGAAATTGTTAAAAGCTGGTATGATCTATCCCATAACTGAGATTGAGTGGGTCAGCCCAATCCATGTCATTCCAAAGAAGGCCGAAATCACAGTGATAACCAATAAGGATAGAGAGATTCTCCCAACTAGGGTGAGTAGTGGCTAAAGAGTTTTCATCGAATATAGGAAGCTCAAATCATTTACCAAGAAGGACCATTTCCCCTTACCATTAATTGACCAAGTTCTTGAGAGAGTGGAAGGTCATGCCTTCTACTGTTTATTAGATGGGTACTCGAGGTACAACCAAATTGAGGTATCCCTAGAGGATCAAGGTAAGACTACATTTTCTTATCCATTCGACACCTTTTCCTTCAAACGCATGCCATTCGGGTTATGCAATGCCCCTAGAACCTTCCAGCGGTGCATGATGAGAATCTTCTCAGACATAGTAGGGGATTTTATACAGGTATACATGGATAACTTCTCTATGTTTGGGGATAAATTTGAGGTATGTATGAGGAATGTAGAGAGAGTTTTGTCAATATTCTAAGAAAAGAATCTGGTTCTAAACTGGGAAAAATTCCATTTCATGGTTAAATAGACTAGTCCTTGTCCATCTTGTCTCAGGTAGGAGTATTGAAGTTGTTAAAGCCAAGGTTGACATAATTCGTCACCTTCCATCACCCAAAACTGTCAAGGAAGTGAGTTCTTTATTAGGAAATACTGTTTTTTATAGAATATTCATTAGGAACTTTAGTTCAATCTCTCATCCCCTTTGTGGTCATCTAGTAAAGGATGCTCCATTTTTTTGGATAGAAAGTTGTGAGGGTTAATTATCAACCCTCAAATCATCTCTCACATCTCCTACCATCATGAAATCCCCAAATTTTATCCTTACTTTCAAACTGATGTGTGATGACAGTGACTTTTATTTAGGAGCTGTGTTAGGAAAACGTTGTGATAAAACTTTTTATGTAATTGCTTATGCAAGGAAATCCTTAAATGATGACAAAATAAACTACACAAACACTAATTATCCAATAAGAATACATATTTTAATTACATTTTAATGGTATTAAATGTACATTTATGATCTTATGGGCCCGAGTTAGTGGATTTTACTTTTGAACATCCATTCTTATCATTTGTGCACTTTATACCTAATGTACACCAATTTAGGCCCAATGATTCATCTGATTTTAAGGATTGTAATTATCCATATTTTAATTTAATATTTTTGGAACTCTATATAAAATTAAATATGAACATTTTTCATTCAGGGATCAATGGAGTATTCATAAAGGATGATGGAGATATTTGGCGATGAAAGGAAAGAATTATGGAGAAGGCATATTGGACACTAGACCACTGATGAGAATGTGGGGCCCAACATAAAGGCCCAATAAATCCCAAATTTCATGGGATTATAGAATAAATATAGAGTAAAAACTCATTTTTCAGGATCCAGTGCTAATTCGGCATCCATTGTGGTTATTCAGGCGGCTCAAGTTGAAGATAAAATTCTGGGCTAGATTCTGTGGCCCAGAAAAACAGCCCACCATTTTACACATATCTCGTTAACCATAAACTATTTTGGGCTTCAACTTTACATAATGTTACATTTTTGTCTTCTATTTCCCACTACAATTCGGCCATCTAGAAGGTCTTCCAGGCGCATCTGTTCGGTATAAGCAAGATGGCTGCCACCTCGGGTCAATGGTAGAAAAGTCTCCTCTCTCTTACTTTCCACCACCCTAGGCCTACCATACTCAAGTAGGATCTTTTGTACTATTTATAGCTCAACCCAAGACTCCCAAAATTCCCATTTAAGGTAGTGGTGATGATTTTATCATCTTTTGAGCTTTCTTTCATTGTAATGTTATGCTGTGATTTTGTTGTCTCAAGTTTGTCTTCCACATGTAAGTTGTTTTAATTCATCCTTGTTTCTTAATAAAATCTCTTATTCTCTTATTATTATATTATTCTATATCTCACTTTGATACCGTTGCCTCAAGATTTGAATTTATTCACACCAAACCTTGTGAAATTATTCACACAACGGTGGAGTGATCATTTTATTTTTATTGTTTTATTTACTTCTTCAATTCCTCCCTCATGAGTCTACTTCCCGCTTCCATTGAAACCATGGAATCAATGGAGGGATAACCAACTTATGGGTTGATCCAAGGGAGTAGAAAGGGTCTATATTGGATGTTATTTATCACCCCATTAATGTCTAATCAGTTCTTTTAATTGAGATTTTTAATTTATTATTTTTAAACTCCATCATCCTTGTTGAATTTAAGGCCACACACTTCAAGTGCTAATACGAACCTTTACCTTGAAGTGCTCAAAACTTTGATCCTTAAAGTGTATAGGTGATTAGTATCAAAGTGTGTAGGTATTAAACCAGTAAGTGATAATGTTGTTTGATCTTCTTAAATGAACCCATCTCAAATATAAGAAATTGAAATAGTTGAAAAATAATTTCATCCAATCCACCCCGAGCGATAACCTAGAATCAACTCATTATTTTAAATTGAAATCACTTAAATATGTTAGTTATCCTTTAAACCCATCTAAAATCAACCCAAGTTGGCCAATTCATATCCAAAAATAGTCCATATAATGTACATGTCTATAGGTTTCTTCTTATGTCTCCGAGGATTCGACAACCCAAGCTAAACTATAAGGGCCGTTCTACCTTCATATCTTGGGTAAATTTGAGCGTGAATCAAATTTTGGCACCATTGCTGGGGACCCAAGTAAGTCATCTCAACACCCCTTCTATTCTCCCCCATTTCTTTTATTCTCACCCAAGATCTCTTATCTTGTCCCTTTCTCGTTTTTTTCTTTTGGCGCATGTCTGCCTACACCCGCGATCAATCAAACCGTCAAGTTAGGGTGGAAAGTCTTAGGGTTGGGGAGTCAAGTGAAACTAGGGGATTATTTCCATTAGATACTAATCTTCCTAATAATCTAGAGTCAAAAATTGATCCCATTTCAATGAAAGGTCTTCAAATACACCAACTCATAAACCAGGGTGGGAACCAAAATGGAAACCCAAATGAGGCAGCCCCAAACTTGGGGAATGAGCTCGATAAAACCATGAATGAATACCTCACACCTTCTTGGACCAATGCCCCATCATGCATTAGACACAACTACCTAGGAGATTCCAAATATATATTTAAACCCCATGTCCTAAACCATCTTCCCACATTCCATGGAATGGAGTCCGAGATATCATACCTTCACATTAAGGAGTTCAATGACATTGTTGAAACCATGTATCCCCCACATCAACTAGAATCTGATAAGATGAGGCTATTTACTTTTTCTTTAAATGATAGAGCTAAAAATTGTCTAAAAAATTTGAGACCATCATCCATAAAATCTTGGGACCAATTACAAAGATAATCCTACAAAAAATACTTTTCCCACCACAAAACAATTGCACTTAAAAAGAGCATCCAAAACTTTTTAAAAAAAGAGGGAGAGTCATTCTATGAAACATGGGATAGGTTCAAAGACACTATAAACATGGTTCCACACCATGGTTTTTCTATTCCTGAACAAGTGAGAATTTTTTATGAAGGGTTGGGTCTGGGGAACAAACAATTCATTGACATGATGTGTAATGAAACCGTTAAAAACAAATCCCCAAATGATGCTTACGAGTATCTGGAAAGCCTTGATGAACAAAACCAAAAATGGGGAACTTCACCTTATTCTGAAAATCCACAAAGAACTACTAGAATTCATAAAATTAGAGAAGAGGAAAGCCTTAGGGCTAAACTCGTAGGACTCTCTAGGAAGGTTGAAGAGATAGACCTTAGGAAAGTCCATAAAATCCAAACTGTAGAACTTGTTTGCACAATATATGACAAATATGACCATAAGACAAACAACTGACCAACCATTCCATCCATAAAGGAAGTTCTTTTAGGAGGACCCCCAGTGGAAGTAAATACTTTGAACTTTCAAAAGCCTCAATACCAAAACACCTTCAACCCATGGTATAATGACCACCCAGGCTTCCGCTGGAAAGATAAACAACAACCTAGACAACCACAAGGACAAAATCCTTACCCCTATAATAACTACCAAACCCATAACTAGTTCCAAATCCAACCTATCCAATACCAACAGCCACCGGTCCATTTTCAACAAACCATACCACCTCCAAAATATCCCCCTGGGATAAACCAATCTTCTCAAGAACCAACCCAAACTATTCCACAAATCCTACTAGAACAACCGTGCAAACAAATGGAAAGGATGAACTTGGAAGTCTCTTCCCTAAAACAAGAACTTCAAACCATCAAAACTGGAAAGTCACTCATGCCTACTCAGGCGGTACCATCCTCAACTTCAAGGGGAGAGTCAAGTTTCACTCAAACAACTCATGAACAACTAAAGGCTGTGACTGTTTTAAGAAGTGGGAAATTAATTGAGAAATCTGAACAACTAATTTAGAACCCATCTGAAGATTCAAAATTGGATGAAAATTCAAATGAACCAAATGATCAAACTAAAAAACATGATAAAATTGTCAAATAAACAACTCTTCAACAAGCAACCCCACAACCTGCACTATTTCCTCAACGCATGAGGGGGAAAACTAATCTTGAATTGAGTGAAAAATTGAGGGAAATATTCTCTCAAGTCAAGTTGAACATTCCTATTCTCGATGAAATCCAAACCATACCTGACTACTCAAAGTACCTTAAGGACCTATGAACTTTTAAAAGAAAATTTTCACATAAAAACCAAGTCCTTTTGGATGCTAATGTGAGTACCACAATTCAAGGGACCATTCCTCCTAAGTTTAAAGACCCGAGTTTCCCTTAAATCAATGTTGAACTAGGAGAGAACAAAGTTTTCAAGGCCTTGTGTGACCTAGGTGCTAGTTTCAATCTCACCCCCTATGCTGTGTACTGCCAGTTAGGCCTAGAAGAGCTCCAACCCACATCTGTCACACTTTAACTTGCTGATTGTAGCATTAGGGTTCCAAAGGGGATTTTAAAGTACATTCTGGTAAAGGTTGAAAACTTCATCTACCCTGTTGACTTCATTGTCCTTGACAACCATCCAAAATTAGGAAATAAGGAACAAACCCCAATCATCCTTAGTCATCCCTTCCTTGCAACAATAAAAACTGTTATCCAAGTCCGAAATGGGAACATGACCATCACCTTTGGAAACATGAGTCTAGACTTGAACATATATAATGCAAGCTCACAAATAGGGGATGATGAGGACATTCATGAAGTAAAAATGATAGGAAGCATTGATAATTAATCCATAGAACATCAAGGAATATTTGATGGATGTCACATGAAGGAAGTTTATCTCCTTGGATTGAATCATTTTCAAATTTCTCTTATGATGAAGTCTTAGGTCCAACAATCAGTGAAACCTTTCAGGAAACCACTTTCATAGAGACCACTCCAACTTCCTTCCCTAAATATGATCAATCCAATCTAGTAGCTGAACCTTCTACATGTGGGGAATCAATCCTATCTAAAACTCTAGGAAACAAAATTGATCTTGATCCAATGTCCCATTATTCTACTGAAATTTTGAACCAACCTGATCTTGAATTGAAGGAACTTCCTGCTGCACTCAATTATGCCTTCCTAGGGGACAATCAAACACATCCTATTGTCATTTATTCTTCTCTTGAATCCAATCATGAGAGGATGATTCTAGATGTCCTTAGGAAACATAAGAAAGCCATTGGTTGGACCCTATCTGATATTCCTGGAATTAGCCCACTTATTGGGACTCATAGGATTGTTCTAGAATCTAATTCAAATCCATGTCATCAACCTCAATGGTGACTCAATCCTAATCTCATGGAAGTAGTGAGAAAAGAACTTCTGAAATTGTTAAAAGTTGGTATCATCTATCCCATAGCTAAGAGTGAATGGATGAGCCCAATCCAAGTGGTTCCAAAAAAGGATGGAATCACAGTGATAACCAATGAGGATGGAGAGATTCTTACAACAAAGGCGAGTAGTGGTTGGAGAGTCTGTATCAAATATAGGAAACTAAACTCATTTACCAAGAAGGACTATTTACCCTTACCATTCATTGACCAAGTCTTTGAGAGAGTGATAGGTTATACCTTCTACTATTTCTTAGATGGGTACTCGGGGTACAATCAAATTGAGGTCTCCCTAGAGGATCAATGGAACACTACATTCACATGTCCATTCAACACCTTTTCCTTCAAACACATTCCCTTCGGGTTATGAAATACCCCTGGAACCTTCCAGCGGTGCATGATGGGAATATTCTCAGACATGGTAGGGGATTTTCTTGAGGTCTTCATGGATGAATTATCTGGGTTTGGGGATATATTTGAGGGATGTCTGAGGAATGTGGAGAGAGTCTTGTCAAGATGTGAAGAAAATAATCGGGTCCTAAACTGGGAAAAATTCCATTTCATGGTTAAAGAGGGACTAGTTCTAGGCCATCTGGTCTCAAGTAGGGGGATTGAAGTTGATAAAGTCAAGGTTGACATCATTCGTCACCTTCCATCACCCAAAACTGTTAAGGAGGTGAGGTATTTATTAGGACATGCTGGTTTCTATAGAAGATTAATCAAGGACTTTAGTTCAATATCCCATCCCCTTTGTGTTTTCCTAGTAAAGGATGCTCCATTTGTTTGGACATAAAGCTGTGAGGGTTCATTCTCAACCCTGAAATCCTCTCTCAAATCTCCTCCCATTATAAAATCTCTAAATTGGAACCTTATTTTAGAACTTATGTGTGGTGCCAGTGACTTTTTTGTAGGAGCTATGTTAGGACAACGTTGTGATAAAACTCCTTATGTCATTGCTTATGCAATAAAATCATTAAATGATTCCCAAATCAACTACACCACCACTGAAAAAGAGTTGTTTTCTGTTGTATTTGAGTTAGATAAATTCAGGTCCTATCTCTTAGGATCACCCATCATTGTCTCCACTGACTATTCATCCCTAAAATACCTTTTTCAAAAAAAGATGCCAAGTCTAGACTAATTAGGTGGGTCCTTCTCTTACAAGAATTTGAAATCACAATCAAGGATAAAAAGGGTGTTGAGAATTTTTTAGCAGATCATCTCTCTAGGATGGAATTAAAAGATAACTCAAATCACATTTCTGTGTCTGATTCATTCCCTAATGAACACCTATACTCTGTGAGTGACTGCCCTTGGTATGCTGACACAACCAATTTCTTAGTTACAGGAGTCATTCCAAAATTTTTAAGGACTCAAGCTTGAAGGAAATTCCTTTTTGATGTTAGGAACTATGTGTTTGATGATCCATACCTCTATAAGTTCTGCCCTGACCAAGTCATTAGGAGGTGTGTCCCAGAATCTGAACAAGAGTCCATCCTTAAATTCTGTCATAATGAGGCATGTAGAGGTCACTTTTCCTCTAAGAAAACTTATTCTAAGGTTCTTCAGTGTGGTCTCTTCTGGCCTACCCTCTCAAGGGACTCCTACAAATTTTTTCAAATCTATCCTAAGTGTCAACAAGTAGGGTCAATGACAAAAACAAATCAAATGCCAATCACTCCCATCTTAGTGATTGAAATCTTTGACTGTTGGGGAATTGATTTCATGGGTCCCTTCCCAAACTCTATGGGATACATCTACATCCTCTTACCAGTTGATTATGTCTCAAAATGGGTTGAATCCATTCCTACTAAGTCTAATGACCATCATGTTGCGATCCGATTTCTGAAAGAGCACATATTTTCTCGATTTGGAATTCCTAGGGCTATAATAAGTGACCGAGGAACCCATTTCTGTAACCGTCCATTCTTTTCACTCATGTCTAAGTATGGTATTTCTCAAAAGGTTTCCACTGTGTACCATCCTCAAACCAATGGTCAAGATGAGTTATCAAATAGGGAGATTAAGAATATTCTTGAAAAAACTGTCAATACTTCTAGGAAAGATTGGTCCGAGAAACTCTCAGATGCTCTTTGGGAATATCGTGCAGTATATAAAACTATTTTAGGAATGTCACCATATAGGTTGGTTTATGGAAAAGCATTCCATTTACCTGTTGAACACTACTACAAAAAAAATCATTATCAGCGCTCAAAACGGGCTTTATCAGTGCTAAAAAAGCGCTGTAAATCTTGGCGCGGATAAAGGGGGGTCCCCTTTATTAGCGCTAAAAAAGCACTGATAAAGTAAACCTTTATCAGTGCTAAAAATGCACTGATAAAGGAAGACTTTATCAGCACTAAAAAGGCGCTGATAAAACGACCCTTTATCAGCGCTAAAAGAGCGCTGATAAATGTATGTTTTATCAGTGCTCTATTAGCGCTGATAAAATCTCTTTTTATCAGTGCTAAAAAAGCACTGATAAAAGCTCTTTTTATCAGCGCTAAAAAAGCACTGATAAATGCCCTGTTTGCTGCTAAAAAAAATCTGCAGCAGCACACCCAAACACTTGCAAAAGATTCAGCATCTCAATAAGCTAATTAGACCAAGTATAAACATACAAAATTAACACATAAATCATAAGATATTTAGACCAAGTATACCCATACAACAACTATACCTGTACACCATTAACACATAATTCATAAGTTAATTAAGTACATAAAGAATTCAATTCAAAATTCAGGGGGTTGGGGGGGCTGTTCAGGGGTTTGGGGTGGCTGTCCAAGGGGGGGTAGGGGGTGTCCGGGGGGTAGGGGTGTCCGGGGGGAAAGGGGTGTCTAGGGGGGTGGGGGAAGTTGAGGAGGTTGGGGGTTTTCCAAGGAGGGTGGGGGTGTTCAGGGGGTTTGGGGGTGTCTAGGTGGTGGGGTAGTGTCTAGGAGGGGGGGTGTCTAGGTGGGGGGGGGGGGGGCTTTCCAGGGGGTGGGGGGGGGGGTGTCCGGGGGGTGGGGGAAGTCCAGGGGGTTGGTGAGTCTGTCCAAGGGGGGTGGGGTGGTGTCTAAGAGGGTGGGATGGGGGTATCCGGGGGGATAGGGGTGTCTAGGGGGGTGGGGGGTGTCCAGGGGGGTGGGGGGTGGTCCAGGGGGGTGGGGGTGGTCTAGGAGGTTGGGGGGGGGATGTCCAAGGGGGGTGGGGTGGTGCCCAAGGAGGGGGGTGTCTAGGTGTGGGGGGGGGCTGTCTATGGGGTGTCCAGGGGGTGGGCTGGTGTCCAGGGTGTTAGGGGGGCTTTCCAGGGGGTGGGGGGGGGGGTCCAGAGGGGTGGGGGTGTCCAGGGTGTGGATTGGTGTCCAGGGGGGGTGGGGGCAGTCCAGGGGGTTTGTGGGGATAACTCATACATGACACGAAGGACCCGTGGATCATTTTACTAAAGGATCAATACAATCTGAATGTGCTTGGTCAGATTTCC
The DNA here is from genome assembly GCA_963277665.1 of Viscum album. Lineage (NCBI taxonomy): Eukaryota > Viridiplantae > Streptophyta > Magnoliopsida > Santalales > Viscaceae > Viscum > Viscum album. The sequence goes on along the minus strand of OY728141.1, from coordinate 177,327,748 downwards.
GTAGGTCAGTTGTTGTTTTCATTTAAAATTGTGTCCATTTTAAACAAAAGAGAGACCCTTTGAGTGGTACCGGCCACATCGTTATTCAGATTGAGGCAGGGATGACTCGTACACATCAAAAAGGAACCATGGATCATTCTTATAAAATATCAACACAATCTGAATGTGTTTGGTCAGATTTCCGTAGGTCAGTTGTTGTTTTCAATTAAAATTGTGTCCATTTTAAATAAAAGAGAGACCCTTTGAGTGGTACCGGCCACACCGTGCTTCAGATTGAGGCAGGGTTGACTTGTACACGTCAAAAAGGACTTTTGGATCATTATCCTAAAGGATCAACACAATCTGAATGTGTTTGGTCAGATTTCCATAGGTCAGTTGTTGTTTTCACTCAAAATTGTGTCCATTTTAAACAAAAGAGAGACCCTTTGAGTGGTACCGGCCACACCGTGCCTTGGATTGAGGTGGGGTTGACTCATAAATTTCAAAAAGGACTCTTGGATCGTTCTACTAAAGGATAAACACAATCTGAATGCGTTTGGTTAGATTTCTGTAAGCCAGTTGTTGTTTTCACTTAAAATTGGGTCCATTTTAAACAAACAAGAGACCCTTTGAGTGGTACCGGACACACCGTGCCTCGGATTGAGGCGAGGATGACTTTTACACATAAAAAAGGACCCATGTATCATTCTGATAAAATATAAAAATAATAAAAATGCGTTTGGTTGGATTTTCATAGGTCAGTTGTTGTTTTCACTGAAAATTGTGTCAATTTTATACAAAAGAGAGACCCTTTGAGTGGTACCGGCCACACCGTGCCTCAAATTGAGGTGGGGTTGACTCTTAAATGTCATAAAGGACTCTTGGATTGTTCTCCTAAAGGATCAACACAATCTGAATGCGTTTGGTTGGATTTTCATAGGTCAGTTGTTGTTTTCAATTAAAATTGTGTCCATTTTAAACAAAAGAGAGAACCTTTGAGAGGTACCGGCCACACTGTACATCGGATTGAGGTAGGGATGACTCGAAGACGTCAAAAAGAACCCATTGATCATTCTACTAAGATATCAAGACAATCTGAATGCGTTTGGTTGGATTTTCATAGGTCAGTTGTTGTTTTCAATTAAAATTGTGTCCATTTTAAACAAAAGAGAGACCCTTTGAGTGGTACCGGCCACACCGTGCCTCGGATTGAGGTGGGGATGACTCTTACATGTCACAAAGGACCCATTGATTGTTCTTATAAAATATCAAGACAATAATAATTCATTTGTTCATATTTCTATAGGTCAGTTGTTGTTTTCACTCAAAATTGTGTCCATTTTAAACAAAAGAGAGACCCTTTGAGTGGTACCGGCCACACCGTGCCTCAGATTAAGGTGGGGATGACTCATACACGTCAAAAAGAACTCTTGGATAGTTCTACTAAAGGATCAAAACAATACTAATTAATTTAGTCATATTTCTGTAGGTCAGTTGTTGTTTTCAATCAAAATTGTGTCCATTTTAAACAAAAGAGAGACCCTTTGAGTGGTACCGGCCAAACCATGCCTCGGATTGAGGTGGGGATGACTCTTAAAAATCAAAAAGGACCCATGGATCATTCTACTAAAATATTGAGACAATACGAATTCATTTGGTTTGATTTTCACAGGTCAGTTGTTGTTTTCATTTAAAATTGTGTCCATTTTAAAGAAAAGAGAGACCCTTTGAGTGGTACCGACCACACCGTGCCTCAGATTGAGGCGGAGTTGACTCATACACGTAAAAAAGGACCCATGGATCGTTCTGAAAAAGGATCAAGATAATACGAATGCTTTTGGTTGGATTTTCATAGGTTAGTTGTTGTTTTCACAGAAAATTGTGTCCATTTTATACAAAAGAGAGACCCTTTGAGTGGTACCGGCCACACCGTGCCTCAGATTGATGTGGGGTTGACTTAGACACGTCAAAAAGAACTCTTAGATCATTATTATAAAGGATAAACACAATCCAAATGTGTTTGTTTGGATTTTCATAGTTTAGTTGTTGTTTTCAATTAAAATTGTGTCAATTTTAAACAAAAGAGAGACCCTTTGAGTGGTACCGGCCACACTGTGCCTCGTATTGAGGTTGGGATGACTCATAGACGTCAAAAAGGACCCATGGATTTTTCTAATAAAATATCAAGAGAATCCGAATGCATTTGGTTCAATTTTCATAGGTCAGTTGTTGTTTTCAATTAAAATTGTGTTCATTTTAAACAAAAGAGAGACCCTTTGAGTGGTACCGGCCACAACGTGCCTCAGATTGAGGCAGTGATGACTTTTACACATCAAAAAGTACCCATGGATAGTTTTCCTAAAATATAAAGACAATCCGAATACGTTTGGTCAGATTTCCATAGGTCAGTTGTTGTTTTCACTCAAAATTGTGTCCATTTTAAACAAAAGAGAGACCCTTTGAGTGGTACCGGACACACCATTACTAGGATTGAGTAGGGGATGACTCATAAATGTCAAAAAGGAATCTTGGATAATTATCCTAAAGGATCAACACAATCCTAATGTTTTTGGTTAGATTTCCGTAGGTCAGTTGTCGTTTTCACTCAAAATTGTGTCCATTTTAAACAAAAGAGAGACCCTTTGAGTGGTATCGGCCACACCGTGGCTCTGATTGAGGTGGGGATGACTCTTGCACATCAAAAAGTACCCATGTATCATTCTAATAAAATATCAAGACAATCCGAATGCATTTGGTTGGATTTCAATAGGTCAGTTGTTGTTTTCACTCAAAATTGTGTCCATTTTAAACAAAAGAGAGACCCTTTGAGTGGTACTGGCCACACCGTTCCTCAGATTGAGGCAGGGATGACTCATACACATCAAAAAGGACTCGTGGATAATTATCCTAAAGGATAAACACAATCTGAATGCATTTGGTCAGATTTCCGTAGGTCAGTTGTTGTTTTCACTCAAAATTGTGTCCATTTTAAACAAAAGAGAGACCCTTTGAGTGGTACTGGCCTCACCATGCCTCATATTGAGGTGGGGATGACTCTTAAACGTCACAAAGGACCCATTTATCATTCTACTAAAAGTTCAAGACAATCCGAATGCATTTGGTTTTATTTTCATAGGTCAGTTGTTGTTTTCAATTAAAATTGTGTCCATTTTAAACAAAAGAGAGACCCTTTGAGTGGTACCGGCCACACCATGCCTAATATTGAGGCGAGGTTGACTCATACACATCAAAAAGGACCCATGGATCTTTCTCCTAAAGTATCAACACAATCCGAATGAGTTTGGTCATATTTCCGTAGGTCAGTTATTGTTTTCACTCAAAATTTTATCCATTTTAAACAAAAGAGAGACGCTTTGAGTGGTACCGGACACAATGTGCCTCATATTGATGTGGGGATGACTCATACACGTCAAAAGGACCCATTTATAGTTATCATAAAATATCAATACTATCCAAATGCGTTTTGTTGGATTTTCATAGGTCAGTTGTTGTTTTCACTCAAAATTGTGTCCATTTTAAACAAAAGAGAGACCCTTTGAGTGGTACCGGACACAACATGCCTCATATTGATGAGTGGTTAACTATTACACATCAAAAATGATCCATGTATCATTATTATAAAATATAAACACAATATTAATGTGATTGGTCAGATTTCCATAGGTCAGTTGTTGTTTTCACTAAAAATTGTGTCCATTTTAAACAAAAGAGAGACCCTTTGAGTGATACCGGCCACACCGTGCCTCATATTGAGGCAGGGTTGACTTTTACACATCGAAAAGGACCCGTGTATCATTATAATAAAGGATAAACACAATTCAAATGCGTTTGGTTGGATTTACATAGGTCAGTTATTGTTTTCACTCAAAATTGTGTCCAATTTAAACAAAAGAGTGAACCTTTGAGTGGTACCAGCCACACCGTGCCTCAGATTGAGGTAGGGATGACTTTTACACGTCAAAAAGGACTCTTTTATTGTTATACTAAAGGATAAACACAATCCTAATGTGTTTGGTTGGATTTCTGTAGGTCAATTGTTGTTTTCACTCAAAATTGTGTCCATTTTAAACAAAAGAGAGACCCTTTGAGTGGTACCGGCCACACTGTGCCTCTTATTGAGGTGTTTATGAATCTTACACGTCAAAAAGGACCCATGGATCATTATACTAAAATATCAAGACAATCCTAATGCGTTTGGTCAGATTTCCATTGGCCAGTTGTTGTTTTCACTCAAAATTGTGTCCATTTTAAACAAAAGAGAGACACTTTGAGTGGTACCAGCCACACCATGCCTCAGATTGAGGCAGAGATAACTCATACACATCAAAAAGGACTCTTTTATTTTTCTACTAAAGGATCAACACAATCCTAATGTGTTTGGTCAGATTTTCGTAGGTCAGTTGTTGTTTTCGCTCAAAATTGTGTCCATTTTAAACAAAAGAGAGACCCTTTGAGTGGTACCGGTCACACCGTGCCTCGGATTGAGGCGGGGTTAACGCATCACTACTGGAAATTCGGGCTATAGCCACGGACCTATAACCACGGTTTTGTAGGTCCGTGGCTATAGCCATTATATTGCCACGGTTAAATTTTTCTTCCGTGGCTAAATCCGTTTCATCCTTTTTTTCTCCTATCTTTTATCGGGCTCCTCCTCCCGCAGCCCTCCTCCCCCGATTCGCACACCACCCTCCTCCCGACCACGTCTCCTCCTCCTCCTCCCTCGCAATTCCTCCTCGCCGTGCCCTCCTCCTCCCCGACGCCTCCTCCTTGCCGCACCCTCCTCGCCGCGCCCTCCTCCTCGCCGCGCCCTCCTCCTCGACGCCTCCTCCTCACCGGTCCCTCCTCGCCGTGCCCTCCTCCTTGACGGCTCCTCCCTGACGGCTCTCTTCCGACGCCGAGGTTGACACCCCCATCTCCCTCCCGACACATTTTCCTCATCTGCAGCTGTCTTCCTCGGTAATTTGTTATTTTTTTCTACAGTTCATCCACCTCTTCGAACCCCCTCCTCCTCCTCCTGTTTGCGATTTTCGTCAGGTGTTCTAGGGTTATTATCATTCCAGGTGAGGGTATCACAATTATTTGATAAATGGTGTCATTATATCATGAATTAATGATGATTTTTTTTGTGATTAGTATGAACCATGATGATTTTCATATCAATTTTACAACATCTAGAGGAGTTGTTTTCCAAACAGCAACACTACACTTCATCAGAAAATAGAATGGTGGCTCAACATATCTGGCTATAGTTCACTCACGATGAAATGTTATTTCAGATTCATCATCTATCAGTATTATGTATTCAGTATACACATACAAGTACACTAAATCTTGGAACCAATTATATCTCGGTTATCAAATAGAAAAATTGGATCATGTTTCTAACTATCAACCAGTTCATGAGGTTGAAGGGGATATAAAGGGAAATAGTTGAACATTTGAGGAATTAGAATCATATAATAGAATCTATTTATTATGGTCCTCCCATTGAAAATATGAGATTTTGGTGTTTACCTTCTGATGATGTTGGTGCTTCTTCTCATTCTATTGTATCCACCCACCATGATTCCTGTTATCCAACTTCATTGAGTCAGTGGGAAACTATAAAAATTTATATTTACCTCAGAACTATATAGATCCTTGTTCAAAATAATGGTATTTATATACATGAAAATAGCAATATATAAGCACCTAAAACTATTTATTTTTCTAATTACATTGAGATGGTGGATTCCTATTATGAATATAGTAAATCCTATTGTCATTCAATGGACCTCCTTGATGAATTCCCCTCCCTGTTCTTGGCCGACGTCACCCTGAGACATATTTGCGCGAACCCCCTCCCCGTTCCCGACCGACATCTTCACGCAAAATCCCCATATGGGGGGGGAAGGATGAAATAGAGGTTAAATTTAACACCATTAGCCAACATGCTCTGTGAGTGTGATGAAGGTTAGACCAATCCCATGAAAAGGGGTCTTGATCCGTTATTTTTTCCATTAGATGTGTTCCCTTAACTATCTCTTGATACTCTTTTTTTGTTGAATTGATGTTTTGAACATGTATTTAGGGTCTGTTTGATAGCACTAATGAATTGAAAATAACTTAATTTTTTGTTTCTGGTTATGTTTTGACTCCTTCAGTTGTATAGAAACTATTTGATATTTCAAAACATGTTGAATATCTCAATTATTTTGTATTCTAAAACCCATTTTCTGTTTACTATTATAAAAAATTCTTATGATTCTTTTAATCCTTTCTTGATGCAGCCCTCATTTTTTTATTGCTATAAATGATTCTTTGTGTCAAGAACTTGATCATTGGTTATGGAAATGAAAGGTTTAAATAAGTTGTGTCAATTAAAATTCTTTAGAATCACATTCATAGGTTTTTTATCCTAGATTTAGATAAATCAATATCTAAAGATTCTTATTTCAATTTATATTAGAATTATGCAAACATTTGTTACTTGTATTTTCCACTATTTTGAGATTTTCTCACTGGTGTCATTGTAATTATTTGGAAATCCAAGAATTTAAGAATCTATTTCTGAATTATTTAACCTTTATTGGTTTATATTTTTTATGAATATGGTAAATTCCTATGTTTTGGAATTGCATTCTCATGTTTTTTACCTAGATTTTATGTGAATCTGTCTATGCAGATTCTTATTTTTTTTCTATGAGAACTATCCATGTATTCCATACATGAATTTTCCACTGGTTTGTACCATCATTTTGAATTCCTAGAATTTAGGAATCCATATTGGAATTAGTTTATGTTAATAGGTTTAGAGTCAAAGAATCTTTACTTCCATGGAGCATGGATGATAAACCTATTTACCCTACACACCAGGTGTTCAAAGATAATGTTAGATGTTTGGGGATCACCTTCAAACCTCTAACCATGTTGAATATCTCAAAAAAATATATTCTAAAACACATTTTCTATTTACTATTATAAATAAATTCTGTTATGAATCATTTAATCCCTGCTTGCTGCAGCCCTCATTTTGTTTATTGTTGTAGATGATTATTTGTGTCAAGAACATGCTTATTGGTTCTGGAAATGACAGGGGTAAATATTATGTGTTAATTTCAATGTTTTAGAATATTATTCGGTTTTTTTATCCAAGATTTAGATAAATTAATCTGTAAGGATTCTTATTTCTATTTATATGAGAATTATGCAAGCATTTACTACTTGTATTTTCCATTGTTTTGTAATTTTTTCGTTGGTGTCATTATAATCATTTTGAATTCTTGGAATTTAGGAATCTATTTCCAAATTATTTTACCTTTATTAGTTTATATTTATTATTAACTTGGTAAATGCCTATGTTTTGGAATTGTATTCTCAAGTTTTTGACCCTCGTTTTAGGGGAATCAGTCTGTGTAGATTCTTGTTTATGTTTCTATGAGAAATATGCAAGCATTCCATTAATGAATTTTCTACTGGTTTTTGATTTGTTCACTGTTACATTCAATTGGAATTCCTATAATTTAGGAATCCATCTTGGAATTATTTTATTTTTATTGGTATAGAATCATAGAATCTTTACTTGTTCTAATATTACCACTTCATCAAAAATATTAACCATAAATTCATTATAATGTTTAGTAGCTTTCATCCCATAACTAATGCTACAACCTTCTAAACATAACTGTCACATAAACACCCTTCTTAATGAACTGCCACATTAGCACCTTCTGTGCAATAACGAAGATCATGAGCATGTGGCTAGTAAAGGGGACACATTAGCCGAGGTTTCTGCAACATCTGTGCAAATTATGGAGCAGGATACACTTGCTTGAGGTGCAGGGGAGGGGGGGAGGGTGCATGTGTGGTGTCTAGGAGGGGGGGGGGTGTCCAGGGGGGTCCAGCAGGGGGGCTGATACTCCAGGTAATCCTCTAGTTTTTTATCTTCTAATGGAAAAACAACCTCAAACCTAATCCCTTGCCATTTATTTCCAGCCTTTGGTGTCTTAGGAATTTCACCTATGGCCTGTAGCACCTCTATCTATCCCAAATATAATGGGTTATGGGTGATGTCTTGCAATATATGTGTTTTGGATCATGAATAAGAATAAAATGATTAAGGTTAGATTTGACATAGTGCTACTATTTTATTATATTCTATCCATGAGAGATCACATGTGAATGAGTAAGAAGATAAAATAAAGTTAGTTAATGCATTCATGAATTGACTATTATGATAATGTGACAATGAGTGCAACGTAAGATTACATATGAGTGTTTCATATTCAATATTGGAATTCAAATGCCTTTATTAAAGAATATGATCTCTCTATATATTTTAGTGAGGTCCAAAAGAATACTTTATATACTGTTTGATTGTGATTTTGAGAGGACCCATTTTAAACTAGTGGGAGATAGTACAATGAAACTATATTAAGAGTTTGAAATAGTTAGAAGAAATTATAGAAATTTTTAGAGGTAGCCTAGTGGTTATGGATGATAGCTTCCCCAATAGGATTCAATTGTTTTTTATAATGAATATCTCTTTCTCAAAAACAAACCAAAAAAATAAGGACATAGTCATTTACATCGAGGCTAAAATATTTTAAAAATATATTTTAAAAATATGGTGTAATATTAATATTTTTTTATATATTTCATTTCATATAGTGGGGTTTCTTTGGAATATATATGGAAATCCATTCTCTATAACTATTTTGGGGCTTAAAATGTCAAAAGTGATTAAAAGAAAAAATATAAAAGAGAAATTAGTAAAACTAGTTCACACTGATTCATCCCACCTCTTAATGTACCCAAAATTTCATGCGGTACTAGAGCTAATTCATGTTATAAATTGATTAGATATAATTATTTTTCCTTTTTTTTTCAAATTTTAGACATTAATTTTATATTTGATGAATAATTTTAGCACATTTTCAAATTAGAAATGGATTTTTTAGAAAAAAATTAAGAATATGATGAATGAAGTGGATAATTTAAGAAATATTTCAAAAGTGAAATAGGGTGTACCAATAATTAAAGGTAATAAAAGAGATTTTTTTTCTATTAAAATTTTCAAATGCCATCTTAGGGAAGAAGTTGTATTATAAAGTTGACAAAATGGGCCTATTAAATTTATGAATGAAATATACTCTGATGTTAATCATTAATTTAAAAAATTTCCTATTAAAAAGTTCACTCATATGCTATTGGTGGACATGCAGGATACGATAAAACCATTAATCATTTGGCTTTGCATCTTTTCTAGACAGGTATTGTATAGAGTGTTTTAAATTTTGTTCCTGAATGTGACAATTTCCAATGACAAAAATATTTAGCCCAACTTTCATGAATATTATTATAGCCATTACTAATTATTGAATAAGTGTGGGAGGATATTTATATATATTTTATATCTAGTTTACCCCGATCTCAAGGATTTGATGTCATTATGGTGGTAGTGAACATACTTTCCAAGTGTAATAAAGAACCCAAATCCAAAACTAGTTCCTTGGATAGAAAAGTCACATGTTTTCACTATGTTAAACCCATGCACATTAATCCCAAGTGTAGGAAACTCATGTGAGAGTTAGAACACAAAAAACCAACTGACCAGCCTTTTATGGTTGACTCAAGATATTATGCTATTGAATTCCGGAATATATCCATCCATAAACTCAATCATGAGTGGGTCCTCAACTCTGGATATTATTGTAACTTGTGTCTATATATAGAGTCTTTTTTGAATCTATTCAAGAAGTTGGAAGGGTATGTCCTTTTAGGAAATAATAATAGGTGTAGGGTTGAGGGTAGAGACTCTATTCTAATAGAGTAAGATGATCAATCCATCATCCACTTACTTGATGTAAGGTGGGTCCCCAACCTTCAAAAAAATAATATCCTTAGGAGTCCTTGATCAAAATGGATTTACCTCTAGTTCATATAATATAAATGGATATTGAACATAATTAAATATTGATATAATTAATTTATTATAGTAATATTTCCACCTTCAATTTCAACCAAGAAGAAAACTATTTTCTATGAAATGTTTCTCTACTTCTCAAAGATAAGTAATGATGATTTCTATTATTAATTTCTTTATGATATGGTTTATATTTTTCGTCATCTACCACTACTCAATGGGGTGCGGGGTAAGGCATAAAAGAAAACTGAGAAAAATCACTAAACAACTCAACCACACTAGAAATTCCCAAGGATTTTAGTAGAATGACAACATATCTTTGTAGATATGGTTTATATTTTCCGTCATCTACCACTACTCAATGGGGTGCGGGGTAAGGCATAAAAGAAAACTGAGAAAAATCACTAAACAACTCAACCACACTAGAAATTCCCAAGGATTTTAGTAGAATGACAACATATCTTTGTAGATATGGGTTATATTTTCAAAATGTCTCTAAATTTCAATAAATCTTTGTAGATTTAATACAGAACATCAGAACTCGTTATGAATTAACCCAAACACTTTTGGGAATTGATTATTATTATCTCTTAGATTTCATATAAACTCTTTTTACTATAATCAGTCCTCATTATTGGAACTTATGTATGACTATTCGTGAATTTTTATAATTTAAAACATTTATGAATTCCCTAAACCATAATTTTAATATATTTGTTATAATTTTTTTATTAACTTGTTATTGATGATTACTTAATATCTTATGAAACAATACATATAATGTTAAGTCATTTTCTAGATTATTTATCTAATGTATGTTTATCTGCCTCAGAATGGATAGATACTGGATGTACAACATTGATCGGATCACTGATGAATTTCAGAAGGAGTTACAATATTTTTTGGACTTTGCATTCAATAATGATTCAGATGGCGGATTGATTCGATGCCCGTGTTTTGATTGTGTTGGAAGACCTTGGTTAACTCGTGAGGAAGTGAGTTACCATATCACTAAAAGTGGTTTCCAAAAAAATTATCATGTGTGGTATCACAATGGAGAAAAAGCTCAAGTGTTGAATGTCATCGATTCAGCGGAAAAGATTGGTATGAAAAATCTGATTTCTGATCGGTTTCCTTTTGTTTCTGAAGCTAGCTCCTCATGTAGACCAGTGAAAGAGGAAATGAATACTGGAACACAGTTCTCATCTATTAATCAGGATGATGACGTTGAGAGTGTTAGAAAGTTGATGGAAGATGCAAATACCCTAGTATATCAAGCATGTGAAAAAATGAGCAAACTTGAGTTTTTAATGCGATTATATCATGGGAAAACAATGTATGGATTTAGTAATACTGCATTCGACTATCTCCTTACATTTATTAAGGATTTACTACCTGATGATGCATGTATTCCAGAAAATGATTACATGGCATCAAAGTTGGTTAACAAATTTGGATTTTCATCTAGTAAGATTCATTCTTGTCTCAAAGACTGTTGTTTGTTCTGGAAGGAGAATGCAAACTTGAGTCAGTGCAAACAGTGTGGCACATCAAGGTGGAAGACTAATAAAGATGAATCTCAATCATGCATACCACAGAAAGTGATGTGGCACTTCCCTTTAATTCCCAGGATTCAAAAATTTTTTATGTCAGAACAAATGGCAATGAATATGAGATGGCATACAGATGAAAGAAATAAGGATAACGATGAAATAGTGCATCCTGCAGATGGGTTGGCTTGGAAGAAATTTGATAGGTTACATCCTAATTTTGCAGCCGACCCACGAAATGTTAGATTGGAATTATCCTGTGATGGTTTCAACCCATTTCGCCAAATGCATACTGCACACAGTACTTGGCCTGTTTTCATTCACATTTATAACTTTCCTTCATGGATGTGTATGAAGAAGCCGTGCACTATCCTGAGTATATTGATATCTGGACCCAGTGATCCTGGAAATGATATTGATATATACTTGCAGCCATTAATAGAGGAGTTAAATGAGCTTTGGATTGTTGGTGCACAAGCGTATGATGCATTCAGAAAGGAGTACTTTATGTTTCGTGCAGCTTTATTATGGACGATAAATGATTTCCCTGCCTACGGAATGATGTCTGGTTGGAGTACTAAAGGGAAATTATCCTGTCCTATTTGTATGAAAAATACACGTTTCCAAAGAATGAAGTTTCGACGAACTTTCAGCTTCATAGGGCATCAACGTTTTCTACCAATGGACCATCCATACAGGAAAAATCAGAGACAGTTCGATAATGCCATTGAGACAGATGAGACACCTCAATGAATGTCAGGGACTGATATTGTTAAAGAACTTGATGATTTGAATTATGTTCTTGGCAAAAGTCAATCAAATATCAGAAAGCGAAAGCATGCTAATTCCAATTCCAACAGCAATTGGAGAAAGAAAAGCATATTCTTTGAGTTGCCGTATTGGTCATCGAATTTATTACGTCATTGTTTGGATGTAATGCATATCGAGAAAAACATTTGTGAGATGTTACTTGCTACTATTTTAAATGTCAAAGGCAAAACAAAAGACGATTTGCGGTGTCGTCGTGATTTGATGGATTGGGGTATAAGAGTAAGACTTCATCCTGAGTTAATTGGTCAAAATAAGTGGAAAGTCCCTGTTGCCTGTTATTCGATGACAAATGTGGAGAAAAAAAAATTTCTTCAGGTCTTGGAAAGTTTGAAGGTTCCGGATGGTTATTCAAATAATATTTCGAAAAGGGTGAATACACAAGATGTGAAACTCAAATCTCTTAAAACCCATGATTACCATGTCTTGTTACATGAGTTGATTCCCATTGCCATTCGTCATTTACTTTCACATAATGTTAGAGTTGCGGTGATTAAGTTATGTCAATTTTATCGAGATCTTTGTGCCAAAAGTTTGAGCAGAAGTGCTGTTCAGAAATTGTAGAGAGATGCACCGATTATTCTTTGCGACTTGGAGAAAATTTTCCCACCGTCTTTTTTCACAATTATGTTACATTTGACTGTGCATCTTCCCACGAAAGTTATCTTTGGTGGTCCTGTTTCGAGTCGGTGGATGTATCCTACCGAAAGAATGATGTTTACATTGAAATCTTATGTGAGAAATAAATATCATCCTGAAGGCTCTATTGTGAAATGCTATTTAGCACAAGAATGCATGGATTTCTGTTCATCGTACTTGGCTAACGTCACTACGAGGTCTAATCGACTAATGAGAACTGAAGATGAGCAATATGATCCCATTGAGCCTACATTTCCTTCAATGCCCCAAACAGGGGGGATATCTGGATCGTACTCGTTGTGTACTTTAAGCAGGGAAGAGTGGGAAATGGCACATCGCACAGTATTATTCAACTGTAGTGTTCTTGATGATTATATCAAGTAAGTAAACTAATAAATATGTATTTTTTTCATTGTGTGATTTCTTTATATCTTCTGACATTTTAATGCTTGCATATCTGTAGAGAACATTTTGAAATTATAAAAAAGAGACATCGCTCTCTATTTATTAAGAGGAAGGAACTGTTGTACAACAAAGAATTTGCTGCCTGGTTAAAGTCAAAGGTAATAGATTTCTTTTTCTTCTTCTCATAACATAATCACATGTCTCTGTTTAATATTCTATGTTGGTATCTTTTAGGTTTTAACTCTACCAATGATTGAAGTATCAGATGAAATAAAAGCATTGCCCTTTGGTCCAAACGATGTGGTGCGTGATTGTAAGTCAATGGTTGTCAATGGATATAAATTTGTTATAAATAGTTGTGCAAAAAAAATGGCAACACAGCATGACGGTGTCACGATAAGCGCCACAACAGATTGTTATGCGAGTGCATCGAACATGCAACCTCGATCAGAAAATATATCATATTACGGTGTTGTTGAAAGAATCATTTTATTAGATTACTATGCACATGGTCGTGTCGCAATGATGAAATGAAAGTGGTTTGATTCAATGACACGACAAGGAATCATATTGATAACTGTGGATTTAGAGTGATTGATATGAACCGCCAGCTTCGTACCGATGAACCTTATATTCTTGCGTCACAAGCTAAACATGTGTTTTATGTAAGTGACCCGTTACAACAAAAATTTGGTGTTATTGTTGATGTTATTCCTAGACATATTTTTGACGAAGGCATGGATGACAATGATGTTGTGGATGAACCTGTTGGTATTTATTCGAATGTTTCATTTGATGATACAGATGATGCAATTGTTAGAACAGATTGTGAATCAGAAATTGTCACAGACCCCACATAGCGTTGACACATTTGTAAGTATTTACCTGATATTATCGCAATATTGTATGTGTTTTTTTTAACTTTCATACATGATATCAAAATAACTAGTATATTTTATACCATTATCGAATATAAAACTATTAATAGCCTCACCAATTTATGTTTAACCACTTCTCTAGTAAATCTTGAACATAGAAAAGTCTTGATATTTTATCAATATAAATATCACACATGAAAATGTATCTCATTGTTTTATGATACAATTGTATTATTTAACATTTTTCATTATTTCTATTTATTTGATAATATTATTTTAAATTTCCAGGTCAAAATGTCTGATTATGATGGTAGTAGAAGGAGTAGAAGAATATTGAGAAACGAACAACGTAGGTCTCCTCCTGGAAACAATGTAAGTACAAATTATGTTTGAATATTATGGTCTTTCATATTATTTATCTTGTTATCGTTCGTTTTATTTTATCATCTATGTTATTTTAGACCGCATCGTCGAGGAGACGCTTGGATTATGCCGCTGAGGATGATATTGTGGCGGGGGGCACTGATTCTACAGGTCAGCCTACTACTACGCCGCTTGAGACACCAGGAGGCCATCCTCCCATTATGCCACCTCCATATTATCCATACCCATCTTTTCCGTATCCCTTTTTTCCCGCACCCACATCGGATGGTAGTTCTCAGACTCCCATCCCTCAGTTTCCATTCCCACCATCCACTGTACAGGGTACTGTGCCCCCATATATCCCACCGCCATATCCATATCCATATCCACCCTCATCTGTACAGGGTTATCCATAGGGTTTTCTGCCTCCATCAGTACACTTTGCATCTACTATACATAGTACTCCTGTAGATATCTCACCTACCATGGAGGCTGCCCCCCCTCCAGACGCAGCACTTCAGGGGTCAGCAGATCCCCCATCTACTGGTATTTGTTTAAGCATAACTGTTACTGATTAATGATAAATTCATATATATTATTCTCTTTTATTTTGGTTTCATGATTAGCTCCAGCCTCTACCAGACGACGAGGCCGCACAAAAATGCGCGAGGTTTGGAATCAGAACATGCAAATCATAGTTGATTACAATGAGGACAATTCTATAATTAATAAAAATGGCACGGAATGTAAAAGTTTTATGGGAACACTTGCTAGACACAGCAATATCATTCCGGTTCAACTGATAAGTTGGAAGGCAGTTGGAAAAGAAATAAAGGACAAAGCCTGGGCAGAGATTTGGGTAAGTAATGTTAATCACCTTTTTTATATATATAAATTTATAAAATTTTCTTAACAAATATTATGTCCATTGCAGCTTCGATATAATTTTCCCGATGGACAAAATGCAAAGGCTGCAATGATAATGTATTTAGGTGAAATGTGGCGAGCCTACAAGTATGATTTATATCTTGGGTGGAAAAAGAGAGTTGGTACAGAGCTTGAAGAAGTACCGGTGATTCAAGATTGCCCAATATCACAATATAAAGAGATGATCAACTATTGGAAGATTTCAGCGTTTAAGGTGTTTGTTAAATTTATATATATATTCATTTATTTATTTGAAAATGATTTTAAATTACTTGTTTTATTTATGTTAATGAATTTATATAATTATTTGTTTACAGGAGAAATCAAATAGAAATAAAAAAAACAAGAGTGCAATGAAACACATTTATACTCGCGGACACACTTCATTACCAGATCATGAGCAGACGCAGGTAATTTAACATTTAAAATATTTAGCTTTGTTTTGTGTAATTTTTTTAACTTCCAATTTTGATTTATTTCTTTGTTTTTTTCCAGAAAAAGGCATCGAATATTGAGGGTCACATTCCTCGCTCAACTTTGTTTTGTACAAGCCGGAAAAAGAAAGATGGTACTGTGCCAAATCCCGACATCGAGAAGGCGATTGTAAGTATATTTCAATTTCTTTGATTTTTAATGAATTTAATTCCTTATGTTATTTTATAATTTTAATTTATGTTATATATCAATCAACAGAATGCTTTAGAGGCATTAGCAGAAAAAGAACCTGACAATTTGGGCCCAAACGATCATCTACATCAGGTATTAGGAGATGAGCATCAGGGTAGAGTGCGTTGTCAACCTGGGAAGAAGATTGTACCATCTCGATACTGGTCTACTAACGTTTCTTCGAGTACCGGTTCTGGTTTTGTCACAGTGGAACAAATGAATGCCGCAATCAAAGAAGCAAGTCAAAAATCAGAACAGGCAATAACTGCAAATATGATTAAGTTTATGTCTGCCCTTTCTTCTACACTTCCACCAGAAGCAGCTGCAACGGTTGATGCCTTTTTGATGTCGATGCATTCTGCTAATGTAGATTCTTCTGTTGGAGCCGGAGCCGGACCTAGTGCTGGACCCGGTTCTAGTGCCGGTTCAGATGCAGATGTCGATGCCGATGATGATGTTGGTGGTGTGAGAGGTGGTGATGGTGTTTCTGTAGGAGGTGTGGATGAGGGTTATCATGATTTTGATGATACTGATATTGAGACTCACTTTTTATGTTAATTGTATGTTTGGATTGGTAATGTATGACGAGTTCCATGCATCCGATTACATTGCTTTTTTGATCAATATCATTAATATTTACCATATCTTATTGGGAATGAGAATGACTACTAAACTACGGTTCTCCACTGCTACAAATGCCTTTTCTGATTGGTCTCAGCTTTCTTTTAGTAGTGATAATACTATTTCTAAGATGTTCCGTAATATGAAACCTACAATTTCTATCCTTAAGGATTCAATAATACAACCTGCTAACAATGACACCTCTCTTGGACTAAAGAATGAAATAAAAATAAAAGATGATGAACCAGTTTCTGCTATCCCAACTCACACTAATACTATTAGCAATCCTGCCAATTATGGGTATGCCGAGACACTAAATAAGCCCTGTAATACTACTTTCGTGGCACCCAAATCAGTTGAACATGGTACCACAATATCGATACAGGAAACTAATCCCATGCAGGTTATGAATGTCTCTATAGAGAAAATGCACTGCTGTACAGATCTGGAAAATATCATAAAACATCCCATAGATACTTCACAGGCCAGGTATAACTATTTCACCACCTATAGATAGTGAGCACTGTGCTATAAAATCTGGTAAATATTTCTAATCATAACTCTGTTTCTGATTGTTTTCTTGCAGAATATTGATTTTGATGACGATTAAGATGATTGATTATAATGTCGAAGAGAATGATGGTATGAAAATAATGTATACCATTGCTGTTACAGTTTTTGTAAATGAATTCTAATAACAATTGTTCACTAGATGATGCTGATCTTTACTTATTGCAGATGAGACGTTCTATGATTGATCGTACCCACCAGAGTTCTGTACATTGGATGATGCTGATCATTTTTTTATTCGACCACAACCACATTCTCCTATCTGTTTTCTTGTCTTCTTTGGCTTTCCATTTTGGTCTTGTCTGGGTCAAATGATGGAATTTCGATTACCAAGTATACCGTAACTGTTGTATAATGAAACTCATTTTCCACTTCTCAATTCCTTTTACCACATCAAATTTGACGATTTTGCAGAGAGGGCACCAGAACTCGCTGGAGTGGCTGCCCATATATTTCCTACTGATGTTGCTGGGAGGGTTTCATCATCCTATTATATGTGCTGGGTTTGGATTACTTTATAACGTAACTCGGTATTTCTATTTCACGGGATATTCCACAGGTTATTACACGACCCCTATGCTGGATGTCATGAACTTGCATTGTAAGGATCGTTAATGGAAACACAATTTCATCAATGACAATGATTCTTTACAATGCAGACTCATGATGTTAGGTTTTAAGGAACAAAGTGATCCGAATGCATGAATTATGAAGTAAAGGGTTTTCATATTGTGTTTTTAAAATTCCCCATGGCAGAGGAACCGAAGATAACCGAGGAACAAATTTTCGTATAAAACAGAAGATGGATGCAGTTGATGTGTTTCTAAAAGAGTACGGATATTTGGTGATTGTTCTTGTTCTGTATATCTTTCTCAACTTTTGGATGGGTGCCCAAGTTGGCAAAGCTCGTAAAAGGTTCTATTCTTATTTGCTTCTTTCTTCACATTTTCTTAATGTTGCATTATGTGATGTTTTTTGTGCATTTTTCCTCTGTGACTTTCAGGTTCAATGTGTAGTATACGGCACTCCCTGAGCAGATGCAGGGGACATCCACTGTACCTGCATGTAAGGCCACTGCCTGACCCAGCACTCCCTGAGCAGATGCAGCATCAACAACCAGAGAATTATCCCGAGGAGCATTAGGACTAACAGCGTGAGAAAACACTGGCTGTGCCTGCAAATCAGCCTGAGCAGCATCCACAATAAAAGAATAATCCAGATTTGTAGACACCTACACAGAATCCTAAGGAACCACAAAAGTTTCAGACTGCACCTGCAAGTGTACCTGATCAGATCCATCACCAGTACCCTATACAGAGTCTCGAGGGGCATCAAGATGAACTGAAGAGGCCACCGGGTGACCCTAAGCTACCACTTGAATAGCAGGTTCATCAGAACCTACCTGGACCGAACCCTGTGAATTCTGATCAGCAAGAGGACTTGCACTATTGCCTGGAGCATGCACCGGACATGGAAGACCATACCTATCAAAGGTCTTAACATGTGCCTATCCCTTCATACAGAAATCATCTGAATGACCTTCAAATTTCACAGCCCACAATCTTTACTCCTCTTACAATCACCTTCCATGTGACCAAAGAAGTGGAAGATGAGGCAGAAAAGGTTCTATTCTTATTTTCTTAGTAGGGCTGCTTTCTAGGGGGGTGTTTGTCCAGGGGTGGGGGGTTTTGTCCAGCAGGGGTGATGCAAGGGCACATGGGTGTGTAGGGGGTGCAAGGGATGTCTAGGGGGTCCAGGTGTGTCCAGGGGGTCCAGGCAGGGGGGAGGGGTGTCCAGGCAGGGGGGAGGGGTGTCCAGCAGGGGGAGGGGTGTCCGGCAGGGGGGGTGTCCAGTAGGGGGGAGGGGTGTCCAGGGGGTGCAGGGGGCAGGGGGAGGGGTGTCCAGCAGGGGGAGGGGCTGTCCAGGCAGGGGGAGGGGTGTCCGGCAGGGGGAGGGGTGTCCGACAGGGGGAGGGGTGTCCGACAGGGGGGGTGTCCATCAGGGGGGAGGGGTGTCCAGGGGGTGCAGGGGGCAGGGGGAGGGGTGTCCAGCAGGGGGAGGGGCTGTCCAGGCAGGGGGGAGGGGTGTCCGGCAGGGGGAGGGGTGTCCGGCAGAGGGAGGGGTGTCCGGCAGGGGGGGTGTCCAGCAGGGGGGAGGGGTGTCCAGGGGGTGCAGGGGGTGTCCAGTGGGGCTGTCCAGTTGGGGCATGGGGGCTGTCCAGTGGGGTGCAGGGGGGGCATGGGGGTGCGGGGGGGGGGGGGGTGTTCAATGGGTCTGTTCAAGGGGGTTGTCCAGGGGGTTGCAAGGGGGTGCAAGAGGGCTGTCCAGGGGGGGGCATGGGGGTCCAGTGGGGGTGCAAGAGGGCTCTCTAAGGCCGGTTCACCTTTCCTTTTTCTCAATAATCTTGTGATCTAAACCAAACTCACACCAAATTGTTAGTATATAAACTGTAAAGCACAAAGGGTGTGTGACATACCACTTTTAGCATGAATTGATACCATTGCTGCATGCAACTTCCATCTCTAAACCAGATCTGTTTTCAGCTCTAAAATATATGCTTTGTGAGCACACTTACCCCATGGATTGTGTCTCCACTTCTTTAGGTTTGTTCTCTTCTTCACAACCCAAAAACACAACCTGTTTTTCCTTGGACAACTTTACCACCAAGGATTTTTCTTTTCACTATAGGTTGATTTTTCTTTCTCCAAATCACCTTGCTGCTTGGACTGTCCCTGCAAGAATTTTCAGTACATACCTTGCCTTGGGGCACCCCTTTCACATGAATCCTTCTAGTTTTAGGATCATGTGAGTTCTTCTCATGCTTCCAAGCCCTTTTTGTGTCTTTCCAGGAGGTTTGTGCTTTAGAACTAGTCTTGGAGTTTTTTTTACATTACTCTCAGCATAGGAGTTTTCTACATGTAGCCCCTGAAATCTGTTCCTAAAAGGAACATATTTGTCGTTGTATTCATGTCCGACAGGGGGGGGTGTCTAGCAGGGGGGGTTGTCCAGCAGAGGGAGGGGGTGTCCAGCAGGGGGGTGTCCAGCAGGGGGGAGGGGTGCTAAACATGGTCTGTAAATCTGATGTAGTTCAGTCTGTTCCTGTCTTATCTCATGCTGCTAAACATGTCAGAATTGGTGAATTGGTACCTGTTAAACCTGAATCTGGCAGTGCTGAAGATGTTGTGGTTATCAGATCAGATAAACTTGGTTATCAGATCAGGGGCAGGGGGACTAGCAGGGGATTGACAGGGGGCCTAGCAGGGGGCAGGGGGCCTAGCAGGGGGCAGGGGGGGGGGGGGGCTGGCAGGGGAACAATCAGGGGGCAGGGGGGGCTGGGGGCAGGGGGGGGGGGGCTGGCAGGGGGCAGGGGGCTGGGGGGGGGGGGCTGGCAGGGGGACAAGCAGGGGGCAGGGGGGGGGGGGGTGGCAGGGGGAAGGGGGGGGGGGGGTGGCAGGGGGGCAAGCAGGGGGCAGGGGGGGGGGGGTGGCAGGGGGACAAGCAGTGGGCATGGGGGGGGGGGGCTGGCAGGGGGGGGACTAGCAGGAGGGTGGCAGAGGGGACTGGCAGGGGGGACTGGCAGGGGGTACTGGCAGGGGGGGACTGGTCGGGGGTGGCAGGGGGGTGTCCAGGGTGTGTCCAGGGGGTATTTTTTTTATGGATTTGGAAACCCTATAGCCACGGTTTTAAACCGTGGCTATTGATTTATTTCCACGGTTTTAAACCGTGGCTCTAGACATAATGTCACGGTTTAAAACCGTGGCTATAGATTTTGTCCGGACTTTAGTATAGCCACGGTTGAAACCGTGGCATTAGGTATACAACCACGGTTTAAACCGTGGCTATAAACCTATAGCCACGGTTTGGACCGTGGCTATAGAGTTAAGGCCACGGTTCCAAACCGTGGCTGTAGGTCTAGGACTATAGCCACGCCAAACTTAGCCACGGTTTGAGGGCCTATAGCCACGGTTTAGAACCGTGGCTATAGCCCGAATTTCCAGTAGTGCATACATGTAAAAAAGGACCCTTGTATCATTATACTAATGTATCAACACAATCTGAATGTGTTTAGTCAGATTTTTGCAGGCCAGTTGTTGTTTTCACTCAAAATTGTGTCCATTTTAAACAAAAGAGAGACCCTTTGAGTGGTACCGGCCACACCGTGCCTCAGATTGAGGTAGGGATGACTCTTACACATCAAAAAGGACTCATTTATATTTCTACTAAAGGATCAACACAATCCTAATGCTTTTGTTTGGATTTACATAGGTCAGTTGTTGTTTTCACTCAAAATTGTGTCCATTTTAAACAAAGGAGAGACCTTTTGAGTGGTACCAGCCACACCGTGCCTCGTATTGAGGTGGGGATGACTCATACACGTCAAAAAGGACCCATGGATAGTTCTTATAAAAGATCAAGACAATTCAGATGCATTTGGTTGGATTTACGTAGGTCAGTTTTTGTTTTTACTCAAAATTTTGTCCATTTAAAACAAAAGAGAGACCCTTTGTGTGGTACTGGCCACACCGTGCCTCAGATTGAGACGGGGATGACCCATACATGTCAAAAAGGACTCTTGTATTGTTCTCCTAAAGTATCAACACAATCTGAATGCATTTGGTCAAATTTTCGTAGGTCTGTTGTTGTTTTCACTCAAAATTGTGTCCATTTTAAACAAAAGAGAGACCCTTTGAGTGGTACCGGCCACACCATACCTCGGATTGAGGCGGGGATGACTCATAAATGTCAAAAAGGACCCATGGATATTTCTACTAAAATATCAAGACAATATGAATTCATTTGGTTGGATTTTCATAGGTCAGTTGTTGTTTTCAATTAAAATTGTGTCCATTTTAAACAAAAGAGAGTCCCTTTGAGTGGTACCGGCCACACCGTGCCTCAGATTGAGGTGGGGATGACTCTTACATGTCAAAAAGGACCCATGAATCATTTTACAAAAATATAAAGACAATCCTAATGCGTTTGGTTGAATTTTCATAGGTCAGTTGTTGTTTTCAATTAAAATTGTGTCCATTTTAAACAAAAGAGAGACCCATTGAGTGGTACCGGCCTCACTGTGCCTTGGATTGAGGCGAGGATGACTCTTACACATCACAAAGGACCCATGGATCATTCTTATAAAAGATCAAGATAATATGAATGTGTTTGGTTGGATTTTCATAGGTCAGTTGTTGTTTTCACTCAAAATTGTGTCCATTTTAAACAAAAGAGAGACCCTTTGAGTGGTACCAGCCACACCGTGCCTCATATTGAGGAATGGATGATCATACATGTAAAAAATGACCCATGGATTGTTATTATAAAATATAAAGACAATACTAATGCGTTTGGTTGGATTTTCATAGGTCATTTATTGTTTTCAATTAAAATTGTGTCCATTTTAAACCAAAGAGAGACCCTTTGAGTGGTACCGGCCACACCGTGCCTTGGATTGAGGTGGGGATGACTCTTACACATCAAAAAGGACCCATGGATCATTCTTATAAAAGATTAATACAATACGAATGTGTTTGGTTGGATTTTCATAGGTCAATTGTTGTTTTCACTTAAAATTGTGTCCATTTTAAACAAAAGAGAGACCCTTTGAGTGGTTCAATATTCTTGCATGTTGCTGGTGCATATCATCTGTTAATGTGGGAAAATGACTCATTAGAGAAAGGATGTTTTATTTAATAACACTTAAAATTTTCCTACGAACATTTACATACAACAATGTTTCATCTTTTGATCCCCTTAACCCCTCTCAAAAATGACCACCAATTGTACATGTCGCCAAGTCAGATCTTCATTTTATTTTTGTACAATCTTCCATCAGGTATGCGGCCCAATCATTTCTAAACAAATCTATATCATCTTGTGAGTATGAGGCTTTGCGGTAGTCAGAGTAGTGCTGCAAAATATAAAAATAAAGAATTAATAAAAAAATTAAATGAACTAGTAATTTTTTTTGAAAATACCTCTTTAGGGATGCTAGTCTGTTGATGAAAAACGATCTCTTTCATAAATTTACAAACATAATAACTGCAATAATTATCGTTTGTTTGTTTTGGAAACTGTAAAAAAATTGATCATTAGGATAATAAGTAACTTGTGTTGAGATGTGTTGAGATGTGTTTTGATAGTGAAATTTTATTATATATACCCTGATATTTGTCCAGACACAGTACTTGCTCGCCTCCTTATGCTTAGCCCCTGTCGTGATTCCTTTTTTTAGATGATAATGATACACCGCTCTATCATAACAGAATCCTCAGTAAAATATAATATAAATTATATTACTTGATGTTTGACCTAGAACGTAGGATGTAGTGTCTTACAGATTCACAAACTCCATCATGTGTGGTCGGTTTGATGGATATCCTTGCTTTGAATCTAGAAAATAAATCTTTGAAGTATCCAAGTTCACCGCAATTAGCAACCAATGTTGCCTAAAAACAAAAAAAAGGAATAAGTAATAAAATAAGTGAAAATATAATTGATATGCTTTAATTGTAGAGTTTTACCCCTGCATGGTTGGTATTAGGAATCGTCTGTCATATGTAATCTTGCTTTCAAATGTTTTCAGCAAGCCATTTACTATTTCATCATTTTTGGTGGATCTAATTTTGTTAGGTGTGTTGATGTGGTATGAGGACTAACGAGTCCAAATCTTGGCTCATGGGAAAATTCCTTCAACTGTTTTTCATAAATGCGTCTGTCAA
The DNA here is from genome assembly GCA_963277665.1 of Viscum album. Lineage (NCBI taxonomy): Eukaryota > Viridiplantae > Streptophyta > Magnoliopsida > Santalales > Viscaceae > Viscum > Viscum album. Next base: position 177,303,678 of record OY728141.1, on the reverse strand, counting down.
CAATATAAAATGCCTTTAGTCATAATTTTCACATTAGATTAGCTTTTAGAAAATAAATTTATGAAAATATACCTCATATATATATTTACAACTGTGACGCCTAGCCAACCGTTTTCAAGGATCTCATTTACATTTTTAGCAGCAACAAAATCTTGACTTTCCTCTCCGTATATATTCTTTTCGAAAACCACTCTATGAATAATAGAATCTTTTAGCTTCGTATCCACATGAGTCTTCAATAATAGTAAATGTGGATAGAAAACAAGTGGTGTTATTATGCATTTAGTAGCTCCTTGGGATCGGTTGGTCGATCCTTTAGATGGTTTTGATCCGACGTTTGTCACTCCCTTCCCTTTCTTCGTCTATAATAACAATCATTGGTTCAGACCCTTGTTTCATCAATTGTTAAAGGTTTAGCTTAAAAAAAAGGAAATAAATACCTATTTTTCTGCATGCACTCTTACAAGTTGTGATGACCATGCAATGAATGTCCCAATAGCCTTTTCGACCGCATGAATATCATCATCATCAAGTGGAATAGGTAGCTTTGCATTTGGCTCATGAGCTAAAATAATCATCACTTTTAGATGATCTTTCAGAAGTGGTCTATTATACAGCGTGACATCTGGGATATTGAACACTGTAGCCCTCTCTACAAGGTGATATGTGGGTGTTGATAGATATAAATCACAATCATTATCACCCTGTAGAATATCAGTACATAAAAAGTATCAGTGTTTGTTTGATTCACATTTCATGGGAACAATTATTAGAATATTGATTACCACGGCTAAGACAGTTCTTTGAGGGGAATGGCTCGCCTCAAAGCTGGTGGGGGTGGGGAGGGATGTTCACGCGCTGTTTATTCATGAGTTGTGTCTTCTCTTTGCTTCCCACCCATAAAAGTTGAGTAGAGTCAGCCGGATGACGTAATTTCCCATCTTTATTTCTTTTATCTGCATGCCACGACAATTGTATTGCAGTTTCTTCACTTCCATATAGACGCCTAAACCTTGGAATGATTGGAAAGTACCATACAAATTTTTTAGGATTGGATTCATCTTTCTTGTATCGAGAAGCACCACACTTTGGGAATTCTGTAAGTGATTTTTTCTCCTTGCGAAACAATATACAGTCTTTCGGGCATGCATGTATTCTTTCAGAAATCATACCCATCGAGCGTAGCATTCATTTAGATTCATATGTATGGATTGGGAGATCATTATCTTCAGGGATCATGTCATTCAAGAGAGAAAGTAGTTCTGTAAAACTAACATCACTCCATCCGTTTCCTGCTTTCAATTTATAGAACTTTAGTACAACTGACAATGTTGTATACTTGGTGCAACCAGCATACAATGGTGTCTTTGAACAACTCTTTAAATTCTCAAAAAAATTTGGGCAATCATAGAGTTCATCTTCAATTGTCTTTGTCATTTCCTCAATACAATCTTCATCATCATTGACATCTGTAATCACATACTCCATACGGTCTTCTTCATTATCCATATTTTTATTCATATCTGATGATCCATAAAATGCAGTTTTATCCCATCCAATAGTTACATTCACTTTTTCTCCATGTTTATTCCAACATTTATAACTCTGATCTATTCTATGACACATCAAATGTTATTCCAACTCCTCTAGAGTAATTATTCTAGAATAACAACAACGTAAACACAGACAAAGGATTTGAGAAGAATCCTTTGCGTGATCCTTTTCAAATTTGATGAACTCTTTCACTCCGTTCTCGTACTCTATTGTCAAACGATTAGTATCCATCCAATATTTATTCATCTTCATCCTATTTGAATCTCAAATATTAGTATTTATGGTTCAAGTACACAAAACAAGACTTCCAAATACAGTAGAAGTGAACCACTTACTTATAAAAATAGAGATTAATAGAGCGTAACCATTAGTATTTATTCATCTTCATTAAATATAATTACTTTAGATTCATTATAGTTTCCTCAAATCACCCCAGACCAAACACAAGAATAATCAAGAATGATACATCTACCACTCCTAGGTCTCTGCCCTACATTCAATATCATCATGCCTAAATACCCATATATCCACACATACACATGTCACAAACACATAAAAAACCATATCCACATCAGAACCAAGGTACCAATATGGATTTCAATCAGGTTACTCAACTCAAGTGGTGGTGTGTAAGAAATAATAAGAAAATATAATAAGTATATAGTCACACATAAATCTCAAACTGGTGTTAATAATCCAATAAACCCAAGGTATCATTCCATCTATCAGAATACTCTGAAGGATCCCATATGCGATAGTAGTCCCAGGTGGTGAAGGTTCCTAAGGAGGAAGGGGCGAACACGCACCTATTGGGGTTCGAGGTTAGGTCACTGAGGTTGAAGGTGGCCCGATACTCATACAAGGGTTTATTCCATATTTCACAAACCATGTCCTGGTACAAGGGTTCCTACAAGGGTTCCTGATGATCATGCCAAGAAGAAATGGAAACCAAGAGGGGGGAGTGGTTCAAAATACCTCAAGCAACATGGAAAAACATGGTATTTGAGAATATTTTAGTGGATTTAATGTTGTCTAGACACCTATCCAATAGAATCAACAAGCGGTGATGGCCCCTGTAGTTGTTGCACTAGGTGAAACTGTCACCTAGGAAGATGAGATCAATGAGGCCCTTCCCAGCCATGAACTGAACAAACTCCATGATGGCCTTCCTCTGGAATGGGCTTCTACCTTTCCTTTACTTTGGTTTGGAAATGAAATTAAAGTCACCCCCAAAAAAAAATGGATGGTGGCTGGGATCAATGGTATTTTGTTCACTCCATAGAGATTCCCTTTGAAGAGGGTCATAGCTTCTAAAAACAAAAGTCATTTGGAAGGAGGTGTCACCATTGGACACCTTGGTAGTGATGAATTGATTGCAATCTTGAACAGTCTCAACAACATATTTATTATTCCAAAATACCCATTTGTGTCTATTGGAGGGGTCAGAGTGTAGAAATCCATTCAACTTAATCTTCCAGGAGAATTCTATCATTATTATAGGGTTTTTTGTGTTATTAGACAACAAAAACAATGACATTATGATTTTTGATTTCTATGGTGAGGAAGTACGATTTAACATGGGTACTAAGACCATGATCATTACATATGAAGATAATAATGATGGGTAGGATAGGGCTCTGGCATTGGATCTAGAGCTAGTAGCCTTATTGAAGTGGGAGGATGATCTCTCATTGAGGTCCCTTGATTTTGAACATGTTCATAATCCCTTCTGGTTGGTAAGCTTCATATGAGTGGGAGATGAGGATCCAAAGGGGCAGGGGAAGTATGGGTAATGAAACTTGGGGGTTGGTGAGGGAGTTCTCTCTGGATCAATAAGTATTTGGAGCTGTATGATAGGCTTAGAGCCAAGGGAGACAGAACAAACACTACTAGGAAGGGGTCTGGAAACTACAGAGAAGCAGTCAATAACCTCAGTAAGGGAGAAGGACATAGATGAAGGTAGGGGTGGCAAGTATAGAAAGCTTGGTGGTCTAGGAATCATTCCATACAAGTGAACTTCTATAAAAAGTCACTTAAATATCATGAAGGAAAGAAGGGGGAACCCCTCGAAGAAAATATGGTTCAAGCATTGGATGACCTAGAAATGCATCAGAACTGGGTGGTGTTGTCATTAAAGAAAAAGGTTATCCCTTATTCCTTACTTTACGGTGACATGGTGTTGGATCTAAGGGAATCAATGATACCTAGGAGGAATCTAGTGAAACTGGAATCCAAGTGGGAATGACCTTAAATTTTTCATAAACTTAACTCTGATAGTGTAAACTCATTGATCGCCATTGATGATGAGCATATCAATCTTTCCACCAATACTAGGTTTCTCAAGAGATATTTTACATGAATAAACCATCCCTTTAGTCTGAGATATATGGATTTGAACTAAAAATCCACTATCCTATTTATACAAAATTCTTATTATATAGTCAAGAATCCAATTTCCTTTCCATATGATGTGAAACCGTAAAGTTTCATAATACCTATATGTGTCTTGATTTATGTCAGCACAGGATATGTAGGGATGAATGGATCTTCAAATCCATTACCTAACTACAATAATTACCAGAAACAATTCCTACCTGTGTATATAGGTTAGACCATCACATAGTGTTTCTCATTCAAGAACTTTATTTCTATTCATTACTATCATAATAGGATACATAGTTACACCTAGGTCTCCAATTGCATGCCTAGCTACAACAATCCATAAAACATGCATCCCAAATGCACAAGGAAAAACTCACACATGCTCATTTTTATAACATATGATAAAGATCTAAATACATATTGTTTTTTCATGAAATATATCATACATAAATTCTTTACGTCAGTTCCCAAGACCTTGCAATATGACATGAAAAAAATGGAAACATCCCAATCACATGATAATAAAACTATAACACATGAACTTCTTCACTAAATGATGATTAACTACACTGAAAATGTCCTTACCACATGTCATTAAACAACATGTACCAACTACCAAACATAAAGAAAAGTATTCATAAAAAATCATCAATAGTAAAATCCCAAAATCAAAAGGGGGTTAATAGATTTTTCAGACCGTGAAAAGTGAAGCTCGAAGGGTGGCGGAGGTCCAACACACGAAGCTCAGCGGGTAGCGGAGGACTGACAACACGAAGCTTGAGGGCGGCAGAGGTCCGACAACGAGAAGCTCAGCAGGTGGCGGAGGTCCGGCAAAGTGAAGCTCAAGGGAGGCGGAGGTTTGGCAACACGAAGCTCAGCGGGCGGTGGAGGTCCAGCAATGAGAAGCTCGAGGGCGGCAGAGGTCCGGCAACGCGAAGCTCAGCAGATAGCGGAGGGGAGTTGTAGGGTTCTAGTTCTGTGAGAGCTTTAGGTCGCAATAAAACGAGGGCACTGTGCGACTGACTTTATAAAAAAATAGACTACAGTTTTATCAGCGCTAACAAAGTGCTGATAAAGACTACCTTTATCAGCACTAAAAAAGTGCTTATATAAGGTGGCACTGTGCTTGCCCGTTTTTTTAGTATTAGAAATTGAGCATAAGGATTTTTGGGAAATTAAGAAAATGAATTATGACCTCTCATTGGCCTAAAAAAAAGGAAATTAGATTTCAATGAACTTAAGGAACTTAGGATGGAGGCTTATGAAAATTAAAGGATCAATAAAGCTAAATTAAAAGCCTAGCAATCTCAAAATATTAAAACCAAACACATTGTACCAGGTAAACCTATTCTTTTATATAGTTCTAAACATCATTTACACCCAGGAAATTCGAGGTCTAGATGGTCAGGTCCATACATAGTGCATAAGGTGTACCCCCATGGGGCTGTTGAAATTCAAGATCCCACCAATGGTCAAAAATTTAAAGTTAATGTTCATAGATTCAAAGGATTCATAGATCCATTCCAAAACCATGAAGTTGATGAAGAATTGTGTGAATTTACCTTAGATGATGAAAATAATTAATCAATTATGGGTCCAAGTTGATCTAAAGACGTTAAACAAAGCGCTGCATGGGAGGCAACCCATGGTTTTCAAGTTTACAATCATTTTTTTTGTTTTAATCAACTTTATATTTTAAATAGGATTAATTAAAAATTTTGATATTTAAAAATAATAAAAAAAATATAATGTTGACATGTTATTATATTATGAGTATGAATGGGTATGAAAGGGGAACACCATATTCATCTGTGTCATGTGGTGTGATCCTTGAGTAATACCTTACCCAGAAATTTAAAAAGAAGAAAATGTATCATCAGTTCGTTTTATTTTTATGTTTTTGTTGGTTAAAAAAAATAAAAAAAATAAAAAAATATTAATAAATAAAAAAGGTCACGTCATAGGTCATGGGTCAAACCCCGTCACAACCGGCAAAGTTGCGGGGAATCAAACCCGAGACCGAAAGGAGACAGGGGCGTGTGCTTACCACTGACCTACAGCTTTTTGTGCTTCCTTATTCTATAATTTTTATATATATACTTATATTTTAATTTCTTTATTATATATATATATATATTGTTTTTTTTCTTGTTTTTATTTTTTTTCCACTAGGGAACTCTAATAGTGACATCGAGATCAAGGGATTAAAAGGGAGCAACAAAAATTTAAACTTCAATCACCTGGTGACTTTATTCCATGATCCTCATTTTCAATTTCCTTTTTGAACTCCCATTCTCTGCCTCTACCTCCTTATAAATTTTCTTTTCTTTAAACACTGGGGACCGCGTTATTTTAAGTTGCGGGGGAGATAAAATAAAAAATGCTTTTGTGTCAAAAAAAAGAATGATTTGAAAGAAAATGCGTGTAAATAGAAGGAAAAATTCCTTTAACTTTGAACATGGTAATACACATTGCACACTTTGAAACTGAATATCAAATAATTTAGCATGCCCTGATTCTAATTTTAATCCTTTTATAATTTTATGAGCATTGATTTTGGAAAAGTTTGGCTGTCCAATGTGATATTTCATCATTTATATTTTCATCCAAATAAAAAAGATCACAATGCACGTTCTTTGGATAGTGGGGTATTAGTTTGAGTTCATGGGGTCCTCCAAATAAATATCATAGTTTTGGTAATCATTTTATTTTTAATACGAGTATTCAATAAAAAAAATTAAAAAAACAATAAATTTGTGCGTAGAGCAATGAAATGACATAATGTGTGGCTTTCAGCACTTGAGGATCGTGACTCCATAGTTGTCTGGCCTAGAGTTAGTAATTTTATCTCTATTTTTGGTAATTTTATTTTTTTGATTGAGTTAACTCAAGATGATGCCCGAGTATGTGGGCTTCACTTGGTTCCCTAAGGCCTTTGAGCTTGGGAGTCATCGGAAAAGTCTCACTATAGGGATTGACTCTTTTGAGTGCAATTTGAATTACCATGGAAAAATTTCAAAAAAATAAATAAATAAAAATAAATAAAAAAATATTTTTTTGAATACTCATCTTAATATTGAAATGTGATTCCACCTAGTGCTTCTATCATTTCCCTCTTGAATAAAGATGAACCCCATGTCTAATGCGATGCACAACACATCATCACTCTTAATTGATATTGGATGAAATATGGAGATGAATTTGAAAAAAGGAATGATCTTGGGATTGGGATCTACTTATGAAACTATCTTTTATTAAAATATTTTTGATGGGTTTCATGATTGATTGGTATAAGGGTTTCTGGTGATCATTGTGTATTAAAATGTTTATGGAAAAAGGAATTCAAATTTCATATTGTTGAGATACATTTTGCTCAGGACTAGAGAATCTCAAGTTGGGGGGTGTGATTAGCCAATAAAAATACATATTTTAATTAAATTTTAATGGTATTAAATATTCATTTTTGATCTTATGGACCTAAGTTAGTGGATTTTACTTTTGAACATCCATTCTTATCATTTGTGCATTTCATGCCTAATGTACACCAATTTAGGCCCAATGATTCATCTGATTTTAAGGATTTTATTTATCCATATTTTAATTTGATATTTTGGGAACTATATATAAACTTAAATATGAACATTTTTCATTCAGGGATCAATGGAGGATTCATAAAGGATGATGGAGATATTTGGCGATGAAAGGAAATAATTCTGGAGAAGGTAGATTGGACATCAGACCAATGATGAGAATGTGGGGACCAACATAAAGGCCCAATGAATCCCAAATTTCGTGGTATACTAGAACAAATATATTGGAATAACTCATTATTTAGGAGATATTGCTAATTTGGCATCTATTGTGGTTATTCAGGGGGCCCAAGTTGAAGATAAAATTCTGGGCTAGATTCTGCGGCCTAGAAAAACATCCCACCATTTTACACATATATCGTTAACAATAAACTATTTTTGGTTGAAACTTTACATATGGTTAGGTAACATCCGGATATTCATCTTTGTCTTCTATGTCCCACTCCAATTCGGCCATCTATAAGGTCTTCCAGGCGCATCTTTTTGGTGGAAGCAAGCTGGATGCCACCTCAGGTCAAGGGTAGAAAAGTCTCCTCTCTCTTACTTTCCACCACCCTAGGCCTACCATACTCAAGTGGGATATTTTGTACTATTGGGAGCTCGACCCAAGGATCACAAAATGCCTATTTAAGGTAGTGGTGGTGGATTAGTTTATTATCTTTTGATCTTTCTTTCATTGTAATGTTATGCTGCGATTTTGTTGTCTCAAGTTTGTCTTCCACATGTAAGTTGTTTTAATTAATCCTTGTTTCTTAATAAAAGATCTTATTATCTTATTATTATGTTCTTCTCCATCTCAATTTGATACCATTTCCTCAAGGTGTGAATTTATTCACACCAAACCTTGTGAAATTATTCACACAACGGTGGAATGATCATTTTCTTTTTATGGTTTTCTTTACTTCTTCAATTCCTCCCTCATGAGTCTACTTCCCGCTTCCATTGAAACCATAACATCAATGGAGGTATAACCCACTTATGGGTTGATAAAAGGGAGTATCAAGGGTCTAGATTGGATGTTATTTATCACCCCATTATTGTCTAATCAGTTCTTTTAATTGATATTTTTATTTGATGATTTTTAAACTCCATCATCCTTGTTGAATTTAAGGCCACACACTTCAAGTGCTAATACGAACCTTTACCTTGAAGTTATCAAAACTTTGATCCTTCAAGTGTATAGGTGATTAGTATTAAAATGTTTAGGTATTAAAATAGTATGTGAGGATGTTATTTGATCTTCTTAAATGAACCCATCTCAAATATAAGAAATTGAAATAGTTGAAAAAGAATTTCATCCAATCCACCCCGAGAAATAACCTAGGATCAATTCATTATTTTAAATTTAATTCACTTAAATTTGTTAGTTATCCTTTAAATCCATCTAAAATCAACCCAAGTTGGCCACTTCATAGCCAAAAACAGTCCATATAATGTACGTGTCTATAGGTTTCTTCTTAGGTCTCTGAGGATTCGACAACCCAAACTAAACTACAAGGGCCATTCTACCTTCATCTCTTGGGTAAATTTGAGCGCGAATCAACCACTGAGAAAGAGTTAATTTCTATTTTATTTTCCTTAGGAAAGTTTAGGTCCTACCTATTAGGATCCCCCATCACTGTGTTCACTGACCATTCTGCTCTGAAATACCTCTTCCAAAAACAAGATTCTAAGGCTAGACTGATTAGGTGGGTCCTTCTCTTACAAGAGTTTGACCTCAAAATCAAGGGAAAAAAGGGTGTTGAAAATGTTTTAGCTGATCATCTCACTATGATATAATTTAATGACAAATTATCTCACCTTAATGTGTCTGATTCTTTCCATGATGAACACCTATACTCTATGAGTGACTTCCCTTGGTATGCCGACATAACCAACTTCTTAGTTACAGGAGTCATTCCAAAATTCTTAGGGACTCAAGCTAGAAGGAAATTCCTTTCTGATGTCAGACAATATATGTTTGATGATCCATACCTATATAAGTTCTACCCTGAACAAGTCATTAGAAGGTGTTTCCTAGACTCTGAATAAGATTCTATCATTAAATTCTGTCATAGTGAGGCATGTGGAGGTCACTTTTCCTATAAGAAAACTTTTGCTAAGGTTCTTCAGAGTGGTCTCTTCTATCCCACCCTATCAAGGGACTCCTACACATTTTTTTCAAAGATTTCCTAGGTGTCAACATGTAGGGTCCATCACAAAAAGGAATAAAATTCCACTCACTCCCATCTTAGTGATTAAAATCTTTGACTGTTGGGGAATCGATTTCCTGGGACCCTTCCCAAACTCTAGGGGATATTTGTACATTCTTTTAGCTATCGATTCTGTATCAAAATGGGTTTAGAACATTCTTACAAAATCTAATTATCCTTAAACTGTGATTATATTTCTCAAGGAAAACATCCTCTCTAGATTTAGAATTCCTAGGGCTATCATTAGTGACTGTGAAACTAATTTTTTCAATCGGACATTATCAGCACTCATGGAAAAGTATAGAATTTCTCACAAAGTGTAAACTTCTTACCAACCAAAAAACAATGGTCAAAATGAGTTATACAATCAAGAAATCAAACAAATTATTGAGAAAATAGTTAATCCATCCAGGAAATATTGGTTGAGAAAACTCTTAAATTCTCTTTGGGCCTATCGAACCACATTTAAAACCATTTTAGGAATATCCCCATATAGGTTGGTTTATGTTAAATCATACCATTTTCTAGTGGATATTGAACACAGGGCCTTTTGGGCAATTAAGAAAATGAATTATGACCTCTCATTGGCCGAAAAAATGGAAATTAGATCTCAATGAACTTGAGGAACTTAGGATGGAGGCTTATGAGAATTCAAGGATCAATAAAGCTAATGAAAAGCCTAACAATCTCGAAATCTTAAAACTAAACACATTGTACTGGGTAAACCTATTCTTTTGTATAGTTATAAACTTCATTTACACTCAGGTAAGTTGAGGTCCAAATAGTCAGGCCTATATATAGTGCATAAGGTGTACCCCCATGGGGATGTATAAATTCAAGATCCCACCAATGGTCAAACCTTTAAAGTTAATGGTCATAGAGTCAAACCATTCATTAAACCATTCAAAAAATAGGAAGTTTATGAAGAATTGCGTGAACCAACCTTAGATGAGGAAAATAATTAAACAATTAGGGGTTTAAGTCGAGCTAGCGACATTAAACAAAAGAGCTGCATGGGAGGAAACCCATGGTTTTCATGTTTCCATTCATTTAATTAGTACCTCAGACTATTGACCTGTTCTTATTTTATGAGTAAGTATGGGTGTGAAAGGGGAGAACCATATTCATCCATGTCACATGGTGTGATCTCTGAGTAATACCTTACCCAGAAATTTAAGAGAAGAAAATGTATCATCAGTTTATTTTATTTATATGTGTTTTTATGCTAAAGGAAAAATAAAAAAAATAAAAAATATACCTTAGACTATTGACCTGTTATTATTTTATGAGTAAGGATGGGTATGAAAGGGTAGTTCTATATTTATCAGTGTCACATGGTGTGATCCCTGAGTAATACCTTACCTAGAAATTTAAGAGAATACAATGCATCATCAGTTTATTTTATTTTTTTTATGTTTTTTGTAGGTTAAAATAAAAATACAAAAAAAAATTAGATTATTGACCTATTCTACTTTTATGAGTAAGTATGGGTATGAAAGGGGAGCACCATATTCATCTGTGTCCCGTGGTGTGATCCCTGAGTAATACCTTACCTATAAATTTAAGAGAAGACAATGTATCATCAGTTTTTTTTGTAGGTTAAAAAAATACAAAAAAAAAATAATAAAAAAATTAAAAGGACATGTCGTAGGTCATGGGGAAAAGCCCGTCACAACTGTCCAAGCCACTAGGACTCAAACCAGAACTAAAGGGAGACTAGGGAATGTATTTTTAACATTAACCACTAGGTGACTTCATTCCATGATTTTCATTTTCAATTTCCTTGTTGAACTCCTCTCCTACCCACCTTCTAAGTTTTTATTTCTTTAAACACTGGGGATAGTGATATTCTATGTTGGGGGGATATGAAATAAAAAAATTGACTTTTTTTTCATCATAAAATGCATGGAAGGAAAAATTTTAATAACCTTGAACATGATAAGACATATTTTAAACTCTAAAATTGGATATCAAATATTTTTTCATGCCTGATTCTGATTTTAATGAAAGTTTAAGTTCATGTGCATAGATTTTAGAAAGTACGGTTGTCCGATGTAATTTTTCACCATTTATATTTTCATCCATTTAATAAAAAAACACAACGCACATCCTATAGATTGTGGGGTATTAGTTTGAATTCTTGGTGTCCATAATAAATGGCATAGGTTTGGTGATAATTTTAATTTTAACATGAGTATTCAAAAAAAACAATTGCACATAAAGCAATGGATTGACCAAATGTGTGGCTTTTGGCACTTGGAGATCGTGACTCCATAGTTGTCTGGCTCGAAGCTGGGAATTTTATATCTATTTGTGGTAATTTGATTTTGTTTTTGACTGAGTAAACTCGAGATGATGCCCGAGTATGTGAGATTCACTTGGTACCCTAAGGTCTTTGAGCCTGGGATTCATCAGTAGAGTCTTGCTACATGGGTTGACTCGATTGAGTTCAATTTCAATTACCATGAAAAAATTGCAAAAATAAAAATAAAATACAAACCAAAATAAAAAATTGAAAAACATGAATACTCATCTTAGTATTAAAATTCTATTCCTCATAGTGCTTCCATCTTTTCTCCCTTGAATGAAAATGACCCCATGTTTATTTTGACGCACAACACTTCATCATGCTTAATTGAAATTGGATGAAATATGGTGATGAATTTGAACAAAGGAATGGGCTTGGGCTTAGGATATGCCTATGGACCTAGCTTGTTTTAAATGATTTTTATGAGTTTCATAATTTTTTGGGTATGAGGTCTTTGGGTGAGAAATGTGTATTAAAATGTTTTTGGACAAGGGAATTCTAATTTCATTTTTTTGAGATATATTTTGCTCGGAACTAGCAAAACTCAAGTTGGGGGGGGGGGGTGTGATTAGCCCCTAAAATGGGATAATATTCATTTTTATAATATAATATTCATGTGATTTATTAATCATAGACACCATTGTTAGTGCATTTTACACTTTGAACATTATTTCACATTATGATTGTAATTCCTTCTTAAAATGCACTATTACATAGTACATTCTTGAACATATCATAAAACAAAAAATGGTCTTAATTTTATTTTCATATTTTATTTTCAGGTCTACGATTCTATAAGGGACAATTAATTCTTTTGGAGCATTTGGAGATTCAAATTGGAAGACCACCAAAGTGGGCCTTGAACCAACAAGGTTCTGGGCGAAGCGAACTGGACAACAGCCCAATACAAGTACTATACTGGACAGGATTCAAGCCCAATGATTCTGAAAATTTAACTGAAGATATAGAATATTATGGGGAACATTTAATTAAATAGTGGACTAAGCTAATTTGGACGTTTTAATTGTGTTCTAGGCATCCCAAGTTGATGATGAAATTCTGGGCTAGATTTTGTGGCCCAGAAAAATATCCTATAATTTAAATCATATCTCAAAAAACTCAAACTATTTTGGGATGAAATTTTATAGGATATTAGGAGACATCTGGGGATACATTTTATCCTTATATGGACCACTTTAATTCATCCATATAGAAGGTCCTTTCTTCACGTATTTACAGTGGATACAAGCTGGATACCACTTCGGGGCAAGAGTGGAAAAGTCTCCTCTACATTAATTTTTCACCCACCTAGGCCCACCATAATTAATTAAAGAGACTTGAGAAGATAAGGTATTTACCAAAGGCTTTCTAAATTCCTATTTAATGTATTAGTGTTGGAGGATTTAGGTATCTTGGATATTTGTTTTCATTGTAATGTTATTATGCCAATTTGTCTTTGTAACATTTTTCCTTCTCATGTAAGTTGTTCGAATAACCTTAGTTTTTAATAAAAGTTATTCTTCTTCTCTTATTATGTTATTATTCATATCACTCTAATACCGTTTTCTCAAGGTGTGAACTTATTCACACCAAACCTTGTGATATTCTTCACACAACAGTGGAGTGATCTTTATTTTGTTGTTTTTACTTCTTCAATTCCACCCTCATAAGTCTACTTCCCGCTTCCGTTGAGAACATGTAATAAATGGAGGGATAGATATTTTATGGGTTGATCCAAGGGAGTATCAAGGGGATGGATTGGATTTTATTTATCACTCTCTAAATATTATTAATTTCTTTTATTTGAGTTTCTTTCATTCAATGATTTTCTCTCTTCCTCTTCCTTATTGAATTTATTCTCCCCACTTTTATGTGCTAATTAGATCCTTTACCTTGGAGTGATCATGAAAATGACCCTACAAGTGTATAGGTTATTAGCATGTGTTTTTGAATGTGTTTAATTAGTAATTGATTAGGTTAGTTTGAATTCATTACATGAATCCTTCTTGAGTTAATGAAATTGAAATCATTAAAAAAAGGAATTCATCCAATCCACCCCGAGCAATAACCTAGGATCAACTCATTTTTTCATAATTTGAATTCACATAGATCTCTTAGTGTTCTTTTAAAACCATATAAAATCAACCCAAGTTGGACACTTTATAGTAAAAAATCAATCTCTTTATATTGTGTGTCTAATGGTTCTTCTTAGGTATCTGAGGATTCGACAACCCAAGCTACACTGCAAGCGATCACTTAACCCTTAGAACTTGGGTATATTTGGGTGAGACCATGTCCCTATAAAAAAACATAAATAAATATAAATTAACACATAACAAATATCATGCCACACTCATGATCTAACTACCTCGAATGTGCATTTACCTATCTCATCCAATGCTAGAGTGGAATGATACATCCCTGGTCTATTATACTAAAAGTTCCTTCGACCTTCCATCCAATCCCATACCACACAATGTCACAAGCCAATCATCACTACGTACTATATGGAACCAAATTATACCATTTACATATAACTTTTTTGAGTCAACCTGGCCCCTAAAGGTACATCAACAAGACATATCACAAGTCCCATGAACTTTTAATTCCCTCGATCAACCACCAACTCAACATCCTGATGAACCCAAGGCATGACAATGCTCATCCTTCCACAATTCCAACCCAAAGGCCCTAACATAAATGATGAGCTTCAACCCACATATTTTAGTCTCACACACCACCATTTGTAGCCTTCTTCGGTGAAAACCTACTCTATACTGATGTTCAAAATTATACCCTATTCCTCTTAATCTATAGAGACCCCACCCATAATGAGTGGTTAAAACAATCTCACTAAGACCAATTCTATGTGAACATGACCCCAATGACCCTCTCGGCCAACCACGATGACCGAAATCATCAACAATCCTAGGACACACCTTTGGAGAACCTCGATATCCACCTACAAACCATACCTCTCAACCATGAAAATGGTAAACACCATCTTCCTAGTCCTGACGAATCATGTCACCTCATTTCCGATGATCAACATCACTCACAGTCACTTGGGTCATACCCAATGCATTCTCATAGAACCAAATCAACTAAAAATTCATTATAATATTTTTTTCATAACTAAAATCATCATTCCCAACTAACCATGGAACCCAATATCACCCCTACCATGGAATACCAGGCTCAACCACACCATTTCACACATGATATTACCCTCTGGTATCTCTTAGGAACTACAATACTCACAAAAAAACATACCTTATCTCACCTAGACCACCCCTCTCACACCCATTCACCACACATTCCTTAACACTTGTATACTTTTGTATAAGTCTAGGAACCACCTACCTTATACCCATAGGAACATACTCATTTAATACTATCTTTTAATTTGAGATAAAATTACATGAATTAGAAAAATAGATAAAATCTCTAAAAATAGGACATAACAACCATAAACGGAGAGAAATCACTAGGCAATGAAAGAAATAGAGAAATGTTGAAGGTGGAAGTTCAGCCTTACCCTTATCTCTCCATCATAATGATCAACATGACAATCCATCAATAATTGAATAAGAACACCTTTTGGGAGAGGAAGAAACCAAAGGGATGGAGGATATCCCACCATGTACTGTCCGAATGGCTTCCCCGCAACCCTCTTTTCATTTTTAAAACAAATGATATTTGTTTTTTAACCTATCATGGTTCACGACATGAACATGTAGTTCAATTCATGAGTTATTGGGATAATGGAACACCCTCTGTCTAAATATTTCACACCGTAACACATATTTTTACGGTGTAAATGGCCGTAGTCTGTAGACCTTCGACTACAAACTAGAATAATTCACCCAAACTTCTTCCTGGGTCACTCTTGACCCTTGAAACATTTAAAACCAAGAAAAATACATGGGTTTCAGCAAAATTTAAATAGGTTATCACCTCATATAAAGTTTGAGACCTTACAATCTACCCACTATATAATAGCTCATCCTTTAGCTATTCTGGTCAAACACTAACCCAACCTCTCATCCATCCCAAGTATCCCACTCTTCACTTTCCTAGACACAAAGATGATACTGAACACATTTTTACCATCCCCAACATCCTGAACTACCTCAAATACTCAACATAACTATCTAATTCCTTCTACGAGCACTCCTCACTATAGGAATCACCAACCCAATCGCTTCTTGACCCAGCTTCTTGATATCTCATTGGTTCCACACTAACCATCATACCATAACACCAAAATTCCAACCACCATGAACCATCACTCCCACATCCCATCATATTCTCATATTATAACTACATCATATATGATGGCCATAAAATCCCACATCACTTTCGATGATCACACTAAACCCACACCACACCTGATGCCCACAAAAGCCCCACATCAATTTTTATGCCCATATAAATTATAAATCTCTCATAATTTTCACAAATTAACCATTAATAGGTTAATTTTATTATTATGCACACACACCTTATGCACCTATACCCATTATACAAAACCAAAAACCATATTCACACACTCATGATGTAATTTTGATTTCCATCAACTCTCTGAACTACTATGAATATTCTTTCTTGACCGCATGTAGCTGGACCAAATTTTGACTGCCTAATGTATATCCTCTCTATAGAGTTGTACTCACAGACAACCATTGCCCCTACTACTAGGTATCTCACTCCCTGTTACATACTCTATGTGTAGATGAATATTGACTACTGGATACTGTTCCCAATATTAGTCCCACCTCAAATACCTGAATCTGACATGGTCCATGACCCTAGATATTAGAGAGGTATTAGGAAAAAACCTATCCAAATGCCCCATATAGCCGCACACCTAGAACTCCTTTATTAGCTGATCACACAGATCCCAAACGTGTCATATTTTCCCACACTAGAAACATTCCATTGATGATCCAATCTGCAATGAAATTACAATGATCCAAGATAAACATATATTTATTTTACATCATTTCTACAAGTTGATATTTACATATAAAAAATAATTACACAATCCTAAGAATTAATGGTTTAGGGTCTTTGAGGAACAGTTACATAGACAACTTATTTTATAAAACTTGTGAAAATTTATCCTTAATTTAACCACACTAGACTCCCTTGTGTAATTATCATAAGTTATACTCATATTGATAACCTGGGTAATATAAACATAAGAAAAGGGGTGAGCTCAAATACTAAATAAGTGAGATTCCCCATACCTACATTCCCAGATCTGATGCTAAAAAAACTTTCTTTAAACACTATATTTGATACAAAGTGAGATGAACTTATCATTATTCTACAAAATTTACATAAGCTAAACTTTACATCTTACAAATAATCATACAATACCAATAATGGAAGGTTTAGTGTCTTTTAGGATTAAATATATAATAAACTTATTTTATGATACTTGTAAACATTTATCTATAATTGAGCTATAATAAACACCCTTCTAGACTATCTTAAGTTTTAATCATGTTCATAACCTAGGGAATGAATACATAAGAAAGGAAAGATCTCATATGCTTAGTAAGGGAAACTTAATAGATAACCAATGATGATAATAAGTGAGAAAAATATAAGCATGTTTATATGAGATCATAATCAAGATCCATGAACATAACATTAGGAAAACATTCCCAAATAAAACATAGATCATAATACATGATCAATCATAACATAATTAAGTTGAAAAACATAATAATATTCCACAAGCATAAGAATAATAATCACAACATATTGAATTATTCACCATAACCTTTTTACTTTAGTGGATTAGGCTTCACACACCTATTTCCCTTGGTGGATCATACTTCAATCACCTATTTCCCTGGGTGGATCATTCATTACTCACCTATTTTCTTGGAGGATTTGGATTCACTCACCTATTTCTCTTAGTAGATAATGCTTCAAAAATAATTAATTGGAGGGTTATATGGGTCCCAAATATCACTTAATAAAAAAACATACATATGTTCTCCACGTGAAATCAATAATTCATTATATCATAAATAACCTATGAAAATAAAAATGGGTTTCATAAATATTTCCAGATGGTATAATCAAAATTGACCAAAAAAATGTAAATGGTTGATACCTAAAATTAAACCACCTTATAAGATTATTTCATAAAAAACATTTAGTGGGTGGTTTATAGAAGATAACTTCCAATTATAGAAATCCTTTATAGATAAAGAGGAAAATAGAAGTGAAATCATAAAAGAGTTTTTAGAAAATGCTTTTATCTTTGGAAAAAAAGTTGATGTTATGGTTAATTTGAAAACACATTTTTGAAAAGGTAATTTTATTTTTTTTGAAAAGATTTACTTTTAAAATTAACTTTCAATAGTGTATCCTTGAAAAATATATAATGATATAAAAAAGGTGAAGTGATTTTTTTAAAAAAAATTACTTTTTAAAAAGAATATTCAATAAAGAAGCCTTGAAAAGGGAATAAAGGTTTAAAAATGTGAAGGTAAATATTTGGAGAACACTTAATTTTAAAAAGGAAATTTTAATAATAAACCCTTAACATGATATAAAGGTTATAATAATAAATTCAGAGTGAAGCATAAAATATTTGATTTTGAAAGGATGAAAAAATATTTTTTAATACCTTTACTAAAAAACCATATCATAAAAAGAGTAACAAAACTTACTTATGAAAAGAAAATAAGGGAAATATAAAGGTAACATAATATAACACATAATTAGGTTTCCAAATATAAATAATAACATTAGTGGGAAAGAAAAATATGGAAAATTAGGGTAAACCATCATTAAAGAGGATGAAAATTATTCTCTATAATGATATATATTTTGAGGAAGAAATTAATCAAGGTAAAATATTTTAATTTAAAAGTAATTTACCACAGAGAGGAAGAGAAAGTAACATGAAATAAAATCTCTGGGTGGAATAAACCTAACTTATAATAAAAAAGTTCAATAATAATCATTCTAATTGAATTATGGGAGTTGAGTTAACAATGACCCTTACAACCTTAATATCATTTGAATCAGAATTGATTTAAATAAAGAACATGATATGGATTTAAAAACCCCATGAATTTCATGAATATGGTAAAATACATTAAATATTCAGTAATCACACCATATCAAATATTTCATTCTACACAATACGAAATATATCTCAAGGAATTAAATTTGAGACAAAGAACCCATTACCATAATTCCCAACACCCACTAAAGCACTTGAATCTCCTATATAAAAAATAAATAAAAATATTAATCACCTATTTTAGAACCTTATTATTATCTATAATATTCTTTTATAATCATTCTCTAAATGTATGTTAGTTAGTTATTATCCATTTTTAATATTGGGTGTAAGTAATATTGATTGTTTTGAACTATTTTTGTAATAATAGTGTTATTATTAATTCTTCTCCAAAATTTAATCATTATAATATCATACATGGTACTAGAATTGATATTTTATGAAATTTTATAATGTTATAATTTCATTTTATGATATTTTTAGTTATGTTTATCATATATTTTTTTTCGATATGCATGTTTCAATGATTTTTAACAAACAAGTAGTGTTATCTTAATTAATGAGTTTAATATTAAAGTTACCATTAAAGAACCAAAATAAATAATTATTTAATTATTAATACCATATATAATCAGTAATTATGTTCTTATAGTCATCCATGATATTATTTTATAGCATTGTTCAAGTAGGTGGTTAGACCAATCCAAACATGAAGATACCATAATTAATGGATGAGTATGGTTATGAAAGTGGTTTATTTTGGAATAATATAATTATTATAGAATAATAATCATATTATTTAGATATTTTTAATGTGGTGAATCAAATTTTAAGATATTTTAAAAAATAATACAGAAACTAGATGAAAAATGAGATACATTACTTTGTGGAGGTGGTAGTCCGCATAACACATGATTAATGTTTTCATTTCTCAGTGAATGAGAGGGAAAGAAGATGTATTATAATTTTTCTCTTAAAAATCACAATTATAATATATATTTCAAATTTATTATTCAATTATAACCTTATGAATATTGAATATAGGTAGTGGTGAAAAATAGAATGCGTCACTTCGTGGAGACAGTAGTTCGCACAAACACATGATTAACATTATTTTATTTTTCTAAGTCGATGAGAATGAATAAATAAGTAATGTTAAATTAATATAATAAAACTTAAATAAACTAATGATAATTATTATATTATATTATTATGTTTAGGGTAGGTTTTTAATAGAAATAGTTAGAATAAAAGGTTAAGTATTAAGTAATACTCATGTTTGGGACCTTGATCTTTCTCTTGAAATTAACCATGGAAATGAAGGGATTGGACTAACTAATTGAGATCAATTTATTATGAACATGAGATATGTTTCTATTTTAAGAAAAATTATAGAGTTTTAGGTTGAAATTATAAGAGATAGGTGTGTTAGGAAGTGGTGGAAGTTTTCCCCTTTTATATGTGAAGAAAAAGGGAACTTTTGTGAATATCCATTATTTTTCAATAATGGTATGAAAATATTCAAGGGTAAATGGAAAAAATTGAGAAATAATATTTTTTAGGGTGTGAAAAGGTATAAAAATCCTCCAACACTAATTTTTACACATTTTTAAACATGTTTAAATCCTTTTACGAATTTTTTTTTACACTACCATTTTTTTATCTTGGTAACTAGTTTTTACCCAAGTAATTTATATTTTATTGAAAATATAACACAAAAACTTTTAACAAATGTGAGTGTTTTAAACATAAATTTAATCCCCATATAATATAATTAAATTTATAAATAATGGAAAATTAAATTTTAAATTAATACATTTAATATATAGAAAAATCATTTTGTAGAAAATTATTGTTTTCACCATTAATTGTTCTTAATATTATATAAAATTAATTACCAATTAAACAAGTGAATAAATATTTATATAAATGTGAAATAATAATATTAGGGTCTTTATGTAAAATAGATCATTTTAATTTATTATATCAAAATTACACAACATTAATAAAATAATTCTTTGAAAATAAATCTTTCACCATTCTCATGGTCATTAACTTTAATATTAGTAATCATGAATTTATAACTAAAATTAAGTTTAAATTATTAAATAATATGCACATATTGATCTAAAATATTAAATCCATATTATTATATTTAGTTTCTGCAAGTGATGGAAACTAATTTTTAATATAAGCGAATCATCTATCCAATATTATGAAATTTTATTGAAAGAGGGCATAAACCAAAAAAGGTTTTAATGAATTTTAAGTCATTATTGTATTATAATAATTTCATAAAATTGATTACATTGACAAAATCGATATTTTTTTACTATTCACCTAAAAATAAATGATTTTAGAAAAATCTCAAAAATTCACTCTAAGCTAATTTTACTATTTGGAATTTAAAATGAAGTTCATTTTTTAAAATTTAAATTCTAAGATTTATAAATTTAACTTTTAAAATAAAATTATATATATATAAATGCTTTTATTGAAAAATGTCCTAATAAAAATTTTAGTGTCCTTAAATATATCTGGTATGCATTTTATAATTGATAAAAATATTTTTTATTTACTAGTAATATTATTATTATTAAATTTTATTAATAATAAATAGCTCATGACTCATTTTAGTTCATTTTTATGTGTGAAGAAATCTATTTAACATAGTATTAATTTAGAATATATATATATATATATATATATATATATTCCAAAATCTCAGGGAATTACAGTATCCCCCCTAAAATAAATTACTTCCTCACAATTTAAATTATCTTTCACTAAAGAAAGAATCTAAGGGATCTATAATAATCTCATGATATATATTCTACTGAGATATCCACCTTACTATCCTTGGTAATACTATGAAACTATTTATCCCAAAATTTCTTCTTTATAAGTTTTTAGGGATATACCATTCAAAACTTCATTTTCATAATCCCATTTACAAAAAATTACTATAATAAAAAAGGTTATGAGGATGTATAATCAAATTAGAGTAAATGATTTTATGTATATAAAAACTCAATCCTAAGTTGTATTCTCCAATGAAACCTTCATTTGAACCTATGATACTTTTGGTTCAACTATGATATAATTGGACCAATCTATCACCCCTTAAATTTAACCTCATTTGTATATGGAAATTTTATTATTAGGTTCTATAACCTAACTCAACATATAATTATAATATATTTAAATCCTTTGTATTGGTTTGTAAAAAGAATGTGATTAACCAAAACATATCCCCCAGGAGTGTCTCACCAGGTGTGTAGTCTTAGGACCATTAATCATGCACGAGAGTAAAGATTTCATTGATAATAAACTAGTTTTTTTAAGGTGATTACCTATAGGTTTATATACACCACAACTATATCTACTTGAAACTATCTAGACATATATGTAATTTCCATGAAAACCACATACTCAAATCTTTATCAAAATTCCAGGATGTTATCACACATTTAAACTTATTCTTGATAATTATCCATAGGGTTTCACTAAATTTATATTATTATAATCTTCAAAAAGAAATAAAATAATCCGAAAAAATAACTAAACTCTACTCTGATACCAACTAAGTTTTCTTAGACCTATAAGACCCCTCGTCCTCAAACCACTGACCTGTGTCTTAGATAGAGTCACCATATCACCTTAAGCAAATATTATTGTACATTAGAGGATGCTAACTAGTGGAGAGAGTGTAAGGTGGTATTGTGGTGATACTATACCCTCAGTATCATAGTATAACATAGGAAAAATAATAGACAATAATGTGAACCAATCAGAATAACATCACATAAGATAAAGAAAGTGCCAAAATAACTACAATATCAAAATTCTATAACAGTGGATTATTCCATACATGTCACAAAATATTCCTTGAGGGTGGGTCATATACATAGGATAAAAAAAAAGAAAATAAAACTAAATATACAACTCATCCCAAATTGGTCTCGATTCCATCCCAATTACACCATCCATACTCCATACCAGCATGCTAAACAAATCATTATGTAGTAAGCCTTTTCCCTAAACCTGTATCTATAACTAAATAGTGATATCTACTCAGGTACCCAAGTTCCATGGTTTCCTGATCAGGGTGTGAGTAAAACTCACAAGGACACCACTAATGGCATCCCCAAATATAACTAGTCTTAAATAAAAATGCATGTATAAGTTCTACAATTTCTTTTATTTTTATAATTTTTATCAAATTAAATAAAATTAATAAACAACCATTGATGCCAGGACTCTATAGTGACACTCGAGATTAGACTATTCCATTTTCAATCCTCAGGTCCATGACCCTAATCGACCATACCCGATCCAAATAGTATCGAGGTGTCTTTGAGAATGTCAGGATAATCATTCCAACTATAGTATCACCATCAACCTTATGGGTGTTTTCCATATGAGTGTCTCAAACACCCAATCATTTTCTTTAAGTATGATGACCACCCCGAGGGTGTTTTACATATAAGTGTCATGACCACTTGGGTGTTTTCTTTAGTATCTCAAGACTACCTATGAGGGAGTTTTCATTTAGTAACTAAACATAGTCCCAAGGGTGTTTGATTTATATAACTCAAGACCACTTATAAGGGAATTTTTATTTGGTAACTCAACACCGCCTTATAGGGAGTTTACTTTATTTATTATCTTGATCGCCCCGATGGGAATATTCCATTTGATTCTAATTTATAATTCAGGAATTATCATTCCAATTCATTGTACCATTCCAATAAAAACTCATCGTTTTACAATTTAACACTTACCAATTCATTAGGTCCAATTCAAGGGTCACATCCCAAAAAGGGATATCCCTTGGAATCACCCTTAATTTCATAAGGCATTACTAATATTTTAATTCCATTTACAACATTTATGATTGTGAAATCCCATTTCATAGTCTTGGATTGAAATCACAATTCCCTTTTTAACTACTTTAATATAGTTAGTGATTTAATGATACAAAGATAATTCAAGGTTAATTTGTCAACTAGAGGCATCCCTTTAATATTATCCATCTACTTTTTATACGATATATCTTACCATTTTGTTATCCAATTCAAAGGTTAATTACACCAAGGAATTACACTAGGAATCACCTTTTTCTAAGGTTCAATACATGTCAAAGGGGTGTTTAACTAAGATAAAAAATAATTAAAAATCGTTAAGTAAATCAGGTCAATGCATGGTGAGGCCAAAATGACCACACAATGCACCAATTGAAGAAAATATGGTGAGCCAATGGGTTAAATTTATGGACTGCCTACCATAGCCTTAGAGAAGTCCACTCTCCCAATATTGGCTTTCGGTTCTACCTAAAATAGGATAAATAGAGAAAATAAACAAAATCCATGGAAATATGACATATTAGAATAAAAATTAAAGAGATTTATATCCACTAAAATAAATAAAGGAGAAAAAAATGATACATAGACTCACCTTAAGCTCTTGATAGCACCCAATGACAGATGAAACAGACCATGGATGAGGAAGAACCACCATGTAATTCAGAGTAATAAGAGGTGTGGGAGGTTTCTATTGGCCAAATGGGGGTCCAAAATCCAGAGTGAGAAAAAAAGTGGGTGTCCCCGAGTAAAACTACGGGCCTAACCTTAATTAAAAACCACATAGGAGGCCACAGGATAGCTAGAAGCCTCCATTAGATAGTATGTGGCACCCCCATCTAACTGGTGTTGGGCTCACTAGTTTTCTACTGAGCCCAATTCCCATGAAGGTCTATGAGATTTCCACTAGATATTCTGTGGCTCATAATTATCTAGCCTATAGAACTGTAGTTGGATCCCTAGTTCCCCTTTCACAACCCAGGCCCCGGGCCCCTGAGAAACCCCAACATGCCTAAAATATCAAAAAACACCTCTAAAAGAGGAATCCATATAAGGTTTGATAAAATTATAAATATATACATATAAAAAAAGGAATAGGTATTATAAAATCCCCACCATACGAAAACCCATACTAGAGTCACATTCTCAAGTATTATTGAGCCTCCTCAGTGAATGAACCCACCTCTAGGCACAAGATTCCCAACCTTAGAACATGACGATGTCCAAAAATCAGTGTCACCCATAATAACATACAGGGAACCACCTCAAACTAAAAAGTTTGATGACACCAATATGTATATGACCTTTTCCTGCTCCGAGCAGCTTCCATGTGTTCCCAAAATCAACTGAACACACTATGAGGTCTCCTGCATGAGACCTGATCCAAATAAAAGTGATTCACCAGCCTCTTGCTAGTCATGGTCATGCTAAAATTACACTATTCAGATTCATTATTCAAAACTATTAGGCCCATGTATCGTGACACCGATCACTCAACCATTTCCATTAAGCCATCCCACCCCTGGTGGCCTCCTTGAATTCTCACTTTACCAACATAACACCTCAGAGGTTGATGTCATTGGTCTAAACCAACTCATTATCACCCAAAACCACACCCTAAGGTGAAATATAACCCTTGAGACTACTTATAACATAATTACTCACCTCAAAATTCCTATTAGAATGCCACTCCAGATTTATAAAGTCATATCGACTCCATTATCATATAACATACTTCCTAATAAATACATTCGATCATATCACTTGGCCATTACCCATATCGAGCAGTTTTAGAACACCAATAATATGAATTCCACCCAAATCCAATAACCAATACCCATACCTGGGTACCACCCATTTCTTCCTATCCTACCTACCTATACTCGAGCAGTGCTATAAGATTGTAGTTACCTCTGAGTTGGGTTCATAATCACATTACTTCGACATTATTTGTAACTATGTGAAATGAATTCTATGTAATTAGTCTATCCATGGTGTGATCTCTAACATAATACTTTCTCATCAACCACAACTCATATGCAAGGATACTGGTCAAGATGCTGACACCATACAAGTACATGGAATAAAATCACCAGTTTTACCTTAAAAATCCCTGGCCAAGATCAAACCGTATTTTCCACATCCAAAACCAATTTCTATATGTAGTTTCTAATCCACCATATTAAATTTTATGCAGGACAATAGACCAGACCTACTATGGAAAATATTTCTTAAAATGCTTGGATTCCACTACCAAGGTTTTATTAAAACACTAGATCATGATGCATCAAATCCTAAATGCAATCCCATGATCATTCAAACACCCACATAAATGTCCATACTTGACACCCAATGTGATTTCCATGAATGAATCACCAATTTATCAAACTATAACCATGAACTATGTGAGTAATGACATAATAATGTTCTGACCCACACCTAGATCACTGAATTAATTTCGATCCTGAGGCTATCACTCAAAACCATACAACATCACATAGAAATTTAATTCTATAATCCCTAATGAAATCTAGTAAAATCATATCCACCTGCTCACCAACATCCTTAATTAACAATTTATAATAGTTGGTCTCATTACACTCATGGATATTCCACATGAGGGTTGTAACACCATGAACTATATGAAAATCCCCACCATAGGAGTGTCCTCAATTTCGCACCATTGAATCAAAAAACCTTTCTCCATGATTCATTTCTTGTCCATCCCCAAACACAATGGTTAGACATGGCTATCCATCTTACATCCTAATACTAAAATAAATGTTAATTACTTCCCATTCCTAGATCAAAAGGAAGTAATAGTTGTCATAACCCATAATTTCATTTCATAATGAGGGTTAAACTCCTCACATACAATGGTGTACTCTCCACCACATGAATTTAATAAAACACTCGATGGGAACAACTTGAACAAATCCCTTCATCGAAACGTGCATGTCACTTATCTCGATCCATGATCATCTACCAAAATACTAACACTCATAGAAATGGAAATATAATTAGACCATTTTATCACACACAGGTCCACCCATTGATATTATCTATTAATACAATGAATTTTTAAATTCCCCTTAAGTGCCTCATTCATATTTTTCATAAGAATTTCACTACTTTTTAGGTCACCTTTCTCTGAGAGGGTCCTACCAATAAAAACATTCTATGGACCCATGACTCTCTAGAGAGAATCCATGAATTTAGGCTCATTATGACACAAAAACCACCACAACACTCATATAATAAACTTATAAACCAACATGATCTGCACATAGGCAGCATGTATCACCTCATTATCATCAAAACCCAGGGGTCATATTCTCCCCTATGAAAAAACACAGATCCTAAATCATGATCCCATCAATCGTATCACATTGATAATAGGCTCACACGCTTAAACCAATAACCATTTTCTTATGAAATACTAGTTCCATCAAGATAAGATCACCCTTGGTGCATATTTTTTAACATTAGGCATCTAACCTTACCATTGGTTAATTACACAATTTCCATCTAACTGATATCATTCTAGAATCAAAAGTACCTACCCACACTCTCACCACACACAGAAAAAAACCTGAGATCAATAAGTTTAGGTACTTAGTAGACCTTTACCTTTGAATCCCAACATCGATACCCAAAAAATTAACACTAAGGTGATTTGTATCACTAAGAATTGAGAAAATCACATTCCTTTCCTCAACCCTTTTAAGGGTGTCCACTTGCGCAGGGTGCCTCAAGCCTAATCCAATCACACCTACTAGGCATATATAATTTGTACTAAAATCCTTAAGGCATTTTACATGCCTAATCCACAAACCTCAAGGCACTTTACATGATTAAACCTTAAAAACAAACATTTATCCATTATTTTCACCTCTAAGGAACTCCCATAATCCGGATAACCACTTTCCCAGGTTATATTCACACATCACAAGGCACCAAATCACTAAACCTAAGTCAAATATAAGAGTCACTAGGTTCTCCCACCTATCCAACACATACCATCTCATATAGGTTGTAACCCATAACCGACCTTATAGTTCCCATTTTATACTCATATGACATCTATCACCAATTTCTCAAGTGCTAAGACCCATATGTAATTACATCACTTTCCAAAATATTAACATATAAGGGATATGGAAATCACGATATACTATAGTTATTATGGTCATAGATTGATAGAAGGACACATGAGACACAACAATATACTACAAGATACACCCCACATAAAGAGGTTTTCATAATCTAGGTTCCGTCCCTTGCCCCATCTACCCTTATTAGGATCAGACCATATCTCTAGACATAAGAACCATATTAAAACACACTCTAATTAGAGATTTTTCAAACATAAAATTTAAAAGGAATAAATAACAGGCATAATACCCACTATTCACTCACCTTGTATTATTGGTATCTCATAGCTCGAGCACTCTCAACAACCTCACTAACCATACACAGGGTGAATCCAAGCACACAAGGGCTCTAAGTCATCTCATTCTTTTAAGTTTTCAGAATTTATCAGTTTACATTAATTAAAATCTCTACAATTTAAGAACAATTAAACCAAATACTATTTTGAGCCCTATTTAATCTCCTAGACCATCTATCATTATTCCTAAAGGATTAATATTTCAAGTCTTTCCCTCATTCAGAGTTCTTTTCCTTCTTTTTTTGTAGATTTACATTTTTAATATTTCTAATATTTAATAATATTTAGTGTTTCCAAGGCTTGGTTAATTAGGGTTTTATTCACAATATATAAAGGGAAACACCTTGTAAGTTACTTATCGACACTCTATTTAACCAATACCATCATTCTAACATTTAATTTATACCAATATAGTTATCAAGGAGATTCTCAAGGAGTTGGTCAAGTAAGGTGCCACTAGAGACTTATATCAGAAATAACCATATAAATCACCGATGGAAATTTAAATAACCAACCCATTATTTATCATTTTGACCTCTAAGAAGTTAGGAAAACATAGGCTATAGGTTGATATAAATCACAAGCATATATAATCACATGCAACATACAAATGAAATTTAAATCCTATGTGCCTAATATGATGAATAAAAGAACATTCCATCTTTCCATTACAACAAAGAGTAAAAATACCATAAATCATAACATTATAAATCAAGTGAATCATTCGAGGTGAAATATCATAATTTTAATAAGAAAATTCCATGAACAAAAAGTCCCATCCCCGATAGCTTGAGTTTCCCCTTGTGTATGGGTTGATCACTCTCATGCACGAGCTCATTACCATGTCCCAACACATTATATCCTCCCATCTACCATTCCCAAGTAGTAAGACAAAATTAGTGACCCCTCTAATAATACTTTGTAATTCCCCTCATCTACAGACTACTAATCGATGTCTCATATAGAGTTGTCACATCACATCAGGTGCACCTCCCCATATGCCAGAGGCTTCCAACTAGTGGTGAGGGTGTTATGTGGTATGATGGGGAGAATATACACCCAATATCAAAGTATAAAATAGAATAAATAATATACAATAATGTAAAAAAATCATAAGAATATCATAGAATATAATTCAAGTGACAAAATGACTGGAGTATCAAAATTATATAATAGTGAAGTATGCCATACATGTCATAATGGATTCATTGAGGTTAGATCATATACATATGAAACAAAATAAAAAGATAAAACCGAATCTACAACTCATCCCAAATTGGTCCCTAGTTCATCCTGATTCCACCATCCATACTCTATCCTAGCATGCCAAACAAATAATTATGTAATGATCCTTTTCCCTAAAACTACACCAGTGAATAAATAGTGGTATTTACTAAAGTACCTAAGTGCCATGGCCACCTGAATAGGGTGTGATTAGAACTCATTATTCCATTACCAATGATTTACCCAAATATAACGAGTCTAAAATAAAAGTGCATGTAGAAGTACTGTAGTTTCTTTTACTTTTAATTTTTTTAGAAATTTAAATAATTATAGTAAATAACCAATGATCTTTAGGCTCCACAGTGACACCCAAAACTGGAATATACCACTGTCAATCCTCAGGTCCATGACCCCGATTTACCATACCTATTTCGACCAGTGTAGGGGTGATTATAATAACACTACAGTGATTGTTCCAACCGTAGTTTCATGACCACCTTTATAGGTGTTTTCCATATGAATGTCATGATTAACTGAGCATTTTATTTAATTTCCATGACCACCCTAAAGGGAGTTTTTTCATATAAGTATCATGACCACCTGGGTGTTTTATTTAGTATCTCAAGACCGTCTATGAGGATGTTTTCATTTAGTAACTCAACACCACCCAAAGGGAATTTGATTTATATAATTCAAGACCGCCTACAAAGGTGTTTGCATTTGGTAACTCAACACTGCCTCATAAAGAGTTTTATTTATTTAGTATCATGAATAACCTTATGGTCATTTTCTATTTGATTCAAATTTTTAATTTAGGAATTATCATTCTATTTCATTTTACTATTCTAATCGTAACTCACAATTTTACAATTTAACAATAACCAATTCATTAGGCCCAACTCAAGGTTCACATTCCAAAAATGTATTTCTCTTGTAATCACCATTCATTTAATAAGGAATTATTAATCTTTCAAATCCATTTACAATATTTATGATTGTGAAATCCCACTTTATAATCATTGATTGAAATCACCATTTCCTTTTTAACCATTTTAACTTAGCTAGTCATTTAATGATACCATACCAATTCAAGGTCAAGGTGTTTACTAGAGGCATCCCTTTAATCTTATCCATTTATTTTTTATTTGACATAGCTTACCATTTTGTTATCCAATTACAAGTTAAATTACATCACCAGGGAATTCCACTAGGAATAACCTTTTTTAAGGTTCAAGACACGTCAAAGGGGTGTTTAACTAAGGAAAATGACAATTGAAAACCTTTAACTAAATTAGTTCAATATATGGTGAGTCTGACATGATCACATAGCACAACACTAGAATAAAATATGGTGAGACTATGGGTTAAATTTAGGGACCACATACCTTATACTTAGAGAAGTATAATCAACCAATATAAGATTTTAGTTCCACCTAAAATGGGAGAAATTGAGAAACCATAAAAAAGCCATGGAAATAGGACATATTAGAATCAAAATGCAAGAGCGAAATAAAAACTAAAATAAAAGAAGAAGGGGATAAAGGGGACTCATACACACCTTAATATCTTGATCATACCTAAGGAAAGATGAAACATACCATATATGAGAAGGATCCACCATGGAATTAAAAGTAGGAAGAATGGGCATGGGATGTGTTTGTTGGCTAAATGGGGGTCCAAAATTTTGAGTGAGATAAAAAACGGGTGGACTCAGGTAAAATTATAGGGATGACCCTAACTAAAAACCACACAAGAGGACACTAGTTAGATGATATCCTCCACTAGCTATTCAGTGTCCTCCACTAGCTGTCCAATGATCCAAGTGACCATACAGGGCTACTGTATTTCCACCATCTAGGTGGTGAATCTATATTGGCTAGTCGGTGGCACAATAGTGGGTCCTCTTACTATAGGCCCCTAGTTACCCTTTTACAACCCATGTCCTAGGCCCCTAAAAACCCTTGAAATATCTCAAATTTATAAAAAAAATCTCTAAAAAGGGAAGCTATATGAGGTTTAATAAAATTATAAATAGATATACATCCCGAAAATTATGGTGGCTTACAGGACCTGTACTCCTGGATCTGGTTCTAAAAACACTTTCTTTAAATATTGGATTCGATACAAAGTGATATGAAACTATCAAAATTTTATAACATTTCTACAAGATAAACATTACATCTGATAAATAATCACATAATACCAAGAATGAAAGGTTTAATGTCATTGAGGATCTACTATATAAGAAACTTATTTTATGATACTTGTGAAAATTTATCCATAATTGAGCCACACTAAATTCCCTTATATACTTATCAAAATTTATAATCATCTTCATAACCTAGGTAATGGGAATATAAAAAAGAGGCAAGTTTAGATGTTCAG
This sequence comes from Viscum album, assembly GCA_963277665.1. Classification (NCBI taxonomy): domain Eukaryota; kingdom Viridiplantae; phylum Streptophyta; class Magnoliopsida; order Santalales; family Viscaceae; genus Viscum; species Viscum album. Next base: position 177,271,677 of record OY728141.1, on the reverse strand, counting down.
TAAGGGAAACACAATAGGTAACCAATGATGACCATGAATGGGCAAAATATAAGCATGTGGGTGTGAGATCATAATTAAGATCTATGAACATAATATTAGGAAAATGTACCTAGATAAAAAAATGGATCATAATACATGAACAATCATAAAATAAGTATGTTTAAAACATAATAACGTGGCACAAACATAATAATAGGGATCATAATATAGTGGATCGGGCATTACAAACTTTTTACCTTAGTGTATTAGGCTTCATCCAGGTATTTCCCTTGATGGACCAGACTTTACTCACCTATTTACCTTAGTGGATGAGGCTTAAATAACTTATTTAACTTGGGGGATCGGGATTCACTCACCTATTTCCCTTGGTGGATCAGGCTCCACTCACCTATTTCCCTTAGTGGAAAAGACTTCACTCACTTGTTTCCCTTGGTGGATTAGGCATCAATCACTTATTTCCCTTGGTGGATCGAGTCATCGTAACTTGCTTCCCATTATATCATTAGATATGAAGCTTTAACTAATGAATTATTGAGATATATATGGATAAACCATAACATAATGAAAAAACATACATATGTGCGCCACTTCAAATCAATATTTCATTATATCATAAAGAACCCATGGGGATAAAAACATGTTTCACAAAATTTTCAGACGGTATCACAAAAATTGACCCCAATAATGTAAATAGTTGATACCCAAAATTAAATCACCTAAAAAGAGTATTTAATAATAACATTTATATGATGTTTCATGATAAATAACTTCCAAGGATAGAAATAATTTATAGATAGAGTAAAATGTAAGTGAAATCATAAAATATTTTTTAGAAAACACTTTTATCTTTGATATAAAAGAGGATGTTACAGACACTTTGAAAACTAATTTTTTAAAATGTGGAGTGAATTTTTTTAAAAAATATTCAATTTTAAAAATAATTTATAATATTAGATCTTTTAAAAGGCATAATTATTTCAAAAAGGTGAAGTTAAAACATCTTGAAAACTTTTACTTTTGAAAAAATAATCTTCAATAAAGAAACCTTAAAAAACAAATAAAGGTTTTAAAATGTGAAGGAATTGATTTGTAAAATACTTAATTTTGAAAAAGAAATTTCAATAATATATCCTTTAAATGAAATAAATGTTATCATAAGAAATTTAGAGTAAAAGATAAAACATTTTATTTTTAAAGGATGTGAAAATATTTTGAAATTCCTTTATTGAAAAGCCATATCATAAAAAGAGTAAAAAAACTTCCTTTTGAAAAGAGGATAAGGAAAATATAAAGGTCACATGAGATAATAAAAAATTAGGTTTCCAAATATAAATTATAACATTGGTGGTAAAGGAAAATAATGATAATGATGAGAAACCCCCATTAAAGAGAATGAGAATTATTCTAAAATATGATATAATTTTTGATGAAGAAATTCATCAAGGTAAAATATTTAAATTAAAAATTAATTCTACTCATATTGGAATATAAAGTACCATGAAATAAAATCTTAGGGTGGAAGCAAAAAAACTTGGAATAAATAAGTTTAAGAAGAAGCATTCTAACTCAATGAAGGGAGTTGAGTTAAAAAAGACCCTTACAGCCTTGGTATCCTTTGAATCGAAATTAATTTAAAGAAGGAGCATGATATATATCTTCAAACCCCATGGATTATATGAATATAGTAAAATAAATTAATTATGTAGTAATCACACCATGTAAAATATGTTATAGTTTACAATAAGAAGCATTTTTCATGGAATTAAATTTGAGATAAAGAACCCCTTACCTTAATTCCAAAATTCCACTAAAGCGCTTGAACCTCTTGTATAAAAAAATAACTATCTTAATAATATATTTAAGAACCTTATTATTATGTATAAAATTATTTTAATTATTCTCTTCATGTATAATATTTAGTTACTATCCATTTTCAATATCGAGTGTGACTAACCTTGATAGTTTTGAACTAGTTTCGTAATAATAATATTTTTATTCATTCTTATCTCAAATTTCATCATTAAAAGACCATAAAAGGTGATATAATTAATTTTTTAATGATATTTTATAAATTTATAATTTTATTCTGTGATGATTTTAGTTAATATTCTTGTATACAAAATTGGGGATAAGCATGTTTTGGGGGTTTTTAACAAACGAATGGTGGTATCTTAATTAATAAGTTTAATATTAACATTTACATTTAAGAACCAAATTAAAATAATTATTTACTTATTTACATCATATTTAATTAATAATTAAGTTCTTATAGTCTTCTATGATATTATTTATAGCATCTTTTAAGTAGGTGGTTAGATCGACCCAAACATGAAAATGTCATAATTAATAGATGATTATGGTTATAAAATTGAATTATTTTGGAATAATATAATTATTAAATAATAATAATGATATTATTTTAATATTTTTAAGGATTTTAATCATATTTTAATATATTTTAGTAAATAATAAAGAAACTAAATGAAAAACAAGATACGTTACTTTGTGGAGGTGGTAGTCCGCACAATGCACGATTAATATTTTCATTTATCAATGAATCAAAGGGAAATAAGGCAGATTATAATTTTTATATTCATAATAATAATATTATCATTTATTATACATTTTTTTAATTACATACTTATAACCAATAAAGAGAGGTGGTGATGAAAAATAGAAGACGTCACTTTGTGGAGGTGGTAGTCCGCACAGACACACAATCAACATTCTTTTATTTTTATATATGGATATGAAGGAATAAATAGTGTTTATTTAATTAATATAATAACACTTAAGTATACTAATGACATAGAGGTTATTATATTACTAATTTTATGATAATTTTTTAAGATAAATATTAAAAAAAAGGTTAAGGATTAAGTGATACTCACGTTGGGACCTTGAACTTTCTCTTTAAAGTCTCCTTGGAAATTAAGGGATAAAGAAAAGTAATTGAGACAAGAGGCTAATGAAATTTAGACAGATTTATACAAGGATAAAAATGTTATATTTTAAAGATTAAATTAGAAGGTATATTTATGTAATTAAGTGGTTTAAGTGTTCTGATTTTATAGGTGAAGAAAAAGGTAACTTTTATGAATACACATTATTTTTCAAAAATTCCATGACACTGTTCAAGGGTCAATGACTTAAAAAGTGATAAATAATTAATTTTGTGGATATATAAGGTTGGTAAATCCTCTAAAACTAATTTTTATATATGTTTCAATCCTTTTACCACTTAATTTTTACACTTTACCATTTTGGTTTTTACCTTGGTAACTAGTTTTTACACAAGTAATTTATATTTTATTAAAAATATAAGGTAACTAATATTACAATATTTGGGTGTGATGAACCTAAATATAATACCCATATAATATAATTAAATTTATAAATAACAAAAAATTAACTTTTAAATTAAAAATTTAACATATATAAAAATAATTTTTGTAGAAAACTGTTTTTTTCACCATTAAGTGTTCTTAATATTATTTAACATTAATTACCAATAAAATGAGTGTTAACATATTTTTATATTTGTGAAAAAATAATATCAAAGTATTTATATAGATTATATCATTTTAATTTATTAGATAAAAATGACACAACATTAATAAAACAATTATTTGAAAATAACCCTTTCACTGTTATCATGGTCATTAACTTTAATATTAGTAATAATAAATTTATGCCAAAAATGAAAATTTATTTATTATATAATATGAAAATTATGATATAAAACGTGAAATATATATTTTTATACTTAGTTTCAATAAGTGATGAAAACTAATTTTTAATATAAGTGAATAAAAAACGTTTTTAGAGTAAAATATTATTTAAGTTCCCAAAATGTTAATGATGGGTTTTATAAATTGAACATAGTTTTTAAATAATTTATTTTAATTTATAAATATATATTTTTATATAAAAAGGTTTCAATGAATTTAATTCATTCTTGTGTTATCACAATGTAATAAAAGTGATGGTATTAGCAAAATCAATATATTTTTTACTATTCATCTAAAAATCAATTATTTTAGAGAAATCTCAAAAATTCATCCTTATATAATTTTGATATATGGAATTAGAAAATAAAGTTCATTTTATAAAATTAAAATTCTAAAATTTATAAATTTATATTTTAAATGAAAATTCAATATATTTAAAGAAAACCTAATTTTATTGAAAAATGTTTTTTAAAACTTTAATTATTCTTAAACATATTTTGTATAAATTTTAAAATTGATTAAAATATTTCTTATTTAACATAAGATTTATTATTCTTAAATTTTCTTAATAATAAATATGTCATGGCTCATTTTAGTTCGGTGTTGCATATGGAGCAAGCTATCAAACCTAAAATTAATTTAGAATATATATATATATATATATATATATATATATTCTAAGATCATATGGGTGTTATAGAAATGTAAAAAATCAAAAACATGTCATAAAGGGTTAGTTAATAGTCATATGAGAAAAGATAGGCAGAGGAGAAATATATTTTTAAAAAGGTCTTGGAAAAATATGAGTTGCACATAATTCATGGTAAAAGTACATGAAATGTTAAATAAAAAAACATATACCATAGAAAAAGAGTGTATAAATATGATATAATAAACATGATTCATGGGGAATAATCATTAGAATATGCCATAAAGATGTGTAAAAACATAATAATAAACAATGGCATACAAAAAATCATAGTAAATCATTACATAGTGGTTTAGGTATCAAAATTCTATGACCCATTAAAAGATGAATCAACCATTAATTCCTATAACCCCATTATAAATTGACCATTGTAACTCATAGCCCATTAGTGACTCGAGTATCATAACTCATTTTCCATTATTGACTTGAGTATATTAAATCATGGACCATTATTGACTCGAGTATCAAAACTTGTGGTCCATTATTGACTTCAGTATCACAAATCACGGTCCATTATTGACTTGAGTATCACAACTCATGGTTGATTATTGACTGGAGTATCACAACTCACAGTCCATTTTTAACCAGAGTATCACAAATCATGGTCTATTATTGACCTGGGTATCATAACCCACAAGCCATTTTTATATCATATGATATAATACCATAAAAAATTCATTAGAGGGAGATATAAAGCCCCACCCATCAATATTAACCATATATAAATTTACATTTCAAGATAATATGAAAATATTCATATTTCAAACATCACTCGATTAACCCAGGAAAATGAGATGGGTTTCATGAAAAACTTTACCAGAACATTCCATAATCCATCCAAAGAAAGTTATTATATGGTTCCTTAAAAATATATCCAATGTAACATAAGGAATGTCAAATTATTTTGATATAGATGCAAAACACCCTTTTAAAATTATTGTATATATCACTTTGAAAAAAAAGTAGTAATACCCCATTTTAAAATGCTTAAAAACTACTTAAAAATGTTTTCTCTCAAATGAATGACTTTTAGATTTACAAATTTTTTTAAAAAAACTACCCTTTAAAACCAAAAATGTTTTCATAAATTTTTTTTTATAAAAGAAATATTTTCTCAAAAAATTCATTGAGAAAACATAGAAACACTTCATAATTATTTAAAACCATAGTCCTTTAAAATAAACTTTTGAAATAAATAATTTAATTTTAAAATCAAACTTTTACTTTTGAAAAATATAATAGTATCTTATTTTTTTTAAAATAATTAAGAGTTAAAATAATTTTTAAAACCATTTAAAACATATAAAGTAAGATTTATAAAGATTAATACTCATAATAGAGAAAGAAACCAAAAAATAGTTTTTAGAAAACATTTTTTCATACTCATAAAATATGAAGTTGTGCGTTAAATTTAGAAGTAATTTTCAAAAAGGTGAAGTGAATTTTTTTGAAAAATTTTATTTTTTTAAAAAATTCAATAAGATATCCTTAAAAATACATAAAATTTATCAAAAATAAATGTGGAGTGGAAGATAAGATAATTTATTTTGAAAGATAGAAAAACTTTTTTTTATTTTGAAATACCTTTGTTGAAAACCCACATCATAAAAAGAGTAACAAAACTTCCATTTGATAAGAGAAGAAGGGAATTATAATGGTCACATAAGATAAAAAATAATAATGTTTCCAATTATAAAGAAGAAAATTGGTGGGAAAAGAAAATATAGGCAAGGAGGGATATTATTATTAAAGTGGATGAGAATTATTATCAATAAAGAAATACTTTTTGAGGAATAAATTCATTAAGGTAAAATATTTAAATTAAAAATTCATTCTCCCTAGAGAGGAAGAGAAAGTACCAAAAAATAAAATCTTATGGTAGAAGCAACAAAACTTGTAAGAAATATGTTCAATAAAAATAATTATAACTAAATTAAGTGAGTTTATTTAAGTAGTTGGGGTGGTGGCCAAGTGATAAGGGCATCCTATAATTTTGCATCCAAACCAAGGTTCAAATCCTAAATGGTCCCAATTTAGGCTTTGATGGTGGTATTTCCACCGATGGTTGGTTATCTCAAACATCTTAATAGAGGGATATAGTATGGAAAGAGGTCTCTCCGGTGGGTATGACTCTGGTGCAAGCTCATGTTGTCGATGTCAATATTGACGGTGGGGTTTATGGGCCTCATAGGTGGAGTTTAGGCACCGTTAGTTCTTAGTGGTGATGGGATGTGGCGATGACGGTCTCTTCGGAAATGTCTGGTGGATGAGAGTGATGAGATACAATAATCTCAGTCAGAAATGATTATTATGATGGTGAATGATGGTGGTAGATTTCAGTAATGGCTAGAGGTGGACCTTGATGGTGGTGCCCTGGCCAGAGTCATCCACAGCTGCGGGTCACGATGGGTAGCAGTTTGACAGGATGAAAAAAATAAATGTACATTAAGGTTCAAATCCAGATAAGGCATAGTGAATATAATCCCATATTTTTAGGGCTACCATATTTAACAATTGAGAGGGTATGAAATTTCCATTAGGACTAGGCACCATGAACACATGTATGGGGGAATTCTTGCTGTGTTGCCTTGCAATGTTTGGGAGTATGAATTTAAATATATTTTGGGTGGGTATACTCTTGTGGGGTCATATTCTCCTGAGCCTTAAAGGTTATGTTTAGAGGATACATATGCCTCTTGGGCCTACAGTATATGTATGGTTCCCCCTCAACCATTGAAAGAGGATTATCAAAAATAATTAAAAATATGCATGGCCTTTGGGATTTCTAAGTTAAGTGAGTTTAATTAACAAAGACCCTTAAAAACTTGGTATCCTTTTAATCAAAAGACATTTAAATAGAGGGAACACTTTGTATCTTAAAAACCCATTAATTAAATGAATATAGTAAAATAAATTCCATATATATTAATCATACCACGTCAAATATTTCATAGTGCACAATGAGAAATACATCTCAAGGAATTAAATTTGCGACAAAGAACCCCTTACTTAGTATTCTCTCTTACTTGAAAGCACTCTAACATCCTATATAACAAACATAAAAATATTAATAACCTAATTCAAAACCTTTTTCATATCTATAAACTTTTATACAATTATTTTATAAACATATATTATAAATATATTACTCATTTATAGTTTATTTCCATCATTGGGTCTTAAGAAATCTCAATTGTTTGTTTCGTACAAATTACATAGTGGAAAGGTCAATTATTACTTATTAGTTCAAAGTTAATAATTAAAAGATAATAAAAGATACTAGAATAATGTTTATTCAATGATTCATCATATCCCATTTTCATTTGGTGAATGATAAAGATAAGGTCTGTGAAAAGGGAAATTGTGAAGAACTAGCTTCAACGTGTTTAATGATCAAAAGGTGATATATTAATAAATATATTAAATATCAATAAAAAATTTCCAGAATAATTAAAAAAATATTTAAAAAATTATTATTACATGATATTATCACTATATAATATTCCTTAATTATTAATTAAATAAATATTATAGCATCATTCTCATAGGTGGTAAAACCGACACAAATGAGGTCGTATTATAATTATTTAATGAGTAAGGACATGTTTTTGATATAATGTTAATATAACATTTAAAAAATATTTTAAATTCTATAAATATCATTTAAATTCATTAAATTCATTCTTAGAACCATCCATAAAGGGTGATGATGACAAGTTAAATTTATCATTCGTGGAGCATGTAATCCGCACATACGCATGATTATCGATTCCATTTCTCAATAAATGAGATGGAATGAAGGTATATGATAAATTATCATTTAAGAAGGATAATTGTGAAATATTAAACATATTTATTCATAAAATACATCCTTTTTACCATCAGTGAGATTCTGTGATGAAAAATGAACCATATCGCTTCATAGAGGCGGTAGTCTGCACGTACGCACAATTGATGATGTTTTGTTTTTCTTAGTGGATATAAGGGATTAAATAATGGTTGATAACTTAATATAATAACATTAATTTATATTAATAATAATTTTTTCTTTATATTATCACAGATTGAATAATTTTATAAGAGAAATATTAAGAAGAAAATGCTAAGGAGTAAGAAATACACATGTTGAGAACTTAAGATTTCTCTTAGAAATATCCTTGGAAATAGAAGCCTTAGGATATCTAATTGAGACCATAGGCTTATAAAATTGAGATATTATTCCAGGAAGAGAAAAATTATAGAGTTTTAGGATAAAGTTTTAAGTAATAAGGGTGGCATTAAGGGGTGTAAATGTTCCCTTTTTATAAGTGAAGAGAAGAGTAATTTTGGGTGCACCCATTAATTTTCAATAATGGAATTTCACTATTTAAGGGTCAAAGGTTAGAAAAGTAGAAAATATTAATTGTAGATAGTTATTCTACATATAATTATCTCCACCACTCATTTTTGATACTAAATGGAGTTATTTAGGGCCTTTTTTTACCATTTTAACTTTTACCCTAATATACTTTTAACTTGGTAATAAATTTTTAGCCTTATAATTAATTTTAATTAAAAAAGTAAAAAATTAAATTATTAAATAATTTAAATATGATTATTTAAAATTTGAAAATAATCTTATAAAATAAAATTTACCTGGGATAGAATTTTTAATTTTATAATAAACACACATAATGTATAGAAACAATTTTCAGAAAAAGTGTGTTTTTAAGCTTTAAATTTATATACAGGTTAAAATCATCAATGTTATTAATTTCCATTGCATAAATTTATTTATTATAGAAAAAATTAAAGATTTTTTCCTTTAAAATCAATAAAAACTGAATTTTACCATAAAAAATTTTAATTAAAGAAAATACTGAAAATCATTTTTAAATTAGAATAAAATGTTACTTAAGTTTTGAAATTAAAAATAGGTTTTATAAGTTCAAAATAATATTTTAAAATACATAGTTTTACTCATTAAATAAGTATTTAATAAATCAAAAGGTTTTATAAACTTATAGGTCTTTCTCATATATTGATAAATTCATAACATTTATAATTTTGGTAAAAACTGTATTTGACAATACGTGAGAACTTATATAAAAGAAAAGTCTCATATATTAGAAAAAAATAAAGTTACACCAGTATGAAGGATGGAATTTTATATTTATCTCTTTGAAAAAGATGAATCAAATTATCTAGGAGGGTATTAGACAATATAATAACATCACAACTTACTCCTTTATTTTCAAGACCATAAGAAAGAGAAATAACTTCATGAAATAGATGGATGATGAAATAGTTCATTGAGGAGAGCCTATCCAATCATTTGATCCATCAAGAAGTTATCTTCTAGAAGAGGTGAACAGTGCCAGTTCTGACCACTTGAAAAATAGATGTTGAGTCACATTCAATCCATAAATTGTTCCAATTTTATTGTTTTTCCATATCAACTGCATTGATTAGGACACAAATTCTGACTTCCATAGATGAGGTAGTTCCACATAAGCCATAAATACACACCATGACATCTCTATTACAATCTTTAAAGATAGATCCAAATCCCGCTGGGCTTGGATTGCCTCTAGATTCCCCATCAAAGTTACATTTAATCCAGATAATAAATGGTGAGTTCTAAATGAACTCACGAGTTCTAGTAATGAAAGGTCTTGAGGCAAATCAAGACGATGTCCTTTTATGGCCTGACCAGAGGACCTTATAAGTTTTATTGGGTTGATGGGTCATTAAGGGACATTTTCCTGGTTTCCTTGTGTTCCTTGGTTAGATTTGAATATCATGTTTTTCATGTGATTTTTGGTTGATACCTTTGATTTATCACTATATAATTTCAGAGTAGTTGTGATTTTGGGATAACCATGTTTAGGTGTGATATTTGATATCTTCCTTGGGATACTTTATTGAGAGTAGTAGACATCCCATTTTTGTTCATTTCTTGTTTCATTTCACTTTGTGAACTTTTTTCTATGAGATATATTTGTGGCAAAAAAATATTCCATGTGCTTAGAGGCTTGGTTCCTTGGACTTGGTGAACCATGGGTATATGCATGGGTAATAGGATTTAGTTTCATGTTCAGTTTGTCCAAGAGATCCATTGGTGATATGTTATTATTGGTTGGATAGTGGAGACCACTTGGGTTGAGATTTATAAATATGAGTTACCATAAATACAGTTTCATAACCCAAGACTAGAGTCATGTCATTTATTAGTGAGACATGTCTTTGTTTGAACTATCTCTTGGTTATGTGGGATGTGGTGGATCCTATATTCTGGCTTGCGCCTAATTAACGATATTTGAGTTCGATCTATTGGACGTTTCTTGGGGATGGTTCCTTTTCATTGGGTTGAGCTAGTTTTCATTTTTTTAGTTTCACCCTATGAGAGAAGGTTTGTTTCCCTTGGTTAAGGGTGGATATCTTGGGGGTTTTCTTTGTTTGGAATGTAAAACCTCTGTTTTCTTGTTGATTATCTCTCATGTTAGTGTAGTATCTTGCTATTTCAAAATTTTATATTGAATATAAATATTGGGTAGATGTGTTTTAGGTATATTTTTTCCTTAGATACTTTTCTTGATGTCAGAAAATGGGTGATGGAATAAGTCTTATTCCAATTATGACCTCATGGAAATAATCTATCTCACCGTTACCTTGAGTAGATAACAATTGTAAATGCTCCTAGAGTATTGTGAAATCAACCCCTCAGAGATAATTTTATGATATATTTAGATCAAAAGTGTCTAAAGTGTAATTTTACCCAAAAGAATATTATAATACTAGTTTAAGTAATTTTAGATCTTTTCTTTTGATATTGGGTAAACACTTTAAGTAGGAGGTATGGTCACAGAATATTTGAGTAGCATTTTACCAATGCAGGCTATGATGAATCAAAGGAGGAGGAATCCTTAGGGATCCTTTTTACAAAAATGAATATGGTTGTATTTGAGGATATAATGTTAATGTGTGTTCAAATTGTGAGAAAGATGGTTCTTCCTTGTGAAATATAATCCATCTTATGAAAATAGTGGATACCAATTGGTTGCATTATAATATAAACTTTTATAGAGAGGAAACATTGATTTTCTAGTTTCATTTCCTCAATAGTACCTAGTGTCATTAGAGGTAGTTGGTTGTTATAATTTATCTGAGAATAGGAGTTTATGGATCATGAACTTAGGTCTAGTTGTTTAATGAACTTTGGGGTTATTAATATGTTTTATGATTTGAGTCATCAAAGATAGTGGTAAGTGTGAGCTGGTCAATTTTAGAATTTATGTCACGATTCCATGCTTTTTATAAAATTAGAGAGAAATTCCAAAAACCTACTAATTTGGAATAGCCTTATCTATTCTATTATGTATGTTAGATAAATAATCCATGGACTTAATAATTGGACCACTATAGATTCTTAATGAGTAAGAAGATACAATTTGGGTAATCATAAATTGATTCATGAATTTGGATTGTATCTTTATTTAGAAATATATGGTCATGAAAAATACCATCATTTTCCATTGGAGGTTGAGGTGAATTATTGGGTCTCTCCCACTAAATATCATTTTTTTATGTCATCTTTGAGTGATCAGGGTAAGTACACATCGGGTTTTTTCCACTTTAGAGATCGTTGAACATCTTAGAAAGGTGAATCATTAGTTGGACTTTTTGTCTCACTTGACATTGGTTCATGACATGTTGCATGTTTTGCAACTAGGGAGGTATCAACCGTACCCTATCCTTATTTTTAAATGGGAATATATTGACCTTAAATCTTACACCTCAATGTTTTTGTAGCCGTTTCAGATTATGGATCATCGGGATAAGGTAATACATGGTAAAAAAATCGTTCTAATATGTGTATTGTGGCAGTGAAGATAGGTTAGCCACATGATGTGGGAATGAAATTTTTTGTTTATGTGGAAGTGACCTTCTCTCTTTGTGTGTTCAGATTCCTGACTACTTTCTAGTGGTAGAAATCATTTATGGTGGGGAGAATTATAACACTCTCATATTTATAATAATTAAAACCCCTTTTTAGTTTTAATTTATAAATCTTTTTATATAGAAATCACTTTTTTTTAATAAAAGTTACCCTTATTTTTTGAATTATGGTGTTATGTAAAGGTAACCCTTGATTTAAAAGGGTTAAATTAGGGTAAAATGGGTTTTCAAGACTCTTCATAAGGTTAATATAATTTTTTATGTAGTTATGTAAGGGTAAGATGAGTTTTCCTTATACTGCATAAGGATAAAGCTCTTGTTCCATGCACTGCATAAGGGGAAATCCCATATTCCCTGCTTTTCATATGGGTAAATCCCTCATTCCATGCGTTGTGTAAGGGTAAGATCACTTTTCTATGGTCTTCATAAGGGAAAGGACCTATATATATATGTTATGTAAGGTTAATCTTCCATTTTCAAAGGTTGCGTAAGGGTATCCTTAAGTTTTCAAAATCCATGTAAGGGTCCCAGAGGCAATGCATAAAGGTAGGGAGAGTTGTGTAAGGGTATCCTCTCATTTCCAAAATCTGTGTATGGGTATTAGTGGTGTCATATAAAGGTAGGGAGTGCTATGTAAGAGTAACATATCCTTTATAAAGGATGTTTAAGGGTACCAAGGGTACTGCATAAAGGTGGGGTGAGTTGTGTAAGGATAAACACTCCTGTAATGACCTGGAATTTTTTAATGATAACTGTTTCCTAATAATGTGTGTTATATTATATTATTCACAACAAAACCATGTATTTTTTTAATGAAGTCAATATAAAGGGAAATTTGACCATCTAGATTCAACTTGTTATATGACCATTGGTCAATTATGACCATTATTCAATATGACCATTGTGAACCATACTCTTTATAATAATTTTAACTTTATCATTAGAGTTTATAAGTAAAATTTTGAAAAAGGAAAATTGATACAGAAGGAAGAGTCGATGACCTCAACCAGTAGAGTCGTTGCATTTGAAACCTATCTATTAGAAATTGAGAGGGAGGTATCATCACTGTGGTTTACCCTAGATCAATCCCAAGCCTAGATTCAACAATTGAAGCTTAAATGAAATCACATATGGGATAAGTTCAAGTTAGTGGGGATTACCACTCGGTCTATGTTAGCTGAGGCACCCCATGAAACTACCACCATTGCATGACTTACTATTTGGGAGTATGCGAGTGTAATAAGGGGTTACGTTTCAAGGTCTAAAGTGTAATTCCACTATATAAATAAAATATTTATTCCATCATTTCCATTTTAAGAATAGTTTTTCTTGATAAAATTGAGATGGAATTTGATACATTTATTTTTCAGATAGAGATTGTAATTTTCAGAAAAGAAATAATTATTATGATAAACTAAGGTATTGTGAGTTATGTTTATTTTAATTAAATGGTATGATTAAAATTATCTTATTTAAAAATAAATGATAAAATAATTTTATTTTTTTCCATTGTCAAAAATTTTACTATACATTTTCAATCTGCTATTATTTTTAATAAATAAGGATTTTTATATTTAAAAGTTAAATTTATAATATTTATATAATTATCATGATAAAATAAATATCATTTTTTAAATCAAATCATCTAAATTAGGTTAAGGTGAATTTATGAGATTTTTCTAAAATACTTTATTTTTTTGTGAATAGTAAAAATACAGTTTGAGTTTTTTAGTATGTGAATGACATCATAATTATATCATAATGATATAATAACTAATTAACCACAATAAATGAATTAAAATATTTTATTTTATTAATATCAATTATTTTAATATATTTTAATCAATTTCCAAATATATAATTTACTTTCCAAATTCTAAAATGGAAATTTGAACTTTAAAAATGTTATTTTGTGAAAACATTAATTTTCCTTGCCAAAATAAGTAATGTAAACTATTGGTTGACTCTTATATATTAAAATAAAATAATAGGTTTCTCAATTTTCCAATACTATGAGAAAGTATCATGGTAAATCCCATGGTTTTTCATTTACCACTACCTAGGTGTCCAAGGCCTTTATTTAGAAATTAATAAACAAATCCTCCACTTTTTCTATAAATACCCACCCATTTCTCCATTTAATTTCAATAAAAATTCATAGTACATAAATATATGATAGTTTTACCTCCCAATGATTCATTCCAAGGTGTACTAAATCCCCCAAGGTCCCAATCCTTAACTTTTAGGAATTACACTTCAAGGTAAGGGAAATCTAAACTTCTCTTTTCCTTTAAAGTTCCCTTTTTATGTGGTACATATTTAAAATTTCAAAACTATGTTTTTCTGTAAAATTTATTTTATCCCTTTACTTTATTAAGAGTCTTTTATTAATTGGATACCCTTTTCCCATCTCTTTTTACCCTTTTCTAAAACCATGTTTTATGCCCGTTATGCTGCCGATTTTACTTCTCAAAATTTTTCTCTTCTCCTCAAGAAATTCCATTTTATTTGCTTTATGTAAATACCCAAACCTCTTTATTTTTTAGGGATATTAACCAAGATCTAAAAATTAATTATTTTATTTTATAATTGACATATATAAAACCCTCATTCCCTTTTCGTGGGTTATAAATGACATAAATATTTTGTCTTTAAGCACTTTTTAAAACGCCATGATTTTTATATGAAACCCATTGAATCTATTATCCATGGGTTATTTATGAAATGTTTTATTATGATATATGTGGATCAAATTAATTAATAAATATTAAGGGTGAAACTAGATAGTTCTCTAATGAATTGGGTAAAGAATTTAATCTCTAAATATTATATGTTTTATGATACCTTGGTGAATAACCTTGATAATTTTTATAACACCTCAGAGAAAAACCTTGGTGATATACTTATGAATATCTCATTTAAATGATGTAGCAACATTTCCAAGTTATGATTTATGTTCTTTTATTTATGATATTCCTATGTTCTCTTTTTTATTCCATAATTATATTCCTCATATTCTTATTGATTTTTACTCAAGATCACTTGTAAACTGTTTCGCTTTCCTAATCCATTACCAGACCTTATGATCACCCTTTCCTTTGATGTATGTCCCCAGGTTATTAAATTTAGTAAAAGTACTTAGGATGAACTAATTAAAAGTCTTTTCACACAATTTATAATATTTTTTTTAAGTTTCCATGTATTATGTACCTTATTTCTGAGAAACTAAACTTTAAAAGATCCTTTGTTTTGTATAATATAATGAAAAGTTTATGTAATAAAAAGGAAAATGTCATAGTTGGTATCAAAGGATGATTTAGTTATTCATGGAAATTAGGATTTTAAAACTTTATGAAGAACCTTATGGATAAGTTAAAATATAGGAAAACATAATGATATTTTGGTGAAGTATTAAGTAAGTGGTTTTTGAGTAAAGAAATTCCTATCTTGATACGAACAAGTGGATGTGGCTCTAGAATAGATGTATATAGGGGTAAACCCCCCAAAAAACACTTTGATATAGATTTGAATGGGAATTGGTTCATGATAATGGGTCTTGATGCACTCTTAGTTTGACACTCCTAGGGAATATGTTTAGTTAATCACATGATTTTTATGAATCATTATGAAAAATTTATATAAAATATAATTGTTGTTAATGAATAATATATTTAATAATGATGGTTTAAGACATAAAATTTCTTTACAATTATAATATTATTAAAATAAACAAGTTTCTCACTAAGGTTTTCTTCTATTAGAAAATGGTGGGAAAAAGGAGGAACCACATAAATGGTGAATACAACATAGCATGCGTAGATGACCCTTAAATGGAAGTCAGAATGGAATAATTTCTAATAATGATGAATTAGATGACTTGAGTTATGAATAATAACTTTAATCAAGATGAGAGACTATATTCACCTCGAAGGGGATAATTTTTCATTGGGTCCTTTATTCATCAATGGTCACCTTCATTTAGTGTATCTACTGACCCATTGATTGATGAACAATGGATAAGATCCATAGAGAATATATTTTCTATACTCCATTGCTCGGAGCAAGATAAAGTCACCCTAGATGTGTACTTCTTAGAGGGAGAAGATGATCAGTAGTGTAAAATGGTTAAAAACATGATTCCAAGAAGGGATATTGAAGCTATGGAGTGGGAGAGTTTAGGGGAACCTTTTTAAAAAAACATTTCCCCCATTCATTGTAAAAAAAAACAAATAAGGAATTCCTAGAGAATAAGTAGAAAGAAAATGAATATGTGGGAATTTATGAGATT
Source organism: Viscum album (assembly GCA_963277665.1). Taxonomy (NCBI): domain Eukaryota; kingdom Viridiplantae; phylum Streptophyta; class Magnoliopsida; order Santalales; family Viscaceae; genus Viscum; species Viscum album. The sequence goes on along the minus strand of OY728141.1, from coordinate 177,255,011 downwards.
AAATTTACAAGTATTTTTCACTACACCTATGGATTTTTCATTTATCCTACTGGATAGTTTGATATATTATTCTGTGGAATAAGACCCAATCTATGGAAGAATCTATCCAATCAAGACTATGACAGTTATGAGGAAATAATATGAAGTTCTATGAAGGTTGAACTGGAATTTTGAGAGATGTAGTGGTCCGATAGATTGAATGAAAAGAAGATATAAATGTATCCAATCTTAGGGAGGAACTTTGATCATAGAAGAGGAGAAAAGCAAGTGAAACTTCCTACATGAAACAAATGTGGGAAGAAACATTTGGGTAACTACTTGCTATGGAGTGGGAAATGTTACAAGTGTGGAAGAGATGGCCATATTGCTTGGAAATTTCATAGTGATGTGAAGAATCAACTTATAAATATTAATGATAAAGGGAAGATGGTGAATGCCCAGTCTGAAGTCCAATTCTTCAAGTGTGGAAAACTTGGGAACTTTTACAATCACTAACCAAATTCAAAGATAGTGGAGAAGAATCACCAACAACATCAACATAGGAAAAGGGATCAAGGTAGTAATTTTACTACCATGATGACTTAAGTTAAAGCTAAAAATTATGTAGTGGCAGGTAATCTAGTTGATCTATCAAATCTAGCATATACTTTGTTTGATTTTGGTTCTATGCATTCCTTTATTTCATCTAAGCTTACAAAGAATACAAAATCAATACTTGAATTTATAGAAGTATATTTATCAATCAAGACTCCTGGAGGGATTATCAATGCATAAGAAGTGTATAGATACTCTATTATTGGATTTGGAGAGCACAATTTCATTGTAAATATAGTAGTCATTCCCACACTGTAATTCGATATTATACTAGGGATGGACCGAATCTCAAGGGATAATGCTAAGATAAACTACAGAATCAAGGAAATATCAGTAGTCTTGAATGTGAAACCTATATTTGTTTTCAAAAGAGAGATATATCGATCATATCTTTGTCTAGAAGCACCTCCCATAGCCTTGTTTACAGAAATGGTAGCTAAATATGAAGAAGTAAATGAAAGTATATGTATATAAAACATCCTCATCATTCAAAAATACATTGAAGTATTTCCTGAGGAGTTTCCTGGACCTCCCCTAAAAAAATAGGTAAAGTTATCCATTGAACTCATGTATAGATATAAGTCGATATCAAAGTCCGCATATAGAATGAAAAATATGGAGTTGGAGGAATTAAATAAACAACTCCCAGATCTTTTGGAGAAGGGGTTTATCTGACCAAGTGTGTCTCCTTGGAAAGAACCTATTCTCTTTGTGAAAAATATGGATGGATCAATGTGGATATGAATTGATTATAGAGAACTTAATGAGATCACAGTGAATAACAAGTACCCTCTTCCAAGGATCTATGATTTGTTTGACCAGCTTTGTGGGTCTCAATTATTATCCAAGATTGATATTTGATCTGATTATCATAAATTAATGGTAAATAAAGAATATATTCCAAAGACTACCTTCCAATCAAGATATGAGCATTATGAGTTTTTTATTATTCCCTCAGGCTTGACTAATTCTCCTACTATATTTATGGATTTGATGAATACATTATTTAAGTACTACCTTGATAACATTGTGATAGTTTTTATTTATGATATTATGAAATATTCTAAAAGTTACAAGGAGCATGAGGATCATCTAAGTGTAATATTGTAAAATATAAGGAAGGAGAGGCTATTTGTAAAGTTCAGAAAATCTGAATTTTGGTTACAAAAAGTTTATTTATTGGGGAACATTGTAACCAATGAAGGAATCTCAATTGACCTTGTGAAGACAAAGGTTGTGGAGGAGTGACCACATCCTATAATAGTAACTAAGGTATGTATTTTCCTTAGTTTATAAGGATATTATAGGAGGTTTGTGAAAAAAATTCAAGACTTTCTAATCCAATAACCACGTTAACTCAAAAATGGGTCAAGTTCATTTGGAAAAAGCAGTGTAAATAAAATTTATAAGAGCTGAAGAAGAGATTGGATACTACATCTGTGTTAACTCTACCATTTATTAGAGAAAGATTTTCTATTTTTAGGGATAAAAATATAAAAGGTATTGAGTGCATCCTCATAAAAAATGAAAAGGTGATTGCTTATGAATCTCAATATTTGAAGCCTCATGAGTGGAATTGTCCTATGCATGACCTAGAGATGGGAGCTGTTTTTTTGCTCTAAAGATATGGAGACACTATCTTTATGGGGAGAAATGTGATATATACATAGAACAACAAAGTTTGAAGTATATTTTCAAAAAAAGGGAATTGAACATGAGACATAGGATATGGTTGGAACTTCTTAAAGACTATGATTATTCAATTAATTATCATCCCAGAAGAGTAAACCAAGTCGTTGATGCATTAAATAAGAAATACCCTATTATGCTGGCAATGATGAGGATTCACAGAGATCCGTTGATCAAAGACCTTGTAAAACTGGACATGGGAATATTAAGGTAAGAGAAATCATCAACCCTATCCCAAATTATTTATAAACCATCATTACTAGAGAATATAAAGAAATATCAAAGAGAAGATCCTTTGTTACATAAGAAGATAGAGGATGTAAAGAATGTGAAGTTTCCTAAGTTCAATATTGATCAAAAAGTTATACTAAAATTTCATACAAGGATATGAGTTCCATATATCCTAGAAATAAAGAAGGATCTAATGGATGATTCTCATATCTCTACATTCTCTATACATCCTTGAAGCACTAAAATGTGCAGGGACATTCATGATCATTATTGGTGGGATAACATGAAAAGGAAGATTTTCAACTACACTACAAGGTGCCTGGTGTGTCAACTAGTGAAGCCAGAGCAACAAATTCCTAAAGGGATATTATAACCACCACCCATACCAACATGTAAGTGGGATAATAACACTATCTAATTTGTCACCGATCTCCATAAAATATCTAAAGGAAACAATGTGATTTGGGTTATAGTAGATCATCTCACCAAGAATTCCCATTTCATTGCTATTTGGGAAGATTTATCTCTTGACTAACTTGACAAGATATATGTGAAGGAACTAGTAAGGATGAATGGGTTACCAATCTCTATAATATTTGATCCCGATCCAAGGTTCACATCAAAATTCTAAAGAAGTCTTCAACACACTACAAAATATTTGACCTTTTCCAACAGGGATATATCTATTGGTAAAAGTACATTTTATGTTGGTAAAAAAATTTACCAACACAAATTTCCTTATTGCTAAAATTTTGGTAAAAACTTTGTCGCTAAATGTTTTTGCAATAGATAAAATAGTTATGTTGCAATTATAATACTACTAACAGAAAATATATATGTTGGTTAAAATTTTTAACAATAGATTCTTATGAAATTTTTTTCTGTTGGTAATAATATTATTAACATATAATATATATATTTAAATCACATTTGAATAAAAAATTTAAATTCTTATTATTAGTAAAATTTTATAATATATTTATTAATTAATCATATGTAATTCATCTATTTTAATTATTAACCCGAATAAGATTTACATGAATGTTCAAACATATAATTTTTTTAATTATATTAATAATGAAACTTAATAAAAAATGAATCAATTCAAAAACACAAGATCCATCACTCAATCCATCACCCCCCACAGGATGCACCCCAATGACCGATCCATACCTCAGGACCAACGAACCAGCTCCAACGATACCACATCCTCCAGCGCGTCGCACTAGAGGTCCAACTCTGGAAAAAAACCTCAAGTAGCTGCTACACCACAACCTTCAGCTCCAAGATCTCCACCATACACAACCAATCCTCTCTGTTTGCATGATTTGGTCCATCTTTGGCATTAGGTCCTCCAAGATACACCTGCGATATAAATTCAATCATACCAGCACTCCAATTGAGTTAAAATAAAGTTTTTGGTTTTGGAAAATGTTTAACTGGGAATCAATTTAAAGAAGCTATAAACTGGGAAAATGGAATACCCTCTCTTACCAGAAAAAAGATCTTTAATGAGAGATTAGATGTTGAAAACATTGATGAACTCACAATTCCATGATTACGTTGAGAATGGTTCACACCTATTATCATTAATATACCAAAAAAATATGAGCAAAGTAAGACCCAAAGTGTTAATTAACCTTGAACTGAAAAAAACTAAACTAGTAACTTAAAATAATTTTTTTGTTTATAAAGTGTTGAGACATTAAAATAGTGGAAAAGCATACCAGTCATGATAGAATCTAATCATGCATCAATCAAAAATACCACCCAACAAACACAATAATTGGATTATCTAACCATTGGAAACAAAAACCATAATATAATATTACTAGAGACCACAAAAACCAAAATCTTATAATCTAGTGACCAAAAAATAATATATAACCAATGAAAACAACTTCGCTAATGCATGATATAAAGATAACCAGCAATCACAATAATAGAAAAATGACTCAAATAACTAGTGACTAAAAAAATTATAAGTGACCACATTATCAAAAGATGACAGAAAACCAAAACTGAAAACAACACATTATATAAAAATAACAACAAGTTTATCTAACTTGTGACCACAAACCATTGAGAATGACACTAATTTCATTTCAAAATGACACATAACTCAAAATTCTATAATCTAATAACAATGTATGAAATTATATAATCAAGTAAAGATTCTTTCAATTTCTAATTACACTATTCAATTTAGAATGAAACCTAATTCAATATCTTAAAACCATTTAGTTTAATAAAAAACCTTAGGCGCTAAGGATAGAGTTACAAAGAAAATCTTGAAAGAAATATTTACACTATATGAATATAATTGGGATCAAAATTGAATCAAAGATGAACATGTTCAAGAATCTCTATCATAAGTGGAATTGAGATTCAATCAAAGATGAAACATAATGTCTTAAAATGTCAAGAGATAAATATAAAAATATCATAAATGCATGAAATTTTTTAAGTTTTGAACATGAAATGTTTAATATCGTGTAAAAATATGATAAAATTACAAAATTAAATACCATAATTGAAAACACGATATTCAGTATTAGAAAATTTATAGTAGAATATGGAAATTAATACCAGTAATTGAAATTTAGATACTTTACTTGTAAATATGGGAACTTGTTAATTAGGATTAGAGGATTTGTATTTAGAGACACAATAGAATAAAAGAAAATGAAAAACACAGTGGGTGAGAAAATTTATGTGACTGTGTTCCAATACACATAAAACTACATAGTTGAAAATGCACTGAAGTAATTGAAAATCATACCATATTACTACTAATGCTGATTCTATAGCTGACTGTTTGGTTGAGGTTGTATGTCAGAACAAGGTGAGAAAAAGACACTAGCTGGTGGAGGCAGCATCCTAGGCCTTGTACATGGGTATTGGAATGAAACAAGCGGCAGTGGAGGGTGTCCCATTTGCTACAGGACCTTCCCAGGGAAAGGAAGCTACACCACTGGAGTGTTAGGGTAAGTCATGGGTGGTGAAGAAACCTGAGGTATAAGTGGTCGTGAGATCTACGACTGCATCATCCCCAGTGCTGGACCCCCCACTCCTCTAATAGGGCCAGCTAATCCAAAAAATGCATAGCTAAAACTATATAATGTATTCCTAAATATTGTTAGATTTGTAAAGAAACATTTAATTGAACATAGGACATGTTCTGTAGTATAAATAAATATACATAAGTGAAGTTGTTTTAATGAAGATGCAGAAGTGAGGAAACTATTTGAGTGAATATGGGTTATAGAAATGAAAATTTTACACAATGTATATAAATGAATGTGTAGAACTGAATCTGTAATTGTGAATGAAAAAATATCACTGAGTTGTTTTTTTCATGCTTATTTTTTTTGTTGGAATGATAATAGTATATATGTTCTAGTGATGATATAGAATGACTTTAGGAACAGAACAATTGTATTATGTCTAGAGAATATAATATTTCAATGGAATTTTTTGTAATATGAAAATATTGAAAGGGATTGAACATTTGGAAATGAACCTCAGAGGTAAATTTATGGTGAAATTTTATACCTGCAATATGTAAGAAAAAAGTGGAAGTGAAAAATTTTCAATGAAACCAACATCCTAGAAGAAGGGAATCATTGAAACCGAATGAAATCAAACATGTAGGAATTTAATGTGGTTAGGGAATTTCATTTCACATACCAGAGTGGAAAAACATGTACTAAAAATTAAATGAAAATTCATTAGAAAATATATTAGGGAAATTAAAAAACAATATACCACACTGTACATGCTTAGAACAAACCGATAAGAATGATAAAATTATTTTACAACCATTTAATCCTTGAAAAAAATAATGGTATTATGATAGCTGTAGAAATCATGGTTGAAACTATCAAAAATATTTGTGATAAAACTAAACTAAAATTTTTATGAAAACCAAATTCAAAATAAAATCACTGGCCAATGAAAAATTACCTTGAGTCTTTAGGACCATTACATTAAAAATAGTATACGGTGATGAATCAATGATTAATTCATATCCTAAACAATAACTAGTGAACTTTTGGTGGAAATTAAATTTTTAGGTTGTTGAGAAGAGATAACATAAAATATAAGTTGCAACCAACTTTAAAATAAAACAACCAAATTAGCTTTTCATCCTATGAAAAATTACACATAACAACTAAATAGTTTATGTTTATGAAAAATTTATTACTATTTTTATATCCGAGGTCCAAATTTTTTTTAAGAGAACAAATATTAGAAAATTAAAAATGAATTAGTAACTTTAAAATATAAATCTTACATTACATCAATATAAATTCTGAACCCTACATAGAGTGAATTCTTAGAGAGTTGGTAAAAGGAATCCATAAAAATGTGATTGGAGATTAAACAATATATTTAATTTTAAATTAAATTATGGGGAAACCATTACATCATACCTAGAAGAACATTTGAAAATGTGAATCTTTGATTTTTATAGGACTTTTTGTCACAGAAGAGTTGTAGAGTTGTTGATCATAACTGAGTGAAGTCGATATATGGGGGAATCACAGGGGCCAAAATTGGTATGAATAAGAGATACTGGATGCTGATTGGTTGATCCCTAGGATGAATACTAGTTGAGATGAATAAGTGATTAACACTGAGCTTGCTGAGTGAAATTGACGACAAGTCGGAATCATATCTTGTATGGAGGGGGTATGGGAACTCAGTGATTCCAATCTAATGACAATATAGAAACCTAATTGAGAAATATTGATTGAGTTGTGAAAATTGAATTATTGGTATTAGGGTTGGACGAAAAAGATGACGAAGTTGGGGAGATTAAAAAAAGTGTGGCTGGGCTATGGTGTCTTCGATGGTTAGAGAGGTGAGGATTCCCTATTAGGGTTCTAGACAAGGAAAATGGATGGTGGGGAATTATGGGTGTGGGATTACATTTCCAAAGTCGGGGGAGAGGTGAGGACACCCAATTAGTTAAAAAAAATTTCAAATGGTAAATATAGTTATTAATAAAATTATAAAACTTAATTGATTTTTATATTTTTCATTTGTTAAAGTTATATTAATAATTTATTGGATTTATGTTGATTAATTTTCTTTTTTTAAAAAATTTAAATATAAAAAAATCACTCTATATAAAAGGATATTTTAACAAAACATCCAAAAATGATAAATTGAATATTAACATTTTTATTAAAAATGATAATATAAAAAAAATACTTTTCTAATTTTTTTTATAATGAAATATTTTTTTATTTAATGGTTTATTACAACATAATTTTATGATGTTAAAAGATCTGTTGGTAATAATAGTTATTTATAATATATTCATGTGTTGGTAGAAAAAATGTTGGTATTAATATAATAAACTAATAGATTTAATTGTCAGTAAAATAATTTTTGGTATTGTAAAATTATTATTAACAGATATATTTTTTAGTAAAAACATTTGTTGGTATCTTAAACTAATATCAACAAAAATTAATATCTGTTGGAAATAATGATTTTTACCAACATATATATTATCTGTTATTAAATTTTTGTTAGTATAAGTCATTTTTTTTGTAGTGACATGCTCTGAGTAGAGAATTTAATTTCAGTATAACCTATCACACCAAAACTGATGGCCAATCTGGAAGGACTATTTAGACACATGATAAAATGTTGAGAACATATTAAATGGAATTTAAAGGTGGATGAGATCAATATCTCTCATTATTTGAGTTATTATACAACAAAAAATTCCATTTGAGTATTCAAGTAGAACCCTATGAAGCTCTATATGGGAAGCGATGTATAACTCTTAATTGTTGGGATGAAGTTGGTGATATAAAGTTTCTTGGGCTTGATCTTGTGCAAGAGATGACATAAAAGATTCATTCCATCCAGAAACACATAAAGGATGATCAGAGTCAGTAAAAGAGATATGTTGAAAACCATTAAAGGGGATTGGAGTTTGATGTTGGTGAAAAATTCTTCCTTTGAATTTCACCTTGGAAGAGAATCATGTGGTTTGGGAAGAAAGGGAATCTTATCCCCAGCTACATTAGACTCTATGAAATCCTTGATCGCATAGGAGTAGTGGCCTATCAACTAGAACTTCAACTAAATATAGCTCAAGTTAATGATGTATTCCATGTGTCTCTCTCGAGGAAGTACATAACTGACTCTTCAAAAGTATTGAATTTTGAGGTGGTACAACTAGAACATGACCTCACTCATAAGGAGTAGCCGATGAAGATATTGGACCGTAGAGACAAGGTTATATGCAACAAAACTACCCACCTTGTAAAAGTGTTATGGAGGACCCATAAATATGAAGAAGATAAGTGTGAACCAGAGGAGGCAATGAGGTAGAAGTACCCACAACTTTTATCAAATAAGAGAATGAGTTGAAATTTTAGGGATGGAATTTATTAAGGGGGAAGAATGTAACAACCCATACTTTTTGATTGAAAATTATTTCCTAAAAACGTGTGTTATATTATATTATTCACAACAAAACCATGTCTTTTTTAATAAAGTAAATAAAAAGGGAAATGTGACCATCTAGATTCAACCGGTTATCATTAGAGTTTATAAGTAAAATTTTAACAAAGGAAAATTAATACAGAAAGAAGAGTCGATGGTCTCAACTAGTAGAGTCGTTCCGTTTGAAGCCCATCTGTCGAAAATTGGGATAGAGGTATCATCACTGGGGTTTTCCCTTGACCAATCTATAACACCCCAATATTTTATGGTATGTTTCTTATTAAATAATTTCAATTCATTAGATAACTTATAATACATGAAACACCGAGTATTTATGAAACAACACTTGGTTATAGGAGATAGTTGTAAACTATCTAGTAAACATAATTTTCCACCTCTATGATTTTAATTTTGAAAAACTAACATACACAATTGCGTTCATTAAGATATTTAGAGTTTGATAAGACAAAATTAATTTTTGGTGAATAGTAACATACCCTTATGAATAGTAACATGAATAGTAATACGAACTTTATGAATATTAAATCATATTATTATTTTATTGTCTTAAGGTTATAATATAATGAGATATTGATTAATTTTTCAAGGTGATATAAAACTAATTATAGTTTTAAAATTGCTATTTTTTGAATAAATTATGATTTTATTTAAAAATTAAATTAATCATATTTAGAAAATTATTTTCAAAAAATGGAGTTCATTTTTTATTTCAAAATTTCAATATTAGGTTATTCTGAATTTATAAGAATTTTATAAAATACTTTAGTTTTTTATGAATAGTAAAAAATAAAGTTTTGAGTTTTTGGTATGATTAATGACATCATAATGATGTAATAATTAATATAAAATGTTGGTAGACTTGTGTAAATTAAAATCTAATATGATGTGTCCCAAGTTCCCAATACCATGGGAAAATACCATGTGAAAGCCCATGGTTTTGTAAATACCACTAATGAGGTGTCCTTTGAAATTAATAAAAAAAATTCTCTATTTTACTATAAATACCCACTTATTCCTTAATTTTAATTCATTAAAAATTCATAAATATTATAATATATGGTATTTTAACTTCCCTAGGATTCCTCCCAAGGTGTAATACAACCCCCAAGGTCCCAACCTTCAAGTTTTATGAGTTACCCTACAAGGTAAGGGAATCTACCACCCTTCTCTTTTTCAAGCACTCTTTTTATGTTATTCTCTTTTAATTTAAATTGGATTATGTTGGGATATGTCATTAAATATCCCCCTTACTGTCCATATTATTTAATAATGATGAGAGAACCCTTTTTCTCTCATCAAAATATTTTATAAATTTTTAAGTGACACTATTAGGCTGTCAAATTTTCGTAAGGGATTTCTCAACTTCTCTTTTTCTTTCAAATTCCTTTCATTCCTTTTTCTCTCATCAATTAACCTAATAAAAAAGATATGATAACTAAATTAATTTAAATATACCCTAATTTTTTTATTCTAATGTAATAATTCATCACCATCTCTTCTTTCCCCTCCTTATATCCAAAAAATTAAAACACCGTATGAGATGTGTTAATTTATCACATTCAAGGACTACAAGTTTTCAATTTCTATTACAATCTTCAATTATGGTCATGAAAATAATTTTATGGTTGAACCAGAATATAATATGTGTACTATAACCTATTAAATTTTCTAGAACTAGTATATATATGTAATACTAATTCATACGACAAACTAGTTTGTAACAATCGAGATATCACCAAAATAATTTAAATTGTTATCACTAATGTTATATCTAATAAATCATCCTCATACCATGTAACAAAGTGATATTTTACACTTTATTATGTTAATCAATAATATATATGTTCAATTCTAGAGAATTATATCCATTCCATATAAACTCCATTACTTATGATCAAGCGAACCGATCATGAAATCAAGGAAACGAACACTCCAAAATGACGAAATTCAATATTTTAACTTATCAATAAGAACATAAATGATCCTAATAAAACTTTAATGAATAAAATATATTTATATAATGTTCTTAATTAGTTAATTAATAGATTTAATTTGATTATTTAGGACATTAAGATCAAGTGAAAAATACATTTGGGATTAAGGTATGGGGTTTCTCATCTCACTTTTATTTCCATGGTATTTCCATTGTTTTCCAATTATTTCTTGTATGTGGTGTATTTTTACTACCATTTGATATATAATATAATTATTATATTTATATTCATGGTATTTAGTGATTCACTTGGTGATTATTAACTCGATTTATTATAATTTTGTAAAGGACTTTGTTTCAGTTTCCATTTCATTGTGATTCACTTAGTATTATGAACCTAATAATTGTTATGCGGTGTAACTACTGCCCCTTTCAGATAATTTTTCATTTTAAATTGTAATTAAATTATATATCCATATTCTTGTTACATAGTTATGATTATTTTATTAGCCGTATACCATTTTACAAGCGGTGTTTATGTGGAATGTTTCTTTAACTGTGGAAATATTGATGAATCCGTATCCTATACTCAATACAGATATTGCAAAGGCATATTTTTATTGTATTAAATATTTTTATAAAGAATTATTTGGACTGGAAGTGATGGGTAGGGCTTGATATATCCCCTCGATGCATCGACAAGTCTCTTGAGACAAATCAGTTGGCGACGAACCCTTTGAGTTTGTTTCCAAAAAATCAAACTGGTTTCCACCCACAGACTTAAACCGTCTCGACAGTATAATGGTTCATGTTCCAGATACATGAAATCCAAATAATAAGAATTCTCTTTATTCATTATATAGTTATTACTTTCCATGAGGTTTTCACTATGAAAAAATCTATGGATACATTATCTGTAACGCCCCGACCCCAATTACCCAGAGTCAGTGCATTATTACATAACATTGGCATAATCACAAGAAAGATCAAATCTCCAAAGACCGATTAGTTTAATAGCCTTGAAAACACTAGATATATTCATAATTATTACATTACATCATAAAAATGAAAACTAAAACAAGATAGTCTCCATATTCCACACTTATATGCCCTCATATTATCCCTTCAGGTCATTCATAAATTACTTCTTCACATCCTGGGAAAAATAAAACATAGAAAGGGGTGAGCTCAAATGCCCAGTAATGATAACAATATAGCGGAAACTTTCATAAATAAGCATAAACATTTAAGGCAACGTATAACTAAAACAAAAGCCTTTTAAAACTTGAACTTCAGCATAACATGGAATAAATAAAATGAAATAATTCCAAATACCTATTCACATGGATATTCTACTAGTCGAATAATCACATGCAATATCAATAACCACTTTCATAATGATGGAATGCATAATTCCAGACTATCATAACCACGTAGCCAAGGCCTCATGCCAAGACTACAAATAAGATTTTGTAAAGGCCTTGTGCCAAGATACTAGTTTGTCTCATGAGACCTACCGATGCATCGAGGAGCTATAGCAGGCTCCACCCGTCACTTATTAAGTCCAATGCATTCCTCATATGAACAGTTTTAAACATAACATGAACATTCGTATTAAAACTAGCATATGAAATGTCAATACTTTCTCCATAAACCATGAATGGTATAAAAATAACACATCCACAGTCAAACATATCACAAAAACTTCAATACAATATGGAAGTTTTGTATCATAACAAATCAACTTCAAATAAGCTTAAAATCCATCAAAGGATGTTGACATAGATGAAATCAAAACCATTTGAGAGAAATATCTCTTTTTTCTTGAAATCATTTAAAAGTCACATAATTATAAAATAAAAAATTTACTTTGAAAATATTATTATAAGCTTTTAAGGTAAGCTTCGACGATTTTATAATGGTAGAAAATAGCCGCACCCTCCATATAAGTTAAAAAAACATTCTTACCTTAATTCTGTCAAAAAGGTTAAAAAGGATTTTGTTTGGAAAACGACAGAAAGATTCATTTATAAACTTCATATAAAAAGTCAAAAAGGGAATAAATTAATTTAACTCATAGTTTTTAAAATAGTAATAATGATTTTAAATACATTTTTAAGAAACATGGATGTGGATGATAAAGAGGTCCCCGTAGATGATTACGTATAAACAACCTCGGATAATGAAGAGATTGTGAGATAACCCTTACATTGTAATTTTCCTTGTTTGATGGTAGTTTAACCTCCTGTATAATGGTGAAATAATTGTTATTTAATTATACAATAATCATATATATTAATATGATATCATATATGATCTTTTAACATCGCTTTGTTAATAAAATCTTAGTATTATCGTCGTTTTGGGTGTTAACTTACTCGTTTTATTATATATGTTCTGTTAAATAAGCCGTGTTTTTTATGGATATGTTGTATCATATTCATATACAGAATTATATTAAGCATTTAAACATTATTTTTAACCTTAAAATTAAAATCATTCTTGAATGGATACGATGAGGAATGAATCTTATCGCATTCGTGGAGACGGTAGTCCGTAGGTACGCACGAGCGACAATATCATTCTTTTGATATTAAAATAATATATAATTGGATGTTATATAATATATAAAGAATAATAATAATGTTATATTTATTATTTATATGAATTACACATCATTATTATACCCATCCAAATAATAATATATTGAATAACAATTACACCACGACGTGGAGACGGTAAGCCGTACGTACACACGTATGGTGACATGTCATTAAAAGGATGGATAAAATATTGAATATTGTTGTACCATATTTATAATAACATCAAAGTATATAGGATATACTGGAGATATTATTTTATAATGCGAATAACAAATAAAGAAGAAGTTGAAGAAGAAATGAACTTGAAAAAGGGTGGTGAAAACATTACCTCTTCTTCGGGTTCTTCCTTTTGATCTGATCAAAAGGGCTCATTATGTAGGCTTTATGATCAAACTAAGGCCTCTAGGTTGTAGTGAGGGAAGTTGATAGAGTATTTGGGCAGGGGTTGGCCGAGCCAAAAGGCTTTGAATGTGTGAATTAGTGAGAAGGAGGAGTTCCCTTTTATAAGAGGGGTGATGGGCACCCTTGGGAAAGCTAGAAATATTATTTTATAATAAATTTATATTCGGTTTCTAATGGATCCAAAGTTGATTATTTAAAGGTTAAGGTGGTTATGGGTCGAAAACCACTCAAACAATGTAATTTATACAGGTTTGGGTCATTATATTAACCATATCTTTTAGTTTTAACTCTTAGTTAATTAGTTTGACACTTACCATGTCACTTTGTATTTTTATATTATATAGTTAATAAACTTACTATATACATCCAAGAGACCCCCAAAGTGGTCCATTAATTATACACCTATCATGATATAAGTCTCTTGGATGAAACTTAGATTTTTATGAATTTAATATCAATTAATAATATAATATTGTTTTTAAAAACTCTTTTATGTGAATTTTGACACTATTCAATAATTGATTTTTGTTAAAGTCTTAACAACATTATTAATTAGAAAAAAATTCATTTAAACAATACCAACATGTCATATTAATCTATAAAATTCGTTTAATTCATTAAAAGTCTCAAATTATTTTTATTTGGGTATTTATAATATCAATTATTTTAATATTTCACTAATATGGTAATTAGTGCATCATCATTGTGTCATAAATAAATTAAATTATGTAATGTCTAAAAATTATAAATAAAATTCTATTATGTAGGAAATAGTTTTATCTTTATAATGAATATTTATAGTCTAAAATTAAATATATATAACCCTATGTAAAAATTGTTTTTCTAAAAGATATATGATTATGTCATTTTTGTATTTACTTTAACTTAATTAATATAAAGTGTCATTATCACTTACAAGTGGATCCATGGGGTCCCAAAATCGACCCAAAGATGCCCATGGTCGGACATGTATCAACCAATAGGGTTAATACACGTTTTAGGGTAATTTATTATTATTATAATATTTTTTTACCCTTATTTACCAGATTTACCCTTTAACCATGGTAAATAAAATATTTACCGAAGTAATTATTCAAAATGTCTAAAAGTAAAAGTTACCTATTTACATAATTTAAAAATCCTGATTCCAAATATGGAATCCATTTTTCCAAATTTAAAACACAGAAGTGGCATAAATTAATTTAAAATTAATTCCTGTTGTTAAAACAAAAAGCGTGTTTTTTAGAGATAATAACTATCAAAAGATCGACACTTATTCATGTTCGGTTTAATTGTGAAATTATTTCAAATGACCAAAATTGTATTAAATGTTAAAAATATATTCTAAATATACTTTAAAACCACTAAAATTCATAATTTATCACTATTAATTATTTCAATTAAAAAAGTTGTTTTTAATTAAAATTTATTAATTTTCACTATTCATCAAAATATAAAATGTTAACCGAAAAGTTCTAAAACTTTACCCTAGGCTAATTTCGATATTCCGAATCCAAAAATGAAGTCCATTTTGAGAGTTAAAATTTATAAAATTTCAAAAAATGGGTATTACTATTCATAACAGCCATATTGATTGGTTGTGGTGTCACTAGTGCAGAAAACGTTTTTTACGTCGGTTATTTTTCATTTTTTATGTCGGTTTCTAGCTGACGTTAATACGGGCGACGTTATAAATAATGTTTTTGACGTTGGTTATTTAAAAACCGACATCAAAAACATAAAATCGCGATGTTTATGACGTCGGTTATTTTAGAACAGACGTGATAAAGAAAATGGGAAGGTTTTATAACGTCGGTTATTTAACAACCGACGTGATAAAAGGCCTGGAAAATGGTTTATCACGTTGGTTATTAAAAAACCGACATGATAAACCGGGGGAGGGGGGGAGGGGGTTTATCACGTCGGTTATTATATAACCGACGTGACAAACCGGGGTGCGGGGGGTTATTCACGTCGGTTATTACATAACTGACGTGATAAACTGGGGTGTGGGGTGTTTATCAAGTCGGTTATTATATAACCGACGTGATAAACCGGGGTTAGGGGTGTTTATCATGTCGGTTATATAATAACCGACGTGAAAAACCAGGGGCGTGGGGTTTATCACGTCGGTTATATAATAACCGCCATGATAAACCCGCGGGAGGGGGTTTATCACGTCTGTTATTAAATAACTGACGTGATAAAACCAGGGGGGGTTTATCACGTCGGTTATTAAATAACCGACATGATAAACCATTTTCTAGGCCTTTTATCACGTCAGTTATTAAATAACCGACATGATAAACCATTTTCCAGGCCTTTTATCACGTCGGTTATTAAATAACCGACATGATAAACCCAATTTTTTTTTTAAAATTGAATGCAGTCATCCTCTCTCCACCAGAATCAACCAGAAAACAAATCGAGAAATCGTACCACAAAAACAGAAGTAGATCAAAATTAAGCATGTACATTGATAACATATAAAACTTACCCTCTAGACAGCCCCCACTCTCATGTATACCCCATGGACAGCCCTCCCCCACCCCGTTGGAGCCCCCACCCTCATGTATACCCCCTGGACAGCCCTCCCCCACCCCATTGGAGCTCCCACCCTCATGTATACCCCTTGGACAACCCTCCCCCACCCCATTGGAGCCCCCACCACACTCCTGGACTGCCCTCAACCCCCGGACATCCCCAAACACCCCTCAAAAACCCCCACCCACCTGAACAGCACCCCCTCACCCCACTTGATATCCCCCACCACACCCCTGGACAGCCCCAAACACCCCTGGACAACCCCCCACCCTTATATATAACCCCCACCCCTGGACAACACTCCCACACCCCTAGACCGCCTTCCCACACCCCTGGACAGCCCTGCCACCCCCCAGGACTGTCCCCCACCCCACCGGATAGCCCTCCCAGACCACTGGACACCCCCCAACCCCACAGAACACACCCCCACACCCTTGGAACCCCTCCCCCACAGACCCACATCCATACCAGAAAAACCATCTAAAGTAAACCAAAACAAGAAGTAGAGAAAAATTAAACATTCACTTATATAACATTCAAAACTTACACTGTCAACTTAAAAAAAAAATCCAACCTAAACAACTACCAAATACACAATTACTACGAGAATATTCAAAATTACATTTTACATTACAAACGACTAAAATTCAATCAAACCTGTAAAATAATTTGACCACTCCACTTGTAAGTGTTTGATGTCTTCAGCAGTATAGGGTTTAGGGTCATCAAAAAGCTACAAATGAAAAAGAAGGTAGTTAACATTTATAATGAATAAATCAAATTGGAATATTATGGAAAAGTTTAAGAGGAAATCGTACTAGGTCAAAATTCACAACTGTACTAGTTGTTATTATTTCATACATAAATCTTAACATATAATATCCGCATTCGATGAGGCCTTGTTGTTCATGACAATTCTATTTGAATGAGTGTAAATTCAATATATTATTTTTATGTAATAAATCAAAAAGTACAAATTATAAATGGAAATTTACCTTCGCATTTACATATTTGATCTTTGCATTTCTTTTCTTTGTGTTTTTTCGAAAGTAGGCCCATGCACTGTTAAAAAATAATACGAATGGGGTAAATTTAAAATTCATTATAATATATAAAACTATTGAGAAATTGAAACTTACCTTTCCAATATATTCTTAAAACTTTGCCGCACATCACCATGGACAGAGCATATCCAATAAAGAGCTTTCTCTCTTGGGAAAAAAAACCCCTAACATCCAATGATCACTGATAAAAGGAAATTTAACGTTAGTGGTTTTTTATGTTAAAAGATAATTAACTCTTTGAGAGAAATGTGTTTTATACCTCTCACAAAAAGGCATCATCCAACATTGTGTGATTATATTCTTTTCAAATCTTTCAGCAATATAAACCATTCTTTGTTCCTCATTCAATGCACATGCTTCAGGGGAAATCAATTGCGGGTCCATGAATCCATATACTTCTGTCAGCTCATTCCTCTCACAAATTTTATAAAGATACCTAATACAAAACATATATAAGTATACATTTTTAATAAATATAACACAGGGAAAAGGTGTTAAGACTTACATGGAAAAAATTTGCACCACGTTGATGACCAACTTATCTCCAGCAACAAGCTCCATGATATCAGTTTTTATAATCCCCACACTTATTTCACGTCCACAAACATGAGATTCCATTGGAAACTCATAAAAACCCAACAAAAAATGCGAATATCTTGACAATCTGTCAAGACCATTTGAATCTGTATCTGATGTCATAGCCATTTTTCTTTTTTGTTGTCTATACAATATTTCTTTACCTTTAAAGTATTCCTGTAAAAAAAAATTGAAAAATATATTAGTTTTCAAATGATAAAACAACTTTAATAAAAAAATAAAATAAAAGATATAACATTCATACCTCTATGGTAATGAGTAGAAGAAGTCTGGATGGACAAAATAAAAAATGGCTGATACTCTGTCCAACTGTCGCCACCTCATCTGTAGGTATTGGTACCCTAGCTGATCTATCTACAATATCCTGTACAATGACCCTCTGATTCTCGACCTCTAATTGTTGATGATGAACTATATCTCCTATAAAATATACCAACCCATATGCTACTATATGATGTTGAGAATCATCAACATACAACTCGCAATATGTAGGAAGCTGCGGCAGAGGCGTAGGATAAAAAATGGGGTCCGCAGGCTGAGGTGGGGGAGTGGGAGCTACTGGCGGAGGTGGAGGATAAATAATGGGGTCTGTAGGGGGAGGTGGAGGAGTGGGAGATGTAGTCTGAAATTGTCTTTGCATTTCTACAAACATAGACTGCACCGACTCTCTAATCTTGTCCTCCATCGTCGCATTAATATTATGAACTTCAGCCTCCAAGGATTCTATTTTTTTTATAAACCCCCTCAATGTTAGAAGTTGAAGAACGTGGCAACACTTTTCTTACCGATACACCTACCAGATATCCTCTTACACGACCGGGATGTTTGGGCCTTCCCAATGCTACAAATAAAATATCTTCCCTCCCAGTAGCTGTAAATGTCCCCTCTGAACTCTGCTCCTCAAGAGAGTCCTGTATTAATTAATTGAACATTTTTGTAATGATTGAAATTATATGAAGAAAATAGTTAACTTAAATAAATTAAATATATATCTTACAATCCTCTCAGCTACGATTCTCGATTCTTCTGAAAGATATTGCCCTTTTTTTCCCTTCTGAGCTCTCTTCCATTTTTCATGTCTAGATGGAGGGGATGGAGGGGCCACCTCTCCAGATATTGAAGACTCAGCTCTTAGTTGTTGAAATTTTTCCGCCATCATTTGTTCTTCCAATAATGCATACCCTCCCCGAGATAAACTTTGAGGGTATACATTTTTAGATTGGATCTCCTGATGAGATTTCCTTATTTTCTGTAATTTAAGAATAAGAAATCATTAACAAAACATTAATAAAATCATTTATATAAGAAAGTTTATAAAATTTTACATTGCCCTTACCAGAAATGACTCTTTTCTTCTAATTTCAAAAAACTGTCTCCATGTGTCTTCATCTATAAAAGGATATATATGACATGGATTGTCATGACTCCTATGACCATAAATGAAATCAGATGAGAGGGTTGATTTGAAATCCCTCCATCTCCTGGAATCCAATGATAAGCATTTCTTCCTGACTCCTCCAGTGTCAGGAATATCAAATGTCATCTGATAAAGAAGTGGTTAAACATATTATATATACTAGAAAAATTAAAAGAATGGTCAAACAATGACAAAAGATCTTACCAAAATCGTCTCCCACAACTGAGAGATAATCTCTTTATCCACACTTCTCCAATCATCATACAGAATTCTTACTTTGCTCTTAGCCTGAGTTTCTACAAAACTCTTAAAACCTTTTGCGTTCGGACCTCTAGGAATATCATCATCATTAAACTCAACGACTATCCTCTGATCCTATGTACAGGCAAGTGATAATTTTGGTAAACGTGTACACCCACGTTTACCAACCTTTGAACTCTTTGTCGTAATAGGAGCATGTGAATGTTCATCCCCAGAGGTATGACCAGCAATATGCTCCTCTCTAGAATCATGTGGTTGATCATCTGAATGATCTGTCATTATCCTTCAAATCAAAAAAACAAACGTCAGTTCACAAATATACAAATTCAAATATTTTAATACTACTGTAATCAGAAAATAGAAAAGTGTACTAAGTTACATAATAGTAAACATTGGTAATATGGTAAGCATGTTAAACAATGGTAAAGATGGTAAAGATGGTAAAGATGGTCAAGATGGTAAAAATGGTAAAAATGGTAAACCTGGTAAACATGGTAAACATGGTAAATTAATTGTCAGTGAACAAAAAAATAGATATATAATTCATGTAATGGTTATAAACATGATAAAGTAAACTAAACAAACTTAAAACAAACAAAAACATATACTTATTTTGTTTTAAAACATGTTTTAATAAATAAAAAACTTACAATATCTAACATTTATGGAAAAAATAAATTTAAACAAGAAATAAACATATGTTACCTATAATTTTAGGAATATTCAAATGGATTGTTTTCCCAAATTCCTTCGTCGTGATCGTTCCTTATGGCACAAACTATGTCTTCAACATGATCATCATTATGTTCTGTTAATCTTTCCATGGAAGTAGATATCTCACATAAATCAGCATATTCATCAAGTTCATCCTCACCAAAATATTGTTTTTTACCTTGTAAAACAACAGCCCACTGCATATCTGATTGGTTTACTATATAGAAAATTTGTTTTGCATGTGTTTCCATTATAAATGGATCAGCTGTGTCTTCCAATCTATTCAGATTAACAAGTGTCATTCCAAATTCATCGTGTCTGACACTGTTGTTACCGTTAAACCATTTACAGTTAAAAACGGGAACTTTAATTTTAAAGTAATCAACCTCCCATATGTCTTCAATCACTCCATAATATGCACTTGATACAGAAATTGGGTTTTTGTCCTTAGCACTCGAAAAATGCATTGCTTCTGCAAACACTGATACACCACTATTCTGAACTGCACTTATGTTGTCCTGAGCTTTCGTATGAAATGTATAACCATTAATGTCATAACCGGACCATGTTATCACATTTAAACATGGACTACCCACTATCCATTTTAATGTCTCTGATACATCTGATCTACCAAGCAAAGTCTTTTTAATCCATGATAAAAAAGTTTTGTTGTGCTCATTCAGAATCCACATTTCTTTCTTCTTTGGATGACATTGTTTCAACTCATTAATATGCAATGTGATATACGGTTGAGCATCAGCTATGTTATTCATGATGTATGATTCTAACTTCTTCATCTATTCAGCTGACAATGATTTGACTTTCAAGCCACGAATCCCCTTTCCCTCATTATTAACTCGTTCATGGCGAGATGGAGGCAAACCTATGTATTGTGCCGCAGCCAAGTAGCTCGTACAAAACTCTGCTACCTCCTCAGAAATATACTTTTCAATAATGGAGGCTTCAGGTCGATATAGATTTTTAACATACCCCTTTAATATTTTCATATACCTTTCAAAAGGATACATCCAACGAAGATATACAGGTCCACAAAGATTTATTTCTCGAACCAGATGAATCATTAAATGCACCATTATATCAAAAAAAGTTGGAGGAAAATACATTTCCAATTGACAAAGTATAAAAATTGCATCCTTTTCCAAAATGTTCAAAGAATTCACATCAATCACCTTGTTACAAATTGAATTGAAAAAATAACACAACTTCATTATAGTCTTTCTGACACGAATGGGCAATATTCCACGCAATGAAACTGGTAGAATTTGTTGCATCATGACGTGACAATCATGTAATTTCATACCTATCAACTTCAAGTCCTTCAATGAGACAAATTTTTTTACATTAGAAGAATAACCTTGAGGCACTTTGGTATCATGAAGACACTGACAGAAGCTAATTTTCTCCCTCTTCGATAATGTATGACAAGCCGAGGGAAGAAATGTTCGTCTTCCTTTAGGAGTGGGAGCTAACTCCAAATGTATTCCCATTTATAGTAAGTTTAATCTTGCATTCAACCCATATTTAGTCTTTCCATTAATATCTAACAATGTTCCAATCAAATAATCACAGATATTCTTCTCCACGTGCATTACATCAATATTATGTTTAACTTCATGATACCTCCAATATGGTAACTCAAAAAAAATGACCTTTTCTTCCAAATATGTCTATCATTACCAGATTTCTGTGTCTTTCCCAATGTCATGTCAATGTTTTTCACCCTCTCAAAATACAGATCAGGGGATAAAGGTTTTGGAGCAGTATCAAATTCTTGTGAGCCATTGAATACCTTTTTTAGTCTTCTATAAGGGTGTTCCATAGGCAACAACTTTCGATGACCCATGTACACTGTTTTCCTCCCATGATGCAATTGATAATATGACGTCTGTTGTTCACAAATTGGACATGCTTTATGCCCTTTAACACTGTATCCAGACAAATTTCCATACGCTGGGAAGTCATTTATAGTGAACAGAAGCACTGCATGCAGTTGAAAATATTCCATTTTATAAGAATCATACACCCTAATACCATCAGCCCATAATAGTTTCAAATCATCAATCAACGGTGACAAGTAAACATCAATACCATTACCGGGTTTCTTTGGACCAGAGATCATTGTACACAACATGAAATATTTGCGCTTCATACAAACTTCAGGAGAGAGGTTGTAAATTACCAATAAAATAGGCAATGAACTATGTGTGCTACTGAGTGTTCGGTATGGATTCATTCCATCTGTGCACAACCCTAGTCTGAGATTTCTAATTTCATTTCCAAATGTAGAATACTGCGCATCAATTTTCTTCCATTGTGGACAATCAGCTGGATGACATATTTTCCATCACATACCCGCTCTTTATCATGCCATCTTAACCTTTTTGCATCATGTGAATTAGCAAATAAACGTTTGAAAAGATTAATTATAGGAAGATACCAAAATACCTTTGAAGGGAGCTTTGTAATCTCTACACCAGCCTGTGATTTTTCTTTCAACTTATACCGTGATGTCCCACATTTAGGACACTCTGACAGAAATTCATATTCCTTCCTATATATAATGCAGTCATTCGGACAGGCATGTATTTTCTTGTATCCCAATCCCATCGAGCATAATATTTTCTTGGCTTTGTAATGTGAATCTGGAAGATCGTTATCTTTTGGAATAATGTCTTTCATCAATTGTAGCAGCTCTGTAAAACTTTTTTCACTCCATCCATGTTTCGCCTTCAGGTTAATCAATTTTAACACCGCTGACAAAACCGTAAAATCTGTACAACCAGGATATAATGGTTTTTCAGCATCACCATATAGACACGCAACTGTCGGTTCTATCTCAATTTGTTCTGCTACAATATCGCGAATCATTTCTTTAATTCCATCAGAGTTACCATCTTGCGAATCATCATCATCAGTGACATTCCGTCCAGTTTCACCATGCCAAATCCAAGGGTTGTAACTCGGATTAAAACCATGACAAATCAGATTATCTTTTATCTCTCTACTTTTCAACTTATTCATATTCAAACATTTCAGGCATGGACAGAAAAAAATGTCATTACTTGGAACATTTCATTTTGCAAATTCCAAAAAGGCATCAACACCTTCCTCAAATTCATTGCTCATTCGATGTGCCAAAATCCAACTTCGACTCATTATTACCTATAACAAATATCAACAAAAAATATATATTTTTAAGATAAGACAAATATATGTTTATATGAAAAAATCATAATTTGAATGTAAAACAATTTAAAATATAAAACAAATCTATGAGTATTTAAAAAAATATGCTTGAATATTATTTTTAAAACAAAATATAGTTAGATATAACAGTTTTAAATTTCATTGAATCAAAGAAAACCATGACGCCTACATAGTTGACAGAAAATTGGAGAAAATGGAGTAAACCTGAGAATCACCCCCACCCCCCGGACAACCCCCAGAACCCTCTGGATAGGCCCCCACCCCTTGGACAGCCCCCCACACCCACCCACCCCCTTGGACCACCCCTGGACACCCCCAACCCTCCGGAAAGCCCCCACCCCTCTAGACAGCACCCCCACCCCTCCTGGACACCACCCCCACCCCTACCCCTTGAACACCCCCTTGGACACCCCCAACCCTCTGGAAAGCCCCCCACCCCACCAGAAAACCCCCAAAACCCTATGGATAGGCCCCCCACCCACGTGGACAACCACTCACACCCACCCACCCCCTTGTACACCCCCCGAACACCACCCGTTTCCACATCTTTGATATAACATATTTTTTTTAAAAACGTTTCATGAAATATGATGAAGTGTCTAATCGTATTTTTTATGAAATTTTTCTTACTAGAAAGGGTCTTAGTATTGGTTAGAATAGTAAATAAAGTGGCATAAAACAACAATATAATCCTAAAAAATGCATATAATCCATCTTAAATATTTGAATAAATATGTTTGTAATCAACCATCAAATCCAAAAGGTGTATGAGAGAACAATTAGAGAAAAACATGGCAATGAGAGATAATAGTCATTAAGGGGGGATGGTGTCAAAGGAAACACAAAATCAAATGAAACGAGACCACTTTATGAAGTAATCCATGAAAAAGAAAAACCTACATCAAATAAACTCATTATGTCCACACATTATGTCCACACATTAACATGTGTGAAAAAATATTATTCCCATGCCATTTTGAACAAACTCATTATATCCACACCTTACTATCTTATGAGATATAAAACAAAATCAATGAAGTGGATGATGATATACGACCCCACCCATCAACATCTATACGTATGTGTGAGATATAAAATCAATAATCATTATATCACAAAGAATACATGGAAAAAATGGGTTTAATATCCATTTAAAATGGAATCATATAAATAAAAAATTTATAATTCAATCAATAAACATGATAATACCATGTAATATAAATGGGTTCCAAATGATACTAAATAAATTTCTTGGTAGATACCATTTAATGATTATATGGTATTGAAACCATATAAATAATAAGTATATAGTTTAGTCAATAATTTTCTCAATCATTTTATCTATGATATATTGTTGAACACCCTTCAATCAAAGGAATATAAAACATGGTATTAATAGTGGATTGTTAGGAAATAAAAATCCAACAATATTCAAAAAGATGTAATAGGGTTCAAAATGGAAGAATCTAACCTAGTTTAAACAAAAAAATCGCAAAACATAATTATAGACTATCTGTGAAAAAAAAACGAACGAAATAAATTCGTGGAAGGCTTACTTGAGTGTTGCGAGTTGAGATGATATATCCGAGAGGAGTAAAGAAGATAAACGATGAAGCCAAAATGAGTTTAACGCAGGTCGATCGACAAGCCGATTAGGGTTTACCGCATGAGAGAGACGAGCAGGCGGACTGTCAATCGAAAAATCGTAAATAACAGTCCACGGGGCTTTAATTTTTTAAATGTTTTATAACGTTGGTTATTATATAAACGACGTTATAAAATATTTTTTAAATTTATAACGTCGGTTATTTTGTAACTGACGTAAAAAACGAGTTGTTTATGGGTTTGTTACGTCGGTTATTTTATAACCGACGTAAAAAACGCGTGGATATCTCGTTTTTTACATCAGGTATAAAATAACCGACGTAAAAAACCAAAGGGCGCGGGGTTTTTGACGTCGGTTATTTGATAACCGACGTAAAAAACGCGTAGATATCTCGTTTTTTACGTCGGTTATCAAATAACCGACGTAAAAAACCCCACGCGCTTTGGTTTTTTACGTCGGTTATCACATAACTGACGTAAAAAACTCCTAGATATCTCATTTTTTACGTCGGTTATAAAATAACCGACGTAAAAAACCAAAGCGCGGGGGGTTTTTTACGTCGGTTATTTGATAACCGACGTAAAAAACGCGTAGATATCTCGTTTTTTATGTCATTTATCAAATAACCGACGTAAAAAACCCCACGAGCTTTGGTTTTTTACGTCGGTTATCACATAACAGACGTAAAAAACTCCTAGATATCTCGTTTTTTACGTCGGTTATAAAATAAGCGACGTAAAAAACCAAAGCGCGGGGGGTTTTTTTACGTCGGTTATTTGATAACCGACATAAAAAATGCGTAGATATCTCGTTTTTTACATCAGTTATCAAATAACCGACGTCAAAAACCCGTAGATAACTCGTTTTTTACGTCGGTTATAAGATAACCGACGTAAAAAACCCGTCGTGTTGAGTTTTAACGTCGGTTAATTTATAACCGACGTAAAAACCAAACACGCGTGATTTGTAACGTCGGTTATTAAAATAACCGACGTTATAAATCTATTCACCACATTTGTTACGTCGGTTATGAAATAACCAACGTAAAAAACCACGTTTCACAGATTATCACGTCGGTTATATATAACCGACGTAAAAAATGGTGACGTAAAAAACATTTTCTTCACTAGTGTGCGTGTTAGAACTCGAAGTTGCGTACAACACACACTACTGTATTATTCAAAGAGAAGCGTACCGTGGAAGCTTAGGGTGTTACATTCTCCCCTCCAAATAATTTTGTCCTCGAAATTTCTAGAATACTAACGCATGAAAAGACTCGGGTGGTTCTTCATCATAAGTTCCTCGGGTTCCCATGTTGCCTCTTCTATCTTATGGTTTCTCCACAAAACTTTTACCAGACGAGTCGTCCGGTTTCTCAGTACTTGTTCTCTCATATCAAGAATCCTGACAGGATCTTCGCAATAAGACAGATCGGGTTCTAGTTCTAATTCCTCATAGGTGAGTACATGGATTGGGTCAGGCATGTATTTCCTCAACAGTGATACATGGAACACATCGTGAACTTTAGAGAGACTTGGCGACATTGCCAAACAGTAAGCTACAACCCCAATTTGTTCTAGAATTTCGAAAGGTCCGATGTACCTGAGACTCAATTTACCTTTCTTACTGAAATGTATAACTCCCTTCCATGGAGATACCTTCAAGAAAAAATGATCTCCTACATGAAATTCGAAATCCTTCCTTCGGTTATCGGCATAGCTTTTCTGCCTACTTTGAGCTTCTTTAATGTGGTTTTGGATTACCTTCACCTTTTCCATCATTTCCTCCACCAGTTCTAGGCCTACAAGTTTTCTTTCACCAACATCATCCCAACAGGTTGGTGTGCGACATCTCTTTTCATATAACGCTTCATATGGTGCCATATAAATACTCGAATGTAAGATATTATTATAGGAAAATTCCACCAGAGGTAAATATTGATCCCACATACCCTAAAAGTCAAGTGAACATGATCTCAACATGTCTTCTAAGGTTTGAATAGTCCGTTTTGATTTTCCATCTGTTTGAGGGTGGTAGGTAGTGCTCAATTGAAGTTCAGTATCCAGGGATTTCTGAAGACTCTTCCAGAATCTTGAAGTAAAACAGGGATCACGATCAGAAACAATCGATAGGGGTACTCCATGAAGTCTCACCACTTCATTAATATATAGTCTTGTTAGACGTTCCGGTGGTAGATCTTTTCTTATAGAAAGAAAATGTGCTGACTTGGTAAGATGATCAACAATAACCCATATTTAATCGTTCCTTCTAGGAGTTTTTGTTAGCCCCATGACAAATTCCATCGTAATATTGTCCCATTTCCACTCAGGTATGGGAAGAGGTTGCATGACTCCTCTAGGCTATTGCCTTCCATCTTTCACTTGTTGAAAAACCATGCATCTTGACACAAAATCAGAAATCTCCCTTTTCATATTGTCCCACCAAAAATGTTCCTTCAAATATCTATACATTTTGGTGCTCCCAGGGTGTATAGAGGAATTAGAACTATGAGCATCGTCCAACAATTAACTTTTTAGATCAGGTATATTGGGAACACAAAGTCTCTTCCCAAATTTCAAAATTCCATCTTCATACCCAAAGTCATTCAATCTCCCATCATTCACAGCTTTAATCTTATTTTGAAACTCTTCATCACTGGTCTAAGAACTCGTTATCCTTTCTAGTAAATATGGTTCGGCAACCATTTGAAAAAGTATTGATGTTTCACCTTTCATGGTAATTACCATATCCATCTTCACTAGATCCATGAAAATATGATCCCTTTCAATTCTCATCATGTTCAAAACTCCATGATCTTTTCTGCTCAAAGCATCTACCACCTTATTTTCCTTCCCTGGGTGGTAGTGTATTGTGCAATCATAATCTTTGAGTAGTTCAAGTCATCTCCTTTTCCTCATGTTGAGTTCTTTTTGTGAGAAAACATACTTCAAACTCTTGTGATCAGTATAAATCTCACATTTTTCACCATAGAGGTAGTGCCTCTATATCTTCAAAGAAAAGATCATAGCTACTAACTCGAGATCATGAGTAGGATAGTTTTGCTCATGAATTTTTAACTATCATGATACATAGGCAATAACCCTATCATTCTGCATAAGGACACAACCAAGTCCTTTCTTCGATGCATCACTATAAATAACAAACCCATCATTCCCTGACGGTAGAGTCAATATAGAAGCATTGACTAATATTCTATTTAGTTATTCAAAACATTCTTCACACTCTTTTGTCCAAAAAAATTTAACCCCCTTACGTGTGGGCTTTGTTAATGGGTTAGCCAATCGGGCAAAATTCTGGACGAAACATCGATAATAACCTGCTAAACTAATAAAACTGCGTACCTCAGTTATACTCGTAGGTGATGGACATTCTTGGATTGCCTTGGTTTTAGAAGGATCAATAGAGATTCTATCTTTAGAGACAATATGGCCAAGAAAAGAAATCTTCTGAATCCAGAATTCACACTTGCTAAAATTCCCATATAATTCATGTCTTCTCAGAGTCCTCAGGATAATGCGCAAGTGATTTTCATGATCTTCATAGCTTTTGGAGTATACCAAGATATCATCAATAAATACCACCACAAAATCATCGAGATATTCCATTAAAACTATATTCATTAGATCCATGAATATAGAGGGTGCATTAGTCAGCCCAAAAGGCATTACCGTAAACTCATAATGCCCGTACCTTGTTCGAAATGCTTTCTTCAGAATGTCTTCCTTCTTCACACACAACTGATGGTATCCAGATCAAAGGTCAATCTTTGAAAAGTATTGATCTCCATGCAGTTGGTCAAATAAGTCATCAATGCGAGGTAGGGGATACTTGTTCTTTATTGTTATAGCATTGATCTCCCTGTAGTCGATACATAACATCATAGATCCATCTTTCTTTTTAACAAAAATAACAGGGGCTCCCCCTGGAGAAACACTAGGGTGAATAAATCCCTTATTACTCAATTCCTCTAGTTGTTTCTTTAGTTCAACTAATTCTACAATGGCCATTTTATAAGGGGTCTTCGATATAGGCCTTGATCTAGGAATTAAATCAATGGAAAACTCAACTTTTCATTCTATAGGATGTCCAAGTAAATCTTCCAGAAACACATCTACATATTATTTCAAAATAGGTACATCCTCTATTTGAACATTCCTTTCCTCACCCACAATCATTTCATTCTCTTCCTCCCCAATAATTGAATTTAGTTGAGCTACTGGGGGTGGATCTAGATAAGAATTAGGGGTGGCGATTCTGCTCTAAAGATCAGGTGTTCCTTATCATCATCATCAAAAATCGTAACCTCATTCTTCTTACAATAAATCTTTACATCATGGTCCAAAAGCCAATCCATACCGAGGATTATATCAAACTCAATCATAGGTATGATGATGAGATCAGCGGATAAAGAACATTTATGTGCTCTAATGGGGACTGATTCACAAAACTTTGTTGCAATGATACTTCCCTTAGGAGTTTTAACTGAAAACTCCCTTGTTAAATCAAATTGGAAATATATAATTTTCTTAGCAAACAGGGAAGATATGAAACAATGTGATGATCCAGAATCAAATAATGCATTTTCTAAACTTGAGGAAACCATTAAATTACCTGCCACCACGTCTTTCAGAGCTTCTACCTCAGCAGTAGTGATAGTATAAGCTTGGACTTGATCCCTTGGCCTTTTCTGAGGTAAGTTCCCCTGATGCTTAGGACATTCATTTTAATAATGTCCCATCTCCCTGCAATTGTAGCATTGGACATCGGTAGCTTCCTTCTTCCCCTTGAAATCACAAGCTTGGTGGCCTTTTTCACCACACTTGTAACAGACTCCCATTCCTTTTAAGCAAGTACCGGGGTGTTTCTTCCCATATTTACTACAGGTTGGATATTCAAATTTTCCCTTCTTCCCCTTATTTCCATTCCCATATTGATCAACAGATCTCTTCTTCTCTTGTTTTGCTTTAAAGTCATAAAACTTAGAGAATTCCTTTTCTGTCTTGATAACACATGAGACAATGTCTTCGTACGACCAGAAGGATTGTGAGACTAATGCTCGATGGAGAAATGGTTTTAACCCATCAAAGAAACGATCAATCTTACTTCTTGGGTTACGTATATAATCTCCAACATACCTTGCTAACCTTGTAAAGTTAGCCTCATACTTTGTGACATTCTCATCCTCATTTTGTCTCAGACTCAGAAATTGTCTTTCCATATCTGCTTGATGGTCACGAGGAAAGTATTTTTCTAAGAAAATATCTTTGAACTCCCTCCATTCCATATTTGATACTTCATCGTCTTCCTTTGTGTTTTGAATCAATGGCCACCATTGATCAACATCTCCAGTGAGGCGATAAACTGCCATGACAACTTTTTCCCTTTCACTACTCCCCAAAGCCTGAAATATTTTCTCTAGGGAACTTATCCATTGCTCAGATACTAATGGATTTGTACTCCCATTGAATGTTGGTGGTTTATGCCTCATGAAGTGATCTAACATTGATCCTCCATGCTGTGGATCAGGGTGCTCCATACGGGTAAGGTTATTATTCATAACCTGAGTGAGTTGTCTCAGTATGATGATTATTTGATCAGCACCAGTTTCATCACCAGCTCCACTATAATTATATTGATCTGGAGGTAAATCCCTACATGGAGTGCGTACATTGATACGGTTTCCATTTCTTCCACTAGATGCCATTTCTAAATAATGGCATAAACTAGATCAATTTATGAATCAAAATACATAATTCCATACTTGTAAAACACTTAACATAAATTGAACTATTTATGGATATAATCCATAATCATAAAAATGTTTTCTTTGAGGATGTATATACTTATAAACCCTTCATAATGATTTGTAAAGAAAATGAGAGTTATCCTAAGCATATCCCCCGGGAGTGTCGTAACCAAGAGTGCAGTAAGGCCCGTTGTCGTGCACCAGTTCCCATTCGAGTCTAGCTCAAAGCGATGTTGTCAGGTTTTACCCCTAGGTACATCTGTGCCAGAGCCACCTCTACCTGCTCGTATCCAGATAGGGATGTATTGCTCGGAAAACTCACAAAATATCTACAATACCAAAATTCTAGGAAGTTCTTCTATACTAATCCTCAAATTCCATCTTAAATCTATGTGATCTAATCAGAGTTTATCTAAATCTAGCTTCCAAGGTTTGTACTAAACTTCCTCTGATACCAACTATAACACCCCAACCCTAGTTACCCAGAGTTGGTGCATTATTACATAACATTGGCATGATCACAAGAAAGATCAAATCTTGAAAGACCGATTAGTTCAGTAGCCTTGGAAACACTAGATATATTCATAAGTATTACATTACATCATAAAAATGAAAACTACAACAAGATAGTATCCATATTCCACACTCATATCCCATCATATTATACCTACAGGTCATTCATAAATTACTTCTTCACATCCTAGGAAAAATAAAACATAGAAAGGGGTGAGCTCAAATGCCCAGTAAGGATAAGAATATAGCGGAAACTTTCATAAATAAGCATAAACATTTAAGGCAATGTATAACTAAAACAAAAACCTTTTAAAACTTGAACTTCATCATAATATGGAAGAAATAAAATGAAATAATTCCATATACTTATTCACATTGATATTCTACTAGTCGAATAATCACATGCAATATCAATAACCACTTTCATAATGATGGAATGCATAATGCCAGACTATCAAAACCACGTAGCCAAGGCCTCGTGCCAAGACTACAAATAATATTTTGTCAAGGCCTTGTGCCAAGACACTATTTTGTCTATGAGACCTACCAATGCATCTAGGAGCTATAGCGGGCTCCACCCGTCACTTATTAAGTCCAATGCATTCCTTATATGAACATGTTTAAACATAACATAAACATTCGTATTAAAACTAGCATACGAAATTCAATAATTTCTCCATAAAACATGAATGGTATAAAAATAACACATCCACAGTCAAATATATCACAAAAAATTCAATACAATATGGAAGTTTTGTATCATAATAAATCAACTTCAAATAAGCTTAAAATCCATCAAAGGATGTTGACATAGATGAAATCAAAACTATTTGAGAGAAATATCTCTTATTGTTGAAATCATTTAAAAGTCACATAATTATAAAATAAAACATTTACTTTGAAAATATTCTTATAATATTGTAAGGGAAGCTTTGACGATTTTATAATGGCGTAAAATATCCGCACCCACCGTATAAGTTAAAAAAACATTCTTACCTTAATTCTGTCGAAAAGATTAAAAAGGAATTTGTTTGGAAAACGACAGAAAGATTCCTTTATAAAATTCGTATAAAAATTCAACAAGGGTATAAATGACTTTAACCCATAGTTTTTAAAATATTAATAATTATTTGAAATACATTTTTAAGAAACATGTATGTGGATGATAAAGAGGTCTCAGTTGATGATTACGTATAAACAACCTTGGATAATGAAGAGATTGTGAGATAACTCTTACCTTGTACTTTTCCTTGGTTGATGGTAAGTTAAACTCCTGTATAATGGTTAAATAATTGTCATTTAAATATAAAATAATCATATATATTAATATTATATCATATATGATCTTTTAACATCGCTTTGTTAATAAAATCTTAGTATTATTGTTGTTTTGGGTGTTAACTTACTCGTTTTCTTTTATATGTTTTGTTACATAAGCCGTGTTTTTTATGGATATGTTGTATCATATTCATATCCAGAATGATATTAAGTATTTTAACATTATTTTTAACCATCAAATGAAAATCATTCTTGAATGGATATGATGAGAAATGAATCTTATCGCGTTCGTGGAGACGGTAGTCCGTACGTACGCACGAGCGACAATATCATTCTTTTGATATTAAAATAATATATAGTTGGATGATATATAATATATAAAGAATCATTATAATGTTATATTTATTATTTATATGAATTACACATCATTATTATACTCATCCAAATAATAATATATTGAATAACAATTACACCATGACGTGGAGACGGTAAGCCGTACGTACGCACGTATGGTGACATGTCATCCAAAGGATGGATAGAATACTTAATATGGTTGTAACATATTTATAATACCATCACAGTATATAGGAGATACTGGAGTTATTATTTTAGAATGGGAATAATAAATAATGAAGAAGTTGAAGAAGAAATGGACTTGAAAAAGGGTGGTGAAAACATTACCTCTTCTTTGGGTTCTTCATTTTGATTTGATCAAAAGGGATCCTTAGGTAGGCTTTCTGATCAAACTAAGGCCTCTAGGTTGTATTTAGGGAAGTTGATAGATTATTTGGGTAGGGGTTGGCCGAGCCAAAAGGCTTTGAATGTGTGAATTAGTGAGAAAGGGGAGTGCCCTTTTATAAGAGGGGCGAGGGGCACCTTTGGAAAAGCTAGAAATATTATTTTATAATAAATTCATATTCAGTTTCTAATGGATCCAAAGTGGATTATTTAAAGTTTAAGGTGGGTATGGGTAAAAAAAAACTCAACCAATATAATTTAGACAAGTTTAGGTCATTATATTAACCTTATCTTTTAGTTTTAACTCTTAGTTAATTAGTTTGACACTTACCATGTCACTTTGTATTTTTATATTATATAGTTAATAAACTTACTATATACATACAAGTGACCCACAAGTGGTCCATTAATGATAAACATATCATTATATAAGTCTATTTTCCAAAACTTAGATTTTTAAGAATTTAATATTAATAAATAATATAATATTTTTTTTAGAAACTCTTTTATGTGAATTTTGACACTATTCAATAATTGATTTTTGTTAGTCTTAACAACTTTATTAATTCGAACCAAATTCATTTAAGAAATACTAAAATGTAATATTAATCTATAAAATTCGTGTAATTTATTAAAAGTCTCAAATTATATTTATTTGAGTATTTATAATATCAATTATTTTAATATTTCACTAATAAGGTAATTACTGCATCATCATTGTGTCATAAATAAATTAAATTATGTAATGTCTAAAAAATATAAATAAAATACCATAATTTATTAAATCTTATTATATTTATAATGAATATTTATAGTCGAAAATCCAACATATATAACCCTATGTAAAAATTGTTTTGCGAAAAGATATATGCTTATGTCATTTTTGTATTTACTTTAACTTAATTAATATAAAGTGTCATTATCACTTACAAGTGGATCCATGAGGTCCCAAAATTGACCCAAAGATGCCCATGGTCAGACATGTATCAACCAATAGGGTTAAGACACGTTTTAGGGTAATTTATTATTATTATAATATTATTTGTTTACCCTTATTTACCGGATTTACCCTTTAACCATGGTAAATAAAATATTTACCGAAGTAATTATTCAAAATGTATAAAAATAAAAGTTACCTATTTACAAAATTTGGAAATCCTGATTCCAAATATGGAATCCGTTTTTCCAAATTCAAAACACAGAAGTGGAAGAAATTAATTTAAAATTAATTCCCGTTGTTAAAACAAAAAGCATGTTTTTAAGAGATAATAACTATCAAAAGATTGACACTTGTTCATGTCCAGTTTAATTGTGAAATTATGTCAAATGACCAACATTGTATTAAATGGTAAAAATATATTATAAATATACTTTAAAACTACTCAAATTCATAATTTATCAATATTAATTATTTCGATTAAAAAAGTTGTTTTTAATTAAAATTTAGTAATTTTCACTATTCATCAAAATATAATGTTAATCGAAAAGTTCCAAAACTTTACCCTAGGATAATTTCGATATTCCGAATCCAAAAATGAAGTCCATTTTGAGAGATAAAATTTATAAAATTTCAAAAAGTGGGTATTACTATTCATATCAACTACTTTGATTGGTTGTGGTGTGTGTTAGAACTGAAAGTTGCGTACAACACACGCTACTATATTATTCAAAGAGAAGCGTACCGTGGAAGCTTGGGGTGTTACATTATCATTCTTAGTTTGTTTATGGCGTGTGTTTTTCATTTATTCACCATGACACATTGATTTTGTAAAATTGATCTTGTTTCACTTATTATTGATTCATGCTTCCACTATATGTAACCCTTACTGAGCATTGAGCTCACCTATTTCATTTTTTTCCTTCCACATGTTATAAATAAGGGATCATTTATTGAGTTTTCATGGATTAAGTTTATTAGCCTTTTTTATGTATTATGATTTGTTTTCTTTTCCCAATGTAAAATAGGATCCGTGTATGTATATAGTTTCTCCAAGACTATTAAACTAATTGGTACTTCAGGATTTGATTCTTTGTAATCATGAAAATATAATAAAGTAATGCACTAGCTATAGGCTATAGGGGTCGGGTCATTACAGTTGGTATCAGAGGAAGTTTATAAGAAACCTTGAGATATTGATTTAGGAAACATTGATTAAGGAACATAACCCTAAGATAGACTTTGAGGATAATCACAGAGTAACATCTTAGAATTTTGGTAAGATTGAGACTATGCGGGTCTTCATAGCAAATAATTCCCTATTTGGATACTAAAAGTGGACATAGTTCTGGAATAGATGTACCTAAGAGTAATAACTTTTACAAGGAGTTTCAGGCTTGACCTGGGGTATCCCAATACATGACAATGGATCTTACTACGCACCTGGTTTGACTCTCTTGGAGGATATACTTAGGATAAATAACATTTTCTTTACAAACAATTATCAAGGATTTAAATGTAAATAAAAACCATGTTTATTATTATGAGATTAGCTGTGCATAAATTTTCAAATTATGTTAAGTGTTTTTTAGTTAGAAATTATGAATTATAACCTAATATTGTGTATTCCAATATTTAGTGATGGATCCTAATGGAAGAAAGGGAATAAATACCCATGGAAAATGTAAGGATTTATCCACTGAGCAAGTCAACAAAGTCAATGTTGGAGTAGATCAGATCATGAACATATTGGGACAACTTACTTAGGTTGTGATGAATAACCATGCTACACCTGTGTTGGATTGTTTCATGTGATAGAAGCCTCCATATTTTAGAGGGATTACTAATCCAGTGGTAGCTAAGAAGTGGATCAAGTACCTTTAAAAGATATTTATGGCATTGAGATGCAATGAAAATGAAAAGGTAGTACTGAAAGTATATTGCCTCAAGGATGATGCTGATCAATGGTGGTCCTTAATCCAGAATACCATATAGGAATAATAAATAAAAGATATAGAATGAAGAACTTTTAAGGAAATATTCTTCGACAAATATTTTCCTTATGAACAATGAACTGAAATGAAGAAAAAATTCCTTAGCTTAAAGAAAAGGGAAGAAGAGAGTGTTGCGGAGTATGAATCTACCTTCACAAGACTAGCCAGGTATTCCATAGATTATGTAAATGACTTGGAAGACAATATTGATCATTTCTTTGAAGGTCTTAATCCAAATCTTTGAAGGATACTTAATTATTACACATTTTAATGATATGAGGAAATTGTATTAAGTGCCATCAAAACAGAGAAGGAATTTTCTAGATCAAATTTATTTAAGGGAAATCGAGATAAGAAGAAGTATTCTAATAACCATGTAAAAGGTGAAGTACCAAATAAGAAGAAGGGAATGAATCAATTCCCATTATGCGAGAACTATGGGAAGAATCATAATGGGAAATGTTTTAAAGGCATGTGAGTTTTCTATAAGTTTGGAGAAAAGGGTCATCGATCTAATGAATGGAAGGGGAAGAAACAAGTTAATGATGTTAAATGATAAAATTTTATAGATATGGGACACTATGAAAATGAGTGTCCTAAGCACCAAAGAAACTTTCCTTAGAAAAGGCCACGAGAGCAAGGTAAATCTTATGCGATCACAACCACAGAGGTTGAAGTTCCTAATGATGTGGTGGAAGGTACTTTAATTGTTTCCTCAAACTTAGACAATACTTTATTTGATTATAAACCATCACATTCCTTTATATCTTCCCAGTTTTTCATGAAAATTATATATTTTCAATTTTATTTAATAAAGGTTTTTTCAGTCAAAAATCCTAAGGGAAGTATCATTGCAACAAAGATGTGTCAGGTAGTTCCCATTATGGCATATAAACGCGCCTTATCTACTAATTTTATCATCATAACCATGATTTCAATTGATATAATCCTTGGTATGGATTGGATTTAATATTATGATGAAAAAACCTATTGTAATAATAAATAAGTTACAATTTTTGAGGATGATGTTGAATCAATTATCTTTAGAGCAGAAACCTCTCTGTCTGATTCTTATCTAGATCCACCCCAATAGCTCTACTAAATGAAATTATTGGGGAGGATGAGAACTCGATATCTATGAGTGAGAAAATAAATCTTCAAATTGAGTATGTACCTATCTTTCAAGAATATGTTGATGTGTTTCCAAAGGATTTACTTGGAAATCCTCCAAAGTAGGAAGTTGAGTTCACTATTGGTTTAATTCATTGTTCAAGACCTATATCAAATACTCCTTATATAATGACCACTGTGGAATTGGTATAAGTCATGAAACAACTAGAGGAATCAAGTGATAAAGGAATTATCCACCCTAGTGTTTCTCCATGGGGATCCCCTATTCTATTTTTCAAGAAGAAAGATGGATCTATGAGGCTATGAATTGACTACAGGGAGATCAAAGCTATTATGATAAAGAACAAGTATCCTCTTCCTCACATTGATGATTTATTTGATCAACTTCATAGAGTCCAATATTTATCGAAGATTGAACTTAGATCTGGATATCATAAGCTGCATGTGAGCAAGGAAGACATTCTAAAAACAACATTTTGAACTAGGTATGGGCAATACGTGTTTACAGTGATTCCTTTTGGAATGACTAATTCACCCTCTATTTTTATGGATCTAATGAATAGAGATTTCAAGGAATATCTTGATGACTTTGTTGTGGTATTTATCGATGATATACTAGTATACTACAAAATTTATGAAGACCATGAGAATCACTTGAAGATCATTCTAAAAACTATTGGAATAAATGAATTATATGGGAAGTTTAGAAAGTGTGAATCTTGGATTCAATTAGTTTCTTTTCTTGGAAATATTGTCTCTAAGGATGGAATCTTAGTTTAACCTGTGAAAATAAAGGCAATCCAATAATTGTCCACACTAATAAACATAATCGAGGTATGTAGTTTTATTGGATTGGTAGGTTACTATGGAAATTTCATTCATAATTTTTACTGATTGGATAATCTACTAACCAAGCTCACACGTAAAGGGGTTAAGTTTTTATGGAAAAAATAATGTACAGAATGCTTTGAAGAATTGAAAAGAATATTGGTCAATACCCCAATTTTGATTCTTCCATCTGGAAATGATGGGTTTGTGATATATAGTGATACATCAAAGAATAAACTAAGTTGTGTCCTTATGAAAAATGATAAAGTTATTACTTATACATCAAGATAGTTGAATACTCATGAGAAAAATTATCCAACTCATGATCTTCAGTTAGCAACTGTAATCTTTGCTCTAAAAATATGGAGACACTATCTCTATGGTGAAATATGTGAGGTATATATCGACCACAAGAGTTTTAAATACATTTTTACATAGAAAGAACTTAATACGAGGTAAAAGAGATGGCTCAAGTTACTCAAAGATTATGATTTTTCAATACAATACCACCTAGGAAAGGCAAATAATCTGGCAGATGCATTAAGTAGGAAAGATCATGGACTTCTGACCCAAATGAGGATCGAGAGAGATTCTATATTCATGGATCTGGTAAAGATTAATATGAGAATTATTAAGGAAGGGGAAACATCTTT
Organism: Viscum album; assembly: GCA_963277665.1. Lineage (NCBI taxonomy): Eukaryota > Viridiplantae > Streptophyta > Magnoliopsida > Santalales > Viscaceae > Viscum > Viscum album. The sequence continues at coordinate 177,215,797 of OY728141.1, read as the reverse complement.
CATTTTTCAAATTATTGATAAACCATATTTAATAGAGAAGATAAAAAGCTATCAATCTGATGATGAGAATCTACAAAATAAAATTAAATCTATTAAGGATGAAAGATTTCCAAACTTTGTGTATGAGTATGGAGTCCTGAAATTTGGAAATAGGTTATGTGTTCTATCAGTACCTAAGCTAAAAAGGGAACTATTAGATGATTCTCATATCTCAAATTTATCTATACACCCTAGTAGCCTTAAGATGTATAGATATATGAAGAAATATTTTTGGTGGGATAACATGGAACGAGAAATTGCTGACTATGTGTCAAGGTGTCTAGTTCGCCAACAAGTAAAGGTTGAGAGACCATATCCTATAGGGGTCATGAAACCTCTACCTATTCCTATGTGGAAGTGGAATGACAATACGATGGACTTTTTCACCGGATTACCAAGGACACATATAAGAAATTATGCAATATGGGTAATTGTTGATCGTCTTACAAAATCGGCACATTTCCTTGCAATAAGATATGATTTACCACTTGAGAGCCTATCAATACTTTATATTAATTAATTTTTAAGACTTAATGGTGCACTTCTATCAATTGTGTCTGACCAAGATCCCAAATTTAAATCAAAATTATAGAAAAGTATCCAGAAGTATTTGGATACTGATCTTTATATGAGTACTTCTTATCACCCCCAAACTTATTGATAGTCTGAAAGGACTATTCAAACACTGGAAGACATGTTGAGGTCATGCACTCTTGACTTTCAAGGTATGTAGGATCAATACTTACCTTTGGTGGAGTTTTCCTCTAATAATAGTTTCAATTCTAACATTTAAATAGTGCCATATGAAGCATTATATGACAATATATGTCTAACTCCAACTTGTTGGGATGAATTTAGTGAGAGGAAACTTATAGGCCCATAACTTATTAAAAAGACAACGACAAAGGTAAAGACAATTCAGGTCCATATTAAAGTATCCCAAAGTAGGAAGAAGTGATATGATGATAATCGAAGAAAGTATTTTGAATTTAAAGTGGGAGATCATGTCTATTTAAAAGTATCTCCATGGAAGGGTGTCCTAAGGTTTGATAAGAAAGGGAAACTGAGCCACAGTTACATCAGAACATTTGAAATTTTGGATAGAATTAGAGCTATAGCTTACCGTTTAGAGATGCTACCAAGTCTATCCAAATTTCATGATGTGTTCCACGTGTCATTGTTAAAGAATTACATGTCATACCCAATGCATGTACTCACTTATGAGGAAATAGAACCGGAACTTGACTTGTCTTACTATTAAGAGCCTATCGAGATTCTTGACACTAGAGAGAAAGTATTGAGAAATCAGATGACTCAACTAGTAAAGGTTCTTTGGAGAAACCATAAAATGGAGTAAGAAATATGGGAACCTGAGGATATCATGAATAAGAACCACCCACATCTTTTTAGAGGGATTTATACCTGAAAAAATTTCGAGGATGGAATTCCCAAAGGAGGGAAGAATATAACACCCCAATATTTTATGGTATGTTTCTTCTTAAATAATTTCAATTCATTAGATAAATTATAATTAATGAAACAATAAGTATTTGTGAAAAACACCTGGTTATAATATATAGTTATAAATTAGTTAGTAAACATAAGTTTTTCACCTCTGTGATTTGAATTTTGAAAAACTCGCATACACAGTTGTGTTCAGTAAGATATTTAGAGTCTGATAAGAAAAACTTAATTTTTGGTGAATAGTAACATAACCTTATGAATAGTAATATGAATAGTAATATGAATTATATAAATATTAAATAATAATATTATTTTATTGTATTAAGGTTATAAGATAATAAGAACTTAAATTAAATTTTCAAGGTGATATAAAACGAATTATAATTTTAAAATTGTTATTTTTCGAATAAATTATGATTTTATTTAAAAATTAAATTAATAATATTTAGAAAATTACTTTCAAAAAAATAGTTCATTTTTTAATTCATAATTTCGATATTAAGTTATGCTGAATTTATGAGAATTTTATAAAATAGTTTAGTTTTTTGTGAATAGTAAAAAATACAGTTTTGAATTTTTTGGTATGATTAATGACATAATAATTATGTAATAATTAATATAAAATTATGGTAGACTTGTGTAAATTAAAATATGATATGATATTTACCAAGTATCCAATACCATGGGCAAACCCATGGTTTTGTAAATACCACTAATGAGGTGTCCTTTGAAATTAATAAAAAACTTTCTCTCTTTTACTATAAATACCCACTCATTCCTTCATTTTATTTCATTAAAAATTTATCATCCTAGAATATATGGTAGTTTTACTTCCCTTGGAGTCCTCCCAAGGTTTAATAAATCCCTCAAGGTCCCAAACTTCAAGTTCTAGGAGTTACTCTATAAGGTAAGGGAATCTACCACCCTTATCTTTTTCAAGCACTCTTTTTATGTTATTCTCTTTTAATTTCAATTAGATTATGTTGGGATATTTCATTCCATACCACCTTACTATAAATATTATTTAATAATTATTATAGACACATTTTTATATCATCAAATTATTTTATGAATTTTTAAGTGATGTCGTTAGGCTGTCGAATTTTCATAAGGGATTTCTCAACTTCTCTTTTTATTTCAAGTTCCTTTCATTCATTTTTCTCTCCTCAAATGCCATCATTAAAAAGGTATGACAAATAAATTAATTTAAATATAATTTAATTTTGTTATGAAAATATAATAATTCATCATCATCCCTCCATTCCCCTCCTTATATTCAAAAATTGAAAACACCGTCTGAGATGTGTTAATTTATCGCATTCCAGGACGATGGGTTTTAAATTTCTATTACTATATTCAATTATGGTCATGGAACCATTTTTATGGTTAAAAAAGACTATAATATGTGTATTATAACCTATTCAATTTTTTGGAACTATAATATATACATAATAGTAATTCATATGACAAACTAGTTTGTAACAATCAAGATATCACCAAAATAATTTAAATGGTTATCACTAATGTTATATCTAATAAATCATCCTCATACCATGTAACCAAGTGATATTTTACAATTATTTATGTTCATAAATAATATATAATTTCAATTCTATATAATTATATTTATTCCACATAAACTTCATATAGCGACCCAAGCCTTTTACATAAAACATTTCATGATTTTAAGCATAATTAATAATCCGAGTACAAGCCAAGGATCGTTAAGTCTAGTGTCTTGGAAGACTAGGTACATAAAACATAAAACACGGGACTAAAAAAACTTCTTTATTTAATCTCTATAAAGAGATTCTAACTTTCTTTGAGCTCTTACATCTGCATAAGGTACCCTAGGGAATACATGAACAAAGGGATGAGCTAAAAAGCCAAGTAAAGGAATGAACATACGAATACATCTCAAGCACATGATTTAGGAGGAATGACATAATGATATCCAAAGCATGAAACTTATAAAATAATTTAATATAAGCATGGGATCTTATAAACATGGAATCATATAAATTTTTCAGAATCATAAATCATATCTTTAGTACGGGTTAAGGCTAACCTCCAATCCTGTTTCCCATTTCAGTACGGGTCAAGGCTAACCGCCAATCCCGTTTCACATCGCATCTCATGAGACTTTATCCTTACCCAATGCATTGGAGCGCTATCTGAGCACACCCATATCAACATATTCATGAATATTCTTGACACATAAATAATCTTTCCACATAAATAATCATACACAATCAACCATACATAAACATAAGGTTACCCATGGAAAGAATTGGGTACCACAATCATGACATAAAGCATATCCAATGGGCGTATCACGAAAGTGTCCATGAAATGAAGGGATTAGAACATACATGGGAATTCATAGGGTAAAATAGGCATATAAAATGGTAATTGGTGTCAAATATAAGTGACCACATATAAAAAATGTATTTTAGAAACATTAGCATTAAAACATTTTTATGCAGTTTTAAGGAAAACACTCTAGAGATTTTCAAATAGAAAAGAGGAAATTCTTTTATATAAAACCAGAATTTATCCAAGAAGGTTTTAATAATAAAAATAATTATTTTATAAATAAAATGTTGTTTTAAAACATAGGATAGAGTTCGCTTGAAATTTGGGTAAAAATTTGGGAAGTCCCCTTAAAACAGGTTGGCTTATCGGAAAGTTCTAAGGAGGGAATCTTTCAAAATCATGTATATCCCTGAAAGAATGTGATGAAAGGGTCTTGATATAATAATCTTGTAAAAATAACCAGAATTCATAATACTCACATAGATAGATAAGATAACACCATTTTTAAATAAAGATAAGGCAACCCGAAAGAACAAAGAAGGTTCGGGTAGAATTCCTTACGATTTTATCGGCATGGTGTTGGGTGTGAACAAGAGGGATTTATGAGAGAGAAATGGAGTTTATCATTACTTATAAATCTATAAGGAAGTATGGGGGAGGTTCTTAAACATACCCCATCATTTTATAGTACACATATAAAGTCATAGTATAGAGGACACTCTTGATTAAGAGAGAAAAGAAGGGGATCCCTTATCTCAAATACGGTGGTGTTCTCCACTTGTTATTAATGACATGAATAAAAAAATTAGTATTATTAATTCATAAGTCCATAACCTATTCTATATGTAATTGATTTATTATAACACTTTTTAGTTCATTCAAATCCTTTTTGATTAGTTATAAGGTTCAATTTCATTGTTCGGGCTTGTTTATTTACTTGGCTTTAAAAGATCGGTTCACTTATATTCAAGTTTGGATTATATGCAAGATGAAAGTGGTTTTCCATAATTGAAGTTATATTATTTAGTTAATATCCATTATATTACATGGTTTTAGTTTTAATTAGGTTACTTAGAGTGATGTTGAATTATTACATATATAACCTTAGTGATAACCGTTTTTGTTATTCGGTGGGTTTGATTACAAAGAATGTGTTTTTAATTATAACTTAATTCCATTTTTACCAAAAGATTACAGAACCAAAAATAGGATATCTTACATATATAATAATTTGTTTCAACCATAACACAAATGGATTCATGACCAGAATTAAAGATAATAATAGAATTTTGATAAACCGTTGTCCTTGAATGTGCTAAATTAGCACATCTCAAACGATGCTTTCATTTTTTTCAAATAAAAGGGTGGGGAAAGGGAGAAGATAATGAAATATACCACTATCAGGAAGAAATTCAAGTACATGTATGTTACTGTATTTATAATACTATTATGGTGAAGGGAGGTGAGGAAAGAAAATAAAAAAAAGAACTTAAAAGAAAAGAAGAAATTTGGGAAGAGGAATTTACCTCTTGAGACTTCCTCCATTGAGAACCTCTTAAGAGGAGAGGTTTTGGTATTTTGAGGAGGCTGAGAGATTTTGGACTTGGGTGAGGACATTGGGAAGAGGTTTGGTCAGAATTTAGAGAAGTCTTGGAGCTTGAGAGGAGTGGAGAGAAGAGTGAGTGAAGGGGGGTTTTTATAGTAGAGGAGAGGAGAGATTTCATGACATTATAATCATTCATTTATTATTTCTTCCCAACACAAGGAATAGTAAGTATTAAATGACCAAAAATAGTAAATTGGTCATGTGAATTTTAACCATGTGGGCTTACATCAGCATAGAATCATCGATGACTCAATTAATCCATTATTTAGCATTTATTGTAAATTATCGGATTCTACTATTCATAAAAAATTCAAGTATTTCAGAAAAATCCCAAAAATTTACCCTAACCATTTTTCCACGTTTATAATTCAAAAATGAAGTTAATTTTTCAAAAATAATTTTCTAAATATGACTATTGTAATATTTAATTAAAATAATAATTTATTATAAAAACCTATTTTAAAACATTCATTAACTCATTCTAAAATATAGGTATATCGTACTTCCAACTTGAATATTATTTTTATACCACCATAGGTGAGGTTAATATTCATTAGGGTATATCACTATTCAAAAGGGTATGTTAATATTCATTAGGGTAGGTTACTATTCACCAATTTTTTTTTATTAGACTCCAAAAAACATCTTGAACACAACCGTGTATGCCGGATTTTCAAAATTCCAAACACAGAAGTGACAATATTATGTTTAAAAGTCACTTATCACTTAGTAGTTCATTATGTTGTGCTTTCATGTGATTTTATGACATAAATATAAGAAGGGAATTTCTATTGAAAAACTTTGGGTTGTTACATTCTTCCCCCCTTATGAAATTTCGCCCTCAAAATTTCATTTTACATACTAATCCAAAAACAGGTGTGGGTAATTTTCTTTCATTGATTATTCAAATTCATATGTTGCTTCTTCAAACTTATGGTTCCTCCACAAAAATTTGAAAATATGGGTTGTCTTGTTGCGTAGAACCTTATCTCTCTGATCCAGAATCTTTACTGGATGCTCCTCATAGAAGTGATCATCTTCCAGCTGCACCACCTCTGAGTTTAGTACATGTGAGGGATCAGGTATGTACTTCCTCAAGAGTGATACATGGAAAACATCATGAACTTGAGCCATATTTAGTGGAATTGAAAGCCGATAGGCCACGAATCCTATGCGGTCAAGGATCTCAAAGGGGCCAATATACCTTGGGCTTAGCTTCCCTTTCTTCCCGAATCACATGACTCTCTTCCATGGATATATTCGAAGGAAGACTTTATCTACAACTTCAAACTCCAAGTCCCTTCGATGGTTGTCAGCATAGCTCTTTTTCCGACTTTTGAGCAACTTTGATGTGTTTCTGGATGACTTGAACCTTCTCTGTCATCTCTTGAACAATATCGGGTCCAAGTAGCTTTCTTTCTCCAACTTCGTCCTAACAGGTTGGAGTTCTACATCGCTTTCCATATAGAGCTTCATATGGTGCCATCTGAATACTCGAGTGGAAGCTATTTTTGTATGAGAACTCAACTATAGCATCCTGTCTTTTTATAACATAAACTTTCATTTCATTACACGGAACTGAGGATTTTTAAGGTTTAGTGTCTTGGAAACAAGGAACATAATACATGAAAACAACATAAAAAATTCTTCTTAAACAATTGAAAGGATTCTCCTTAAGTTCATCCTAGGTTTATTACTGCATCTCATAACCTGGGGACATACATCAAAAGAAAGGGTGAGAAGAAGGCCTAGTAAGGGAAACAAGACAAACATTTTACATGTAAACTTGAGATACTTCAATAAGGACCTGAAAAGAACTTTAAGGCATGTAAAAGAAATCATGAGATACATCATAAAAAATAATTTTTTTTTCATAACTTGAATATGTGGCTGAAACATTTAATATTGACAATCATTTCGTTTCACCAAGGTCCATCCCCAAGGTGTCATTAAAAATTACCAAGTTTATTCACCAAGGTATCAGTCTAAAAAGTCATCTCTAGAGATTAAGTCTTTACCCAATGCATTGGAGCGCTATCTGGGCGCACCCTTGACATGTCTTTATTATCATGTGAGCCACATATATCATCATAAATCATTTCATAAACAACCCATATAGCATAAAATAAATGGGTTTCATTTCATAATCATAACGTTTTAAAAACTGCTTTAAAGACATGATCTTTATGTCACTTTAAACCCACAGAAAGGGAAAGCGAGTTTCATGTATGTAAATCTCAGAATTTAAAATAGAAAATTTTGATATATATGTGAATACCCCTGTAGAAATAAGAGCTTTGAGTATTCACTTAATTACATAAAAATGATTTTGAGAAGAAGAGAGAGTCATTTTGAGACGAAAATTCTGCAGCATAACGGCTACGTTACAGGGTTTTAGAAAACGTTGAAAAGAGAGGGGGCATGGTTCACCCACTCATAAATGATCTATAAAAATAGTATAAAGACAGAATATAAAGGATATGAATCATGGTAATGAAATTTGGAGGACATACCATTTGAAATGAAAAACATGGAAGTAAGACAAAAATAAGATTTCTCTTATGAAAATTCGGCAGCCTAACGACGTCACTTACACTTCAATAAAAATGAATTGACGAGATAAAATAGGGTCTCTCATCATATGATCATAAAATATCAGTATGATAGGTATAGAGATCATACCCCAACATAAAAAAAAAGAACTTTAAAGATTTTACATGAAAATTGAACTTGAAAATGGGAAGGGTGAAAGAATCCCTTATAAATTCGGCAGCCTAACGACGTCACTTAAACTTTCATAAAACGAAATGATGAGAGTAAGAGGGGATATCTCATCATATAAAAATGAAAAGGGAAGTAATAGTAATATAAAAGAACATCCTCTCACATAAGAATATGGAGCATAAAGGGAATGACATAAAAGAGATTACATGAAAAGAAAGAGAGAGGTCGGATCCCTTACCTTAAAACATAACTCTTAAAACTCAAAGGTTTGGACCTTGAGGGCTTGGGGAACCTTGGGAGGACTCCTTGGGAGGTAAGGAGACCAGAACTTCGTTGGGGGAGAGTTGGGAGTGAAAACTAAAGGAGTAAAGGGTGGGTATTTATAGGGAAAGTGAGGGGACAAGGCATTAATGGCCAAGGGACACCTCACATGTGCTTTTCTCAAAACCATGTGATCTCCCATGGCATTAACCATGGAGTTAGGCCACATGGGGCCCCCAAAACAATAATTCATCACCTTTGGCCGGCCAAACCTTAAAATATCTAATGACATCATCATGACACAGTTATGATGTCATTAAACATACCGAAACCCTAAAACTGCATTTTTACTATTCACTGAAAAATTCATCTTTCTTAGAAAAATCCCAAAATTTCACCTTAAACAAATATCGATGCTCTAATTAAATTTATGAACTCCATTTTATAAAAATAATTTTCTAAATATTTTTAATTTAATTTTTAAATAAAAGCACTATTCATCGAGAATTCATTTTTTTAGAAAAATCCCCAAAAATTACCATAACATAATATCGATGCTTTGAGTTCAAAAATAAAGTCCATTTTATAAAAATAATTTTCTAATTATTTTTAATTAAATTTTTAATTAAAAAACACTATTTACCTGAAAAAACTAATACTTGAAACATAATTTATGAAACCGTTATTTAGCCAATTTATTTAATCTCATTACTTAATCAAGGTGACTAAATTGTATTAAAAGTTTTTTTAAGAGATATTACTAATCCATTTGGTCACATTACTAATCCTAAGCATAAAATTACTATTCATCAAAAATTAAGTTGATCTTATTAGACTCCAAATTCTTTACTGAACACTTTTTCAGAAGACCATTTTTTGAAAATCATTACACATCATTAATTATTTAAGGTTTACATAAATATTTTAAAATATCATTTTTTCAAAATTCATTAATAAAATACATCCTAAAATTATCTGGACATTTGGAATTTCACAAACATCACTAAAGGAAGAAATCTCAATTCATTCATCCCAAAGGATTACACAAAGAAGCTAGGGTCTCGTCACATAGCCCCTTATAACACCCGCATATGACCTAAGTGTAAGGTGTGATATGGTGAGAGAATCTGAGGGAGGATCAGATAATATTGCCCTAGTATTAATCTCTACTAACTTGAACTTCTCCTGTAGGCATTTCCGTTCAAGCTTGACACGCTGGAGTTTGGCTTGGGCTTGGTTCAGAGCGAAGCCCAAAGATGCCACCTCCTTCCCAAGCTCTGATAAGTGGGATTCATAAGGTTCGAGTCTACTGGATGAAGCCATCGACTCCTCTTTCTGCATTAACCATTAACATCTCTATTAAATCATTAAGAGTAAGTTAATATACTACTAAAAAATATTGGGTCGTTACATTCTTCCCCCATTAAGAAATTTCGTCCCCGAAATTTATACTTGAGGCCTAGTCGAAAAGGTGAGGGTACTTTTGCTTCATCGTTTCCTCAGGCTCCCAAGCCACTTCTTCATATTTATGATTCCTCCACAACACTTTCACAAGGTGGGTAGTCTTGCTTCGTAGAACCTTGTCTCTACGGTCTAAGATCTCCACTGGCTGCTCCTCATAAGAGAGGTCATGTTCCAGTTGTACCACCTCTGGGTTCAGTACATGCGAAGGGTTGGGTATGTACTTCCTCAAGAGAGATACATGGAAGACATTGTGAACTTGAGCTAGGTTTGGTGGAAGTGCTAGACGATAGGCCACTGCTCCTATGCGATCAAGGATTTCATAGGGGCCAATGTACCTAGGGACGAGCTTCCCTTTCTTCCCAAACCGCATGACTCTCTTCCATGGAGAAATTCGAAGGAAGACTTTGTCACCAACACCAAACTCCAAGTCCCTTCGACGATTGTCAGCATAGCTCTTCTACCGACTCTGAGCAGCCTTTATGTGTTGTTGGATGACATGAACCTGTTCTGTCATCTCTTGCACAAGATCAGGCCCAAGAAGCTTTCTCTCACCAGTTTCATCCCAACAAGTAGGAGTTCTACATCTCTTTCCATACAGAGCTTCATAGGGTGCCATCTGAATACTCGAATGGAAGTTGTTGTTATAGGAGAACTCAACTAATGGGAGGTGTTGATCCCATCCAACTTTAAATTCCATTGAGCATAATCTCAGCATGTCTTCGAGTGTCTGAATAGTCCTTTCAGATTGGCCATCAGTTTGAGGATGATAGGCCGTACTAAAATTCAATTCAGTATTCAGAGCATGTTGAAGACTTCTCCAGAATTTTGATGTGAATCTTGGATCATGATCAGACACGATGGATAGTGGTACCCCATGCATCCTCACCACTTCCTTTATGTATATCTTGGCAAGCTAATCCAGAGAGAAATCTTCCCGAATAGAGATAAAATGGTCTGTCTTGGTGAGACAGTCCACAATAACCCATATCACATTGTTTCCTTTGGATGTTTTCATGAGACCAGTTACAAAGTCCATAGAGATATTATCCCACTTCCATACTGTTATGGGTAGCGGTTGTAATACCCCCTTAGGAAGTTGTCATTCTGCCTTTACTTACTGACACACCAGGAACCTTGTAGTGTAATCAACAATCTCCCTCTTCATGTTATCCCACCAATAATGATCACGAAGGTCTCTATACATTTTATTTCTTCCTGGATGTATAGAGAAAGTAGAGCTACGAGCTTCATCCATCAGTTCTTTATTTATCCCCGAAATAGATGGAACACATAGTCTTGTACGAAATTTCAATACACCTTCTTTATCAATATTGAAATCAGGGAATTTCCCATCCTTTACAGCCTCAAACTTCTCCTACAATAAAGGATCTTCTTTTTGAGCCTTCTTGATCTTCTCTAGCAATGAAGGTTGAGAAATCATTTGGGATAGGGTTGATGATGTCCCTTTCCTTATAATTCCCATGTCCAGTTTTACTAGATCTTTAATCAAGGGATCTCCTAGGATCCTCATTGTTTCCAGAAAAACAAGGTCTTTCCTGCTTAACGCATCCGCGACTTTGTTTGCTCTTCTAGGGTGATAATGAATTGAAAAATCATAGTCTTTAATAAGCTCCAACCATCTCCTTTGTCTCGTGTTCAATTCTTTCTGTGTGAAAATATATTTTAGACTTTGGTGGTCAGTGTATATATCACATTTCTCCCCATAAAGATAGTGCCTCCATATCTTTAGAGCAAAAACAACTGCCGCTAGCTCTAGATCATGCGTAGAATAATTCTTCTCATGAATCTTCAACTGTCGAGATGCATAAGCAATTACCTTGTCATTTTGCATGAGGACGCACCCAATCCCTTTCAGAGATGCATCGCTAAAAATAACAAATCCTTCTCTGATAGAGGGTAGTGTTAACATAGGTGTAGTAACCAATCTCTTCTTCAGCTCTTGGAAACTTTCCTCGCATTCATTTGTCCAGATGAAATTAACCCCTTTTCAAGTAAACTTGGTTAGTGGATTAGAAAGCCATGAAAAGTTTTTCACAAACCTCCTATAATATCCTGCTAAACCAAGGAAACTACAAATCTCAGTTACTGTTGTGGGTTGAGGACACTTCTCTACGACCATTTTCTTTGCAGGGTCAACCGAGATCCCTTCATTGGTTACGATGTGCCCTATGAAAGCCACTTGTTGTAACCAAAACTCACACTTGATGAACTTTCCAAAGAGCCTATCCTTTCACAGAGTTTTCAAAATAACCCTCAAATGATCTTCATGCTCCTCACAACTTTTTGAATATATCAAAATATCATCAATAAAAACTACCACAAAGTTATCAAGGTAGTCTTTAAAGACTCTATTCATCAAATCCATGAAAATAGCAGGAGTATTAGTCAAGCCGAAGGGCATAACAGTGAACTCATAATGCCCATATCTTGATCGGAAGGAAGTCTTTGGAATATCTTCCTTCTTCACCCTCAGTTGATGATAACCAGATCGAAGGTCAATCTTAGAGAAGAATTGAGCCCCACGAAGTTGGTCAAATAAATCATCAATTCTTGGAAGAGGGTATTTGTTCTTCACTGTGATCTCATTCAGTTCTCTATAATCAATGCATAGCCGCATTGATCCATCCTTCTTCTTCACAAAGAGAACTGGTGCTCCCCAAGGAGACACACTCGGATGGATAAACCCCTTCTCCAACAAGTCTTGGAGTTGTTTCTTTAACTCTTCTAGCTACAAATTTTCCATTCTATACGGATTCTTTGATATCGGTTGAGACCCAGGTATGAGTTCAATGGATAACTCTACCTCTCTTTCTGGGGGAGGTCCAGGTAACTCCTCAGGAAATACATCCATGTATTCCTGAACAATCAGACCATCTTCAATTTGTATGATCCCTTTTCCTTCTTCATCATCACTGATTAACTCCATAAATAAAGATATGGGAGGTGCTTCTAGATAGGGATCAGTTCAGGATATCTCTCCTTGGAAGATAAATATAGGTCATTTATTCAAGACTACTGAGATTTACTTACTTCTGTATTTGATCTTAGCATTATACTTTGAGAGCCAGTCCATCCCTAGTATAATGTTGAATTCCAACATAGGAATGACTACTAGATTTGCGATAATATTGTGCTCACTAAAGTAAACACTAGAGTCTCTAAACACTTTTGATGCATGGATAATCCCACTTGGAGTCTTGACTGACAACTCTACCTCAAGAAATTCGGGGATTGATTCTATATTCTTTGCAAACTTGGAAGAAATAGAGGAATGCGTAGAACCAGAATCAAACAAAGTAGTTGCTAGTTTTGAGAGGACAACAAGAGTACCTGCTTCCACATCATTTGGAGCTTCAACTTCAGTTGTTGTGATAGCAAAATAACGACCTTTCTCCCATGGCCTTTGCTGAGGTTGATGGTGATTCCCCTCCACTGCCCTTGGATTTGGACAGAGATTATCATAGTGCCCAAGCTATCCACACTTGAAGCAATGGACTTCGGGTAAGTCCAGAACCATCTTTCCTCTGTCATTAGTGTTGGGGAGTTGAGGCTTCACCTCACTACGATAATTCCGAGCAATATGGCCTCCTCCTCCACACTTTTAGCACTTGACACTTCCTACTAAGCAGTTCCCCGGATGATTCTTCCCACATTTATTGCATGTGGTAAGTTGCATTTTCTTTCCACCTATTCCCTAATCAAAATTCTTCCATAAACTGGGCTCTAAAGATCTAATCTTTTCATTTTATTTATGAGACCACTGTGTCTCACCAAACTCTATCTCAACTTTAATTGCACTCCGCACGATCTCCTCGTAGCTATCGTAGTCCCGGTTGGCTAAATTCTTCCGCAGATGAGGTCTCAGTCCACCGAAAAATCTATCAACCTTCCCACTTGGATCCATTACAAAGCTAGAGGTATATCGTGAAATTCGGGTGAAGTTCATCTCATAGATTCCGACAGATTCATTCTCCTTCTGCTTTAGCTCAAGAAACTCTTTCTCCATTCTCATTCTCATGGAACGAGGGAAATACTTATTAAAGAATATTCCCCGGAACTCTTCCCACTCCATAGCTTCCATTTCTTCTCTAGGCTTCGTGTTTTTGACCAGTGACCACCACTGATCAGCTTCTCCCTCTAGGCGGTAAACAACAAGGGTGACTTTTTCTTGTTCCGAACAAAGGAGTACAGAAAAGATCTTTTCAATGGAGCTTATCCATTATTCCGAAACCAATGGGTCAGTAGATCCACTGAATGATGGTGGTCGTTGACGCATGAAGGACTCAACATAATGTTGTTCTCTTCGTGGTGAGATCGGCCTCTCATCTTGATTCAAGTTATTACTCATAACTTGAGTCAGTTGGTTCATCATTCGCATGAATGTTTCCATTCCGGCTTCCATCGGAGGGCCGTCAGCACATGGTGCATTGCAGTCACCATCTGCACGGTTCCTCCTATTGCCCACCATTTTCTAAAAGAATAAAACCTTAGTGAGAAACTTATTTCATTTATGAATATTTTAACTAAGACTTCATGCTTAGACAATTACACTTCTCTATAATTCCTTCATAATGATTCATAAAAAGCTTGTGATTAACCAAACATATCCCTTGGGAGTGTCGTAACCAAGAGTGAAGCAAGACCCATTATCGTGCACCAGTTCCCGTTTGAGTCTAGCTCAAAGTGGTGTTTTCGGGTTTTACCCCGATGTATATCTGTGCCAGAGCCGCCTCTACCTGCTCGTATCTAGACAGGGATGTATTTGTTTGATAAACCACTTACTCAATACTTACCAAAACACCAGGAAGTTTTCCTATATTTAAACTTTTCTATAGGGTTCTTCCTAAAGTTTTTATATCCTAATTTCCATAAATAACTAAACCATCCTTTGATACCAACTATAGAATCCCGTCTTTTTATAACATAAACTTTCATTTCATTACACGGAACTGAGGATCTTTAAGGTTTAGTGTCTTGGAAACAAGGAACATAATACATGAAAACAACATAAAAAATTATTCTTAAACACTTGAAAGGATTCTCCTTAAGTTCATCCTAGGTTCATTACTGCATCTCATAACTTGGGGACATACATCAAAAGAAAGGGTGAGCAGAAGGCCCAGTAAGGGAAACAAGAGAAACATTTTACATGTGAACTTGAGATACTTCAATAAGGACATGAAAAGAACTTTAAGGCATGAGAAAGAAATCATGAGATACATCCTAAAAAATAACATTTTTTTTCATAACTTGAAGATGTGGCTGCAAGATTTAATATTGAAAATCATTTCGTTTCACCAAAGTCCATCCCCAAGGTGTCTTTAAAAATTACCAAGGTTATTCACCAAGGTATAAGTCTAAAAAGTCATCTCTAGAGATTAAGTCTTTACCCGATGCATTGGAGCGCTATCTGGGCGCACCCTTGACATGTCTTTATTATCATGTGAGACACATATATCATCATCAATCATTTCATAAACAACCCATATAGCATAAAATAAATGGGTTTCATTTCATAATCATAACGTTTTAAAAACTACTTTAAAGACATGATCTTTATGTCACTTTAAACCCACGGAAAGGGAAATAGGGTTTCATGTATGTAAATCCCAGAATTTAAAATAGAACATTTTGATATATATGTGAATACCCCTGTAGAAATAAGAGCTTTTAGTATTCACTTAATTACATAAAAATGATTTTGAGAAGAAGAGAGAGGCATTTTGAGACGAAAATTCTGCAGCATAACGGCTACGTTACAGGGTTTTAGAAAACGTTGAAAAGAGAGAGGACATGGGTCACCCACTCATAAATGATCTATAAAAATACTATAGGGATAGAATATAAATAATATGAATCATGATAATGAAATTTGGAGGACATAACATTTGAAATGAAAAACATGGAAGTAAGACAAAAATAAGATTTCTCTTATGAAAATTCGGCAGCCTAACGACATCACTTACACTTCAATAAAAATGAATTGAAGAGATAAAATAGGGTCTCTCATCATATGATCATAAAATATCAGTATGATAGGTATATAGATCATACCCCAAAATAAAAAAAAGAACTTTAAAGATTTGACATGAAAATAGAACTTGAAAATGGGAAGGGTGAAAGAATCCCTTATAAATTCGGCAGCCTAACGACATCACTTAAACTTTCATAAAACGAAATGATGAGAGTAAGAGGGGATCTCTCATAATATAAACATTAAAAGAGAAGTAAGAGGAATATAAAATAACATACTCTCACATAAGAACATGGAGCATAAAGGGAATGACATAAAAGAGATTACATGAAAAGAAAGAGAGAGGTCAGATCCCTTACCTTAAAACATAACTCTTAAAACTCAATGGTTTGGACCTTGAGGGATTGGGGGAACCTTGGGAGGACTCCTTGGGAGGTAAGGAGACCAGAACTTCGTTGGGGGAGAGTTGGGAGTGAAAACTAAAGGAGGAAAGGGTGGGTATTTATAGGGAAATTGAGGGGACAAGGCATTAATGGCCAAGGGACACCTCACAAGTGTTTTTCTCAAAACCATGTGCTCTCCCATGGAATTTACCATGGAGTTAGGCCACATGGGGCCCCCAAAACAATAATTCATCACCTTTGGCCAGACAACCCTTAAAATATCTAATGAAATCATCATGACACAGTTATGATGTCATTAAACATACCGAAACCCTAAAACTACATTTTTACTATTCACTGAAAAATTCATCTTTCTCAGAAAAATACCAAAATTTCACCTTAACCAAATATCGATGCTCTAATTACATTTATGAACTCCATTTTATAAAAATAATTTTCTAAATATTTTTAATTTAATTTTTAAATAAAAGCACTATTCATCGAGAATTCATTTTTTTCATCAAAATCCCCAAAAATTACCATAACATAATATCGATGCTCTGAGTTCAAAAATAAAGTCCATTTTATAAAAATAATTTTCTAATTATTTTTAATTAAAAAACAATATTCACCCGAAAAAACTAATACTTGACTAATAATTTATGAAACCGTTATTTAACCATTTTATTGAATCTTATTACTTAATCAAGGTGTCTAAATTATATTAAAACTTTATTTAAGTGAGATTACTAATCCATTTGGTCACATTACTAATCCTAAGCGTAAAATCACTATTTATTATTTACTATTCATCAAAAATTATGTTGATCTTATTAGACTCCAAATTCTTTACTGAACACTTTTGCAGAAGACCATTTTTTGAAAATCATTACACATCATTAATTATTTAAGGTTTACATAAATATTTTAAAATATCCTTTTTTCAAAATTCATCAATAAAATACATCCTAAAATTATCCGGACATTTGAAATTTCATAAACATCACTAAAGGAAGAAATATCAATTCATTCATCCCAAAGGATTATACAAAGAAGCTAGGGTCTCGTTACATAGCCCCTTATAACACCGGCATATGACCTAAGTGTAAGGTGTGCTATGGTGAGAGAATCTGAGGGAGGCTCAGATAACATTTCCCTAGTAGTAATCTCTACTAACTTGAACTTCTCCCGTAGGCGTTTCCGTTCAAGCTTGACACACTGGAGTTCGGCTTGGGCTTGGTCTAGAGCGAAGCCCAAAGATGCCACCTCCTTCCCAAGCTCTGATAAGTGGGCTTCATAAGGTTCGAGTCTACTGGATGAATCCATCGACTACTCTTTCTGCATTAACCATTAACATCTCTATTAAATCATTAAGAGTAAGTTAATATACTACTCAAAAAGATTGGGTCATTACATCAACCAATGGGATATGCTGATCCCATCCACCTTTGAATTCTAGAGAGCATTCTCTAAGAATATCTTCAAGAGTCTGAATAGTTCTTTCAGACTGGCCATCAGTTTGGGGGTGATAGGCCGTGATGAAATTTAATTTAGTACTCAAAGAATGTTGAAGGCTCCTCCAGAATTTAGATATGAACCTTGGATCACTGTTAGAGAAAATTGAGAGTGGAACACCTTGCAGTCTCACCACTTCCTTCACATATAACTTTGCAAGTTGTTCAAGCGAGAGATATTCATTAATAGTGATGAAATGGGATGTCTTGGTGAGTCGGTCAACAAAAACCCATATCGCATTATTTCCCTTCGACGTCTTCGGGAGACCCATGACAAAGTCCATAGTAACATTTTCCAATTTCCACATGGGTATAGGAAATGTATGCATCATACATTTGGACCTTTTCACTCAGCTTTAACTTGCTGACATACCAAGCACCTTAATATATATTCTGCAATCTCCTTCTTCATGTTATCCCACCAGAAGTGTTCTCGAAGATCACAGTACATTTTGGTACTCCCAGGATGGATAGAGAAGGTCGAGATATGTGCATAATTCAGTAGCTCCTTATTTATCTTTGGATCAGATGGTACACATAATCATGCCCCAAATCTTACAACTCCTTCCTCATCAATTTTGAAATCAGAGGATTTCCCGTTTTTAACAGCTTCTACCCTTTTCTGAATTTCCACATCCTTTCTTTGAGAAACATTTATTTTCTCCATGAGAGATGGTTGAGCAATCATTTGAGAAAGGATTGATGATGTTCCTCCCTTAATGATTCCCATTTCCATACTTTGCAAATCTAAGAATATCGAATCCTTTTCAATTATCATCATTGATAAAGATGCATGATCCTTTCTACTTAGAGCATCAGCCACCTTGTTTGCCTTACCGGGATGGTAGTGGATTGAGTAGTCATAATCCTTGATGAGATCTATCCATCTTGGTTAGTTCATATTAAGATCTTTCTATGTGAATATATATTTGACACTCTTGTGGTCAGTATATATCTCACATTTTTCCCATAGAGATAATGCCGCCAGATTTTCAACGCAAAGATCACAGCCACCAACTCCGGATAATGCTTGGGATAGTTTTTCTCATGGATTTTCAGCTGCCTTGAGGAATAAGCTATCACTTTATCATTTTGCATTATCACACAGCCTAAGCCTTTCTTAGAAGCATCACTATACACCACAAAGAGTTATCCACTTGAAGGGAGTGTGAGTACCGACGCAGTGATAAGCCTCTTTTTAAACTCCTTGAAACAATCTTCACATTACTGTGTCCAGACGAACTTTAATCCCTTCTGTGTCATCTTGGTCATTGGGTTTAACAATCGTGAAAAGTTCTTCACGAATCAACGATAATACCCATCTAGACCTAAAAAGCTGCGGATCTCTGTTACAGAAGTTGGCCTCGGACAATCTTCAATTGCCTTCGTCTTGGAAGGGTCCACAAATATCCCTTTCCTGGTGATAACATGCCCCAAGAATGATACTTCCTCCATCCAGAACTCACATTTACTGTACTTTGCATACAAATTATCCCTTGTCCAAGTCTTTAACACAGTTTCCAAATGCTCCTCATGTTCCTCCTTTCTCTTGGAGTATATCAGAATATCATCAATAAAGACCACCAAAATTTTTTCAAGGTAATATCTAAAGACTCTATTCATTAAATCAATGGAAATTTTTGGAGCATTAGTGAGTCCTAAGGGCATCACTATGAACTCATAGTGTCCATACCTCGTTCGAAGGGAAGTCTTGGGAATATCTTCCTTCCTCACCTTTAGTTGGTGATATCCTAACCGAAGGTCCACCTTAGAGAAATAACTGGCCCCATGAAGATGATCGAACAAGTCATCTATCTGTGGAAGTGGATACTTGTTCTTTATAGTGATTTTATTGAGCTCACGATAATCAATGTAGAGGCGCATTGATTCATCCTTCTTCTAGATGAAGAGGACTGGAGCACCCCACAATAAAGCACTCGGGCATATAAAACCCTTCTCTATATTCTCCTATAACTTCTTCTTCAGCTCTTCTAGCTCTACAATGGCCATTCTGTAAGGTGTCTTTGAGATTGGTAGAGATCCAGGGATAAGTTCAACTGAGAACTCAAAATCTCAGTCAGGGGTAAGACCATGCAACTCTTTGGGGAATACATCAGTGTAATCTCTCACGATGGGCATGTCTTCAAGCATGATTCTCTCCTTTGTCTCAATAATTTGAGCTAGGTATGCATGCTCATAAATAAGAAATATCCAAAATTGAGATGAATATTCTAAAGGAGATTCATCTTCCTCCTTGAACCTGTAAAGAATCGGAGGATGCTTCAGGATGTGAAGAGTAATCTCCCTTTCCCGGCAGTTGATGTTTGCCTTGTACAAAGATAGACAATCCATGCCCAAAATAGCGTCAAAATCCACTAAAGGAAGTATGAAAATATTTTCTGGGAGGTTCAATCTACAAACATTAACCAGGGAGGAGTTATAAACCACGGATACAATAATTTTCCCATTTTCTGTTCTCACAGATAACTTTTCCTCCAAATTTTTAGGTAGTGTTTGAATAGTTCTATTAAACTTGAAAGATATTAAAGAATGTGTAGAACCAGAATCAAATAGTACGTTCACTATTCTTGAATGAATAACAAGCGTACCTATCACCACATCATTTTATGGCTCCACCTTAGCAGTAGTGATAGCATAAGCCCTTCCTTGTTTCCTTGGAGGTTGTTGCTGATTGCCTCCGACAACCCTCGGCTTAGGGAAATTGTTCTCATAATGCCCAAGCTCCTTGTAGTTAAAACACTGCACTGCAGGATGAGTGTTGATCTGAACCTTTCGTTCTTCTTCAACATTAGTAGGATTTTTCATATCCCTTCAGAAGTTCTTGGCCAGATGACCAAACTCTCTGCATTTGAAGCAATTCTTGGTTCCCTCCAGACAGTTACCAGAGCGCTTCTTCCCACAATTTTTTCAAAGGGGAAAGTTGGGATTCTTTCCATAATGGGATTTATTTGATGGACCACCCATGTTGTTTTCCATCTTTCTCTTCTTGTCAGTGGGCCCATGAGACCACTGAGAGTCTCCAATCTCCATTTCAACCTTGAGGGAACAACGAACAATCTCCCCATAGCTGTCAAAGTCTCGAATTGCCAACACGTTTCATAGACTCAACTTTAGTCCGCTAAAGAAGCGATCCAACTTGCTTTTGGTGTTCATGAAAAAGCCAGAGGCGTACCTTGCAAGCCATGTAAAGTTCACTTCATATGCCCCGATGGACTCATCTTCCTTCTGCTTGAGTCCAAGGAACTCTCTTTCCATCTTGAGACGGAGGGTTCGAGGAAAATATTTGTTAAAAAAAATCAACTTGAATTCCTCCCAATCTATGGAATAAATTTCCTCTTGGGACTTCGTATTCTTGATCAGTGTCCACCACTGATCAGCCTCCCCATTAAAACGATAAACTGCCATTACAACTTTCTCTTCTTCTGAGAACTAAAGGACATAGAAAATATTTCCAATGGAGTTAATCCATTGTTCTGCAAGGAGTGGATCAGAAGACCCGCTAACAATGGGAGGCCTTTGCCGCATGAAGGATTCCACAACAACTTGCTCTTTCCTTGGAGGAGGAGGGCGTTCTACCTGATTCAAGTTATTATTCATAACTCGAGCCAGCTGAGAATGTACTTCCATGAAGTTTTGAGCTCTCGCTTCCATCACATCAGTCATGTCATTTGGGAAATAATCACATTGCCTATCACATTGGTTGTTGGAACGTGTTCTTCTATTTCCCGCTATTAACTAAGAAAAAGAACATATTATTAGAGGTCTTGAATACTTATCCATTGAGCATAAAAAGGAAACTTTTAACATTAAATGATAAACTTATAAAGAATAAGTACATCCTATCTTGTGATTCCTTAGGTTTATATCTAGGTTATCCTCGATCTATTTCTTAACTTATATTCTTATGGGATTTTTTTCACTTAATAATGGTTTGTACTAAGCTCGAGAATCTACCAAAGCATATCCCCTGGGAGTTTCGTAACCAAGAGTGCAGCAATGCCCATTATTGTGCACCAGTTCCCATTTGAGTCTAGATCAAAGCGGTGTTTTCAAGTTTTACCCCTAGATACATCTATGCCAGAGCCACCTCTACCTGCTCGTATCCAAACAGGGATGTATTTGCTTGATAAACCACTTACTCTATACTCACCAAAATTTAGGACTATTTTCTTATACTTAGTTTCATCCTTAAGGTTCTCACTAAGGTTCTCTATTCCTAATCTCTAAAAATAACTATACCATCCTATTATACCAACTATATCAACCCAATCCTTTTACATAAAACATTTAATGATTTTAAGCATAATTAATCATCAGAGTACAAGCCAAGGATCGTTAAGTCTAGTGTCTTGGAAGACTAGGTACATATAACATAAAACATGGGACTAAAAAAAACTTCTTTATTTAATCTCCATAAATAGCTTCTAACTTCCTTTTAGCTCTTACATCTGCATAGGTGTAATGACCCGAGTCTGGAGCCCCTCCACTGGTGCCCCGTGCCCGGTTCTCCACATGACCTCAAGCGCATTTCCTCAAATGCCAGAGGATGCCGAATAGTAGCGAGGGCCTTAGTGAGTCAGTGGGGAAACTATGCCTTCATTCGGTAAGGTATACAAGGTAAGAAAACAACAATAAACAGCGGAAGTAGTAAACAACAAGCATAACAACAGGAAGCAAGGGAAGCAATGTAGAAATATAACTATGATGAAAATGATGCAACAGGTAAAAGTATCTAAGGAAAACAAAAAACACAACAACGTGCTGAAATACAAATGAAACCAAGTGCAAAAGAAAACAAAATAATCTCCTCAGCATCACGATCCACGGCTCGGTCCCATGCTCCACATCTCCTGGTGAAATCAAGATCCTAAAGTAGAAGGGCACTTTCCCTTGTCTATACCTGCAACAACATAGTCTCCTTGGGCCCAAAATCATGGCCCAAATAGGGTGTGAGATACAATCCGAGTAGGTAATCACCCAAATATTTGTACCTCACAGTCAATGAATACATGACAGTACTAAAACAAGAAGCAGTAAACAAAAAAGCACAAACAACTACAATCCACAGTTCTAACAAGTATAGCACACAAGTAAGCATCCAGAAACAAAAGAAGAAATAGGTATACCTCTTGGTAGCTCTCACAGTCTAACCCCTATGGGAAGCACACACAGTCTCACCCCTCTGGTTTAGCTACGTAATTAAGCAGACTCTTTGGGGAAGCACTCACCGTCAATTCCCCCTATAGTCTCGTATCGTGCTAAAGGCTCTCTGGGGAAGCACTCAACGTCAATTCCCCCTATATCCTATGTCGTAATTAAAAGACACTCTAGAGAATCCCTTCCTTCAATTCTCCCCTTGGTCTCACATCGTGATTAAAAGACACTCTGGAGAAGCCCTTCCGTCAATTCTCCCTTTGGTCTACTACTCTAGGTTATCACAGTCCTGAGTATAAATAAACATGCTCAGCGCATGTATATATATCGTCCAAGTAAACCTCAAGAACTACTTAGCTAACAACTAAGGATCAACAGCAAAACAAGGAAACAATCCACAATCCTACAACTAGGCATGGCAACTGACAAAACGCCAAACAAGCAGAACAAGCATGGAAAGAAAACTGAGCACAAAAGAATACTCTAATCACAAGCAATAACCTCTACTAAAGAAATCAAGCAAAGCAGGAAAGTAACAGGGGAAAAACAGGAAACACGCAATACCCCGTTCAAGGGTATTGGTGGAAATTGCATGAAATATTCATTAACTTTCTACGGAAAGGCAGAAACCACCTACCTCGATCCTAGGAGATCGATATACGTGAACCTCGATGATAGATTCCCTTTAGAACGACGTAGATCTGAGAAAACGCACAAAACGTTCATCCCATGATAACTTGAAAACAAGGAGGAATCAAGAAACAAGGCTAAAGAAGAAGTAATAACTCACTGCTGCGATTCCAATGCAATCGACCGTGCTCAAATTGGAGAACGGACGGCGTGGCGGGAGCCCGTCGAAGATCCGGTCGTACAGTCACCCTCGGATGGTCAAAAACTGGAGAAGAAGATGGAAATAGGGGTTAGGCGTGACCCCAGTCCATTTAATGAAAAAAAAGAAAGTACACGGTGTGTACTTTTAGGTTACACGGCGTGTAGTAGGTCATTTCCGTACTCCGCCAAAAACGGCCTCCACGTCACCCCTACACACCATGTGTGTGGCCCGAGCACGGCCAACACACGGCTTTGAGCCGAATCAGAGTACACGATGTGTACTCAAAAAGTACATGGCGTGTACTTCTGAAATTTCCAAAAAAACCATTTTCATTAAAAACTCCAGAAAAAAGGAAAAACATACCTGAATGAAGATCCAGGTTCTTACAAACTTCCCCCCCTTAAAGAAATTCGTCCCCGAATTTCCCTAACGAGGTGGAGAAGAAGAATCCCCAAACAGCTCCGGCCACTGTGATCTTATATCGGCCTCCCTCTGCCAGGTCTCATCCTGTACTCGCCTGTGCTACCATAGCATCCGTACCAGAGGAACAGACCGCTTGCGGAGAACCTTCGTACTGCGATCGACAATCTGGATAGGATGCTCCTCGAACGATGCATCCGCTTCAAGCTCGACTTCCTCGGGCTGAAAGATGTGAGACGGGTCTGAAAATTAACGTCGGAGCTGAGAGACTTGGAAGACTTCGTGCATGGACCGATACCTCTGAGGTAGCTACAACCGATATGCGACCGGACCAACCCTCTCCAAGACCTCAAACGGTCCGACGTACCACGGTGAAAGCTTACCCTGCCTCCGAATCCTTTTGTTCCCCAACCTCGGTGTGAAATGCAGGAAAACCTGATCTCCGACCTCGAACCCCAGAGGTCGTCTCCACTGATCAGCATAAGACTTCTGCCGAGACTGTGCTGTAGCCATCCTCTTCCGAATCAGCTCTATCTTCTCTGAAGTCTCCTGTACAAGACGAGGTCCCAGCAAAGCTGCCTCTCCTGCCTCCAGCCAGCATAAGGGTGATCGGCATGGCCTACCGTACAGAGCCTCGTATGGTTCCATATGAATGGTCACCTGGAAATTGTTGTTGTAGGCGAACTCCACCAGAGGAATATGCTTCTCCCAAGAACCGACAAGGTCTAGAATTCAAGATCGGAGCATATCCTCAAGCACCTGGATCGTGCGCTTGGACTGGACATCAGTTTGAGGATGGTATGTTGTACTCAAAAGTACCTGTGTACCTAAGGCCTTCTGAAGTCCCTGCTAGAACCGAGAGGTAAATCGCACATCTCTGTCTGAAACAATAGAGCGCAGAACTCCATGCAGATGAACGATCTCTCTGATGTAAAGTCGTCCCAGATCATCAACACTAAAGGTCTCCTTGATCGGAAAGAAGTGAGAAACCTTCTTAAGTATGTCAAAGACAACCCAAACAACATCGTTCCCTCAAGGTGATCTCAGAAACCCGGTCACAAAGTCCATCGCAACATCGTTCCACTTCCACTCCAGAATGGGTAACTGCTGTAAAAGGCCTGGTGGTCGCTGATGCTCTGCTTTCACCTGCTGACAAGTAGAACATCTCATGACAAAACCAGAAACATACTTCTTCATACCTGGCCACCAGTACTGGTGATGAAGATCTCGATACATCTTGGTGATGCCAGGATGAACTGTCCAAACTGAGGAATGAAAATCCCACATCAGCTCATTGTGTATGTCTGCTGGCACCCATACACGTCCCTAGAAATGCAAGATCTCATCCTCGCCCACTGTCTATCCAGGAAGAGGGTCCCCTCCTGACACACTCTCCCACAGGACTAAGCCTTCCGAGTCTGATAGATGCCTCATCCGTACCCGATCAAGTAGCGTGGAGGTAATAGCTACAGGAGATAGAAAGGTCTGTCCCCGTCTGTCGTGCACCTCCAGATGTATCTCAAAGAACAGAGCCATCAACTGCCACTCACTACTGGCCTCCTGAACTTCCTGAATTTGAGTTCTCCTGCTCAACGCGTCTGCCACGGTGTTGAACTTTCCCAGTGTATAGGCAAGCTCGAAGTCAAAAGACTGAAGATACTCAACCCACCTATGCTGCCTCAGATTCAGATCACACTGAGTGAAGATATACTTGAGAATCTTGTGGCCAGTGAAGACCACAAAGTGATCTCCCAGAAGATAGTGTATCCAACAGTGCAAGGCATGAAAAACAACTTCCAACTCTAGATCATGCGTAGGGTAGTTCTTCTCATGTGGCCTCAACTGCCGAGATCCGTACGCAATGACTCCATCTCCCTGCATAAGCACAGCTCCCAGCCTGATAACTAAAGTATCACAACAAACAGTGTAGCTCTTGACTGGCTCTGGCAAGACTAGTATCGGTGCTGATGTCAACCTCCCTTTTAGCTCCTGAAAGGCTGACTCACAAGAATATGACCATAAGAACTTCGCCCCCTTCTTGGTCAGACCTGTCAAAGGTGTTGCTAAATGAGAAAAGTCCTGAATGAAGCATCTATAGTATCCAGCCAGCCCTAGGAAGCTCCATACCTCAAAAATGTTCTTCTGATGCTCCCAGGAAACTACAGATCTCACTTTCTCTGGGTCCACAGATACTCCTGCCTCTAAGATGACGTGACTCAAGAAGTTAATCTGATCCATCCAGAAATGGCACTTTGAGAGTTTAGCATAAAGCTGATGCTCTCTTAGTTTACTCAGAATGATATCAATATGGGTGGCATGGTCGTGTCGAGTGTGAGATTACACCAATATATCATCCATGAAGACCACGATGAAGGAATCCAAGTAAGGATGGAACACTCAGTTCATCAGTGCCATGAAAACTGCAAGGGTGTTCGTGAGACCGAACCGCATGACTGTATACTCGTAAAGACCGTACCTACTCCTGAAGGCTGTCAGAGGTATATCTGATGGTCTAACACACAACTGATGATAACCAGACCTCAAGTCGATCTTTGAGAACATCCGGGCTCCTCAAAGCTGATCGAAAAGGTCATCAATCCTCGACAAAGGATATCAGTTCTTTACCGTCAACTGGTTCAGCTTCCGATAATCCACACAAATCCGAAGGGTACCGTCTGCCTTCTTCGCAAACAGAATAGGTGAACCCCAAGGAGAAGTACTGGTTCGGATGAAACCCTTAGCCTATAACTCCTCCAACTACTTATTGAGCTCCTGAATTGCAAGTGTGGCCATCCTATATAGAGGAATGGACACTGGTGCCGCTCCTGGCACGAGCTCAATAGAGAAGTCTACCTCACGCTCTGGAGGCAAACCCAAAAAGTCTTTTGGAAAGACGTCCCTGAAGCGATCCACCACTAGAGGAAAGTCCAACTGTGGAGTCCCCTGATCATAATCTAGGTCGTCACTCCTCCTAGCCCAAGATGCTCGAGTCCTGCCCGACTCGCCCGGACGTCCCATTCGCCTCGATGAAGGAAAGATTCACCCTCTAGTGAAATGAAACTGACTCTATGGTGATAACAGTCAATGAATGCCTGGAAGGGAATCAACCAGTCCATGCAAAGGATGACATCATTTCCTGTCATCTCTAGGACATAGAGATCCCATAATAAGCGATACCCTGCAACCTCGAGAGGGAACTCTCTACACTGGAGTACACTAGATGTCCTTGTTCCCAAAGGTGTGTCTAGTTTCAACGAGTCGACATAAGAAAAGATGTAGAGTCCAAGGCTCTCCACAACGGAAACAGAGATAAAACTATGCGTAGAACCAGTATCGAAAAGGGCTGAAGATAAAACTGAGGCTACTAAAATCATACCTCAAATAGTAGAAGGGCCGGGATCCTGCTCATGATAAGTCTGCTCCACGGTAAAAGACTGGCCCGTGCTGCGGCCCTGCACCCCTGGATGACCACTCTGGGCCGAACCTCCCTTCTAGTGCTGAGGAACTGGTGGCTGACTGCCATGGCCTCGACCTCCACCTCGGCCCGAACGGCCGGAAGAACTATAGTTCCCTGACTGGTGAGATACTGGTGGGGATTCTCCTGAACAAGGAGTAATAGAAGAACCACGGTCACCTACTGATGGTGAGAAAACCTGGCAGAAACGCTGAAGGTGACCCATCTTTCTGCATGATCGGCACTCCATGGGGTCTCTCTGGCACTGCGGCCTCGTGTGCCCTGTCCATCCACACTGGTAGCATGTCACCTGGTTGCCTGATGATGCGTCTCGCTTCCTCGCATCACCGCGCGTAGGCTCCCTACGACGCTTCTTACTGTCATATGAAGGGAAGCTAGTTCTGGAAGAAGAACCGCCTTGACTCGCAGCTCTAGAGTCTCTCAGATTGCACTCTGCAATCAGTGCCTGGTTGACGATGGAAGTAATGGAAGTCAGCTGAAATATGTTCACCTGCAAGCGGATCTCCCGCCTGAGTCCATCCTCAAAATTCCTCGCCAAGAACATCCCACTCCCATCCCGAAGGGGTGTAAAATGCTGCAGCTCAGTGAAACATGAGGAATAATCCATGACAGATAGATTACCCTGCTCTAAGCTCATGAACTCCCAGGCTCGATCGGCCCTCAGGGTCTCCGGGTAGAAGTAGTCATAGAACACACATTGAATCTCCTCCCAAGCCATAGCCTGCTGCTGACCCGCCTGTGAGATCACGTCCCACCACATTTTGGTGGAGTCCCTGAGCATGTAGGTGGCGAGATTGACCCGCCTCTCTGGAGGCGTCTCCAGATGCTCAAAGATAGTCATCATGGATTCCATCCATGACTCTGCAGCCTGAGGTCCTCCCTCTCCTGAGAACGTGGGAGGATGCTGCTGCTAGAAAACCCGCGTCAAGTCTGGTATAGACGAGGCAGGAGGCGGTGATCCTTGGAAGGTCTACATCATCCTCATGAAACCCTCCCTGGACTATGCATCATCACCAGCAACTGGTACAACAACCGGTGCCAAGGCTGGCTCAGCTGGGGGATCGATAAGAAGTCCCTGATCAGCCCTGTCTGGCGTCTGATCACTGCCTGACGACAGACGTACGACTGAAGGATGTCTCAGAGGCATAGCTCTGAAAGATCAAAAGCACACCTTAGGTCAGGAAAAACAAGGACAAGGAACAAAAGAGTACAAAATAGGAACATGGGAAGAAAAACACACAAGAATGCAAAACACGACTACACGACGTGTATAAAACTACACAGCGTGTCTTCTTAAACCACTAACATGGGCGTGTACGCCTGCCCTAAAAGTTGTGTACACTTCAAACTACACGGCGTGTTGACCCCCACATATAGCGTGTACTTGAAAACTATTCCCCTGTC
This sequence comes from Viscum album, assembly GCA_963277665.1. Classification (NCBI taxonomy): domain Eukaryota; kingdom Viridiplantae; phylum Streptophyta; class Magnoliopsida; order Santalales; family Viscaceae; genus Viscum; species Viscum album. The sequence goes on along the minus strand of OY728141.1, from coordinate 177,186,725 downwards.
CGAGTCTCCTTACACGGCTAGCCCACATGGTCCGACTCAGCCCGAGGCTACACGGCGTGTTCGAAACAAACACGGCGTGTACTGGACAAGGCTTCGACGGCCTATGTTGTTAAGCACACGTCCATCTACATGGCTGAACATTACACGGCATGCTCCGAACAAACACAGCGTGTATATTCGAAGGTGACACTGTCCCGTGTTGTTCGTGACACGGCTGGGTGCCTGGGCAAGACTACATGGCATGTTTCCAAACAAACATGGCGTGCGGAAAAGAAGGTCACGCCGGCCCGTGTTGTTCGTGACACGGCTGGGTACCTAAATAGGACTACACGGCGTGTTACCTATGGACACAACGTGCAGAAAAGAAGGTCACACTGGCCCATGTTGTTCGTGACATGGTCGGGTACCTGGATAGGACTACACGGCGTGTTCCCTACGGACACGATGTGTTCTCCCCGAGCTTCCTCGACCCGTGTTGTTAGTGACACGACCAGGTACACGGCTCCGAACTCACACAGTGTGTACCAATGGTACACGACATGTTCCCGAAGTTACTCCTACGACACTGTGTTCTGCTCACACAGTCAGTGACACGGCCTAAAAACTACACGGCGTGTATCTAAAAAGTACATTCCGTGTATTCTTGGTTTTTCTGGGCAGTAGCCCAGAAACTGCATAGAATTCCAGAACATAAAAACAAGGTGAAAAGTTCCAAATTTCGATCCGTGAGGGCCCATAACACCTCAAGAACCAAAATTTGGCATTCAATTTAAGCAAAGAACAAAAAAAAGTTTTCTAACATAACAACAAAGAATCTATAAAGCATCTATCACAACAACATGTATAATTTACACAGAGCCTATCACAATAGCATGCAATCGCTAATGCACCCTAGATGGCATGGAAAGAATGCATGGAATGTGATTTATACAAGTGCATATATGATGCATGAGATGGAATACCCTCATCTCATCGGGTTGCGATAGAAATAGAATCGAAATATCAAAACACTAACCACACAAGGCATACAAATCACTCTAGGTGAAAACATACCAACCATAAAATCTCAAAACCAGAAAACTATAATTAACGAGGTAGTATAGATTTTACCTGTACATGGGTTAGATACTCTCGAGCATAGGTTAATTCCAAGTACCGAATCCGTCCTATCCCTAGCTAAGGTATCCAAACAGTAAGATAAGAGAAAAGAACTCATTTGATACCACTTTGTAACGACCCGAGTCCGGAGCCCCTCCACTGGTTCCCTATGCCCGGTTCGCCACATGAACTCAAGCACGTTTTCCCGAACGCCAGATGCTGCCGACTAGCAGCGAGGGCCTTGGTGAGTCAGTGGAGAAACTATGCCCTCATTCGGTAAGGTATACAAGGTAAGAAAACAACAATAAACAGCGGAAGCAGTAAACAACATGCATAACAACAGAAACCAAACAACGGAAGCAATGTAGAGATATAACTATGATGAAAATGATGCAGCAGGTACAAGTATCTAAGGAAAACAGCAAACACAACAATGTACTGAAATACAACTAAAACCAAGTGCAAAATAAAACAAAATAATCTCCTCAGCATCGCGAGCCATGGCTCAGTCCCATGCTCCCCAGCTCCTGGTGCAATCAAGATCTTGAAGTAGAAGGGCGCTTTCCCTTGTCTATACCTGCAGCAATATAGTCTTCTTGGCCCCAAAATAATGGTCCAAACAGGGTGTGAGATACAATCCTAGTAGGCAATCACCTAAAGATTTGTGCCTCACAGTAATGAATACATGACAGTACTAAAACAAGAAGCAGTAAACAGAAAAGCACAAACAGCTACAATCCACAGTTCTAACAAGTATAGCACACAAGTAAGTAGCCAACAACAAAAGAAGAAACAAGTAACCCTCTGGGTAGCTCTCACAGTCTAACCCCTATGGTTCAACCTATAAGTACTAGCAACCCTCTAGGAAGCACACACAGTCTCACCCCTCTGGTTCAGCTACGTAATTAAACAGACTCTCTGGGGAAGCACTCACCTTCAATTCCCCCTATAGTCTCGTATCGTGCTAAAGGCTCTCTGGGGAAGCACTCAACGTCAATTCCCCCTATAGCCCGCGTCGTAATTAAAATACACTCTGGAGAAGCCCTTCCGTCAATTCTCCCCTTGGTCTCGCATCGTGATTAAAAGACACTCTGGAGAAGCCCTTTCGTCAATTCTCCCTTTGGTCTACTACTCTAGGTTCTCACAGTCCTGAGTATAACTAAACATGCTCAGCGCACGTATATATATCGTCCAAGTAAACCTCAAGAACTACTTGGCTAACAACTAAGGCTTAACAAAATAACAAGGCAATAGTCCACAATCCTACAACTAGGCATGACAACTGGAAAAACGCCAAACAGGCAGAAAAAACATGGCAAGCAAACTGAGCACAAAAAAAATACTTTAATCACAAGCAATAACCTCTACTAAAGCAATCAAGAAAAACAGGCAAGTAACAGGGGAAAAACATGAAACACGCAATACCCCGTTCAAGGGTATTGGTGGAAATTTCACGAAATATTCATCAACTTTCTACGAAAAGGAAAAAACCACCTACCTCGATCCTAGGAGATCGATATACGTGAAACTCGATGACAAATTCCCCTTAGAACGATGTAGATATGAGAAAACGCACAAAACATTCATCCCACAATAACTTGAAAACAATGAGGAATCAAGAAACAAGGATAAAGCAGAAGGAAGAACTCACCGCTGCGATTCCAACGCAATCAACCGTGCTCGAATCAGAGAACGGACGGCGAGGCGGGAGCCCGTCGAAGATCCGACCGTATAGTCACCCTCGGATGGTCGAAAACTGGAGAAGAAGATGGAAATAGGGGTTAGGCGCGACCCCAGACCGTTTAATAGAAAAAAAATAAAGTACACGACATGTACTTTTAGAGTACACGACATGTACTGGGTCCTTTCCGTACTCCATCAAAAACGGCCTCCACGTCACCCCTACACACTGTGTGTGTGGCCCGGGCACGACCATCACACAACTTTGAGCTGGATCAGAGTACACGATGTGTACTCAAAAAGTTCATGGCTTGTACTTCTATAATTTCCAGAAAAACCATTTTCCATAAAAACTCCAGAAAAAAGGAAAAAAATACCTGAATAAAGATCCGGGTTCTTACAATAGGGTACCCTAGGGAACACATGAAAAAATGGATGAGCTAAAAATCCCATTAAAGGAATGAACATAAGGATACATATCAAGAACATGAGTTAGGAGGAATGACATAATGATATCCAAATCATGAAACTTATAAAATCATTTAATATAAGCATAAGATCTTATAAACATGGAATCATATAATTTTTGTAGAATCATAAATCATATCTTTAGTATGGGTCAAGGCTAACCGCCAATCCCGTTTCCCATTTCAGTACGGGTCAAGGCTAACTGTCAATCCCGTTTTACATCGCATCTCATGAGACTCATCCTTACCCAATGCATTAGAGCGCTATCTGGGCGCACCCATCTCAACATATTCATGAATATTCTTTCCACATAAATAATCCTTCCACATAAATAATCATATATAATCAACCATACATAAACATAAGGTTACCCATGGAAAGAATTGGGTACGACAATCATGACATAAAACATATCCAATGGGCGTATCACAAAAGTGTCCATGAAATGAAGGGATTAGAACATACATGGAAATTAACAGGGTAAAATAGGAATATAACATGGTAAGTGGTGTCAAATATAAGTGACCACATATAAAAAAAATGTATTTTATAAACATTAGCATTAAAACATTTTTGTGCAGTTTTAAGAAAAACACTCTAGAGATTTTCAAATAGAAAAGAGGACATTCTTTTATATAAAACCAGAATTGAACCAAGAATGTTTTCATAATAAAAATACTGATTTTATAAATACAATGGTGTTTTAAAATATATTATAGAGTGAACCTGAAATTTGGGTAAAATTTTGGGAAGTCCCCTTAAAACATGTTGGCTTATCAGAAAGTTCTAAGGAGGGAATCTTTGAAAATCATGTATATCCCAGAAAGAATGTGATGAAAGGGTATTGATATAAGAATCTTTTACAACTAACTATAATTCATAAGACTCACATATATAGATAATATAATACCATTTTGAAAGAAAGATAAGGCAACCCGAAATAATAAAGAAGGTTTGGGTAGAATTCGTTACGATTTTATCGGCATGGTGTTGGGTGTGACCAAGAGGGATTGATGAGAGAGAAATGGAGTTTCTAATCACTTATAAATTCAGTATGGGGGAGGTTATTAAACATGACCCATCATTTTTAGTACACATATAAAGGCAAAGTATAGAGGACAATCTTGATTAAGAGAGAAAAGGAGGGGATCCCTTACCTCAAATCCAGTGGTGTTCTCCACTTGTTATTAATGACCTGAATAAACAAATTAGGATTATTAATTAATAATTCCAGAACCTCTTCTATATGTAATTTATTTATTATAACCCTTTTTAGTTCATTAAAATCCTTTTTGATTAGTTATAAGGTTCAATTTCATTGTTCGGGCTCGTTCGTTTACTTGGCTTTAAAAGATCGGTTCACTTATATTCAAGTTTGGATTATATGAAAGATGAAAGTGGTTGTCCATAATTGAAGTTATATTCTTTAGTTAATATCCAAGAGATTACATGGTTTTAGTTTTAATTAGGTTACTTAGAGTGATGTTGAATTATTACATATATAACCTTAGTGATAACTGTTTTTGTTATTCGGTGGGTTTGATTACAAAGAATGTGTTTTTCATTATAACTTAATTCCAATTGTACCAAACGATTAAATAACCAAAAATAGGATATATAACCATAACACAAATGGTTTCATGACCAGAATTAAAGATAATAATAGAAATTGATAAACCGTTGTCCTTGAATGTGCTAAATTAGCACATCTCAAACGGTGCATTCATTTCTTTCAAATAAAAGGGTGGGGAAAGTGAGAAGATAATGAAATATAACAATAGCATGAAGAAATTACAGTAAATGTATGTTATTGTATTTATCATACTATTATGGTGAAGGGAGGTTAGAAAATAAAATAAAAAAAAGAACTTAAAAGAAAAGAAGAAATTTGGGAAGAGGAATTTACCTCTTGAGACTTCCTCCTTTGAGAACCTCTTAAGGGGAGAGGTTTTTGTATTTTGAGGAGGTTGAGAGATTTTGGACGTGGGGGAGGACCTTGGGGAGAGGTATTGTCATAATTTAGAGAATTCTTGTAGCTTGAGAGGAGTGGAGAGAAGAGGGAGTGAAGGGGGGTTTTTATAGTGGAGGAGAGAAGGGATTTCATGATATTATAATCATTAATTTATTATTTCTTCCCAAGACAAGGAATAGTAAGTATTCCATGAACAAAAATAGAAAATGGGTAATTTGAATTATAACCAAGTGGGATTACATCATCATTGAATCATAGATGACTCAATTAATCCATTATCTAGCATTTATTGTAAATTATCGGATTCTACTATTCATAAAAAATTCAAGTATTTCAGAAAAATCCCAAAAATTCACCCTAACCATTTTTCAACATGTAGAATCCAAAAATGAAGTTCATTTTTCAAAAATAATTTTCTAAATATGATTATTTTAATATTTAATTAAAATAATAATTTATTATCAAAACCAGTTTTAAAACATTCATTAACTCATTCTAAAATATAGGTATATCGTACTTCCAACTTGAATATTATTTTTATACCACCAAAGGTGAGGTTACTATTCATTAGGGTATATCACTATTCAAAAGGGTATGTTAATATTCATTAGGGTAGGTTTCTATTCACCAAAAATTATTTTTGTTTTATTAGACTCCAAAAAACATCTTGAACTCAACCGTGTATGCCAGATTTTTGAAATTCCAAACACAAAAAGTGACAATATTATGTTTAAAGGTCACTTATCACTTAGTATTTCATTATGTTGTGCTTTAATGTCATTTTATGACATAAATATAAGAAGGTAATTTCCATTGAAAAACTTTGGGTCATTACACTCCATTACTTATGATCAAACGAACCGATCATGAAATCATGGAAATGAATACTCTAGAACGATGAAATTCAATCTTATAAATTATCAATAAGAACATAAATGAACATAATAAAACTTTAATGAATCAAATATATGTATATAAGGTTCTTAATTAGTTAATTAATTTATTTAATTTGATTATTCAGTACATTAAGATCAAGTGAATAATATATTCGGGCTTATGGTAAGGGGTTTCTCATCTCACATTTATTTCCGTGATATTTCCATTGTTTGCCAATTATTTCTTGTATGTGGTGTATTTTTACTACCATTAGATATATAATATCATGATTATATTTATATTCATGGTATTCGGTGATTCACTTGGTGATTATTAACTCGATTGATTACAATGTTGTAAGGGATTTTATTTCGATTTCCATTTCATTGGGATTTACTTGGTATTGTGCACCTAATCATTCTTATGTGGTGCAACTACTGCCCCTTTAAGATACTTTTTCATTTTAAATTTTAATTAAATTATATATCCATATTCTTGTTACATGGATATGATTATTGTCTTAGCCTTATACCATTTTACATACGGTGTTTATGTGGAATGTTGATTTAACTGTGGAAATATTGATGAATCTGTATCCTCTAGTCAATACAGATATTACAAAGAAATATTGTTTTTATATTAAATATTTGTATAAAGAATGATTCAGACTTATAGTGATGTGTGGGGCCTACTATATCCCCTTGATTAATCGACAGGTCTCATGAGATAAATCAGTTGAAACCCTTCGAGTTTGTTTCTAAAAAATCAAATGGGTTTCTACTCACAGACTTAAACCGTCTCGACGGTATAATGGTTCATGTGTCAGATACATGACATCCAAATAATAATAATTCTCTTTATTCATTATATAGTTATTAATTTCTATGAGGTTTCCACTATAAAAAAATCTATGGATGAATTATCATTCTCAGTTTATTGATGGTGTGTGTTTTTCATTTATTCACCATGCCACATTGATTATGTTTCACTTATTATTGATTGATGCTTCTGCTCTATGTAACCCTTACTAAGAATTTGATCTCACCTATTTTCTTTGTTTTCATTCTATAGGTTATGAAGAATTAATCATTTATTGAGTTTTCATGGATGTAGTTTATTAGATTTTGTTATGTATTATGTTTTGTTTTCTTTTACCAATGTAAAATGGGATCCATGTATGTATATAGTTTCTTCAAGACTACTAAACTGATCGGTCCTTTGGGATTTGATTCCTTATAATCATTCCAATATAATAAAGTAATGCAACAACTTCAAGCTATAGGGGTCGAGGTATTAAAAATCCCATGTTGAGCTTCAACAAGTGAAGCTTGAATGAAATATCCTACAAGAGAAGTTCAAGTTAGTGGAGATTACCACTCGATCAATGTTAGCCAAGACACCCCATGAAACTACCACCATTACACACATTAATCTTAGGGTATATGTAGGTGTAATAATGGGTTATGTATCGAGGACCTAGTTATTTAATGTTTAATTACATTGTATAAATAAAATTTTTATTCCATCATTTCCGTTTTAAGAATATTTTTGCTTAATAAAATTGAGATGAAACTTGATAAATTGATTTTTTAGAAATAGATTGTACTTATAGAAAGAAATAATTATTATAATAAACTAAGGTATTATGAATAATGTTTATTTTAATGAAATTGTATGATTAAAACACTCTTACATAAAAATAAATGATAAAATAATTTTATTTTTTTCAAGTGTCAGAAATTTTATTATGCATTTTCAATCCCCTATTATTTTTAATAAGGTTTTTTATATTTAAAAGTTAAAATTCTCATATTTAGAGAATTATTTTGATAAAATAAATATCATTTTTTTAAATTAGCACATTGAAATTAGGTTTGGGTGAATTTATGAAGATTTTCTAAAATACTTTATTTTTTCATGAATAGTAAAAATACAACTTGAGTTTTTTAGTATGTTAATGACATCATAATTATTCCATAATGATATAATAACTAATTAACCACAATCCATGACTTAAAATATTTTATTTTATTAATATAAATAATTTTAATATTTTTTAATCAATTAATAAATATATAATTTACTTTCCAAATTCTAAAATGGAAACCTTAACTTTAAAAATTTCATTTTGTGAAAACATTAATTTTCCTTGAAAAAATAAGAAATATAAAATTATGGTCAACTCTTGTGGATTAAAATAAAACAATAGGTGTCCCAAGTGCCAATATCATAGGAAAATACCATGGGTAAGTCCATAATTTTGTATTTACAACTACCTAAGTGTCCAAGGCCTTTATTTAGAAATTAATAAACAAATCCTCCACTTTTGCTATAAATACCCACCCATTTATCCATTTCCTTTCACTCCCATTTCATTCTCCATAAAGATATAATAGTTTTAACTTCCAAAGATTCCTCCCAAGGTTTCCTAAATCCCTCAAGGTCCCAATCCTCAAGTTTTAAGAGTTACTCTTCAAGGTAAGGGAAATCTCAACTTCTCTTTTCCTTTCAAGTTCCCTTTTTTTATGTGATATGTCTTTCAAATTTCCAAACTATGCTCTTATATCCAATTTATTTTATCCCTTTTCTATATTACGATTCTTTTATGAATGAGATACCCTTGTATCCTCTCTTTTTACCCTGTTCTAAAACCATGTTTTATACCCGTTATGGTCACTATGGAAAAAATGACCTTTTGCAACGAAAATAGATCCCGTCGCAAATAGTCCGTCAAAAAGATTATTTTCTACAGGGACATCAGTCGGTCGCAAAATTTTTGGCGCGGTTTGCACGCCAAACCGTGGGAAGGGTATTTACGACGGGGGGTGGCTCCCCGCCGCAAATACCCGGCAGCGATAAATATTATTTGCGACGGGATATGCCCCCGTCGCAAATAGTGTGTTAGCAGGTCACTATTTGCGACGGGTCCCGTAGCAAATACCCTTTTAACCGATGACAATAATTAATGTGGCTGAAGGTATTTGTGACGAGAGTCCCGTCACAAATAATCTAACCTATATATACCCCTTATCCGTTTTATCATTCTTGCTCCCTATTCATACTTCCTCTCTCTCTAAACTCTAATTTTACAGTTAAAATTTCTCTGAGTTAATTTTTTTACGAAGAGATTTTGAAGTCGTCTACACCTATAAGAGTTTAAGTTTAAAGATATTTATGTTTTATTTAATTTAATATTTATTTTATTTTTTTATATTAATTTTAATTATTGTTAATTAGTGTTAATTAAATTAGATTTAGATTGTTTTGTTATTAGTATTTATTTGTAGTAATAAATTGAAATTATTAGTGCTAATTATTAATAATTAGTGGTAATTAGGAATTATTAATGATAATTAGTAATAAATATAAATAATTAGCTGTAATTAATAATTTGTAGCGGTAATTAGCATTAATTAATAGTAATTAAAGCTAATTAGTAATAATTAGCGGTAATTAGGAATAAATAGTAATAATTAATAAAAAATAGTAGTAAATACTAATAATGAGTAATAAATACTAATAATTAGTAATAATTAGTAATAATTAGTAATAATTAGTAATAAATATTAATAATTAGTAATAATTAGTAATAAATACAAATAATTAGTAATAATTAGTAATAAATACTAATAATCAGTAACAAATACTAATAATTAGTAATAATTAGGAATAATTAGTATTAATTAGTAATAAATAGTATTAAATAATAATAAATAGTATTAATTAGTAATAAATATTATAAATTAGTAAAAATTACTAATAATTAGTAGTTATTAGCAATAATTAGTAATAATTAGCAATAGTTACTAATAATTAGCAATAATTACTAATAATTAGCAATAATTACTAATAATAAGCAATAATTACTAATAATTAACAACAATTACTAATAATTAGCAATAATTACTAATAATTACCAATAATTACTAATAATTAGCAATAATTAGCAATAAATAGTAATAAATAGTAATAAAGAGTAATAAACAGTAATAAATAGTAATAAATACTAATAATTAGTAATAATTAGTAATAAATAGTAATAAATAGTAATAAATAGTAATAAAGAGTAATAAACAGTAATAAATAGTAATAAATAGTAATAAATAGTAATAATTAGTAATAAATAGTAATAACTAGTAATAATTAGGAATAGTTAGTAATAATTAGGAATAGTTATTAATAATTAGTAATAATTAAGAATAATTATTAATAATAAGGAATAATTAGTAATAATTAGAAATAATTAGAAATAATTAGGAATAATTAGGAATAATTAGTAATAATTAGCAATAATTAGGAATAATGAGCAATAATTAGAAATAATTAGAAATAATTAAAAATAATTAGCAATAATTAGGAATAATTAGAAATAATTAGCACTAATTAGCAATAATTAGTATTACTTATCAATAATTAGTATTAGTTAGCAATAATTAGTATTAATTTGCAATAATTAGAAATAATTAGGAATAATTAGGAATAATTAGGAATAATTAGGAATAATTAGGAATAATTAGGAATAATTAGAAATAATTAGGAATAATTATGATTAATTAGTAATAATAAGGATTAATTAGGAATAATTAAGAATAATTAGGTATAAATAAGATTAATTAGGAATAATTAGGATTAATTAAGAATAATTAGCAATAATGAGGAGTAATTAAGAATAATTAGGAATAATTAGCAATAATTAGAAATAAATAGAAATAATTAGGAATAATTAGCAATAATTAGAAATAATTAGTAATAAATAGTAATAATTAGCAATAAATAGTATTAATTAGAAATAAATAGTAATAATTAGTAATAAATAGTAATATTAGCAATAAATGGTAATAATTAGTAATAAATAGTAATAATTAGTAATAGATAGTAATAATTAGCAATAATTAACAATAATTAGTAATAATTAGCAATAATTAGGAATAATTAGAAATAAATAGTAATAATTAGCAACAATTAGTAATAATTAGAAACAATTAGTAATAATTAGAAATAATTAAGAATAATTATTAACAATTAGTAATAATTAGAAATAATTATTAATAATTAGAAATAATTAGTAATAATTAGTAATAATTAGCAATAATTAGTAATAATTAATAATAAATTTAAAGAATTAGTAATAAATAGGGACAGTTGTAATAAATTGTAAGAACTTGGCACAATTTCCAGTGGATTGGCGGTACTCCTTTTGCTCGATGAATCTTCTCCTTTAAACTCTCACCGACTCAAAACATTATTAAAAATATGCTCCTAAGTATGCATATCTAATCTTATATGCATGAGATTAGATATGTATATATAGGATCACATTTTTCATAATGTTTTCAAGCGGTGAGAGTTACAAGAAGATGATTCATTGATGAAAAGGGGGCTATTTTGTCCTATGACTAATTTACTTGCATCTTTCTCACACTAAAATCACAATGAAGAATCTGGTCGGAGGTACGTTTATGCATTCTCGTATGCACAGGAATGGATATGCGTACCTATGATCAGATATTTCATTGTGATTTTAGTGTGATAAAGTTGCAAGTAAATGAGCCGTCAGACAGAAGAGAAGCCGCCAATATACTGAAAATTATGTTGCCCGCATTTAGTGGTAATTAATAAGAAGTAGTTGTAATGATTTATCTTCTATTTTTTGGATAGTTTTTTTATTATATAAAATTATTTAAAAGCCATAATGATTTTATATTTTGTAGACAAATATGGAATAAGGAAGTTGAAAACAGTCATTATTAGATGATCATGCTTGGATAAATCAGCGCAGAAATCTAAATGTGTTTGTTTTAAATTTTGTATATATTGAGGGTGTGAAATCTTTATTATCATTTGAATCATCAAAAAAATAATTTGTTTTAGAAGGCACAATTAAGCATCCTCGTAAAAAATGTGCTTTGAGAGCATTTGAAACATTTGACAATGTTGGGGGACATATCTTGAATTTTGGTTTTCAACCAGATTATGTTTTTTGGTATCAACACGGTGAACGCAATTCTAGGGAAGATATTAATAATTTGATTTTGGATCCATCACAGTTTCAAAATTTAGTAGATGTTATTGCAGATCCATCTATTCAACAAACTAAAGCGCATGATGATATTAATTTAGCTCCTGAGTTAACACCATATGAATTTTATAAGTTGTTAAGGTCTGCTGAGGATGCATTATATGCTGGTTGCAAGATAAGAAAATTAGAAGTAGTTGAAAAATTTATTCCTATTAAATCAGGTAATGGAATGTCAAACAACAGTTTTGATCAGATATTTTCTTTGGTTAAAATACTGTTACCTAAAGGAAATGTGTTACCTGCAAATTTCTATAAGAGCAAGAGACTAATTTTTAATCTAAGCCTTAGTTTTTAGAAGATTCATGCATGTTCAAATGATTGCATCTTATATTATGGTAAAAACGTGTCATTAGATAATTATCCCATATGTGGACAATCGAGGTATAAAGAAGCTTAACCGGGAAAGTCAGGATCGATTCCTGTAAAATAGCTAAGAAATTCACCGCTTACACCCAGGTTTCAGCATTTATTTATGTCTCAGAACACAACGAAAATGATGTAATGGAAAAAAACCACTATTTCAACCGGTAAAAGCTTGAATCATCCATCTGATGGTGACTCATGGAAACATTTTAGCCGAGTGCATCTGTCTTTTGTTTAGAATCCCAAAACATGCGATTGGGTCTTTCTACTAATGGTTTATGTCTGTTTGGTTCTTATGGTAGTCAGTATTCATGTTGGACTATCTTTATAACTCCGTAAAATTTACCTCCACAGATGTTGATGAAGGATCCTTATATCTTTTTGACCTTATTAATCTCAGGACATCTGAAAAAAATATTGATATTTATTTGAAACCATTTATTGATGAGTTAAATTCATTGTGGCATAATGGTGTTAGTACATATGATGTTACTACGAACAAAATTTCCTACTAAAAGCTGAATTGATGTGGATAATTAGTGACTTCCCGGTATATGATATGTTATCTAGATGGAGTACACATGGTCTGAAATCATTTCCTTACTATATGGGAGACAACAAAGCATTTATGCTCATCAATGAAAAAAAACCTTGCTATTTTGACTGTCATCACATATTTTTCCAACCGATCATCCTTTTTAGAGGAACAAATCTCATTTTTGAAAAGACACAATTGAATGGGATGGACCTCCAAAAATGATATCTGGTACAATATTAAAAACCAGTTGTATTTTCATTACCTCCCATCACATTTGGACCAACAATAAACCAACAGAAAATTAATGGATTTGGGAAAGAACAAAATTGGATAAAACGGAGCATTTTTTGGGATCTTCCATATTGGTTTGATTTGTTGGTCCACTACATGTTGGATGTCATGCATATTGAGAATAAATTTTTTGATAATTTATTTCATAAATTTTTCGATACACTAGGTAGGACCGAAGAAAATGTAAAAGCACGATTAGATCTTGTCCAAATTTGTAGGCGACCATAACTTGAACTATTTCAAAATGTCAGATCATAGAGGTTAATGAAGCCAAAATAATCTTATACAATATACAAAGAGATTTGATTATTATTTTGTTAGTGGATTGCAGATTTGAGACTTCCAGATGGCTGTACTTCCAATTTGGGAAGATGTTTTAGGAATGGTCATATTACCAGATTAAAAATTCATGATTGTCATGTTATAATGGAAAGAATTATACCAGTTTGATTAAGATGTTTGTTGAATTCTATGATTTGAGATTCTATAACAGACATATCATATTTTTTCCAATACATTTGTGTGGCAACAATAGACTACAATGCACTAAGAAAACTAGAAGAAGATGTTGTTGTAATTATATGTAAATTGGAAAAAAAATCCATCGGATTTCTTTGAATCAATTGAACATTTGATATTACATTTTCCACATGAAGAAAAATGTGGAGGTCTAGTATAGTTTTGATGGATGTACCTATTTGAGATATTCATGTAGAAATTGAAGAAAAAAGTACGTAACAAAGCATTAGTTGAAGGCTCAATTGTTGAATCTTATTTTCAAGTGGAAATTTCTTTTTTCTCTCTCTAATTATTTTGAATTTGAATATCCATAAAAACATAAACGCATGGGTTGAAATGAGGATAATGTTGATGATGAAATGAAAAATCAATTATCAGTTTTTAATTAGCCAGAACTTGGATTTGGTGGAGTTCATGAATGATGGATTTCATATGATGAACATCACAGAGCTCATACATATGTTCTCATGAACTATGAAGAAATGACATCATTTGTATTGTGAGTGCTTCTATAACTTATTCTATAATTTATGTTACAATAAGAAAACTTATTTTATTTGTTGGTTATATGATAATAATATCAAGAAAAAGCTTCCACAAATTACAGCATATTCTCTTGAAGAATGCCAGCGATTTTTTTTTCTTGATGGTTTCAAAAACTGGTAACATAAATTATTGATGGTTTAACATATCAATTCAGTTTATTATTTATTATATTGATAATTGTTTTACAAATTTTCAGGTGTCTCAACATGCTGATAAAATTGATAAGCGACTATGTATATTGAGTAACCCACCATCCAAAATTCTTAAATATTATAATGCATATGTGGTGAATAGTTTTTGATTTCATACACATGAATATGGGGAATCAAAAAAAAACAATGAACAATGGAGTTTTCTTGAGAGGATCTCATTATATAGAAACTAAAGTTAACTTTTATGGAATGCTGGATGAAATTATTGAACTATGTTATCTAGGAAAAAATTACATAATGATGTTTAAATGTCAGTGGTTGGATAATGAGAGAGAATTGTGTGTTCACCCGACTCATGAAATCATTGATATTAAATATAAAATTATTCTTGTAGTAAATAAACTTTTTTTACTGGATCAACATGCACATAAAATTTATGACACAAAGTACTGTGCTACTTTAAGAGACCTGAGTGATTGGTAGAGCATAATAAAAATTAAATTTCAGGAAAATCAATTTACTCAAAATGAATGTGGTTTCACTGAAGTACAAGGAATTGAAATTTTTCAAGAGACTACTCAAAATCCATCTTTTTCACAAAGATACATGAATATAGATGATGACACCCCACAATTAAGGGTTGATGGTGACAATGATGTTAATGATATTACAAATGAATTTGAAATGGAAAGAGATGAAAAAAATAAAACTCATATGGATATTGATGATGTCAAGGAGGAATATGAAGACATTGACATCGTCAGATATGAAGATGATGATGAAGGTGGACATTGACACAATTAAATGATAGTTATAATCATAAATAATATATATCTATATATAATAGTTATTTTCAACTATTTTCTAACAATAATAATTTTGTGTTTCATATGGACGATGATCTATTTCATCAGTTGCTGGAGGGTGACCTACCTTTGGATGAAGAGGATTTGGGATCATCTAACCCTTAGCCTACTGGTGGTTTAGGGGTTACACAGAGGGGGTGTGGTCTTAGGAAACTGATGATTCATGATCCTATCCTTGACCGGCGTCCATGTCTTGGCTTCAATCCACACACGTGAAGGTATGGTAACCTATGTATTTTAGTTAACTTTCATTAATTTATTTCTATACTAAATGTTTGATTATTTGTTATTTTTTCACAGTTTTGTGCATATAGGTGTTGGAAATGGGAGTTCTATCTTGCGTAATTTTTTTTCTCAGCCATAGATCACCTGAGAACAAATTCCCGTTGATGTGTAGCTCGGTATATTCGATCATTGGATAGTACATAAATAAATAATTTGTATTTTGAAATTTATTTCATTAATAACTTGATATTATAAATTATTTTTAGGGTTTATGGTATCCCATTGATGATAGCATGCATGATGCTATCCACACGGCATGATAGGTGTCTATGCGTGACTGTTTCCATCAGTTTGTGCACAATTTGAGAAGGATGGCTATGAAGAAAGTAGGGGTGACAATATTTGATGAGTCGTGTAGAGCCCACAAACCGAGTACATTTCATCTCACATTTGGTATGGATTATGTTCAAAATGATTGGGTGGTGAATTTCAGAGGAGATCTTCATTTGGCTGATAGAACCAGGGGAGATAGGAGGTGACACATCGAGCCGGTAGACATACATTCAGTACATATAGAGAGCATCTGGAAAGTATTTTTTTTAAATATTTTATAAAACTTTAAATATAAACAGTTTATTTTATATTTATATAGGAAGTCAAGCAGCCCAATATTACATAGTACGATGTTTATTGAAGGATGTACAATGATCCAACCATTGGAGAGATTAGAGGTGATTGCCAACATTAGATTGTGGTCAGTATTATTTCTTTTTCAGTTTGAAAATTAACTGCATATAATATTTTCACTATTTTAATTTAAAATTGGAACTGAAGGAGTCATATGAGGTCGTGAACTCTCAGACACAGGCTGAGAGACAGGCTGAGACAACTGATCAGACTAGTGCCCACCATTTCGACAAGGCGACATGGATGCAGACGACACAATATGCCTTATAGAAGGGCTAAGTAGTTGGTATCAACTCTTGATTGACTCCTGAGACTTATTTTGGTATTGCTGTGATGTCAGCGTCCAACTCGAGAGGAGATCGTGGAGAGGAATCATCTTCTGGATCACAGTATCAGGAGCAGCTGCGAGCTTAGAGTGAGCTTATAGAGAGTTTGCATAAAGAGCAGGAGGAGATGCAACAGCACCAACAACAGCATGAGGAGGAGCACCGACGACAACAGCAGTAGTACGAGGATCATATGCTTCGATAAAAACAATAGTAGCACGAGTATATACAATACATACATCTTCTGACTCGTAGATTAGGAATAGACTTTCCTCCACCATCTCCTCCAGCTCCTCCACCACCTCTAGAAGACTACACCCAGTGATCTTTTTTCATGTTAAAAACATTTGAATTAAAAGTTTATTGTAATATGTACTATTTACACTTTCTGTCTTTTATATTGGTGATAATATTGCATAATTTATTTTTTTTCTATTTTTTATTTTTTTTAATATTTTAATATTTTATGATTTATTATTAGTATTTTTTAATGTTTTTTTATTTTAATAATAATAATAATAATAATTTATTATTTTTTTAATATTTTTTTCAAATATTGAGATTTTTAATATTTTATAATTTTTTTTATTATTTTAATAATATTAATATTATTTTTTTCATAAATATTAATAATAATAATAACATTATAATATTATTAGTATTATTTTATTATTAATCTTATAATAATATTTTTTATATTATTAATATTATTATTATTATTATGTAATATCATATTATTTATATTAATAGTATTAATATTATTATTATTTTCTAATATTAATTTATCATAATTTTATTAAATATCTATATTTTTTATTTTATTAAGTATTTGCAACAGGACCTTTTGCGACGGGTTCCCATCGCAAATAGATTTTTAAAATAACTATTTGTAATGGGAAAATGGGCCCATCACAAAAAAGTATTTACAACGGGCCCATCACAATAAGTTTATATATATATAAACAGAGAACTATTTGCGATGGGAAGTTGTCCTTCACAAATAATATTTTTTGCGACAGGCCCATCACAACAAGTTATATATATATAATATATATAAATGGAGAACTATTTGTGATGAGAAATCGTCCCATTGCAAATAGAATTTTTTGCGATGGGCCTGTCGCAAAAAACACTATCTGCGATGCTGTTTTCTACAACAGACTATTTGTAATGGGATCTCGTCGCAAATAGCTCATTGTAAATACCTCAAATTCTAGTAGTTGCTGATTTTACTTCTCAAAATTTCTTTCTTATCCTCAAGAAATTCCATTTTATTTTCTTTATAAGAATACCCAAACCTATTTATTTTCCAAGGGTATTCACCAAAATGTAAAATTGATTTATTTTATTCTATAATTGACAAACATAAAAGCCTCATTCCCTTTCCATGGGTTATAAATGACATAAAGATATTGTCTTTAAGAAATTTTTAAAATGACATGTTTTTTATATGAAACTCCTTTCTTTTATTCTCCACAGGTTATTTATGAAATATTTTATTAGGATATATGTGGCTCACATTAATTAATACATATGAAGGGTTCACCCTGATAACACTCCCATGCATTGGGTGAAGAGTTTAATCTCTAGAGATGACATGTTTTATGATACCTTGGTGAATAATCTTGGTAATTTTTGTGACACCTCAATGATAGACTTTGGTGATATGCTTATGAATGTCTCATTTAAATGTTGTAGACACATTTCCAAGTTATGATTTATGTTATTTTATTTATGATATGCCTCATATTCTTTTGTTCATGCCATAATTATGTTACTCATGTTCTTATTGATTTTTCCTCAAGATCACTTGTAAACTGTTTCCCTTTCTTATTCCCTTACCAGGCCTTATGCTTACACTTTCCTTTGATGTATGTCCCAGGTTATGAGATGCAGTAAAATTAATTAAGATGAACCAATGGAGATGCCTTTCACATTTTTTAGAATAATGTTTTAAGTTTAATGTATTATGTACCTTATTTCTCAGAAACTAAACTTTAAAAGATTATCTGTTTTATATAATGTAATGAAAAGTTTATATAATAAAAAGGCGTGATGCCATAAATCCTTTTTAAAGGTTAAATAAGGGTAAAACCTCACATTATAAGGGTTTCCTATCCCATATAAAAGGGAAACTCCAAGTTTTCTAAGGGTGCATAAGGGTAGGGAGGAGTTATGTAAGGGTAAATATTATATTCTAAGGGTTATTAAGGGTAACTTAGTACCCTTACATGACACATAGGACTTTATTAAGGGTAAATCCATGTTACTCTTACACAAAAATATTTTTGGGATAAAAATAAATAGAAACTCATATTTTTGTTTCTTCTTCTCCAGAATAACCCTATAACACATTTTTGATTATTTTAATGGTTTAAAATCATGGTATTAGTTATTTCATCCCATTTAAAGTTCATAAATCATATTTTTTAATGATTTAAATACTCCACATTTAAGGTTTGATAAAAATAAAAAAGAAAAGATGATATTTAATTTTGAGGTTTTAATACTGTGAACTAGAACACTTGATGTATTTATTTAAAACATTCTAAGCCTTGCTGCCCATGATTTTTGATATCCTCTAGAGGATAGTTCTATAAGTTTATCTAATATTGAATGGGTTTTAGTTCCTTTTCTTGTTTTCTTTTTTCTTCATCACTAGGATATTAATATAAGGGTGATTGAGGTTGTGTTTCCTTGAATCGTTAGCGGTTTTTATGTCATAAATTCATCAAACTTGTCTAAGGTAGGTGTATTTGTACATTGGTGTTAACCCATATAATATTGATTGTTAATGTGAAATCCTTATGGTTTATTTATAAAATTTTTTAATCAAAATATTTGAGGTCGGTTTCTAAAATTCTATCTCAAATGATTTGATAAATGTTTTTAAAAGGGGTTTATCTTTAAAAAAAGTTTATGTGCTTTATGTGTTTGTTAAAAATCCTAAATAATAGATTTTATTTTAAAATTTATTTTTCAATCATGAGAGTGGTGATTCTTTTCTTGTGAAAATTATGTTTATAATTTTTTTTATTTTAAATTAGTTTTTTAAATCATGGGAGTTGTGATACTTCACTTATGAAAATTTTAAGTAAAATTGTGAGTATGGTTTATGTTTTGTTTTTTGGAAACATGGAACATGGTAACATTTGAAAACCATGGGCATGGGCATATAAAATTTAGTGTATAAAACACCACTAGGAATTTTCTATATATTCTCCTGAGGTTGTGGTAATAAATTGGGTAGTACGATATTGACAGACTGTGGCAGGACTCAAATCATTAGGATTCACTTTCCAGTTTAGTGTTCTTTTTTATTATATTTATAAATTCTCATAATCTAGAGCCTAAACATGTTTCATGCTTGATTTTTCACATGTGTACCGTGTTTTATATACTCACATTTTTATCTTATGGTTTTTGGTCATGGACATGGTGCTCCCATACCAGATTTCATTATCTTGGTTACCTTTGTGTGCTATGATTTATATGATCACCATGTTATATTTTGGGATATGGTTTTTATGGTTACTATCCTTGGTATGTGACTCTTATTTATATTCATATTATTATTTATTTTAATATGTAATGTTTTGAAAATAAACCAAAGGATGTTTTATAAAATGGTTTTCATATGGAAATTTCTTTATAAATAGGTTTTGTTTTAAAGCTATAACTAATGACTGTATAGTGATGGAAATTGTATATATTATTTGGTTATATCCCATTTATATTAGTTCTCACACCCTAATTTTTTTCCATTGGGAATTTATAGCTTTGTTTTTCAGGTTATAGGTAAAGGGAAGAGCACCATGTGGAATGTCATCTTCTCTTGATTATTATTACATTTAGAGTGGTTTGGGATGGTGGTGACAACTTGTACCATATATAATTGACTTTATATTTTTTTTTACTTTCAGTTTAATTATTTTTGGATGGATGTCATATGTATCATAGACGTTTACTCTTCTTTTGAATTTCACTCTATTAGTTTGTCTTCTTTTTGGTGATTCATGAGACTTTTTTGGCTGTTTGGTTGATCTCTGCCTTATGATAGGCCATCTTGGGTGATGTGCCAAGTTGACCTAGGTTAGTTCATTACATAATATTTGGTGAAACATTACACAACACAAGAAATCTATAAATATAGATTGGTGAACACTTATCTTCACTTAATTATCATCATATACTTAA
The DNA here is from genome assembly GCA_963277665.1 of Viscum album. Classification (NCBI taxonomy): domain Eukaryota; kingdom Viridiplantae; phylum Streptophyta; class Magnoliopsida; order Santalales; family Viscaceae; genus Viscum; species Viscum album. Next base: position 177,165,842 of record OY728141.1, on the reverse strand, counting down.
ATAGTAGTCTTTTCATAGGATTTTTCTTGTTACCAAGGCCTAGGAGGTTGTTAATGTTGATTTTAATCTTAGTCCCATGGATTAGTTCACTAGTTTCTATAGTTCCAGAATTCCTCAGATCTAAAACTTTGAACTTCTAGTGGATGATTAATAAGAATATTATTTTTCTCTATCATGTTAAATAATATATTCCTTTTTCTTCAATAACTTATTTCTCAATTACCTCATTTACCATAGATAAAACATCTTATAGTTCCCTTGAGATATTCCCCTAGGTGTCTCTTCCCACACTTTTGACACGGAGGAAACCAAATATTTTTTCCTTCACCATATCCATCACATAATCTTCTATGAAAATCCATCCTTATATTCTTTTTTGTGTTCATATATTCAACAAGACTTAAGTTATTAACCATAACTTGATATAGATGTGTGGCATAACCACAAGATTTTCAACCCTAGCTTCTATCCCACTTGGTTTATTATTTAAAAAATTATTGTATTATCCACCACATCCATTATTAACATGGTTCTTCTAAGACCCAAAAATTTATAAAACCAAAAGTTTTAATTGTGATTGATCAATATTAACATCATAAGGGAATTATAAAAAAAACCTTGATATGTGTTACTCTTAAAAACCATCAAATTTTCTTTTAGTTCAACCTAAATCACTATTGGATCAATCTAGTATTATTTAGGATAGATTCTATCATATTAATTAACATAATTCATTAACATAATAAATCATTCATAATTTATTATAAAGTGAATGTGATTAAATAATTCATATACAATGGGATTGTCTAGCCAGGTGTACAATCTTAGGCCCACTCATCGTGCACCATAGTGAATATTGAGTTGATACTCAACTAGCCTTTTTCAAAGTGATCACCCCTAGGTTCATCTATGCCACAACTACATCCACTTTCCAGTATCCAAATAAGGATTTAATTTCTAGGATAACTATAAAATATTTACTTTAACAAAACTTTGGGATGATATCCTATGATAAAATGCATCCCTTATACTTATCCCTAAGGTTTTCATTAATGTTTTCTAATCCTAAACCCAAAAAATATCTAAAATAACGCTAAAAAATAACTAAATCATGATTTGATACCAACTATAGTGAACTAATCTAAATATATATATTTATTTTACATTATTTTCATAATTTAATCATTGCATCTGACAAATAATCACACAATCCCAAGAATGAAAGGTTTAATGTCTTTGAGGTCTAGTTACATAAGAAACTTATTTTATAAAACTTACAAAAAATTCACCATAATTGAACTACACTAGGATCCCTTCTATACTTCTCATAATTTGTTAGGAAAAAATAATCCTCTTGGTGTTTTTAGGGGTGATTGTGTTTGTTGAAAAAGGTAGATGAAGACAAATCAGTATGGTTAGTGTTTTCAAAGCAAGTTTTTAAGGTGGAATAGTTCACAAACCATGAATCACAGTTTACAGACCACAAAAGGTGGTGTGCAGAATAGCTTTGGGAAATTGGAAAAGGTAGATTTCTATATAGCAGGGCTATGTAGACCGTAAAGAATGCTAAGTGGGCTATGAAAAAAAAGTCTGTGGGAGGATTGGAGTCTACAGGAGTCTTGAAGTTTTCGAGGAGACTCATTATTAGTGGAATGAGGTGTTATTTCAGCTTCCGAAAAGGTTATCATTTACAGAATACATTGGCTGCTATGGAGAAATTAAGGTGCTATGCAGACCACATAGTAGTACACAATGAAGGCTGTACCACATCACAGATTTGAGTGTTTCAGATTAGCTATATTTTTAATCTATTTTTCTATATAAGGAATTATAATCATATCATTAGACAAAGTGAATTTCATAAGAAAACATCATCACTCTGGTGAGAATTCTGTGAAGCATGAAGTAGTTCATGAGGGGGGATTCCATGAAGGAGAATAGGTTTGTGAGGAGGATTCTGCAAAAGGAGAAGTGGTCTATGGAAGTCAGTTTGCGGAAAGGGTTTTTCAGAGAATAGTATCCCACAAAGGAAAAGAGGCTAAATAGCATAGGTAGTCAATAGGGTATCATCCATATACATAAGAGAAGGGTCCATGGAAGAAGAGGAAATCTGTGGAAGTAGAAGAGGTCCAAAGAAGAACATGAGGTCTGTGTAAGTAGATATAGTCTATGGATGAATAGGTTGTCTGTGAAGCACTCACCCTACGTAGTGCAAGTCTATTCACAAAGTAAGAAAGGTAGTTCATGGAGGATTCAAGAATTCATGAAAGTAATTTATGCAAACCAAGTAGAAAAGTGGATTTCATCTACGGGTGAAAATAGGGACTTCAAAAGAGTATCTACTTATAGTTGAGGATGCATGCATTCATGAAAATGATGGGAACTACAAGTCCATAAGATATGGGTAAATCCCTACCAAGTGTATTGAGAAAAGGAAGATGAAGATAGAGATCATTTCCATTGGTAGTAAGCCAAAGAAATAGACGTAGGGAGAGACCCTTGGAAAAGTAGTTCACTGACCCTAAACATTGTAAAGGCAGTGATCTTGAGCATAGAAGTGATCAATCCCAAACATTGTAATTTGGAAGTCAGCCTTAGTGGATTTGGTATATCAGCACATCACCATTGTACGCTCCTTGAATGTAACACAGTGGTAGTGAACCAATTAAAATTAATTGTGTATCATGCATGATTTAATTTCTATTCATATATTACTACGATAAGAAGAGAGAATAGTGTTTTGTTTAAGAATGAAACAAGATCTAAAGGGGCAGTTGTTTTAATCTATCATACCCTGATTCACCCCCTCTTAGAGTATTTAACCTAATTGGGATAACAATTGGTATCAAAGTGAAAGATTAAAATTTAGTGGTTCTCTCTCAGTAGAATAAATGAAGGTTTTTAATAATAAAGGGATTCTGATCTTCGATGGGAACAATTTTCAATTATGAAAGAATCAGATGCATCACTAATTCCAATCATTAGGAATGGATGTCTTTACAGTAAAGATTCATGGAATTTTGGATAATATCGACAGTGGTGCTTTATCAGAAGGTAACCAAAGGGAATTGGATAAAAACACTAAAGGAATCAATGCTTTAGGGGGAGTCCTATCCAATTACATATATAAGAATGTGATTTCATGAAAGTCATCACATGAAATGTGGAAAAAGTTGTTGAATATTTATGAGGGCATCTCAAAAGTGAGAGAAGAAAAGCTAAAGGTTTTATATAACAAGTATGAGGATCTCAGAATGCACCCTAATGAGTCTGTTGATACATTATTTTACTGGGTAAATGTTGTTGTGTAAGACATGCATGGTATTAGAGAAATTATTGAAGATATAAAGATCATAAAGCATATCTTGAGAAAACTTACACCCCAGTTCAATCTGAAAGTTTATGTATTGGAAGATAAATATCCAAAGGAGATGAAATTGGTACTATTATTTCATATGAGATGGGAAATGATGATAATAAGTCTATGGAAAAAGGGAAATCCAAATAAGTGGAATATAAGGCAATGAATAAGTCTACCATTGACGATGGTTAGGAGGAAGAAGAGACAGATGACATGATTTCATTCCTTTACTCAAATCTGCAAAGAGTAAAAGGAAAGTTCAAGGGGAAGCTCCCACTTACATAATTTTTATGTAGAAATTTTGGAAATATAGAAGCAAGGTTCCCCAAGAAGTTTCAATAAGATGATGAGGACAAAGTCTAAATTCCCTTGAAAAAGTATTCAACCTACATGAAATGCAAGAAAAAGTTTAATAGAAACTTATTCAAAAAGAAGAATCTACTTTCAAAATAAGATTATCATTTAAAGTAATCTAAGGTAGAAGAGTTGGAATACAACAAGGATCATGAAGAAGATGCTATGGTGGAAGTTTTGGGAAATTCCCAAACAAGGGAATAAAGTGACAATGATGGAGGAGAAGTAGAAGGAATAGTTGAACTTTAGGTTGAATTAGAAGATGCTCTTTAAGAGATAGATGTTTGGAGAGACAAAACAAGGAAATACAAAAAAGTGGTTCATGATTCCAAACTTTATATATAGTATCAGAAAGAAGAGAAGTCTTAGTTGAATAAAGAAATTGAAAAACTGAAGTCTTCAATGAAAAAAATATCAAAAAAGGTGGTTGAGTAAAAGATCAAAATTGAAGAATAGAAAAGAGAAATTTATAGTTTGAATATCAATGGGAAGGATCAAATCAAACTTATCAAAGATCTTGAATAAGAAGTCATCGACCTATGATAAAAAGATAAATATCAAGAAAAATTTTGATTCTTGGCATGACATAAGGAAATAAGACCATTGAGGTGATAGAAAAGACATAAGTGGAACACATTGGTCTAACAAAAAAAAAAATGAAAAAGTCAAATCCAAATGATAAGGCTGGTACGAGGCTTGATAAAAATAGAAAGAATTAATGGTTGAAGTCAGACCACAATCACCTACTTTGAGATTGAATATTGATTTGGGAATGAATCAGAATCATAAAACTCATTGAACCCAAGGGAGAATAAGTGGTATAGTATTTCCACACAAGAATGCACCCAGTATAAGATGTTATTGTTTTGGAAATATGGGACACTCATAAAATGTCTATTCCATAGCTAAGAGGTAATTAAGTTAACATGATAAATAGAGGCATCCATATAGAACTCAATATTTTAAAAAATAATTTTATAGTCACTGTTTCAGGTGTGGAGGATTTAGGCACATGGAAATATATTGTTCATCAATAATGTAGAGAAATATGCCAAAGTAGAATGAATGTGGTTATAAGTATCAAATCAATGTATCATCAAATTATATGAAAATGAAAAATCAATTTGAAGTATTTCAAGATGAATCTGGTCTATCATACTTAGATAAAGATCAATATTATCGATATATATCAGGTATAAAGTAAAAAAAGGATGAAAAAGAAGAAGATAATTGAACAACCAGTGGTTGCAAAGATTGCGTTTAAAGAGTTAGATCACACTAAAATATGGATTATTGATAGTGGATGAACCTCTTAAATGACAGGTAATAAAGATATGGTGACTAGAATCATGTAATATAAGGAAGGTATCATATTATTTAGTAGTGATGAAGACCTGAAGATTGTTGTCTTGTGAAAAGCTAATTTTGGGGAAAAAGACATGAGACATGCTGATGTCATATTTATTGAAGGTCACAATCACAACTTTCTTAGTGTTAGTCAACTATGTGAATTAGGACATTCTATATTATTTTCAAATAAATTATGTGTAATCAAGTTAAAAGAAAACATATTTTTTTTGTAGGGAAATCGTACGAAAGGAAATCTCTACCTTGTGAGTGGAGAAAAAGATATGTGATTTCTATTTAAGGAAGAATAAAATAAGTTATGGCATAAAAATCTTAGACACTTGAGCCAAATGTCCTTTGATGATCTGGTAAAATATGATGCTGCTCGTGACCTCCCTAGGTTATCACATGATCATACTCATATGTGAAATGCTTGTCAATAAGGGAAGATCATTCAAAATACATATAAGGAAAAAGATAAAAGGTCAAAAAGAGTGCTTGATCAGGTGCATATTGATGTGTGTGGACCTATTTCACTAAGATATATTTATGAGAGGAAAAACTATGTTCTATTCATTGATGATTTTAGTAGAATGACATGGGTATCAATCATCACCCCCAAGTCTGAGGTGTTCAGTTGCATTACAAGATATTGAAAAGAAGCTGAAAAGATGCTTGGTCAGAAAATCAAGAAGATTAGAACAGATAATGAAACCAAGTTCACAAATATCCAAGTGGTGTATTATCTAGAGAAGCATGGGATAAGGCACAAAGTTTCATCAGTATGCACTCCACAACAGAATGAAGTAGTTGATAGAAGAAATCAAATTATCAACAATATGGTTAGAACAATGCTCATTGAGAAATACCTTCCAGAGAAGTTTTAGAAAGAAGAAGTGATGAAATCAGTCTACACATCAAATAGAGCGTTGTTATGTTTGAAATAATAGAAGAATCCATACGAGCTATGGTATAGAAAGAATCCATCATTGAAGTAATTTTGAGTCTTTGGAAGTAAGTGTTTCATTCTCAATAAGGAGAAACAAATGAAGTTTGAATCCCATGGATATGAAGGGATATTTATTGACTAATAAATAAAAATTAAAACATATAAATGATTTAATAAGTGGTTGGGGAAGGTAGTTGAAATCCATGATGTAACTATAGTGGATAATGAGCAGAATCTTCAATAAATACATGATCAGTCTCAGGAGGATAATGGTGAAGAGATTAGAAGATCAGGGGATGCTCTAGTTTCATAGGATGATTCAAAAGAAGATTCAGATAATGAAAATGATTATCAAAACTTAGTATCTACACAAAGACAGAATAAAAGATCCAAAATTGATAGATAAAACATAATTGTTGATTAAACAATGCCAGTGCGCTCAAGGAGGATGAAGACTCTATATAAATCATCATACTTATCAAAGGTAAAGCCTAAATGTTTTGACGAAGTAGCTGGTGATGAGAATTGTGTCAAGTCTATGTTTGAAGAGCATGACCAAATTGGGAAGAATCAAACATGAGAGATAGTTTTGAGGCTAATAGATAAGAAACTCCAGTAGGAATAAATGGGTCTTTCATAACAAAATGAATGAATATAGTGATGGAATTTGAAACAAATCATGACTAGTGTGAAAAGGGTACTACCTAATAGAGGGTATAGATGTTTATGAAACATTTTCACCTGTTCCAAGTCTAGCAACAATCATATTATTCTTATCCATAACACTGTAAAGAAAGTTCTAGGTTTTCTAGATGGATGTCAAGTCAGCATTTTTGAATGGGTTCTGGAAGAAGAAGTTCATATTGAGTAGCCAGATGGTTTTCACATTCATGAAGATGAGAACAGAGTTTGTCGGCTGAAGAAGGCTTTATATGGTTTTATGTAAGCACCAAGAGCATGGTATTCAAGGCTACATCAGTTTCTGAAGAATCTAGGTTTTTAGCATGGTAGAGTTGAATACAATTTGTATTTCAAAAATGATAGTAATCAAAGGATGATGGTTCTGGGGTATGTGTATGACATAATATTCAGTGGATCAGATGAAGCACAATGTAATTTTTTTTCCAAATTCATGAAAAGTGAGTTTGAAATGTCAATGATTAGTGAACCGATGATTTTCCTTGATTTATAGGTAACACAAGGAAATAATGGTATATTAATTTCTCAATCCAAATATTCCAATGAGGTATTTAGAAGATTTAGAATGGATAATTCCAAGGATATGACAACTCTAATGGATACCTGGATGAAACTGCCATGATATGATGAAGCCAAAGTGGTTAATGTCACTAAATATAGGCAGATCATTGGAATTCTATTATACTTAACAACAACACAATGTATATTGTTTTTTTCACTTTTAAAGCAGTGCAGTATCAAATAAATCCCAAGGAAATACACCTGCTTGTAGTGAAAATAGTACTTCAATATATTAAGGGCATGATGGATTTATGTTTGATGTATAATGAAAAATCTCATCCATAGTTATTGGGATATACAGATATAGATTGGTCTGAATCAATAAATAATTAGTAAATCAATGTTAGGAGGTTCTTACTATCTAGGTGGATTTTGTATTTCTTGGATGATAAAGAAACAATATTGCATTTCATTGAGCACCTCAGAAGATGAATATATTGTGGCTACTCAAGCGTGCAAAAAATTATTATGGATGAAGCATCAACTTGATGATATGGGAGTTAAAGTGAATTCTATGATCAGAATCCATTATGATAATTCAAGTGCTATAAATCTTAGAAAAAATCTAGTTCATCACCAAGGAAAAATCACATTGAAATAAAGTTTCATTTTATCAAGGAGAAGGTGGAGCAATGGATTGTGAAGTTGGAGTATGTTTCTAAAAAACTATAGGTTATAGATATTCTGACAAAAGCCTTATCCAAAGAAGTGTTTGAAAGGTATAAACTAGATCTGGGAATTCATTTGACTCCCCTCACTTGAAAAACAATGGATGTGGGACCCCCGCTCCTTAAGGTATGGAATGTTGTCCTTAATGTGATGATCTATGTTATTTAACTTGTTGTAGACCACAATGAAATGACCTTCAAGTTCACTGAAAAAGCGGGATAAATTATGGATATCAAAGGGAATAAAGGAGAAACTGATATAGGGAGCAGTGAGATAGGGGGATTATTAAATCAGATGATGCTAAAGGTGACCGATCAAAGGTTATATATCATGAAAGTTGAGGTTCATGATGAAAGAAGATGAGTGGTTTTGGAATGAAGTGAAGTGATTAATTGATGGAATTTTCATTATACTCTTATTTCTCACACCAATCCTGGCTCATGTGGTCTTAGAGTGTGTTTTGAGTACATCATTGATCGCTATCTTAATCACAAGAAGCGAATACTGGTAGAAGATGAATGAATATTTAATTAGGTATAAAAAATATGAAGAGTTGTCAATAAAAATAAAGGGGGATATTTTTGGGAAAAAATAACCCTCTCGATATTTTTAGGGGTGATTGTGTTTGTTGAAAAATCCAAATGATAGTGAATCTGCATGGTTGGTGTTACCGAAGCAGGTTTTTAAGGTGGCATAGTTTTCCAGTGTTTTCTAAATTTTTAGGCCTCAAAACTAAGAGTTTGTTTTTATATTAGGAATGTTTTTTACATAGGGGTATATGGTTTGCAGACCATGAAGAAAAATTCTCAGACCTTAAAAGGAGGTGCGTGGAATGACTTTGGGAAATTGCTATGCGGACTGAAAAGCATGCTATGTGGACCGCAGATGAAAAATAGTTCACAAGATGATTGGATTCCTTGGGATTCTTGAAGTTCATGGGGAGGATCATTGTTGGAGGAATGAGGCAGAGATTTAGGCTTCCTAAAAGGGTATCATTTTTTGAATACATCAGTAGCTGCAAAGGAATTAAGGTGATATGAAGACCACATAGCAGTACGTGGTAAAGGCTGTACCGCATTAATAATTTAGGTGATTAGAATTAGCATGACTTTTCAGATCTATTTTTCTATATAAGGACCACAAATTAGATCATTATATCGATCAGATTTAATTAGAAAACATCATCGCTTTGGGAAGAATTCGGTGAAGTCCAAAGTAGTTCATGAGGGGGAATTCCACAAAGGAAAAGTGGTTCACGAGGAGTATTCCATGAAAGGGGATGTGGTTTGCGGAAGTTAGTTCACGGTAGGGGTTTTGTGGAGAATAGTAGCACACAAAGGAAAATAGTCCATATAGCATAGGAGGTCCATAGGGAATTAACCATCTATGGAAGATAAGTGTCCATAGAAGAAGAGGTGGTCCGTATAAGTAGAAGAGGTCTGCAAAAGAATATGTGGTATGTGAAAGCGGAGGTAGTCCATAGAAGAAGAGGTTTTTCATGAAGCACTCACCCCATGCAGTGAAAGTCAGTTCATGAAGGAAGCAGGGTAGTTCATAGAGGATTTAAGAATTTTCAAAAGTAATTTATGCAAACCAAGTGGAAAATTGTATTTCATATACATGCGAAAATGGTACTTCAACAGAGCATCTACCTATAGTTGAGGATGCGTGAATTCATGTAAATGAAGGGACCTATAAGTCTATAAACTATGGGTGAATCCATTCAAAGAGTAGTGAGAGTTATTTTTACATCATAAATATCATATATATTCATTAAATATACCCTCATTACTATCCATATAAAAATAAAATGAAAAACATATCACATTGCTCCGTGAAGGTGGTAGTCCACACATATGCACAAGTGACGTTATCATATTCCAATAGATCAGAAGGAAAGAAGGTAGATGAGATATTATAATTATATAAGTATAATTATCTCATAAATATCATATAAATATTTTAAATCCACCATTATATCCCTAATTGATAGGCATTTATGGAAAAAGAATTACACCGGTTCATGAGGTGGTAATCCACCATACACATGATCGAAAATTTCATTTCCCATTTGATGGAAGAGGAGGTGGATATGGGATATTATATTAACAAAATAACATATAATTATAAAGGAGATAATTATTTTATTATATCAGAATATTTGGAAAATATTTGAAGGGTGCGTAACAAGAAATAAAATAAAAATGCTCAGTTAAGAACAATACCTCTTCTTTGGAAAACTTCCTTAGGCTAACACCAAAATACTTCTTAGAAGGGGATAATAATAAAAATAAGGACTCTATGATATAGGAAGGTAGGTAGGAAAAGTTTTTGGGTAGGTATTGTACGAACCAAAATGATTTTATAGTGTGAATAGAAGAGGATAGGGGATTTTCTTTTATAATTGGGGAAAGAAACCCACTTGGAAACTACTTAGAAATTTCCCAAAAGAATCCAAAATGATAAAGTCATTACCAAGAAAAATACATTCAAATGATGTTAAATTATAAGTATAGATACTATAATGTTTAAATATTTCCATCCAATAGGATTTAGGAAAGTTTTATTAGAAAAATTACCCCTATCTTTTGGTTTAACCCTCAGTAAACCTGTTTTAACCTTAACCATAGTAATTAATTTTATTATGCTTACTATACATTTTGACCAAAAATTAAGTTGGAATTATTATATAATAATAATTATTTTTATTCCAAATATGGAATCCATTTTCAAAATTCCATTCATAGAATTTACAAAATTTAATTTAAAATTAAAACCACAGATGTGACGAAAAAACAACTTTTCAAAGAGAAACTTTTCTTAAGTATAGAAAGTTTTAATATTAAAAATCAAAATTAATTTGATTAAAATGACCTAAATTGTATTAATAATATCATAATTGAACTAATTTTACTTTTAAATCCATTTTAAAATAAAATGTATCTTGTAAATTTTTTACACAAAGAGGTAGTTTTTAATAAAAATCAGTATTTTTTATTAATCATCGAAAAATTAATCTTTTCAGAAAATTCTCAAAAATTTACTCAAAGATAATTTTTACAGTTAGATTAAAAAAATAATGTTTATTTTATAAAATTAATTTTCTAATGGTGGTAAAAATTAATTTTACTATTTTTTCCCAAAAAGAAATAAAAACATTTTTTTTAAGAAAATGGTATTTTTGGAGAATACAAAGACTATTAAAAATTAAGTACTTTTTATAAATATGTTTTATTTATATAAAAACATTATAATTAACTATAAAAATGTGTTTATTCCTATTCATACCACTAGGTTTAACAATTAGGTTATAATAGTCATTTTTAAATAATAATATTAATTGTATATTATGGTTCGTTAAAAATTGGTGTTTCATGTAACACATGATATCAAAAAAATTAAATTTATTTAGAAAAAGGATTCATAAAATCTCTGGTTGTTATATCCTTATTTATTTATTCCTTACTGAGATTTCATAACTTGGGGATTCATGATGTTCTTAGAATCACTTTGGATTACTTTGTTCTGAGAATGAAAATAATTCTGATGAGATTACCCCATCAAAGAATAGGATGCCTAAGAAACATGTGATGCATCTCTCGAACCAAAATTTAGAGCACTATGACAATAAATTTGAAGATATATCATTTGATTACAGTTATGAAAAGATCTAGAAATTGTTATACAATCTTACTTATTATAGGAAGTTGATCCACATTAAAAACAATTGAGTTTTATGTTGGGTCTAGGAGGGAAGTTAACCTATAATATTGCCTAATTATAAGACGCTCCATCACCTTGAAATTTGATGTATGTCTTCTAATTATTCTCAGAATTTTATTTCCTACTTGTTCCTATTGTTATAAACATGCTCCATTTATCCAGGTGTCTAGAAATATCTCTTTACACCACCGTTTCTCTGTTTACCATTTCTGTATAGTCCATAATACACAAAATTACTATGTTAGAGTGAATCACCATCCACATACCATACTCAAGTATGAATTCATTTAAGGATTCACTAGTATTAATTTTCAATAAAAATCAGACTAAATTCATAAAATTATCCACACACTCTATTATGGATAGATTATATTGTTTTAAGATGAAGAAATAAATTATTCTTATAATTATGAACATGCGAGGGTAGAATTATTTGTTAAAAAATTCATCAAATTATTCCCATGTAATTCCTTGGTTGACTTTAGCTTTAGTAGATAAATTTCACCACCAGAATGAAATATCTTCCAAAATATAGGTTTCTAACTTAACTTTTAGCTTGGTTGGTGTGCCTAAGAATTCAAAGATTCAATTCATCTGATTCAGCCACACATCTTATTTTTTTGGCATGGAAACATCCTAAAAGATGGGTGGATTTTGATTTTGAAACTAAACCGAGTGATTCACCTATAGAGGTTCATCATTAACATCCTCTATCTATATCTTGAAAATATTTAACAATTCTTTAGACCATTTTTTGGTTCACCTGTGGCTCAGGTGAAACCACATTTTCAGCAGCTTCCTCTTACTGATTCTTATGAAATTTACCTAGTTCCATTCTCTGTAACTAGAAAAAGATTCATTTAGTCATCACTCACTAGAAACTGAAGGTGTATTAAATTTCTATATCATTATAAGAAATAATCATAACAACTAGAAATTCTAATATCCATCATTTTACCCATTTTCATAAATCATAAAACTCAAAAACTGAACATTATTTTCCTAGTGGGAAGTCTCACTAACAATTCATGATATGAAACACTCATTGGATAAACCCCCAATGATGAGATGAGAATACACCTAGAAGTGTTTTAGAATAATTTTTTACTCAGACCCCTTGGTAACTTAAAGTTTAATATTAAAGGTTATCTATATCTGTTTAAGCTATACATTTCAAGTTTCGACACTCCTATCTCCTTGGCACCATCCTAATAGATAGATGGATCGACCAAGACTGATACCATTTTTAACATCCCACCCCAACTCATTGTCTTGATAAGATACATAGTTCTACTAACCTTAGATAACGTCCCTAAGACTCCAAAGGATAACAATAAATTCTAAGGGATTAGGAATACATCAGGGGATGATTTTCTCTATAAATATAAAACATCCAAAAAATATAAAATATAAAAATCCAATCCTACCATGATGAATGAGTATAAATATTACAACCCAGACATAAAACCAACAAAAACTACAAAATTAGGGAGACAACAGAACATTGTATAACAAAATGAAAAAACCTAAGACATTATGACCAAGAAATACAGGATATAATGCCTAGATAAAACCTGGAAAAGCTCCAAGATCCAAGCTCCAACACCAATTTCCATGTCCAATGTATCAAGATTCATTGCTAGAGAAATAAGATATATTCCTTTTGTATGTGTCTCGATATATAACATCTGAAAAAACACCAAAGTTCCCAAGAATGGGGTGAGTATAAACTCAGTATTCATTACCAAACACAAATACAAAATAGACCTATGGTCATAGATCTATATCCAAGGTTTTTAAAATCATTTCTATAGATATCCTATTTCCATAGTTTAAAAGAAACTGTGGTCGTAGATGACCTTGGGTTAGTCTATTACCATAGTTTATATAAATCATAGTAATAGGACCACCTATAGACATAGTTATGTGAATCCATGGTAGTATAGGACCACGGGAAAATTGAAGGAAACACTAATTTTACACAAGTAAAGGGAGGGAAGACCTATTGCAGTAGTTTTATTAAAACCATGGTGGTAGAGAGGAATATTTTCAAAGTTTTAAAAAACTATGGAAATATAAATACTTAGAATGAACTAAAACCATGGTTATGAAGAAACATGGTTGTAAAGAAGGATATTTCCATAATTTTTTAAAATTTTGGAAATAAAAATTCTATGAATGACCTATGACCATAATTTGGATAAACTGTGGTAGTAGGCCTTTATATGGCCACAATTTTAAAAAATCATGGCAATTGGATTATGATATTTTTTTAAATATTAATAATTATAATTAAATATAATCATATTTAAATATATATGTATATATATATTAATACATATAATAGATCACAATGTAGTGGTAAAGTTTTAGGACCATGTGTGAAGTGGTGGTGGGATCAAAACCCGACAGTGTAATTTTATTTTTTAAATACCATGTAATAGTTTTATAAACTATAGAAATAAGTGTAACCTATAGCCATGGTCCATGTGGAATATGGTAGTATCCATCACATGGAAATAGTTTTTGAAACCATGGAAATAACCATCATTGGAATATCCTATTACCATAATCCACATGGACTATGGAAATAGTTTCCGTAAGTCCACCATTTGAAACCGTGGCCATAGCTGGACATTATGACCATGATTTAAACTATGGCCATAGGTAATAAATTTATGATAATAACTCTAAAAATCATGATTTTCAAAACCATGGTCGTACCCTATGACCATGATTTTGGCACATATTTCCATAGTTTAAAACCATGGAAATAGGTGAATTTTTTAGTTGTGAAAAGACTTCCCAACACACACCACTAGGAAAAAACCAATTAGAAAATTTTATATAAAACTAGTGGAAAAAAATTAAACAGTTTATATAAATCCAATAAAGAAATACATGTGGAAAAACTACAAACAAGATTATTTATATCTATTACCATTTGAAATTACCTTTCACATGTCACACACACACCCATCCACATACACATAGACAAAAACTCAATCTTGGTGTTACCATTAATAGTGGTAATCCATAACCATAATCTGTCCAACCTTAATGGTGTCACTTCTGATCAAACCCGTTCACTTTGAACACATGCCAATCGAATCATGCCAAATTCCATGCCAATTCATTTTTTACAAAAGTATTTACCTTTAAAAACATTTTATCATACACATTTATTGCATAAAAACCATTTCATAATTTTAAAATCATCATTTTAAGATTATAAGCAGATATCGGTTTTCCAAAAGCAATGAAATTTTCTAAAAATCTCCAAAACACACCTAAAAAATTTTCCTTCATAAAATCACCTAATGAGACCATAGAAAATCCAAGAAAAACCATTTAAGAAAACTAATACTTAATGTTATATAATAGAAGAGATGAGAGAGAAGTCACTTAACTCTAAACGGATGATGAAAATGAAGAACTACACTTAGAACTTCTATATCTAGGATTACAACACCATCCCTTCAATAGATCTAACAACATTTCATCACACTTCACATACCAGCACATAAATCTATCCATAATGAACTAGATATAGAATTATGAGAGAGAGGATATGAGTATATCTAATAATAACAAGGGATATGAAGGGATTACCATTGTTTCTGGATCTCTAAAACACTTCGATTCATCCAAAAGTCTCTCCCAGATCAATGGGAATCACCTTGGGAGCCTAGGGAGGAAGGGGTGTTTGATACCCTAGAATAATTAGAGACTAAATAGGGTTACATGCCTTAATAATAATTAAATCCATAGGTTATATTAGAAACACCAAACCATGACACAACCTTCATCACTATGATGCATAAGTTCTGACATAGGACACACTACGATGCAAGGAAAATAACCACGCCGTAGCTTACCTGGTCAACTCCACATCCGAAAAACATTACACAAGATACATCATAGATATTATAAATTATGAAAGGGATTATTAAATGATCCCCTACACTATAGTGCATCTAGAAATTAGCGTACACTATAACTTACCCATTACATTTCAGGGGTACCAAAGTTGGCAGAATCACCCAACTTACCTCCTCAAAGCATAATGGCGCAACCTACTCCTCCATAACACGTCATTCAACCATCTTACACCACAACCCTAATTTATGGTGAATCCATGCTAAAAATGGTAGTGGCTCACAATACCTTATTCTCAAAACCCTACTCCATAGTTGGGATCTCCATGTCGTATCCTCAAAAGGCCCATGCTGCAGTCCATGCTCCATGGTGTAGCCTTTGAAAAATGTCAATACCACTTCAAAATGATATGGTAATTCCCAAAACTTATCCCAAGCATTATATAACTTAAAAAATATACTAAAAAAGGGTAAATTACCCAAAACTAAGGGTATTACATTATCTCCACCATTCGTCTTTCCATAATCAGAAAGTGGAAAATCGGGGTTGTTTCAGAAGAGCTTAGGAAGATGCTCCTATATTTCCTTTTCATGCTCCCACATCTCTTCCAAAAAATCTAACCATGTTTCCGTAAAACTTGTTCCAAAACAATTATTCTCTCATGAAAGAGATTCTCTTTCCTATCCATAATTCATACTGGCACATGAATCAACATAGAATCCAATTTAATGTCAACATAGTCTCATTGAATCACATGGTTAGGATCAGGCTGGCACTTCTTAAATTGGGATACATAAAATACTTTGTGCATAGAATTAAACCTTGGTGGTAAATCTAATTGATAATCCACATCACTCCCCATTAAAGTGCCTTAAAATGGATAATGTACCGAGGATAAAACTTTCTTTTAAAAAAAATGATGATACCTTACCCTTAGAGAGATTCTTAAGAAAACATGATCAGCCACCTCAAATGATAAAGGTTATCTATAATGATCTACATAAGATTTATGATGAATCTAAGACGTCACTATTCCCTTTCTGATCATATGAATATTCTCCATTATCTCATGCACTAGGCTTGGTTAGATTAGTGAAGTCTTACATGTTTCCACCCAATAAAGTGAAGAAATACAAGCATGACCATACAATGCTTCGAAAAGAACCATATGTATCAAGTTCTGATAATAGTTATTATATGAGAAATACACTAATGGTACAATATCCTCCCATGATCATCCAAAATCCATCAAACAAGCTCTAAGAATGTCTTCTAATGTTTGGATCATCCATTCATATTTTCCATCTGTTTGAGTATAATAAGTTGTCCTCATGGTCAACTGAGTTCTAAGGTATTTCTGAAAGGACTTCCAAAATCAAGATATAAAATCGGGGTCCCTATTAGGCACAATTGTAATATTAATTCCATGTATCTTCATAACTTCCTGAATTTAGAGTTTGAACAAATCTTCCACCACATTGGATTCACAAATAGGGATGAAGTGAGCCAAATTAATGAGCCGATCCAAAATCAACCATATGGAATCATGTTTTAGAACCATTATTGATAGAACTATCACAAATACATTACTACCTATTCCCATTTCCACATGGTAATTGGTAAAGAGTGCAACATATGAACTGGTTATTGGTGCTCTGCCCTGACATACTGATATTTGAGACATCTCAAGATATACTCTTCCACTTTCCTCTTCATTTCAATGCAACAAAATTTTTCTCTTGGTTATTTATACATATTTTGGATTCTCGGATGAATAAACTATATTGAATAGTGGTATTTAGAAGGAAGTTGTTCTTGATAAGTTGGAGGTACCACAATTCGATATCTAAAACACAACACTGATTTACCATTTTGTGTTCACCCCTCAACGATCTCCCTGCCATTGAGTTTTGAACTCATGGTTAAACATTCAAGATCAGATGTTTGAGAATCTCTAACATGCTCAACAAAATTAAGAATAAGAGAAACCAGAAATAAAACTATAACATCACCTTGCTTTTCACAATCTAAATGCATATCATCTATGAATGATATTAGCTTCCATTAATATAAATCCACTTTAGGTAACTAATTATATAATTTCATGCTCAATGGATATTCTATAAAATTTCATTTTCCTTATGTATACATCATGTCAAATACAAACATCTATAGATATTTGATCCATCTTTATTGCCTTAAATTTAAATCCCTTTGTGAGAAAATGCACTTCAATCTTTTATGATTTGTAAACATCATAAATTTCTCACCAAAAAGATATTCATGACAAGTATTTAAGGCAAGAACTACAAAAACTAATTCTAAATCATGTTTTGGGTAGTTCTTCTCATGTACCTATAAATTTCATGAGCCATAAATAATGGCATAATATCCCTACATGAGAACACAACCCAACCCAGATCCTGATGCATCACAATAGACCACATACCCATGTTATAAATTTAGTAATATAAGGATATGTATTGATGTTAATTTAACATTAAGATATTACAAAGATTTAATAGTATCCTACTAAGCCAATAAAACTACATATCTCAAAACCATTATTCGGTGGTTTCTAAGAGATAAAAACTTCTATATTTTTAGGATCTATATAAACTTCTTTTCCAGAAATGACATGGACAAGGAAACATCCAGAAATCACACTTAGAAATATTCATATAAAGGTGATGTTCCTAAAAGATTACCAACATTATAACTAAGTGTTGTTCATGATTGGTATTTTTCCTAGAATACATCAGAATATCATCAATGAAAACCACCATAAAGAAATCAAGATACCTAAAATATTTGATTCATTAATGAAATAAACACTGCTGGTGCATGCATATTACCAAAGGGTATAACCACATATTCATAATGACCATAATGAATCTTGAAGGGTATTTTCAAAATATCCTCCCTCTGAACTCATTTTTGGTGATAGCCTAATTGTAAGTAAATTTTAGAGAACCAACAAGATCCCCTAAATTGATAAAATAGATCATTGATTCATGGAAGAGGATACCAATTATTTATCATAAATTTATTGAGATTATGATAATCCACACAAAGCTTAATATTTCCATCCACATTCTTTATAAAAGAATTAGTGCTGCCCATAGGGATGTGCTCAGTCAAATGAACCCTTTTCTTTCCTAATACTTTAGCTGGAATTTCATTTCCTTCAATTATATTGGTGATATTCTATAAATGGAAGTGAAATAGGACTAGTCCTTGGTAATATATTAATAACAAATTACACTTTTCTTTTGGGTGTGAACCCAAATAAATTATTAGGTAAAACATCATGAAATTAGCCAATGATGGTTGGAAAATATCTATGTCCAAGCTCATTAATGGATTCAAATGTAATAACTACCAAATGATGAGAGATAATACCAACCACTGGTACTACAATTCATGCTCTATTTTCATTTATGTCCCAATATCCTTTAATTTTATGCTTAACACCATCAGAAGATGTGAAACTAACTTGAAAGGCATAACAATTGATGTGAGCCTTGAACGATGTAAACCAATACATTCCCAAAATTAGGTCATAGATATACATTTATAGAATTGAGAAATACCAAGAGAATTTAATCCCATCGATAGTTATCACACACTCTATACACCTAGATAATCGACATTCTCATTTTCCTAGAGGTGTTTAAAGTTTCATAATAGAAGACATCATCTCAACATGTAAAACCATATGATCTACCACACGAGAAACAATAAAAGAGGTGGATGGACCTGTGTAAAATAATTCTTGCCTAAGGGTAGAATTTAAAAGAATCATACCCTACATAGTCGAAGGACCAGATTGATCAACTATGATTATTTTCTCAGTACCATAAATTTTATTAGTAGATCCTTCATGTTCCTTACTTCCTTGCTGAGATTAGATAATTGGAGGAGTCATGGTGTTCCTGGAATCACCTCGACTCACTCAATTCAGAGTAAGAGGATAATTCTGATGAGATCCCCCCTCAAATCATAATATGTCTAAGAAATATAGGATGCATCTCCCACACAATAATTTGGATCACTATGACAATAACACTGAAGATGTCCCATATTATTATAGTTATGACAAGATCTGGGTGGTTTCTTATAGTCTCTCTTGCTATGGGAAGCAGTGCCACATTGAAAACTAAACTTCTAAAGGATCAAATAACTATTTATAGGGTGGGGGGGTTGAATCAGTAGTTTAATTTTTATAAGTTTCAATATTTTACAAAACATAACCCCTATAACCTATTAAGATTTATTTCCTTATCAACTTTTAGTAAATACTCATACATGAAAAAGCATGAAATCAAGTAAATAACCAAATATCTACAAGGTTCATCCCTAGTGTGAGAACCTCCATCCATTACATATCTAATCTTATGGTTCTATAAAAAATCACTATTATAAAGAAGTGAATACAACTTGTGCCAACTCCCATTAGACATCTTCTATCTCCCGATAGGATTGATTATACTGAATCCCACTAATTTAAAATGTTTTCATATAAAATAATTGATCCAAATGACATGTTCCTATCATATGGTGTGACAAAAAATATATTTCATAAGTTAAAATGAATTATAGTGTTCAACATAGGTTGTATCTAGAGAGGATCACCCAACAATCAAGCCATCACCTTAAAAATTGAGAAAGAAGTGGAGGTTGTTTTTGAAATTTTTTGTTTTAGAAAACAAACTAATGTAACAAAAAAATAAAGAAATGAAGAAAAATATTGAAAACAAATTGAAAAAAAAGATTGAAAATAGTGATATGAATTGGGTGATATGTTTGGTATCAGTTTTCCAATTCCAATGCCATCATAGTTCCAATTTATCCAATTATATTCTACTAAGATGATTAAAGTGAGATTCCACAATCAATTCATCTCACTCCCTTGGTCAATGGTGATGGTGATAGTAAACCTTAACAATATATTAGCTTGATCTACTCTACTTTCTATATGTGGAAAAGTTGTATCGAATGTCCTCAATTGACTTAGGAAATTCCCAATTGGGTCTTGTTTATCTCAAACAATCAAGAATATTCACTACCCCTCCCACACATAATAAAAATAACCAAGTATTTAACCACTAATCCCTAATATATTCCATATTATATAGACCGGAACCTAATTGAGGGAGAAAATTATATTTGACCAAAGTAATAACAACAATAAAATTTAAAACCAAATATGATCTTATTTGATAATAAAAACAACTATTAGAAATTGAAACCAACTTTGAAAAAGAGATAAAGTATTTTATACCATTAAGTGTAAGAAATCAAACATTAAAAAAGGAAAAACTCTACTTAACAAATCACTCATAGGATTACACATCCATGTGAAGGGAATCCATGAATAATGGGGAAGAATAATACATTACAAAACTAAAAAGAAAGAAAAGAGGGAAAAAAAGAACAAAATTTTTTTCCTCCAGAATCTATTCTCTTGAAGTTTGCTTCGGTTTTTCACAAAATACCTCCTAAACTCACTAAGTTATCCTATTAAAAGTTATTCTAAATTGATTTGGATATCAACTATAAAAATTTCAATGCATTTGGACACATGTAGTGGGAGTTATAACCTAATGAATAAAGTACACTTTTTATGCCTGAGGATACTCTTCAACTCCCTCCACTTTGGAACATGCAACGACAGCCTTAATGAGATAAATTATCCATTAAATTTTATGTCCACATGAGTATTTGGGTATTATTTCTCATCCAACTACAATAACCTCATTTGGACATATCAAGACCGAGATATGCCTCATTAACTATGATGAAGTTCATTCTTTCATCCAACATTTGTTTTCATATTTATTGATATATCTAGGCCAGTGTGTTTCGAATTGGGTATGGTCCCATAATACAAAGTTGAATCGCATGAAAAAATGAATCCTAGAAATAAATAATTAATCAATTTGGATAAAAAATGTAAAATATATTCTTGAAATAAAGAATCTTCTGAAAACTGCTAAATTTCTAGAATTAAACAATTTTTACAATTAACCCCCAAAATCACCAAAAATACTAAAATGATGAAAATCAGATCATATTGATTAATTTTAAGGGAATAAATCATTTAAAAACATATGGAAAATAATAAAAATATTAACTCTATCAATTACCCCACACTTAGCACTTAGACTCGCAGACAAGTAAGCATCAAAATCAAATCAATGGAAATTCAAAATACATGCTCATGAGATCCACCAATTCCATACCAAGAAACAAAAGATATCATGACTTATCAAAAACAATTATTAAAAGTTATCAAAATAGTACTTTTAATATATTTAATCTTGATTTCTCCTCCCATGCACACATGACAACTACCTCACATGAATTTTCTCTTATCTCACAAATGTTAATTTTTAACAAAGTTTTTCTCATACAAACCAATGAAAGATTCAGCATAGGATTGATAAATTCCTACTTCTTCAAAAAGTGTGATTCAAGGACATGTGTTTATCATGAGGGATTTGAAAGGTTGTTTTATTGATTTCATTTAGTAGGATTTTGATGTTAAAAAAATTCTGAGGCTAAATGAGGAGGGTTTGGCTCTTTTTGAAACAAAATTGAAAGATTATAATTTTCACTCAAGTATGGTCTCCTCCTCACTCACCATAGTATAAATGAAGTTACAACATCATTAAAAATCAAGGAATGTTCACATATTTTATCATTTCAGTAGAAAAAATTTCAATCATCTCAAACATAATTTTTCTTTAAAGCTCCAGAAAAGGCACAACTTTATTTCTACATTAAAAGCTCCAGAAATGCACAACTTTTCTTATCATGAAAGCTCTATAAAAGGAACATATTTCAATAGAATTATTTTTTTAGCAACAAAAAAATCTCTTCAGAATTTTATTTCCCACCCAAACTTTCAAAAAATGAGGTATCACAATACAAGAAAACTTCCCCCACACTTAAGTTCAATTAGATCATGAAATTTCACTTCAAGAGCTTGTTGGATATGTAAAATTGGATTGTAATGTGGCTAACCTAATAATATATTCATGTATTATAAGGGATAAAAGGGTTAAATGTACAATGTATGATATAATGAATATTATTCTCTTGAAATAGGGGGCTTTAAAACCAAACAAATGCCTCAATCATTTAAAACAAAAGTACCCCAAACCCTAAAGTTTTGATAGGAATAAATAACATTTTGTTTAAAGAAAGCATGGTTTGGATCTCTCAATAAGAGAGGTTAATGTAAATAATATGAAATCAATGGTTCACAAGCATCACAGGAATGTGATTTCAAATATACATACATTGAGATGTGGCATGAGATTCAAAAATCATAGTACTTTTCATGAATTTCCCAAAGGTTAAAACTTAAAACAAAGTAATTTTAAGCATTCATTTAACCTCATTTTCATATAATAAATTTTTTCAATCATTAAAACGGTATTCAAAAATGGAAATGATAATCATTTTTACTCAAATTTTTCAAAAACACACAAAAACTTAAAAAGAAACACACAAAAATTTGAAAAATACACACCTTTTTTTTAAAACAAAAAAAAACAAAAAATAAAAATCATAAACTAAAAAGGTTCCATCCCCCACACATAAATGATGAAATGTTAAAAATATATTCAAATGTATTTAACATGTAATTATATTGTTGATTCAATCACAACAAGAAAGAAATTGTAAAGGAGAGGTACAATCTGACTTATTGGTAGTGCAATATTGAGTCAATCTCCTAAGTTTTTAACACTGAAAACATACAAACAAAAGTGGAGAAGATAACATAATAAATTCATTAAAAGAAAATAAAAAAATAAATAGAATGATAAAATAAGGATAGATCTTGGTTTAATCCCCTAAGTGGGCCCTGGGTTTTGACTGCCTCCAGATGGGCAGTTCCATTGGGTTATCCCTAATCTAAAGGTGGGTGTATTTTCTTTGTAATGAACCACCAACACTTATTCTTCCCAAAATTCACTTCTTCATTTTTATTGAGTACTCCATGGATATATTAAGACAAATCCACCCATAATAAAATAAGATACAAATTTCTTTGTGGGAGTAGGAAAAATAATGAGTCCTCCACTTTTGTGGTTTCCACTTTCACAACCTCTTCTTTATTCTCTAGTGGTTGCCGAAGGTATGCTGCATCAATGGAAAAATCAAAGGGAAATTCAAAGTGTAATTATATTTGAACAAAATTAAAGCATTAAGTATCAATATCAAATTCTTCCCTTTCAAATTATGCATCTTTTTTCTCTTTTTCCTCTAGAAAACCATGTGGATATCCTATTAAACTCCCTTTAATTAATGATCAACATGTTCAGGGAGCTCCAATTATTCCTCCTTAGGTACATATTCATTTTCTTCCTCATCTAGCAAGGTACTAGATGTGTTGTCCAAATATAAAAATTTAAAACAATTAGAGGTGATACACAATTCAGTTTCAATAAAAATAGAAGATAACGAGTTCATGAAAATATCATCTCCCCTAGTTTGATCAGCTTCAATTGTTTATTTAGTGGGAAGTTCCTCTGGGAGTATAGTGGTAGTAGATGGAGTCAAGTAGTTAGGCTCTTCTATTTGAAATATGAGTGGGGAAATCACTTCAACCACTGGTTTTGATTCTGGTTCAGGTTAATGTCCCTCATCCAATGTAACTTCCTCCTTGGACTTCAATATTTGATAATAACATTTTACTTGATTAACAATGTCCATTAGTTCTTGAAGAGAGATACCCGTGACACGACCCTTCATCATTTTCTTAGCCAAAACAGTGAGTTCATAAAGATTTTGAAATAGGTCTATCTCATCATTATCTATCATTTCTCATTTCACCTGTGATTTATCAATCCAATAAGAATAATTTCATTTATAACACATCATAGATTTTTTTTAGTTTTTTTAAATAAAAGAAAATAAAATATTTAAAAAATGTTAGAATTGAATTGTTGTCATAAACTCCCTAGAAACAGTGCCAAGTTTTGACATGTGATTATTATGGAGTGTGATAAAAACAAATATTTACTAAGTTAAAATGTAGTATAGTGGTCAAACTAGGTTGTCTCCAAAGAGTAGTGCCCAAAAATCAAGCTGACACCTTAAAATTTAAGAAAGAAGTGGAGGTTGTTTTTGAAATTTGTTGATTTAGAAAAAAAACTAATGTAACAAAACAAAATAAAAAAATGAAGAAAAATATTGAAAAAAATTTTAAAAAGAAAAACATTGAAAATAGTGATATGAATTGGGTGATCAGGCTGAGATCTGTTTTCCAATTACAATGCTATCATAGTTCCAATTTATCCAATTATCTTTTACTAAGCCAATTAAAGTGAGATTCTGTGATCGCTTCATCTCACTCCTTTCATAAATGGTGATGGTGAGAGTAAAAATTACCAAGATATCATCTTGATATACTCTACTTACTATGTGAAAAAAATTTGTAGCGAATATCCTCAATTGAATTAGGCAATTTGTGACCGGGTCTTGTTTATCCCAAATAATCAAGAATATCCACTACCCCTAACACACGTACTGACAATCACCAAGTACCTCAACACTAAGCCCTGATCTATTCCATCATATATATATACCAAAACCTAATGAATGGATAAAATTATATTTGAAAAAATCAATAATAACAACATAATTTAAAACCAAATATGATCGTATTTGATAATAAAAACCTCTATTATAAATTGAAACTAAATTTGTAAAATAAATAAAGGATTTTATACCATTAAGTGTAAGAAATAAAATATTAAAAAAAAGGAAAACCTCTCCTTACCCAATAAATCAGAGTATTATCCCTCCATATTAAGGTAATGTAAGAAGAAGGGGGAATAAGAAGTCATTACAAAACTAAAAAGAAAGAAAATAGGGAAAAAGAATAACAGAAAAATTTTCCTCCAGAATCTGTCTTCTAAAAGTTTGCTTCAGTTATCCCCCCCCCAGAACTCTAAAAATTGTCAAGGTCTATTCTTAAAAGTAGTTTAAAATTGAGTTGGATATCTAATCTAAAATTTTCAAAGCATATGGACATATGTAATGGAAGTTATTACCTAATGAATAAAGTACACTTTTCTTGCCCGAGGATACTATTCAACTCCCTCCACTTTGACACATGTAACAGAAGCCATAATGAGTAAAATTTTATATGAAATTTTATGGAAGAATGATTATTTGAGTCCTATTTCTACTAAAACTAAAATCACCTCATTTGGACATATTTAGGATGATATATGACTCATTAAATATGGTGGAGTCCATTCTGTCAGCCATAAAATTTTCTCCTCTTTATTGATTCATCTGGGCCGGTGTGTTTTGAATTGGGTCTGGTTCCAGAAGACAAAGCTAAATCCCATGAAAAAATGAATCTTAAAAAAGGGAATAAATAAATTTGAATAAAAATGAAAAATATATTCTCGAAATATAGAAACTCCTGAAAACTGCTAAATTTACAAAATCAACAAATTTTCACAATTAATCCAATAAATCACAAAAAATACTAAAATGATGCAAATAAGATCATATTGATTAATTAAAAGGGATTAAATCATTGAAAAAACATTAAAAATAATGAAAATATTAACTCTATCACCAAACAAAATAATAAATACTTTGTTGAAACTTCTCCAAAATTGCTCACTCCAAATCCTTAGTACGATTTGGCTGGATCTGATTTTATGAATATGATAATACTGAGTCTTAATTTCTTAATACGATAATTCTGGATTATATTTTCTCAATACGATAATTCTAGATAAAATTCTCTAAATATGATGAGCTTGTATGTGATTCTCTAAATAGTATGGACTCAATACGATGAACTCATTCTCAATCTAAAAAACTCAAACTCTGCTATAATGATCAATAAAATTATTCTTCAATCAGATGAGAAATTTCACTTAGAAATCTCTAGTGATCCACCTTTTGTACATATGTGAATGTTTCAAATGGAAAAAATGATCTGATAAAGTATTTATAGGTGACTCAAAAAACAAAAACAAGAAACCTAAAAACATTCCCTGCTTCCTCAAATTTCAAAACTCTAAAAATATCTCTCATTTAAACATCAATTTTGACTTATTTTATCCTCCTTAGATTTCTCTCAGATTTACACAAAATTGAATTTCAAGTTTTACCTCTTCAACTCTTTATATCTTTATCATATCATTATGATCTATTTTATCCTCATCTCATTACAATCTTTTTCTTTATCAGCTCATTACGATCTATTTCTTTCTCAACTCATTAAGATATGTTTCTTTCATCGCTGATTATGATCTATTTTTTTCTCAACACATTATGATCTATTTATTTCATAGCTCATTATGATATTTTTATTTCTTAGATCATTACGATTTGTTTCCTTCTCATGTCATTAGGACGGATTCCCCATTACGATGGATTTTCCCATTACGATGAATTTTACCATAACAATGGAATTATCATTACAATAAATTTCCCATTATAATGGAATTCTTCACTTTTCATCCTTAAATTTATTCAAAACTCTCCACCATTTATTCAAAATCTTTTATCTTGATATTTTTCATGATTTGAAAGAACTTTATGATCATTAAGGCATTGTATGATTTGTTTTTAGAAAGTATAAAAACTTATCTAACTCCTAAATTCACATTCTTTTTTCAAAACCCTTCAAAAATAATATGAATTCTTCAATCAGAAGCTTCTGTCTCAACAAATTATTTCTTTCTTACTCAGAAACTTAATTCTTTCTCTGATTACAGAAAATAAAACTTTGAGAAAATAATAAATTCTAACTCTGATTCTTTTGAATACAATGATTTTCAAGTCATGCCGATAAACCTGAATATGATAAAGTGTCTGATCAATAACTTCATATTCCTGAATTCTTCTATGTCTGGTGCAACTCAATTTGAAAACTTGGTTCTAGAAAATTGTATCCAGAAAACAACCTCATTATGATGGATTGAGTTTGATTCCTAAATAACAAAAACATTCTTCAACAAATAGGTTAGTTTTCAACAAGTAAAAAAACTTTTTTAAAACAATTTAACCACAAATGTTATTAAATATCCCCCTTTTCATTTGTTGAAAACCCTCATTAATAACTTTTCCCAACTCTCATTATTCTTTTACAACTCAACTGTTGTAAAAAAATCATGTTTTTTGACTTTTATCAAAACATAGCCTTTCTCAAAAGAGAGTGTATTGACACCACACTACTAGATATAGTAATTTTTTGAAGGAATTCCATCCCTCAGTGGAAAGAAGATTTTGTTTCCATGTAAAGATAAACTCCCCCTCACTTCCTCTCACTTTTATTTTTCTCTCCCCATTCAATGATAAACACAACTTCGGATTCATTTAAGAAGATAAGTAAAAACTTCTTACAAAGTGAAAGTTGTTACTTTATCCCCCCATTTATCAAAATAATCCAAATCATGGTGGGAGTGTCTTCCTTGTGAGGTTTAGAAAGACATGGGAGGAGACTGAACATGAAGTTTCGACCTCAATTCCACAAAATTTTCTTTCGGTATTGATTTTGTAAAGATATCAAAAATCTGATACTTTGTTGAAATGTATTCCATAAAAACATCACCAGAAACAAAGTTTTCTTTTATAAAGTGAAACTTTATATCAATGTGATTTGATCTTGAATGTTGTACATGATTCTTAGAAAGATCAATTTCACTCTAATTATCACAAATTATCTTCAATGTTTAGAAAAGTTTACTTTCAAATATTCCCGCTGAACTTTCATCCAAAACATTTGAGTACAAGCTTGAGTATCTATAACATATTTAGATTTAGCTATACTCAAGGTTACTGAACTTTGTTTATTACTATGCCAACTCACACAACATTCACCCAAGAAAAATGTTCCTCCTAAGGTGGATTTTTTATCATTACAACCTACAGCCTAATCAACATTAGTATAACCACAAAACTGTATCTCACTATTTCTTTTATATAAAAAAACATGTAAAGTTTTTTCCTATGATATATCTTAGAATACTCTTTCCTTCCAACATATGTGATTCTTTCATATTACTTCGATACCTGACACACAAATTCATAACATAAAAAATATCAAGCCTTGAAGCTGTATGGTAAAGAATACTTCATATCAGCTTCTAAAAGTCTTTTTGATTCACAATTATTCTGAATTAATATCTACTTAAATTTTTTCTCACTGAAATAAGAGTTGAAACTTATTTGGATTCTTCCATCCCAAACTTTTTTAACAATTATATGGCATACTTTTCTTGAGATAAGAAAATTATTTTTTATATTTATTGAACTTTTAATCCAAGGAATAAAGTTAATTCCCCAATATATAAATTTAAAAAATTATTCTTCATTTCCTCATAATTTTTTTAAAGAATATTCTGTATCCCCCAAAAAAATTATATCATCCACATAAACAATTACAATTAGAGTTATAAAGTCAACATTTTTCACATATAAGTTGCTATCAACTTTTCCTTTAGAAAATTTCAAAATTTTCAAACAATTTTTAGGTTTAGAATACCAA
The DNA here is from genome assembly GCA_963277665.1 of Viscum album. NCBI lineage: Eukaryota > Viridiplantae > Streptophyta > Magnoliopsida > Santalales > Viscaceae > Viscum > Viscum album. The sequence continues at coordinate 177,136,766 of OY728141.1, read as the reverse complement.
GAACATGGAGATTGTTTTAGACCATACAAAGATTTCTTCAATTTAAAAAATTTGTTTTCATACTCATCAAGTAGAAACCCACAAGGTTGTTTAATGTAAAATTCTTCCTGAATATCACCATTTAATAAATATGACTTTACATCCATATGATAAACTTTGTAACTATGATGTGAAACCATTGAAAGAAACATTCTAATTATTTATAATATTTCAATTAGGGAAAATGTTTCTTTAAAATCCATACCTTCCACATATGCACAACCTTTACAAACAAGCCTGGATTTGTTTGATGAAACTTATCCATGTTTATTTAATTATTTATATAAACCCACTTGGTTCTGATAATATTTTTATTTTCCCTCTGTGAAAAAAGTTCCCATGTTTCATTCTTCTCAATATAATCCAACTCTTCATTCATATAATTCAACCATTATTTGTGTTGAACATCTTCTAAAACTGATTACAGTTCAACTTTTATGATAAATAAAGTTTGATTATATAATATCAACTTTCTTATGGTCTGAACTGGAGCCTTATAATTCCAAATAATTTTTTCAGATTCAACATGTTTTTTTAATGTAGGAAATTTCAAAGTTTCTTTCCCAGCTAAAATTTCCTCATCACATGATTCTTCTAAATCCTGATAAGGATGTTTTAAACTACTTTCACTATTGTCAAAAATCTTCAATTTATTCTCACCATCATTATCAAGAAATCTTGTTAAGGAACTATGATTTTCAATTAGTTTCACATCAAATGAGTCCACTAACTTTTGTAAACATTTGTTATGACATTTTTAACTTCTTCCATTTGGTGTATAACCCATAAAAGTTCCTTCCTCAGCTTTCTAATAAAACTTTACTAAATTTGGTTTTTTGATTTTGAGAAAACATGGACTTCCAAAAAATTTGAAGTATTTCAATGAAGGTTTTTTGTTTTACCACATTTAATGAAAATTAATGTTAGTTTCCAGTCTCAACAATTATCTATTCAGAATATGTACAATAGTACTAACAACTTCTCTCCAGTAGAATTTTGAAAGTTTTTATTCTGGTAAAATACTTATTCCCTATTCCGCCAAGCTTCTATTATTTCTTCATGATACTCCATTTTATTGTGGAGTATAAGGAGAAATATATTGATGTTTGATTCCATGTTTTATTAGATAAGTTTAAAAAGTATTTTTTTGTGAATTCGGTACCATTATCCATTCTCAAATTCTTTATGGAAAACCCCATTTCTTTCTCAATATCTTTTCTGAAGAATTTGAACATTTCAACAACCTGTGACTTGTGCTTCATAAACATGATATTTTTCATCTGAGTGAAATCATAAATAAAAGTGATAAAGTATAAATATAATTTTTTATGTCTCATTTACCCACATAAATCCGAATGAATAAGATCAAGTGGTCTGGTAGATTGAATATCAACTCTTTTATGACTTTTTTTAGTCATCTCCCCATTTTGGCAAGTTACATAAACATATTCTCTTCTTCTTTTAAATTTTGGAAAGTTTTGAATGAAATCAAATTTTGAAAGTTTGTTTATAATTTTATGTCCAAGGTGTCTAAGTCTTTGGTGCCACAATTTTTTTTCATCTTTCTCACTCAAGTAACATGAGTTATTAAATTCTCCTATTTGGAAGAGATTCTCACTGGTTTTTTCTCCTTCTGTAACGAATTTCACATCTTTCAAACTTTTGATGATATAAAAATATTTTCTAAAAAAAAATTCTTTTCCATCATCACAAAGTTTAATGAAACTAATTAAGTTATGTTTTAACCCATAAAAAATAAAACTTCCTTAGATTTTAACTTTTCAGTTTCAATCTTAGTCGTTCTGATTCCTCTGATTTGTAAAGAACTATCATTACCAAAGGTAACTGCTCCTCCATCATGAATTTAAACATATTTAAATATTTTTATATCACCTACCATATGTTAATAACATATACTATCAAGTATACATGGTTTGTTCTTTTTTACTTGCTTTCAAAGCTATCTCAACAACAAAATCTCTTTCCTCAACTTTTTTCTTTTTAGCTTCCTTTTCTTTTCTATTATAAGAAACTTGTTACAGAAGGAGTGTCATAAATTTTTTGGCATGATGAACATACTTATCAAATCTTCCAAAAACTTATTCTATACATTTAAATTAATTTCTTGTTGGAAAGTTTCTAACATCTTGAGAATTCACCTTTTCAACTTTATATAAATTAGGAAAGTTACTCATTCTAATTTTACTATTTCTTCCACTTTTCCCAAAAATTCTTCCAGGTAAGGATATGTTGTGCCAAAAATTATAAACCCTATGCCCATAGATTCCACAACACTAAAAATAACCACCAAATATTTATTTTCTATTGAAATAAGATATTTATCTATCGAAACTTTATTGAGGTTGGTAACTTCTGTCAACTCTAACATACTTAGGACGTGGACCATCTTTTATTTTGAGCGTGTTATCTAATTTTGTATATTTGATAGGTTTATCAAATCCCTTCTCCACACAAGATTTTATAATACTATTTTGAGAACCTAAAATGTTAAAAGAATCATATGAAACATTATTCTTTATAAGATAACCTGATTCTTATATTGATCCTTCTCAGCATATTTAAAAATCTCAGCTTTTACTTATAAATATTTTTTGAATTTTTCATTCATATTCCTTAAGGTATTTTTGGACTCAATAATTTTTTATTGAAACTTGTTAACCTATTATTACTTAACTTCTATATTCTTACTAAGATCTTCAATCATCTTTCCCTATTTATCAATTCTATGTTTTTACTTAAAGTATCCTAAATGTATTCATCCTATTGATTGGTGACATATTTTATTCCATAAAATTTCATCAAATTTTTTCCTCATTAATCTAATTTCTTTCTTGAGAGTTTTGTTTTGCTCAAGACATGAAACAAGTTCTGTTTTGAGTTGATACACTCTATATGATTCCTCACCACCTTCTTCATTCTTTGAGGAATCTTTTGTTTTATCAACTTTTTCAATGAAGGATTTGAATTTTTATGAACTTTTATCTTCAGAAGAATTGTTTTCAGTTGAGCTTGATTCAAATTTCTTAATAAAAATACTTTTTTTCAATAAAATTCTTCTTGTATCTATTGAAAGACTTTTCTTCTTTATCATATTTGTTTCACTTATTCCATAGTGGTTTTTTTATCAAAATCATCTCAATATTATCCAAATTTATTCTTGGGGAAATTGATAGAAAAGCGTCCAATTCCACTACACTCAAAAAAATTTAGAATAAGTTCCCTCCATACATTCCTCTTCCTCTTCAATAGTTATTGGATAAAAGAGACATGATTTTTTCATTCAACTCCCCATCCTATTTATTTTTGAACTCATAAGGACCAGCTTATTCAAAATCTTAGATTTTTATCTTTCTCATAGCTTCAAACCCATTTTTTATTATTTTTAAACATTATAGATTTTATCATTTCATAAGAAACAAAAAATTTATACAATTCATCAAGAGATAAATCATCATATCTTCTAAATAAAAAATTTAGAATCAAACTTGTTCAGAAAGTTTCTTATAAGTTTATTCACAATCATAGAATCTTCTAGGACATCTTTGAATCCTATAATATTGCAAAAAATTTCATTTAATCTAGTGAAGTAGTCATAATTTTTTTTTTATTCTCTCATTATGATGTCTTCATACCTACTACACCAAATTTTTATCTTTACTTAATAAACTTTTTTATTCCCTTAGAAAACACTTTCCATATTTTCCCACATACTTTTGAAGTTTTGAGACCCACTACCTTTTGATAAACATTTTCCAATAAGGACATGAGAATAGAATTTTTAACCTTTCCATAAACTTCTATATTTTTATTATCTATAAAATTAATTGGGGATTATTTATTAATAGGTGGAAAACCAATATTAGTAGCATAAAAAAAGTCTAGGAAAAAAGATAGGAGATAAAGAATCATCCTATTTTTCCATTCATAATAATTTTTTTCCATCAAATATAGGAATTCCTCTATTATTGATATAATTGATATTATACATGATAAGGGTTCAACAAGGTTACCTGGATCTGATACAAATTGAATCTCTAAAGGATTGAATAACAACTAGGGGGGGTCGAATCAGTTTTTCAATTTTATAAGTTTCAATATTTTTCAAAACTTAACCCATAAAACCTATTAAAATTTATTTCCTTACCAATTTTTAGTAAATAATCATGCATTCAAAATTATGAAAGAAAATAAAGCACACATGATTTATAAGGTTTGATCTCAGTGTGAGAATCTACATCCTTACCATAGCCACTCCTATGGGTCTATGGAAATTCACTATTATGAAGAAGTGAATACAACTTGTGCCAAATCCCATTAAACATATTATATATCATGATATGAATGATTATACTAACTCCCACCAGTTTATAATGTTTTCTTATAAAAGAAATGATCCAAGCAAAAGAAAAATGACTTTGTGGAAACTTCTCCATAGTTGCTCAGTCTGAATCCTCAGTCTGATTTGACTAGATCTGATTTTCTAAATATAATAATACTAGATCCAATTTTATCAATACGATGATGATGGATCTGATTTTATCAATACAATAATGCTGGATATGATTCTATAAATATGACGAGCCTGGATCTGATTCTATGAATATGATGGACTCAATATGATGAACTCAATATGATGAACTCATTCTCAATCTGTAAAACTCAAACTCTGTTAGAATGCTCAATACAATTCTTCTTCAATAATATGGAAACTTTCAATTCAAATTCTTCAGTGCTTCACATTTTGTGCATATGTGAATGTTTCTAATGGAAGAATGATTTGATCAAGTATTTATAGGTGACTTGGAAAACAAAAATGGGAAACTTAAAACCTTTCCCCACTTTCTCAAATTTCAAAACTCCAAAAATATCTTACATTTAAACTTCAATTTTTACTTCTTCAATCCTCCATAGATTTCTGCAAAATTTATACAAAATTGAATTTAAAGTTTGGTCTCTTTAACTATTTATATATTTCTAATCTCATCATGATCTTTTTCACCCTCAGCTTATTATGATATTTTTCTTCCTCATCTCGTTATGATTTATTTATTTCTCAGATCATTACAATCTATTTATTTCTCAGCTCATTACGATCTATTACTTTCTCAGCTCATTACGATATGTTTAATTCCCATATCATTACAATATATTTCTTTCTCAGCTTATTATTATGTAATTCCCCATTACAATGGATTTTCCCATCACGATGGATTTTAACATTATGATGGAATTCCCATTACGATGAATTTCCCATTACGATGGAATTCCCATTATGATGGAATTCCCATTACGAAGAATTTCTCATTATTATGGAATCATTCACTTTTCTTCTTTGAATTTCTTCAAGCCTCTCTATAATTTCTTCAAAAGATTTTATCATGAGATTTTTCATTATTTTTTAGGACTTTATGATTAGTAGTACATCATCTGATTTGTTTTTAGAAAGTATGAAAAATTTCTAACTCCTGACTTCACATTCTTCTTTCAAAAATCCTCAGTAATAATATGACTTCTTCAACCAACAAATTATGTCTAAGAAACTTCTTTATTTATAACTCAGGATTATTTTATTCCTTCTTTTCCTCCTCACCTCCATTCCATCGATCCCCAAACCTAATCTCCCTCCATCCCTTCTACTCGCTCCCTCTCCCTCCTACCCATTGATCTAATTAAACCCTAATAATATTCCTTCCCTACCCCTCACTTTCTCCCTCCCTCCCTCCCTTTTACTCATTACCTATCCCTCTATATCTCTATCTATCCTTCTCAATACCTTCTCTATATTAATCAATTAAAACAAACCCTAACATGGAATCTACATCCCTCTATCTCCTATCTCATGGTGTTGTGTGTGCACTACAAAGAGACAATCATCTATCCCTCTTTACCTCTTTCTCACTCCATCTCTCTTAAATTCCCAAGTGTTGAATACCATTCATCCTCCTCCTTCAGTCGCAGCTAGATAATCATGACTCTCAGTGAGTGGGAGTCTCTCACAGACTCTACCTTATTAGCCATCCATGGAATCTACTACAAGTAAGTGGGATTCTCTCATATTCAAACTACATTTAAAAAATTTATGTCTTGTGAGTTTTTATTTTTTAATAATTTCATATATTCTAGGAATGTTTTTCTTTATTAAATACTAAATTTGGTATATTTATTTTGTTTAATTTGATTATAGAAATTGATTTTATGAATTGGTATCCATTTATTGAAGGTGTTAACACATTTTCTGAAATTGATATAGGTCAGAAAATATTTAATTGAAAATATTTAATGAAATATAGAATAATATAGAATAAGGAAAATAGAAACAACAAGAATAATTATAAGAGAATATGGTCTGGATCTGTAAACCAAAAAAATGATAATCAATGTCCTAACTGTTTTTTTTGTGTAATTGGGAATGTCCATAACAAAAAATTTCTTCACTTATTAACTACTACCAAAGTAAAATAGTAATTTGAAAATGAAATTGTTTTATGTAATTTCTATTTTATTTGATGTTGGTATTTGTTTTTTCAAACATGGTTGATGAGATACAATCTGTAGTATTATTTTTTTTATGTATGGAAAAAATACATATCCAATTTTATTGGAAGTAATGAAAGTAAAAATACATAATATGAATTTTTTATATAGTCTCAGTCTATAAAATGTGTTCTCACTTAACTTTTTTTAGTTATTCAATAATAGAGTTGTGTGTATTGAATAAAATGTATATGCATTACTTTTTCCAAACTATATTTTTCAGTCTATGTTGAGGTAAATGCATATGAATATGAATTTTCCAAACTTTATTTTCTAAACTATATTTTTTTCCGAAAAAATTGTTTTAACTTTATTTATTTTCCAAAATATATTTTTCATCTGTATCCAATACATAGTTTGTATGCAGTTTTAACGACCCGTGTTTTGATCCAAGGTGAAATTCTAAGGGAATTTGATTTTTTGGAATTTACTGGATGGATCATTATTTAAATTGAGCTTCATAAAATAATTATGAGAGTTGGAACACTTAAAAGTGTTGTTTTGAAAATTTATTAAGGGCCCGAGGGGTTCCCCAGATGTCTCATTGAGTTTCGAGAGTGTCAGGCCCTAGAGATCTCATGCTTCAGTGGTTTGAATAGGGCACATGGTTTTTCTGAAACCATGAAACCCTCAGCAACAAACCATGCGACCTAATTCATATGAAAAAAGGTGGTGTGCACGAGATACCCATGGTTTACCAAACCAAAAACCTAGCTCGTACAAGTAATTCCATTTAGGCAGTGTGTGCACTGTTTATCACATAGTTTGGCTAACCATGAGACCCAAACCATGCACAATGTTTTTTTTAAAATAATTAAATTTATTAAAAACTTAGAACCTAATATACCCTCCCTACTCTCCATTCTAACGTGATTCACCCCCGAACCTCTCGGACGTGTGCGACTCTCCTACTCGACCTCCTCTCTTCACGATGATTTCACCAGGATTTTTCAGGTTTCTCATTCAATTCTTTAAGGTATGGTCTCAGATCCCTATTATTATTTTTTTGGTGGTTTTCCTCTCTCTTATCAACCTTTCCCATTAATTTGAACCCTAATTCATGACTTGATTGAATTTTTGGGTTTTTTCCCATTGCTAGGGTGTGTGGTGGGTCTCCCGGGACTTCTTGTGCGTTTTGGAATCCGCTAGCAAAGGCAGAGTGTTTTGAGTCATTTTAGTTCATACTCCATCAATTTAGGCTAATTTTACACTATTATTAAATAATAATCAATTTATAATTGGGGCTTTGGAGGTTTATGAGTTTATAGTATTTTTCTATAGCGTGTTTTGGTCTTTTTTGGGATGGGTTCGAGCCACTGTCGTCGAAGGATCACATGTGTATGCATAGGAAGGAATGTATCTGTATAAGTTCCCCCTTTATATATATTCACCCATGGAAGGATGAATATATATTATGGGGCTAGGTGTTCTTATATGGGTATATGAAAATGCATACATGTGTAAGTAAAAATGGGTATATGCACATATAATCATATATGTAAGGATCCCATTGTACATATTTGACCATAAAAATATGTACATAGGGGCTAGGTGTCCTTGAATATAATAAAAGGTGTATATGCATGAAAGCAGTAAATTGAGGGTTTGAGTTGTTGTTGTTAAGGTCATCAAGTGACAAAATGTTTTGGCTTGGTCTTCTCCTTCTTGAGGTATAGTCTCTTTTCATTTACCCTTTCAATTTAATAATGAATTAGTTTCTCACTTTTCAAAACTTCCTTGAATATTAATTAGTGTTGTAAGATTTTTAGAATAAATGTTTGTTGTAAATTAAGGTTATTTATCTTGGTTTAATTATTTTAAATGCTTCTTTAATTTGAATTGAGTATGACTCTTGAAATGATGTTTCATTATGCTAAATTAATTTTTGGTAAACAATGTCATGTTTTTAAAATAGATCCCATCGATGAGGTGCACTGTATTTAATTAAAAAAATTATATGTGCACTACCAGGTAACTATGCAGCTCGTTTTGGTGTCTAGGAGTAGGGCACATAGGTTGTGCACAGTTTGGGAAACCATGTGGAAACTGTATGTGAGGTTATTTTCATTTGGATAGTGGTGATTTCATGGCTTGAACATGGTTTGTGCACAACTTGGTTGCTTTCAATTGATTTATAAATATGATTCTCATGCTTGTGGTGCATTTACTTAGTTTATTGTGGTTCTTTAGTATTGGTAGAAATTATTAAAATGGTTTTCAAATTGATTCTTAAATAGGCCTATGTATGTATGAATTCAAGGTGTTTTTTTTAAATTTCAAGTGCTCTTTTAAAGTGAAATTGTGTGTTTTTGTGATTTTTTAACTTTAGTTATGTTATGATATCATAGTTAAATGGTAAATTTGATGTTGTCTTTCAGAAATTGGTGGCTTTCATGTGTGATGCTTACATGTGGTCTTTCTTTAAAGATAGTATTTGGGTGACTTCATAATCACTTGACTTGTACCATTGGACGTGGTCACATTAATGTGTGCTCAGGATGCACACATGGATGGGCACACAAATAATGATGGGCTTGGATCAATTTTATCAATTAAAAACCTAGATTTTAAAAACACTTCTCCCTCTTTCTCACCTCTTCTTCAAATTATTGCTTTCTTTACTAATGTTCCCTTGGTTCTTAATGAAATGACAGTGGTTTTAATCTATATTCAAATTTATGTCTCATATATAACTTGAGAAAATATTAAATTATAGATGGTACGAAATTCTATGAGGCATATTTTTTTTGGGTTCTCTTCTTGGTTTTGAAATAGTTATAGAAATAGAATTTGGATTTGAAACTTAAGGGCCCATTTTGTATTGTGAATGTAAAAGCATAATTTAATTTTGTTTTAGAAATGATTTATATCATATTTATTATATATTTTAATTAAAAGCGTGGAAGACCCAGTTGGCACATTATGATATTTGGAAATAAATCATGGATTTGAAATTACAAATTCCAGGTTGGCAACTTTGTGCATTTTGAGAAATGTTTTAAAATATTTAATGATGTGATGACCCGATTAGTACCTATTAATGGTTTTTTATATGGTGGGAACCCCTATAGAGAGATTTCCCTATATGGGTTATCATATAGGTGGTGTCAGTGTTTGGGGTAGGCAAGTGCAGTGATGCTAGGTAAGGTGAGTCACGCGTGCGAGGGCCTCCTACTTACATAGTGTACTATTACCATGGGTTTTTTGGGAATATTTTATATGGTCAAGTGATAGTTTATTATCATCCCTGATTAGATGGGTTTGCACTGATTGGATGTTTTAGAGGCTAGGTTGATTGTGCCACTGGTGAGGCTAGTTTAGAGCATCTAGTTGGTTATTGACTATAGAGATGCACCATATACTGGCAGGTGATTCCATACTGAGTATGTATAGGGATCACTCTAGGGATATTTAGAAAATGATCATGGTTTGCTAATTTTATTTTCTTGTTTATTTCATACTACACCAGGTTTCCTATTTTCATTGATTATTTATTTTCAGCATGTATTGGTATTACTTTGTTGGATTTTATTTTGGGATTTGGATTCTAAAATGGTGAACTTACTTTGAAAATAGGATTGTAGTATGTGTTGTTTGAAAAAGAAAAATATGTGGTTGTTTTTTCAAAAATGTTGAAAACCTATTTTCATATATATATTTCAAACTAGTGTTTATCGACTGTTTCATGGAAAGGAAATTTATAGATTCTGTGGTGGTTTCCTACTGAGCTATTAACCTCACACCCTACTTGTACTATTCAATGTTAGTAGACCCGAAATCTTTTGTAGGTTTAGGTTCCTCATTCGGGTGCTCATTATTGGAGCATTTGGTCTTGTGGTTGGAGGTGACCAAGAGGCCACATGAAGATTGTGTTGGTGTAGTCCAGTTTTGGTTTTGTATTTAGTTTCATATTTTTTCAGTTGTATTTGTATCTGGTCCTATTTGTGTATTTATTTATGATTAGTTATTATTTATTATTGCGTGCTCAGTTTTCTTAGTGTATTTATTCGATCCTAGTTATTCTTTGGTAAATATTGTTCCCATGATGATTACTTTGATGCTTGACACTAGTTTCCAGCCCATAGGGATCAGGAATTCCCTTTGGGCCTTGTCTCAGACTGGGTCAGATGTCGGGTCAGATGACATCCCAGCCTGGTTCATGAAAAAATTGTATTAGAGCTGGTTCTTATTATTTGGGGTGTTAGGTAGTTGGAGATTAGGATTTACAAGGCTTAATAAGTTGTTACAGGAAGAGAGTTGCAAACTCTTTCTCATTCTGATCCTTGTGTTTCCAAGGGTAGTCCATGATTTGATCCTTTTATCTTTGTTTTGGATTGAGGGATGACAATGGAGTCAAGCCAGTGTCATGTTGTGATATCACGTGGATTAGTGACCCATGTGAAGTACAAGTTCACAATTAAAGGCCCTATTAGTTATCATTTATTACTTGGGGCATGGACCACTTCCATGTTGCCAGGTTAGGCATGAAAACTATTTTCTCATTCTGATAGTTTGTCATGAGTCATGTTTCATTTTGTTCTTGGTTAATGTGAGTAAGATTTTAAAACAAAAATGGATTTTGAAAAGTAAATGATTCCTTTACAAGGGGTTTGGATTAACAAAGTGGGTTTTAAAGGAATTTTTTTTGGATTAAAAATTTGGTAAGTTCTTAGATTTTGATAATGAAATAGTAAATAAGACCCTTGGTATTCTTTATGGACATTGACATATGTGTGGGTTTGTATGGATAGTGCATGTTGGCAGATGTGCATGGATGATGCAAGTGGAAAAAATGGACACATGTGTGACAGTTCATGGGAGACCATGGGAAGTTTATTAAAATCAAAGGCTTGGCTATGTTTTTTTAAAGTGACTTCAAAAGAGGAAAATGATTTTGGAAATTTTGTTTTTATTTTAGAATATGGGTTTTGTTTTGTGAAAAGTGGATTTTACATTTGGATAGTGGCCTTTGAAGATGGAGATTTTGAAATAGAAATGAAAATGGTGATTTTTTAAAGGAGTAATTTTAGTTGTTCTTATATTCATTTGTCTTGTGAGTCTATTATCTCTGAATTGAAGAATTATTTTGGTATTTTTTTTCTTTAATGTTTATTTTGGTTTTGTGATCCTTATGTTATTTAGAGTATCCACCCAGAAAGGTCCCCAAAGTTTCTAATGAGTCATGAAAAATTTTAGATTCTTATCAGTTGTTTAATATTATTTATGGTGATCAAGGTTCGTTAGAGGCAATGGAGTGACTTGAGGAAGTAGATAATGTCTTCATATTGTTCGAAACTCTTGAAGTTGTTGGAGTCTGTGCTATTTTGGGCTTGTTTTAGGGTCAATATTGCGATGAATGGGAGATTTTTGTCCCATCATCAATGCAAGTTAATATGACATCAGAAGTATTTAAGACCAATTTAATCCAAAGGTTCATACCTGAGGAGGTGAAGATGATGAAGGTAGAAGGGATATGGGATGTTCGACAGGGCCAACGGCTAGTGAAAGCCTATATAGATCACTTTAAAGAGCTAGTTTACTTATCTCTTGAGGAAACAACATAGGATTAGTTAAAATATCCTCTTTTTATTGGGGGTATTCGTCTAGAGATTGATGTAAAGGTTCTCTCATCTAGTGAAACCTATTTTGAGAAGTTGGTGGATGAGACATTTTTAGTGGAGTTGGTTCTTAAGGTGAAATCAATGGTGGTTGGCTCTTATGATGGTTCCCCATCTAGTGATAAGGGTGTGCCAGAGGAACTTGTTTCTAAAAGGTATCCTTTATTGATTTTGGATCCCAGTTCATTGGATTATTCACTTATATGCCACCAGTGTGGCTGGTTTGGGAATTCGAAGTCGTCCTATCATAATCCTACGAATACCATCCATCATTGTGGTTGCCTCGACTATATAGAGAAGTGTTTTAAGAAATGTCACCTGAAGAAAAAGTTTTAATTGAGGGATTCTAGTGCCTTATTGAGAGGTAGGAGATTCTATAGTCAATAGGGATCTAACCATAGGCCTTAGAGTGGAGCTCATGCACAGTTAGGAATTACTGAGGCTGCAAAAATTGTTGACCCAAACTTTGTCTTCCATTTTGGGGTGGAGACGTTTAAGGTTTCCTTTATATGGGTTTTGTCATTGTTATAAGTTCACTGTTTCATTATAAAGGTATGATGGACTTGTACTATCTTAATTTTAGTAGTTTATTTTATCTAAATGTGGATTTTTAAATCATTTTTTCTTATTTTACTATACTTATCCCTTTTGTGGGATGGTCTTTGTTTCAACTGCGCTTGTTTAGAGATACCAATTATTTTGGAAATCGATGTTTGTAGTTTGTTATTGGGTTCTTTGTTTGATTTAGTTCCTTTATTGGGTTTTCCCTAGTGTTGAGTTTTTCAGTTTGTGCGGAAAATTTTCAGTTTTGGTAGTGGTGTTGGGAGTTACCAGTCATGGTGGGGGTGTTTCTTGGTTGATGTAGAGAAGTTTGGGTTAACTCGTGTTGTGAATTCCCAGTCCTGGATTACATGGTAATGTTAGTCGAGTTCTCATCGTGATGAGAAACACCTTGTGTTCTCCCCTTGTTCCTCATGCTAATATTTACTATAGTGATGGTTGGGTGTATCTTGTGAAGTAAAAGGTCACCCTGAGGTTCATGATTTCTTTCAAATTTTATCAAGCATGGATTTGAGTTTTGATTATCTTTCAGATTAGTGAATTTATGGGGGGAGAAAGTGTCTGTAGTGGGGAGAATTTTCACACCCTGAACTTGTAAATTATTTTATTTTACTATTTTATTGGCATTGAATTTTTCTGGTTGAGGTTCAGGTTGAGTCCGAGTTTAAATTTTTGAATTTTGGAAGTTTTTGGTGAGTTTTTGGCCTTCACACGGTTTGCACATGGTTAGAGGAAACCATGTGACTTTTACCAGGTAACCATGTAGTTCATTTTGGGGTCCAGGAGTAGGGATCATGGCTTTCACATAGTTTGAGAAACCATGTGTAAACCATGCATGAGGTTTTGTCCATTTGGAAAGTGGAAATCGCATGGATTGCATACAGTTTGTAAAACCGCGTGGCATAACCATGCGAGCTACCCGATTTCTTAAAATTTTGAAATTCCAAATTTTACCCTATGTGTTTTTAACACCACTTCAGGTTTCTCCTCCCTCCATCGATCTAGGAGCACTAGGGGGACCTTAGAGACCCTCTTTGCTTGCTCCCAATCATCTGTGGATGCTTCTCTGTTGAATCTAAGGTAAAATCCTTTGATTTTTGGTCAATTTTATCATATATCTCTCTTCCCCTCTTTTTTTAGGGTTCTAACTTGATGGGGATCTTGTTTAGATAAACCCTATATAATATGGTTGATATGTTAGATTGTGTTTCTTTCAGTTTAGGGTGTGTAGATTGTTCCTTGAGGCGTACTCTTCCTTCCTTTGAAGTTTCATCGCATATGCACTCTGTTGAGGTAGGTGTCTCCATAATTTTCCTTTCGGATGAATTCCATTGATTCTTGGAAAATTTTAATTGATTTATAAATATGACTCTCATTCTTGTGATTCATTTACTTATTTTATTGTGGTGATTTGGTGTTGGTAGAAATCGTTAAAAATGGTTTTCATAGTCTTATTTTCTTTAAATAAGACTATGTATGTATGCATTCAAGGTGTTTTTTCATATTTCAAGTGCTCTTTTAAAATGGAATTGTATGTTTTGGTGAGTTTTCAACTTTTGTTATGTTATGATATCATTGTTAAATGGTAAATTTGATGTTGTATTATGGAAATTGGTGGCTTTTATGTGTGATGCTTACATGCGGTCTTTCATTAAAGATATTATTTGGGTGACTTCATAAACACTTGACTTGTACCATTGGATGTGGGAACATCCATGTGCGCTTGGGATGAAAACATGTATGGTAACACAAATGATGATGGTTTTGGATCAATTTTCTCAAATTAAAAACAAAGATTTTAAAAACACTTTTCCCTCTCTCTCAACTCTTCTTCAAATTCTAGTTTTCTTTATTAATGGTCCCTTGGTTCTCAATGACATAAAAGTGGTTTCAAACTGTATTAAAAGTTATGGACCATATGTCACTTGAGAAAATATTAACTTCTATATGATATGAAAGAATGTTTGGAATATTTGGTTATTTTGTGGGTTCCCTTATTGGTTTTGAAATGGTGATATAAATGGAATTTAGATTTGGAACTTAAGGGCCCGTTTGGAATTATGAATGTAAAAGTGGTGTTTAATGTTATTTTATAAATTATTTAGATCATATTTTTTATATATTTGAATTTAAATATTGGATGGCCCGGTTGGAACTTTATGATGTTTGGAAATGAATCATGCATTTGAAATTACAAATACCTGGTTGGCATCTTAGTGCATTTTGAGAAATGATTTAAAATATTTAATGTTGTGATGGTCTATTTAGAACATATGAATGGTTTGTTATATGAAGGCCACCCCTAAAAGAAATTTACTTATATGGGTTATCATATAGGTGGTGTCAGTGTTTGGGTTAGGCAAGTGCGGTGATGCCAAGTAAGGTGAGTCATGCATTCGAGGGCCTCATACTTACACAATGTGTTATTACCATGGGTTTCTTTATAATATTTTAGAGAGTCGAGTGACAACTTCTTATCAACCCTGATTAGACAAGTTGGTACCCCTTGGATATTTTAGTGTCCAGGTGGGTTGTTCCACTAGCGAGGCTAGTTTAGAGAATCCAGTTGGTTATTGACTATGCAGCTGTACCATATTCTGGTAGGTGAGTCCAGACTGAGTATGTATATGGATCAATCTAGGGGTGTTTAATAAATTCCCATGGTCTTCTATCTTTATTTTTTGTTTATTTTCTACTGAACATGATTTTATATTTTCACTTCTTATTTATTTTCAGCATGTATTGGTATTGCTTTGTTAGATTTTAGGTTGGGATTTGGATTCTAAAATGGTTAAACTGATTTGAAAATGGGATTGTGGTGTGTGTTTTTTGAAAAAGGGGAAGCTGTGGGTGTTTCTTTAAAAATGTTAAAAAATTATTTTCATATTTTTATTTAAAACTAGTGTTTATGGACTGTTTTAGGGAAAGGAAATGTATGAATTCTGTGGTGGTTTTCTACTAAGCTGTTAAGATAATACTCTACTTGTACCATTCAGTGTCAGTAGAACCAAGGAGTTTTTTAGGTTCAAGTTCCTAGTTTGGGTGCTCTTTGTTAGAGAAATTAGTCTTTTGGTTGGAGGTGACCAAGATGTCATATGTAGATCATGTTGGCATAGTCCAATTTTATTTTTTTATTTAGTTTTATCTTTGTTCAGTTGTATTTGTATCTGGTCCCATTTTTGTATTTATTTATGATCAGTTATTGTTTATTGTTTCATGATCAGTTTTCTTAGTTTATTTATTTGATACTAGTTATTCTATGGAAAAAATCATTCCAATGGTGATTACTTTGATTCCTGACACTAGTTTCCAGCTTATGGGGATCGAGAACGCCCTTTGGGCCTTGTCTTAGACTGGGTTAAATGGAATCCTGACTTAGTTCATGACATTATTGATCTATACTAATTATACAGATGTGTGACTCTAACCATGATTGTATACTATTCCCACCATACCACCATTGGACCCTCACTACTAGTCGATAGCCTTTGGCTTATGGGGAGGTGTGCTTGAGGCCATGTGGTGACCGCTCCAGCTACCGCTTTAGTGGTCGGTTAGGCTGGTATATTACAAAGTGGTATGAGAGGTTTATTTTCCTTTTGTCTTATGGTTTTGGGATGGTAGATAGGTGAATAGGAATATGTTGATGCTTGGTAAATAGTTGTTCTTAGGAGTGATCACCCCATGTATGGTGAAAATTCCAAGTGTCCAGGGATGAGATTGTTGTTCTTCTTGTTCATTATTACCATTGATTTGATTTCACCTTGAGTGATTGGGGTATTTTCGTTGTGTATTTATTAAGATATTTTTATAATTTATCCTTTTACTGATATAGAAAGGTAGAAGCATTACATTCATCATTATAGGAACATAGTGGTTCACATTCTGTGCATATTCCATGCCATGTAGATTTCATTTCTAGGTTGTTAGAAATTTACTGATGTGCCTTGCATGTCTTGGAATCATGTACTTTTTATGCCATGTTTGAGTGTTTTCTTGATTATTTATTTTCTATCCAGGCTTAATTATTTTGATCTATGATTATTTTAGTGTGTATGAGTGCTTATCATGTTTAGGTAACTTATTAGTGTTCTTGTTTTTGATTTGTGGTGATTCTATGCTTGTTTAGCATGGGTTGAACATACTAATTGTGATTAAATATGAGTCAAATTGCAATTCATTAGGTGTATGGATTCCTTGTAAGTTGGAAAGTGAGGACCCATATAACCGAACCATTGTTAATACACTTAATATACCTACATATTTTTTGTATAAATGTTCAAGCTAATAAAATTTCCTTTATTCCTAAATGAATTGTATGCGATTAAATGGGAACTAATTTTCAATTAGTAAAGTTTATGGGTGCTTTATGAATTGTAATAGGGTGACCCATATAATTGAACCCTTGTAGACATTCCTTTTGTATGTTTAAAGGATTTCACATAAATATTGAAGAGGTTTAATTTCTTTATTCTGAATCAAATGGTTGCAGTTAGTTGGGAGTCACCTGTAACTTTTATGGTGTATGGGTGCTTTATATAATGAAAGGTGGTGACCCATAGAACTGGAACATCCTTTATAATATTTCTTTTTAGAGACTGATGAGTAAACATAAAATCTCTTAACTTTAACTAACTTGTCTACATTTTTGAGGCTTGTACCCTTTTTCTTGGGTCTAGTGTCCCATGTGGTTAAAATTCTTAAATGCACAACTAGACCCAAGTTGGTTAGTTGGGATGTGTTTTTAATGAAATGAACCTACTAAGGATGTTTTAAAAATATTTATGTTTGAAATGTTTGGTTTGTTTTATTTGAACTTAAAATGACCTAAAGGGATCCATGTGGGTCACATTTTCCCATTTATGCCTAACTACTACCCCATGGGGGTGTGATTATTCCTTATAGTGTTGGTATTTTAAAGTGTCGTAGCTACCTATATGTTTTTTCATGAAAACATAAGGTGGTTTTCTTTTTGACTAAGTAACCCTTTAATTAAGAGAAGAACTTTTGATCTACTCTGAGCTGTTTTTGTGTGAGGCCTTATAAATTAACAAATGAATGGTGTTTAAAATGGGTTTATGCGATAAAATAGCCTAATTATAATTACACTTCACTAAAAAAAGGATGAAAATATGGTTTATAATACCTTGTCCCTTTTTCCTTGTGGCTAGTGTTGGTTTCTATTTAAAACTAAAATTTAAAATGTTTAAATAATCCTTGAGTTTTGGTTTGATTCCCTAAAAGGAGACCCTAAGAGGTTTTCAAGGCCTTAACCCTTGTTTAAGGGTATTTGAGTTCCTTCTTGAGTTTTTCCATGAAATGGAACACGAGAATTTTTGTAGGTTTCTTCCTTTTTAAATTTGAGTTTGAATGATATACCTTTAAGCCTAACAAACTTTTGTAGGTGTGACCTCATTTTGGGTCAACACTTTCAGCTTTGGATAGGGGATATCCCATTTTAGGTAGCACCCTCAGATATTTAGAAACCTTATTGGTTTCTTTAAAGAAGTTTCTCTTAAGTGGTATTATTCTGGTGCCACAATCCCATGTAGGAATCTTAGTTTCTAAAATGAAACCCTTATTTTGATGGGTGGTCATGTGTTATTTGACTCTTGATCCAAGTGTGATCATTTTGAAATGATCCATTTAAGAGGTATAGACATGCCAATGGATTGGTTGACTGCTTAGTAGGTCGTGTAACCCTTCATCTCCTTACTTTTTAGTGTGGGATGAATTGGGAGGTCATCATCTTGTTTTACAATCATACGAGTGATGCGACTCTTAGGTAAATCATTATTATATATTATTGGATACTTGAATGCTAATGGATGATAATCCTATGGATAATATTTAGGATGTGTATTTTTATCATATAATCTAAAGTTAGTATGTGACAATATATGTGGTACCCATCATCTTGTTAATCATGTAGTGAACCATTTAAATTTGGTGGTACTCGCTCAAACCTTGAGCTATTATTCTTGAACACCGGCCAACTCTGGAGTAGAGTAACCTAGGCATTGATAAAGGTCATGACTTGTCCCAATGTTTAGGATGATGATTTAAGAAGAATCATGTGTTTGACACATTGGTTAGCTGTTTTAGATTTTACGCCTAATTATATAACGTGTGGGAACATTATTCGGAGAAGCATCATATGTACGTTTAAGTGCTAGTCTAACCGAGCACACTTGAGAAGCTAGTTTTCTCTATCTCTTCAGTTTAATGCTTATTGAAATCATATTATCTATTTCAGGAATTAAATTCAGTGGTAAATAGAGCACTTACCATGTAATGGGATCTCTTTCAATATTAATTCAATTCTAAAGACACTCCTAAGGTGGGTAGTTTCATGTCGACTCTGGTTAAATACACCCTTCTATGTAGAAGGAGCACAACCTAGAGGACCATTTAAAACTATTCAGACTTCCTCAAAATGCCTTGTGGCTGGTAATCATTTGTTTAAGTCAGTTATTTATTGAGAGCATGATAATGATGTTCTTGGAAGTACTCACAACCTGTAAGGACACCATTAGTTAGGAATGGGCCATAGTGGTTGTGTTTGGGTGACCATGGGATGCCTTAGGTAGTAAAGGTATCATGATCAGGTGATGGCGATGTATAAGCATAGGTTGCCAAGCTCTTTAAAGGAAGTCGACCTGTGGTGGCTCGACTGACCTTCTCCTTGTGTTATTGGTTATAAAGGGTTTAGAGGCTTACCAAAAGTTTCATATTCAGTGTAGTAAAAGTTTCTCAAATCCTTTTTAGAGATTGTTTAAATCCTTTTAGGGTAGTCTCAACTTAAGGAAAACCATGTGCCCCTTCTTGGAATTGTCTAGGTACACTAAGAGAGAGTTGTTTTTTCACCACACTAATGTTTTAAAAATTCCATCGGGTTTGTTTGGGTGGTTTTTATCATAGTTGTGATTCAGAAGAATGGTTTTCTATAAAGGCTTGGTTAGTCCCAAGTGATACCTAGGATCCTATCTAGGAATTCCTTGGATGGGCTCATGGAATCTATCTATTTTCCTTTTGACTTGAATGCTAAGTAGTCACCACTTTGGGTTCTGTAAATTTTCTTGAGGTAGGATGTTCTTCTTATAACAACATCTCACTCATAAGTGCTAAATGTGGTTTTCCTTGGATGAGATCCTTGGATCCTAGTTGTTGACTTTGAGGTTACCCCAGACTTATGTCAGGCTCAGAAGGGGTGTTTTAACCATAATAATCCAAATGTGTCAGATCATGGGTTGTTCCATATTCGTGTTGGTGCACAATAGTCTGAATGATTTTTTTGGCAAGATGGATCACCAAAAATAGGTTTTAGGCCTCAATGATCATGCTTGAAGAATTCCCTAGGCTCCTTTATCTAGAGGCATTGAGTTGGGATTTTGAAATTCACCAGCCATCAAAGTTGTGTGCCTTGAGGGTATTTGACTAGGGATGGTGTGACTTTATACCCCTCTCTTTCCATATGCAGTCAGTGAGGAACCACTTCTTGACCTTGTTAGGTAAAACTGGTGCATGGTTGATGTCAACCACTACTTTACATGGAAAGGTTAGAATGATCAATTTAAATGGGGTTGTTTTAGAGTTGACCCTTCAATCAGATCGCGTCTCATGTTGTGAGCATCGTTGAAACGCTATGGGCATGTCTTGAAATAAAATTCCAGCAGTAGTAGTACCGTGATTTGGAAATGGATCTTAAATGATAGAAATTATGGTGGAAGAAACCTAGTACAGGTGTCTAAGAAGATGAGTTTGAGACTATGTCTCTAGTTTAACAGGCTTGTATAAGCTCCATCTTGATGTTCCATCTCTAAAAAATATTTGGCCTGAGTTTCTATGGTTTATTTATTGTGTGTTAAGGTAATGCTTGAAGGTGTGTTAGGAATTTGGAAATGAAACATGACTGTTTGAATGATAGTTTATGACCTTTGTAGGTTGAGTGATGTTTCTGTTGTTCCCAAAGGCTTCTTAGGGACAAAAAGTTCTAAGGTGGGGAGGTTGTAATGGCTCATATTTTGAGCCAAGGTAAATTCCAAGTGAATTTGAAGTTTTAATGTTTACTGGATGGGCCATTCCTTGAACTGAGGTTTGGAACATAATTATGAGAGTTGAAAAACTTAAAAGTGTTATTTTGAGACTTGGGTAAGGTCTTGAGGGTTTCCCCAGGTGTCTCATGGAGTTTTGGGAGAACTAGGTCCCAAAGATCTCATGTTTTGGTGGTCTTCATAGGGTGCACAGTTTTTTTTGAAATCATGTGGCCCCTAGTAGAAAAATGTGTGACTTAAAGTAGGTGGACATATGTGGTGCACATGGACTACACATGGTTTCCCAACTGTGTGCCTAGCTCACATGGGTAGTGCCATTTAGGCAGCATGTGCACTCTTCATCACATGTTTGGTGTAACGACCCAAAGTTTTTCAATGGAAAATTCCCTTCTTATATCTATGTCATAAAAACAAAAAATAATGAACTAATAAGTGATAAGTGACCTTTAAACATAATTTTGTCAACCCTATATTTGGAATTTTAAAAATCCAACAGTCACAGTTGTGTTCAAGATAGTTTTTGGAGTCCAATGAAACAAAAATAATTTTTGGTGAATAGTAACCTACCCTTATGAATAGTAACCTACCCTTATGAATAGTACTATGACCCTTATAAATAGTAAATAAGAGTAACACTACCTATGAATAATAAAATAAAATTTAGACATATTAGAAAGTGACAATTTGACCTTAGTAAACATTTTTGGTATTTTATAAGTCATAAATAATTAATTATAATTAATTAATTAATTTAAAAGAATATTTATTTTCCTGAAATATATTCATAAATTATTGAATCAATTTCTAATAGTTTTTAGATAATTTTATAAGACCCTAAGTAATTTTTGAAAGAACTGCAAAATCAGTTTTAATTTTAAAAACTGTTTTTTTAGTAAATTATGATTTTAATTAAAAATTAAATTAATAATATTTAGAAAATTGTTTTTGAAAAATGGACTTCATTTTCGGATTCTACACGTCGAAAAATGGTTGGGGTAAAATTTTGGGATTTTTCTGAGATACTCGAATTTTTGATGAATAGTAGAATACATTAATTTATCATATAAATACATTTTAATTAAAACCCACTATTCCTGACATCACAAGTTATGTAAGCACCCAAATCCCGAATTCAAAAGTCTTATTTAATATTATTAGTCATCCAAGACTCACTATTCCTTGTCTTAGGTGAAATTAATAAACTAATCAATTTTATATTAAGGAAACCCCTCTCCCCTCCACTATAAAAGCCACCCTTCACTCCCTCTTTTCCTCACACCTATCAAGCTCCAAGACTTCTCTAAACTCTGCCCAAACACCTTCCCTAGACCCTCCCCCATGTCCAAGAGCTTCTGGTCTCATCAAAAGACCAAGCTTAGGCCTTTAAAGAGGTTCTTAAGAGGAGAATTCTAAAGGTAATTTCTCTCCCTCTTCTCCTTTAATTTCCTTTCAAGTTCAAGTTCCTTTCTTGATCTCTCCCTACCTATCTTCATCCAAATTGTTTTATAACTCCAGTATTATACATATAATTTAATCTTAAGATTCTAATGGTATATTATATCACCCCACACCCTTTTCCTCTTCCTTTTATTTTATTAAAGAGAACGTTGTTCATGTGGTGATAATTTATCACCTTCAAAAACAACATGCTATCTTCTTCCATTTATACCTTTAATCTGGTCATGAAACCATTTTTATGGTTGAACCAGAATGTTTTATATGTATTATGTTCTATTTTAAGTTCTGGAAATAACCTATGGCCATAATACTAAGTGAAAAGTTAAAATGAGTTGGTTGTGATCCAAAAACCGCTCAAATTACCCCAAATAATCTTCATTTAATTATTATCTAATGATTCAGCCACATGGATCTAATATAACTCATTATAAAATCATTCAAGATTCTGTAATATAATTAATTACATTTAATATCAGTTCTGGTTGTTTACCCATGATCTACCCAAACATCAAATTAAGAATACAAGTGGACTGCTCAAGAAAACCATGAAAACGAACATCCCCGATCAATGTTTTTAAACTCTATAAGTCATCCAAAGGAACATAATATGAAAAAATGAAACCATAATGAACCCTATTAATGTATAAAAGGTTTTTTAATTTCTAATTAATGAATATAATGTCATTATATAGGACATTAAATAGAAGGAGGCATTCAAGTACAAGGTAAGGGGAAATCTCGAACCCAATTTTCTTCCTTCGGGTTCTCCCTCTTTCACTCCATTTTTTGATATGGTTACTCCTCAAAGATCTTTTTTTCATCATTTAATTTAATTTTATGGGATATACATGTTTTTCACTGGTTTTTATGTCCATAAAAGTGTTTTCCAAATGAACTCTTCTTTCAAGATCTCACCTTTTACCTCTCATTCAAGGTTGATGGTTCTTATATCAAGTATGTTGTTCCCTCTTTCTTTTGGGAACCCAAAGCTTATGAATGTGTTATTATTAGATGAAATCCATTCCTTTCCATGGGTTATTTATGTACATGTTTGATATGTGTTCTATGTGGCAAGCATGATAATGATAATGTTATGATGTGACGGGTGTGCCCGGAATTATATAGCGCAATATGAATGTTTAAATGTGACGGGTGCGCCCGGAATTATATAGCGCTCCAATTCATTGGGTAAAGTGATGAATCTCATGAGTAAATGTGAAATGATGCATGAACATGATTCTAGATTTGTTCAAAATTATGTGCGGTAGTTAACCACTAAGACATGATGTTTCATTTTTATGCTTTGCCACATTTCAAGTTTATTGTTTATGCTCCTCTCATGTTCAAGATCTTCTTTATATGTCATGATTATGCTCACCTCATGCTATATTGTTCTTATCTATCCTCTTATTGGGATTTTAGCTCGCCCCTTTTGATGTATATCCTCAGGTGGCTACATGTACTAAGGAGAGGACAAGTGCTACTAAGAATCTATAGAAGAAGAGATTAAATGAATTTTTATGCTTGATGTTGTACTTGTTATGTGTAGTCCTAGTTTTCCCAAGACACTAAACCTCTGGATACTCCATGTGTAATACTATTATGTTGTTTATCTTTGAAATGATGTAATAGTAATGTAAGAAAAGGCCGGGTCGCTATAGTTGGTATCAAAGGAAAGGTTTAGTTAATTTGGGAATTAGGATTAGTGAACCCTAAAGAAAACCTCTAGCATGAGACTAAGTACAAATATGCACACAAGGATATTTACATAGGGATCCCATATGTTATGTTTTTGGTATAATTGTTTAAATGAATAAGTTAGTCATGACTTGTTTACTTATGTTTTGTTCTAACCTTTTCTATTTTAGAAAATGGTGGGAACCAGGAGGAATCAGGCCAACAACTCTTGCGAAGGCCAATGCAACGATTTCCCGAACGACATCCCCAATGATTTTGGAGGTGGAGTTCAAAACTTCATGGCGATTCTTACCCAATTATCTCAGGTTATGAATAATAACCATAATAATGGGGAACTTCCTCCTTCACCAAAGAGGGAGAAGCTAGCTATCGAATTTTTTATGCGGCAACAACCACCGACGTTTTGTGGATCTTCCAATCCACTAGTTGCAGAACAGTGGGTCAACTCCATGGAGAAGATTTTTTCTGTTCTTCACTGTTCCGAGATATAGAAGGTGACTCTATCCATTTATCTTCTAGATGGAGAAGCTGATCAATGGTGGGATTTGGTTAAGAACACCAAGCCAAGGGAGGAATTGAAGAGATGGAATGGGAAGACTTTTAGATAATGTTTCTTAATAAGTACTTCCCAAGAACTCTTCGCACGAAGATGGAGAGATAATTCATAGAGCTCAAGCAAAAAGAAGGAGAATTTTTCACAAACTATGAAGCAAATTTCACAAGGTTCGCAAGGTATGCTTCGGGTTTTGTTATCAACAATGATAGCAAAATTGATAGATTCTTTAGTGGATTAAAACCACATCTTCGAAAAGCTCTTGCAATTCGAGACTTTAGGAGTTATGAAGAAGTTGTTCAGTGTGCTCTCAAAGTGGAGATGGAGTTTGGAGAATGGTCCCATGGCTATGGTGATAAGAAAAGAAAGATGGAGTTTCAAGCTGGTGGATCTAGTGATAAAGATGGGAAGAAAACACAATGACCCACTTTCCAAAAATGTGGGAAGTTGCACAATGGGAACTGCCTCAAAGGGACGGGGAAATGCTTCAAGTGTGGGAAAGAAGGACACCTAACTCATGAGTGTCAAAGAGACATGAAAAGGAAGGATAATGTAGCCGATGAAAGGAGAGAACCACTCGTGGTTCAATGCTACAACTGTAAAGAGCTAGGGCACTATTCAAACCAGTGCACTAAACCTCGAGCTCTCGAGGGTAATCTGCGCCAACAACCACCAAAGCCAAAGGAACAAGGGAAGGCTTATGCCATCACTACTGCGGAGGTGGAACATGATAATGAAGTCGTACAAGGTACACTTCCTATTCACTCAAGAATGGAAAAAGTCTTATTTGATTCGGGTTCTACACATTCCTTTATATCTTGAAAGTTTGATAGAATTATAGAATCGAAGCCCCGAAACCTTGAAGTACAGATATATGTAAAAACACCAAGTGGTGCAATCATTGCAACCCAAGTGTTTGATTCTTCTCCTGTTGACGTATGTGGGAAGATTCTTCCGGAAAATCTCGTAATACTTCCCTTGGTGGAATTCGACGCTATAATGGGAATGGATTGGCTCTCATTATATAGAGCACATATCAACTATTGGGAAAAGGAAATATATTTTCATATTCCGAACCATCCCATGCTCCTCTAAAAATTCAATTAAGATCATGAGTATCCTTTGAGAAATCCTTCAATGGTGTGGGTGATGATTGCCTATGAAGAAGCATACCTCGCCCAAATGTTTGAGTCAAAGGAAAGTTCCAACCTTGAGGAAATTCCCATCGTAAGGGAATACGGTGATGTATTTCTCGAAGAGTTACCCGAAATTCCCCCGGATCGTAAGGTAGAGTTCTCAATTGAACTCATACCCGGAGCTACTCCTATCTCGAAGTGCCCCTATAGGATGGATCCTATCGAACTGGAGGAGTTAAAGAAGCAGCTGCAAGAGCATCTGGACAAAGGGTTCATACGCCCTAGTGCATCACCTTGGGGTGCGCCAGTGCTCTTTGTGAAGAAGAAGGATGGTACCATGCGGCTGTGTATCGATTATCGGGAACTCAACAAGATCACCATAAAGAACAAGTATCCTCTCCCAAGGATTGATGACTTGTTCAACCAGTTAAGAGGAGCTCAATACTTCTCAAAGGTGGATCTTCATTCTGGATATCATCAAGTAAAGGTGAAGAAGGAAGATATTCAGAAGACTGCCTTCCGTACAAGGTATGGGCACTATGAGTTTTTGGTGATGCCCTTCGAACTTACTAATACCCCAGAAATCTTCATGGATTTGATGAATAGAGTCTTTAGACATTACCTCGACAAATTTGTGGTAGTGTTTATTGATGATATTCTCATCTAATCCAAGAGCAAGGAGGAACATGAAGAACATCTAAGACTTGTGTTGGAGACATTGAGAAAGGAGAAGTTGTATGCCAAGTTCAACAAGTGTGAATTTTGGATGAATCAAGTCACGTTCTTGGGATATGTGATCACAAGCGAGGGAATTTATGTGGACCCTTCAAAGACAAAGGCGATTGAGGAATGGCCCAGGCCCTCTAGTGTCACAGAAATCCATAGTTTTCTTGGATTAGCTAGGTACTACCGAATTTTTGTGAGAAACTTCTCACGATTGTCAAGCCCGCTAACTAAGTTAACAAGGAAAGGGGTAAAGTATGTATGGACGGAAGAATGTGAGGGAAGCTTCAAGGAGATAAAGAGAAGGCTGATCACTGCACCTGTACTCACACTACTGAAAAGTGGAGAAGGTTTTGTGATATACAATGATTCTTCAAAGAAAGGCTTGGGTTGTGTACTCATGCATAATGATAATGTGACAGCCTACGCCTCACGACAGTTGAAGATCCATGAGCAGAACTACCCGACGCATGATCTAGAGCTGGCAGCCGTGATTTTTTCCTTGAAAATCTGGCGGCACTACCTTTATGGTGAGAAGTGTGACATATACACCAACCACAAGAGCCTAAAGTATATATTCACACAAAATGAGATCAACATGCGTCAAAGGAGATGGTTAGAGCTAATCAAGGATTACGATTGCTCTATTCACTATCATCCTGGAATGGTGAACAAGGTAGCTGATGCTCTAAGCAGGAAAGAACCTGCTACTCTATCCATGTTGAGGATTGAGAAAGACCCTATCTTCTTGGATATGCAAAGGATGTATTTGGGAATCGTAAGGGCAGGGGATACATCCTACCTTGCCCAAATGATTTCACAACCATCCATCCAATATAAGATTAAGGAAGCACAAAGGGATGATGTGGAGATACAAAAGAGGGTGAATGCAGTAAAGGAAGGGAAGTTGTAAGAGTTCCATATCGACGATGATGGTGTGATTTGGTTTGGAACGCGGCTTTGTGTGCCTTCATCACCCGGAATAAAGAAGGAGCTATTGGATAATGCACATAGCTCAACTTTCTCTATTCATACTGTAAGTACCAAGATGTATCGTGATCTTCGAGAACACTTCTGGTGGGATAACATGAAGAAGGAGATTGCGGAATATATATCAAGGTGCTTGGTATGTCAGCAAGTTAAAGCTGAGTGGAAAAAGTCCAAAGGTATGATGCAGCCATTGCCTATACCCATGTGGAAATGGGAAAATGTTACTATAGACTTTGTCATGGGTCTCCCGAAAACGTCAAGAGGAAATAATGCGATATGGGTTGTGGTTGACCGACTCACCAAGACTGCCCATTTTATAGCTATTCGGGAAGACCTCTCACTTGAACAACTTGCAAGGATATATGTGAAGAAAGTAGTGAGATTGCACGGTGTTCCACTCTCGATTGTCTCTGACCATGATCCAAGGTTCACTTCTAAATTTTGGAGGAGCCTTCAACATGCTTTGAGTACTGAATTAAATTTCAGCACGACCTATCACCCCCAAATTGATGGCCAGTCTGAAAGGACTATTCAGACACTTGAAGATATGCTAAGATCCTGCTCTCTTGAATTCAAAGTTGGTTGGGATCAACATCTCCCATTGGTTGAGTTCTCATACAACAATAGCTTCCACTCGAGTATTCAGATGGCTCCGTATGAAGCTCTTTATGGGAAGCGATGTAGAACTACAACCTGTTGGGATGAAGTTGGAGAACGAAAGCTACTTTGTACTGATCTTGTTCAAGAGATGACAGAGAAGGTTCAAGTCATCCAGAAACACATCAAATCTGCTCAAAGTCAGCAAAAGAGCTATGCTGACAATCGTCGAAGGGACTTGGAGTTCAACGTTGGAGATAAAGTCTTCCTTCTAATATCTCCATGGAAGAGAGTCATGCGATTCGGGAAGAAAGGGAAGCTAAGCCCAAGGTACATTGGCCCCTTTGAGATCCTTGATCTTATAGGAGCCGTGGCCTATCGTCTGGCAATTCCACCGAATATGGCTCAAGTTTATGATGTGTTTCACGTATCACTACTGAGGAAGTACATTTCAAACCCCTCACATGTACTAAACTCAGAGGTGGTACAACTGGAAGATGATCTCTCCTATGAGGAGAAGCCGGTAAAAATTATGGACCGAAGTGATAAGGTTCTACGCAACAAGAAAACCCGCCTTGTCAAAGTGTTGTGGAGGAACCAAAAGTTTGAGGAAGCAACCTGGGAACCGGAAGAGGCAATGAAGGAAAAGTACCCTCACCTGTTTGTGTAAAGTGAAATTTCGGGGGCGAAATTTCTTAAGGGGGGAAGAATGTAACAACCCAAAGTTTTTCAATGGAAAATTCCCTTCTTATATCTATGTCATAAAAACACAAAATAATGAACTACTAAGTGATAAGTGACCTTTAATCATAATTTTTCCACCCCTATGTTTGGAATTTTAAAAAACCAACATTCACGGTTGTGTTCAAGATAGTTTTTGGAGTCCAATGAAACAAAAATAATTTTTGGTGAATAGTAACCTACCCTTATGAATAGTAACCTACCCTTATGAATAGTAATATGACCCTTATAAATAGTAAATAATAGTAACATTACCTATGAATAATAAAATGAAATTTAAACATATTAGAAAGTGACAATTTGACCTTAGTAAACATTTTTGGTATTTTATAAGTCATAAATAATTAATTATAATTAATTAATTAATTTAAAAGAATATTTATTTTCCTGAAATATATTCATAAATTATTGAATCAATGTCTAATAGTTTTTAGATAATTTTATAAGACCCTAAGTAATTTTTGAAAGAACTGCAAAATCAGTTTTAATTTTAAAAACTGTTTTTTAGTAAATTATGATTTTAATTAAATATTAAATTAATAATATTTAGAAAATTATTTTTGAAAAATGGACTTCATTTTTGGATTCTACACATCGAAAAATGGTTGGGTTAACAATTTGGGATTTTTCTGAGATACTCGAATTTTTGATGAATAGTAGAATACATTAATTTATCATATAAATACATTTTAATTAAAACCCACTATTCCTGACATCACAAGTGATGTAAGCACCCAAATCCCGAATTCAAAAGTCTTATTTACTATTCTTAGTCATACAAGACTCACTATTCCTTGTCTTAGGTGAAATTAATAAACTAATCAATTTTATATTAAGGAAACCCCTCTCCCCT
This sequence comes from Viscum album, assembly GCA_963277665.1. Lineage (NCBI taxonomy): Eukaryota > Viridiplantae > Streptophyta > Magnoliopsida > Santalales > Viscaceae > Viscum > Viscum album. Next base: position 177,107,190 of record OY728141.1, on the reverse strand, counting down.
CCTCTATAAAAGCCACCCTTCACTCCCTCTTTTCCTCACACCTCTCAAGCTCCAAGCCTTCTCTAAACTCTGCCCAAACACCTTACCTAGCCCATCCCCCACGTCCAAGAGCTTCTGGTCTCATCAAAAGACCAAACTTAGGCCTTTAAAGAGGTTCTTAAGAGGAGGATTCTAAAGGTCATTTCTCTCCCTCTTCTCCTTTAATTTCCTTTCAAGTTCAAGTTCCTTTCTTGATATCTCCCTAACTATATTCATCCAAATTGTTTTGTAACTCCATTATTATACATATAATTTAATCTTATGATTCTAATGGTATATTATATCACCCCACACCCTTTCCATCTTCCTTTTATTTTATTAAAGAGAACGTTGTTCATGTGGTGATAATTTATCACCTTCAAAAACAACATGCTATCTTCTTCCATTTATACCTTTAATCTGGTCATGAAACCATTTTTATGGTTGAACCAGAATTTTTTATATGTATTATGTTCTATTTTAAGTTCTGGAAATAACCTATGGCCATAATACTAAGTGAAAAGTTAAAATGAGTTGGTTGTGATCCAAAAACCGCTCAAATTACCCCAAATAATCTTCATTTAATTATTATCTAATGATTCAGCCACATGGATCTAATATAACTCATTATAAAATCATTCAAGCTTCTGTAATATAATTAATTACATTTAATATCAGTTCTGGTTGTTTACCCATGATCTACCCAAACATCAAATTAAGAATACAAGTGGACTGCTCAAGAAAACCATGAAAACGAACATCCCCGATCAATGTTTTTAAACTCTATAAGTCATCCAAAGGAACATAATATGAAAAAATGAAACCATAATGAACCCTATTAATGTATAAAAGGTTTTGGAATTTCTAATTAATGAATATAATGTCATTATACAGGACATTAAATAGAAGGAGGCATTCAAGTACAAGGTAAGGGGAAATCTCGAACCCAATTTTCTTCCTTCGGGTTCTCCCTCTTTCACTCCATTTTTTGATATGGTTACTCCTCAAAGATCTTTTGTTCATCATTTAATTTAATTTTATGGGATATACATGTTTTTCACTGGTTTTTATGTCCATAAAAGTGTTTTCCAAATGAACTCTTCTTTCAAGATCTCACCTTTTACCTCTCATTCAAGGTTGATGGTTCTTATATCAAGTATGTTGTTCCCTCTTTCTTTTGGGAACCCAAAGCTTATGAATGTGTTATTATTAGATGAAATCCATTCCTTTACATGGGTTATTTATGTACATGTTTGATATGTGTTCTATGTGGCAAGCATGATAATGATAATGTTATGATGTGACGGGTGTGCCCGGAATTATATAGCGCAATATGAATGTTTAAATGTGACGGGTGCGCCCGGAATTATATAGCGCTCCAATTCATTGGGTAAAGTGATGAATCTCATGAGTAAATGTGAAATGATGCCTGAACATGATGCTAGCTTTGTTCACAATTATGTGCGGTAGTTAACCACTAAGACATGATGTTTCATTTTTATGCTTTGCCACATTTCAAGTTTATTGTTTATGCTCCTCTCATGTTCAAGATCTTCTTCCTATGTCATGATTATGCTCAACCCATGCTATATTGTTCTTATCTATCCTCTTACTGGGCTTTTAGCTCACCCCTTTTGATGTATATTCTCAGGTGGCTACATGTACTAAGGAGAGGACAAGTGCTACTAAGAAGCTATAGAAGAAGAGATTAAATGAATTTTTATGCTTGATGTTGTACTTGTTATGTGTAGTCCTAGTTTTCCCAAGATAGTAAAACTCTGGATCCTACATGTGTAATACTATTATGTTGTTTATCTTTGAAATTATGTAATAGTAATGTAAGAAAAGGCCGGGTCGCTATATTTGGTGCACAGTTTGACCAACAGTGCGACCCAAACCATGCACAATGTTTTTTTAAAATAATTAAATTAAAATTAAAATAAAATAACTTAAAACCTAATCTAACCCTTCCAATACTTTCTCACATGATGAACCCCCTCATATCTCTCAGTCGTGCGTGACTCCCCTCCTCGAACTCCTCTCTTCACGACAATTTCACCCGGATTCTTTAGGTTTCACATTAGATTCTTTAAGGTATGGTATATGGTTTATTATTCTTCCCTTTTTTAGTAGTTTTCCTCTATCTTATCACCCTATCCCATTTGACCAAACCCTAGGTCGTGGGTTGAGCATATTTTTGGTTTTTCTTCCATTGTTAGTGTGTATAGTGCATCTCCCATGAATTCTTCTTGCGTGTTTCGACATCCACCACTGAAGGAAAATCCCTTTTGATATTTTTGGTTCTCCCACCATAAATTTCAGGTATATTTTACTCCATTATTAAATAATAATCAATTTCTAATTGGGGATTTGGTAGTTTCTAAGTTTATAGTATTTTTCTATAGTGCATTTTGGTCTTTGTTGGGATGGGTTTGAGTCATCATCATCGAAGGCTCACATGTGTATGCGTAGGTTGGTATGTACCTATATAGGTTCCCCCTTTATATATATTCACCCATGGTAAGATGAATATATATAATGGGGCTAGGTGTGCTTATATGGGTATATGAAAATGCATACATGTGTAAGTAAAACGGGGTATATACACATATAAGCATATATGTAAGGATCCCTTGTACACATTTGTCCATGAAAATATGTACATATGGGCTAGGAGTCCTTGAATATAATAAAAGGTGCATATTCCTGAAAGTATTAATTAGAGGGTTTGAGTTTTTGTTGTCAAGTTCATTGAGTGCCAATATGTTTCAGCTTGGTCCTCTTCTTCTTGAGGTTGGGTCCCTTTTAATTTTCCCTTTAAATTTAAGAATGCATTAATTGTTTTATTTTGTAACATTCCTTGGATATTAATAAGTGTTGTAAGTTTTTTAGAATAAATGTTTGATGTGAATTGATATGATTTCCTCTTGTTTTAGTTGTTTTAAATGCCTTTTTTAACATGAATTGAGTATGACTCTTGAAATGATGTTTAATTATGCTAAATGAGTTATTGGTAAATAATTTCATGTTTTTAAAATAAAACCCCTTAATGAGGTGCATTGTATTCAATTAAAAAATGATATGTGCACTTCCTTGTAATTTTTACTTAATATTTGGCTTAATACCCATTATCCTTGTCCATATGCCATATTTTATTGGCTTGTTATAAATGAAATGAGTTTTTAGTGATTATTTCTTAATCCATTTGGTTGGTTGAATGGAAATATATGCTTGGTAAAGATTGATAGCTTTAAATATTGAAATTTTGTCGATGATATGTGATTATATTCATGTTAATTCCACCTTCTTATGGTTGTATTTCATTGCTTAATCTTATTACATGTTCCTTAGTGATCACGTCTTGTAGCTTAGAGCTTATGCATGTGCTTAATGCCTTATGCCCTGTCGATGATTCAAATTGTGTTATATGGATAACTTTATTAGCTTAGGGAATTGAAATGTTTATTTGATGACATGAAATTATATAAATTATCTAAATTTTTATAAATTACTTTTTTGCTATGGATCACTTACTACGGGATGAGTGAGAACATGGGTTCCGATTTAAGGATGCCATGGATGAACTTTCCACGTTTGATTGAATATTCTTAATGCACCGGGAGTAATGCATTAGACTTATATATACAGACTCTCTAGTAAGTTTACTTATACTCATGAGTGAGGCTAGTTCCCTAGGGGAGAAATTTAGGACATACCCATTTGGCAAGATGGATATGCCATGCCTCGGGTGATACCCAGTCCCATATGTGAGATACTTGGCACAGACTCAGAGTCACCATCCCCGAGTGATATAAGGGATGTTGAATGGATTTTCATGGATGGACTTCGTGGTATTGGGTTATTTAGAGACACCCATAGTGACCCTTGGAATTATGTTTAAATCACCTTGGATGGGCTTAGGACCCCACCACTGAATTTGACATATTGATTGCTTGTGCTATCTCTGTTTCCTCTTGTTATGTTAAAGTATGACCTTTTGATGACATATAAGTGAGGCCCCAAACCAAATTACAAGCTTGGGGGCATGCCTTATTTAGTTTCTTTATGTATAATGGTTGTTTAAAGTGTATTTTACTATGTATACCTTACTTTCTTCCATAGATACCTCTTTTCAGACTTCCCACTTAGGTCGAAGCAGGTGGTATGGAATGAGTGTCCATGTGGGAGACCATACCAAAGTGTTTGTGTTTGATTTATTTATTTCACTATTTTATACTTATTGTAATGATTTTATCCATTTATTTCACGAAATGGATCATCCTAGACACTGTGGGATCCATCCCACTGATATTTATATCTCACACCTTGCTCGGGAACCGTTTGGAACCCCATAGACTTTATGATCACATGTATGGATAAATAGAAGCAGGACACTTCCAATGCTTGATTGATTTTTTTCCTTAAGATGGAGGTTGGGGGGAAGAGGACCAAGATGGTTCTTGAGATACTCGTAGAGCTAGTTGTTGGGAAATTATTCTTTATTACATTGTATTTGTATTTTTAATTCTTACTACTTGTGCATAGAGCATAATTTGTCATGCATGGATTTTTGTAAATTGACATTGGCCACTTTTACTCAATTATTATATTATTATTATGATATTTTATTATTATTATTATTTCCTTTGTTCTTGTTTTTTTCTCTACATTGGTTATACCGCAATGAGAATATAACAATGAGGGTATAGTCTCTCCACTTTACCACTATTGGACCCTTGCTACTAGTCAATAGACTCTAGTGTACTAGGAGGCATGATTGAGGTCTTGTGATGATTAGTATGACTATAGGTTTAGTGGTAAATCAGTCCAGGACATTACAACAGTCTATAACATAGTTTGTGTATATTTAAGAAAATTAAAATTAATTTATTTTTCCAAACTATATTTTTAATTTTGTAATAAATATTTATATAAAAAATGAAAAAATTTATATCCATTTTTCAGTATGTAGTAATAGTACTTAGCATACAGACTATAGTTCAGGCTATATGAATACTATACATTGTATCTGAAAATGTGTGTATTGCATAGATTTTATACGAAGTCTTCAACAAACTATGTTAGAAAACATGTGCATAGACTTTATGAATAAATTCTTCAAAAAACTTTATTTTAAAATGTGTGTAAACTATATTTGTTATATAGAATATAGTATTTTTATTTTGTTCTATTAGGTAACTTGATTGACCTAACCGGACCCGACCCAACCATTTATAGGTTGGGTCAGGATGTGTATTTAGGATAGAATGGTTGTAAATCGACCCAACCCAACCTATCATCTTTTTATTGGGTTGGGTCTAAAATCCTCCCCAACCCTATCCAACTTGACCCATGGACACCCCTAACCCTAAAATATGGGCGGATTCTACTTTTTAAACTGAATTGAGTAATCCACTTATTAAGGTTCATCATTCCTATTTCCTCCATATACAACTTGAAAAGCCTGAATGATTCTTTGGACTAGTTGCTGGTTCACTGGTGGATTAGGTGCAACCACATTTTTAGCATCTTCCTTTTACTAATTATTAAAACATCTACCTAGTGACATTCTATATAACTATAATAAAAAATTCATTTAGTCATCACTCACTAGAAACTAAAGGCTTAGTAAATTTATAGATAATAACAAGAAACAAGTATAACACATAGTAGTTACAAAATCCACCGTCTTACCCATTTTCATAGATCATCAAACTCAAAATGAAAACACATTCCGAGTGGTAAGTCTCACTAAAAATTCATGATATGTATCACTCATCGGCTAAACCCACAATGATGATATGAGAACACACATAGAAGTGTTTTAGAAAACTTTTTTATCCAAACACTCTGATAACTTGAAGTTCAACATAAAATGGTTAGCTATATAGTTTTAATATATACATTTAAAGCTCTAAAATTCTTATCTCCTTGTTATCCTCCCAAGAGACAGATAGACTGACCAAGGCTGATACCATTTTCAATATCCCATCCCAAATCATTAGTCTGAGAAGGGATAGAATACCTCTAACATTAGGTGATGTTCTCAAGACACAAATGGTTGATAATAAATTCCAAGGGATTAGGAATACATTGGGGGATGATTTCCCCTTTAAAGATAAAATAAATAGAAAACATAAAATATAAACATTAAATCCCCCTATTTTATGCATGATTATAAATAGTACAACCCATACATAAAACCAACACAACTAAAAAATTAGAGTGATAATAAAACATGGTATAACAAATGATAAGAGCCAAGACATCATAACCAAGTAATCTAAGACACAATACCAATGTACCACCCAAACAAGATCCAAGATCCAACACCATTTTCTATTCCAAAGGTATCAATATATATCACTAGAGAAATAAGATATCTTCTCTTTCCCTGTGTCTCAATATATGACATCTAAAAACACACCAAATTTCCCAAGAAGGGGGTTTTTATAAACTAAGTAGGCATTCCCCAAATACTTCCCAACACACGCAAACAAGAAAAGTACTAGTTAGAACATTTTACATAAAAAAATTGGAAAACAACTAAACAATTTATACAAATTCAATAAATAAATCCAAGTGATAGAACTATAAATAATATTATTTCCATCCGATCTCATTTGGAATAATGTTTACCATGTAACACACACACATCCACATACACAAAACTATACACTCAAGATTGTTTTTACCATTGATGGTGGTACTCCATGACTATAATCCTTCTAACCTTGATGCTGGAACTTCCAACCAAACCCATCCACTTTGAACAAACGCCAACCTAATCATGCCAAATTCCATGAAAAATCACTTTCCACAAAGAAATGTCCTTTGAAAACATTTTATCATACATGTCACTTATATCAAATCCATTTCATATTTTTAAAATATTAATTTTAAACTTATGGGAACAAATGTGTTTTCCAAAATCCATGAAATCTTCCACAATCTCCAAAACACATCTAAAATGATTTACTTTATGAAATCACACAATTATACCATAGAAAATCCAAGAAAAACCATTTAAAAAAACCAAGGCTTCAAGTTCTAGAAAATTAGAGGTGACAGAGAAGCTACCCACTTCTAAATTAATAGTGCAAACAAATAATGATACTTAGAACTTTTAGATACTGGATCACAACACCTTTCCTTCAATAGATCCAACAAGATCCCGCCATAATTAACATACCAGAACAAAGATCTATCCATAATAAACTAGATATATAACTCTAAGAGAGAGGATAATAGTAGATATAAGAATAATAAGGTAGATAAAGAACTTATTGATGATTACAAATATCTAATATACTTTGATTTGTCCAAAATTCACTGTCGGATCAAAGTGAATCACCTTAAGAGACTAGATAGGAAGAGGAGTTCAAGACCCTAGAAGAATAGGATACTAAAGAGGGTTCAAGCCTTAATCTGAATTAAATCCATAGGTCAACTATGAAACACTACACCATGGTGAATCCTTAATCACCATGACATTAAATTACTTGCATTAGACATACTATCACACAAGTCAAGTGACCACACCACAATCTACATGGTCAACTCCACATCCGAGAACATGACACAATTTACATTATAAATCCTATAATCCAGGAAAGGGTATAATGAATAGTTCCTTATACCATGGTGCAACCAAAAATTAGCTTATACCACAACCTAACCCTTATTCCATAGAGATATCAAAATTGGTAGAACCACCCAACTTACCTCTCAAATCACTACAATACAACCTTCTCCTCCACATCGCAGCATTAGACCAGCCTATGTTGCAACCCTATTCCATGGTGCATCCATGAAGAAAATGGTAGTGGATCACAAAAAATTCTTCCTATAACCCTATTCCATATCCAGGATCTCCACACCATATCTTCAAAGGCCTACGCCATATCCCATGCTCCATGGCATAACCTTTCTAAAATTGGAATAACCCCTTCAAACCCCTTCAAACCCCACCAGAAACTCTCAAAACTTAACCCAAAAATTATATAAATTTAATATTATACTAAAATAGGTTAAATAATAAAAAAATTAGGGTGTTATAGTGAGTTTCAACAGTAATTGTTTTTATTATAAATTGATCCACCTTTTGTATATAGGGAATTTTTAACAATCAACTAAATACCTCAACGATGATCTCATCTCAAATTTATTCAAAAACTCTAAATAAAGAGAGGGTAATCTAATAAAATTAGGAGTGAGAACCCTATCTCTCACCAATAACATAAAATAGAGAAAAAATAATGATGACTTTTATCAATTTTTTTACAAACATAGATAAATTTCACCTTTATCTTTGTTAAAACTAAGTGTTGATAAAATTCAGTCTTTATCATGTTTTTTTTAGCATTGATGAAATTTTATCTTCACCACCGATAACCTTAGTAGTGATAAATAGTTTTTATTATAAAATAATAAATTAAATAATATGTATTTCACACACATACATACACACGTCCTTATAAGGACTTTTGGTTTTACTGTGAGTGATGATCCTTCATATATCTCACAGTAGCACATGAAATCACTCGAATATTTATAGGATACAATCTATTCATATCATACACACAAACACAAACACACATGTATTATATATATATATATATTATTGAATTTATATTATTATTTCATATACTACTACAGAATACACTTTTATCAGTGCTGGAAATCAATTTTATTCGTGTTAAAAAAGTATTGGTGTTATGAACGCCTTCAAAATATAATCATTTTTATCATCACTAAAAAAGAAATAATAAATGTATCCTTTATTAGTGAAAATAAACATGATGGTAAAATACTTATTTATCAAAGCTATCATTATAATTTATAAAAACCCTCACCAGTTTTCGTAGAGTGCAATTAGTTAAATTTGTAGCACACTATAGTGGCTGATAAAAAACATAAAAAACAACTTCAATTACAGTAAAAAATATTAAATTAAACATAAAAAAATTTAAAATAACATTGCACCACCATATAATACAAAAATTACATTAATTAATTTTGGTACAATGCAATTACATTGATGTAAAACTCAATTATAAAAAAAACTACAACCAGTACAAAAAAATTCTCATAGAAAACCTTCTCTAACAATTAACCCAACCTCATACAAAATAAGTGTGTTCATATAATAATAAAATGTCTATTTTAGTAATAGTACATAAAAAAATAAAAACAAGTTACAATTGAAATGTTATATAATCCATTATAAACTTCAATTGAAAAGATATAAGGTCGCTCCCTATAAGCCACAAATGAAAAATTAGTTGTTTTTATAAAGTATCATGAAAATTCAACCATTTTTTCTCAGGTTTGAGTATGTGATGTATGTTTTGAACTAAAATGTCACTTTTATATGAAAACACTCACTTTTAATCATATCAACCACATCATGTGTCAGATTAACGTGTAATTAATTCCTATATGTCACAAATGAATTATCGATATTTGTCCTAAAATATTAAGGAAATCAGAGTGTGTGTTTTTTTATTTTGGGTATATGAAAAACCTTTTGAAATAAAATTTCATTTTTAAATGAAAACATGCATTATTGGTTATACCAGTCACACCTTGTGACGTCCTCAACCCGGTTCACATTGAACAATAAATATACAAGAGAGCCACTGGACCTTAGGAACATCTCCTTATATATTGAAAGATAATGAATAGTAGCAATGGTATATTAAGTGATATAGGATAAACTATATCCTTTAGTGAGAATGAAAATAATAATAATAACACTACTAAGGTGTTAACTCAAACACAACAAAATCAATTTTAAACAGTAGTAATAATGATCTAAAATATACAAGAAAATAACTAGATAACATACACATGTAGTGATAGTAATAAAAGCTAATTGTAACATCCTATTACCTTCTTGAAAGTACTTCTTAACTTTTATTTGGATCCCTTTTTTGTTTGGGTGCATTTCAGGACTTTCAGGGATGGAGGGAAGTTATCGAAGAAAATGAACTAAAGTTCGGGGATGTATGTTTGTTTGAATTACTTAAGTATGGGTATAAATGTGAAAAAGCAGTTGTATGATGTAGGGATATTTTGATAATTTTATATAGGGTTCTATATTTGGTACTACATGCAGAATATATTTACATAGTAAATGTCTAAATTAAGGTATAGGTTTAGTACTGGCCACAAGAGCTTCAGGCTATAAAACCTTTTAGGGTGTAAAATGGTTTTAAGTTGTAAAACCCATTATTATGATGTAAAATTATTTCCCATGGGAAATTTAACCTGAGGTGATGTGTTTTGTAGAATAAACGAGTTATGGAAAATTTATGGTACAATACTAAGATTTATGTCGTAAACCCCTCATGCCCAGTGGGTTTTATTTCCTGCTAGTGTAACTCCCTATTATTTCACAGTTCAAGCATACAACTTAAGACTTAGGTATCTCCCTAGTGAATTTGGAGTGTTTCACCCCTTCAGATTATATTTCTTAGTTCAACTGATCTCTGGTGTGGTTGGTTTTCTCCATTATGGTATGTGTGATCTCCTTTCCCCCTATTTAGCTTTGATGATCTCGGTTTGGAAGTGGTGTGTGATACATTTTCAATTATCTAATAACCCGAAGGAAATATTGATTTATACTTTTTAGTTTTACCTCATGCCTTTTCTTTTTAACTCTGATCTTTTTATTTTCAATTTTAGTTGTTGAAATTTATTAGGTTTCCTCCGTTCTTGAGGTAGATATCTCTATACAAGGGGTTAATTCTTGAATTGTTATATGTTATTGTAAATTACTTTGGGTTATTCAATTAAATTAAATTATTTTACATTATAATAGTTTTTTGTATGGGGTTTATGTTTTTAAAATGGTTTTCTTTAAAAATGGATTTGTGCACACTAAGTGTTTGATTAAATACTTTAAATAGTGGTTTTGGTATTGAAATGGGTCTTCAAGCCTAAAAGTGGAATGTATCTGATGTTAAATTTTTTATTAAATTTGATCATGGGTTTTAAATGGATTTTCATAAACTTACCACATTGGTTATCCTTGGGTGAATTGGGAATAAACTTGTCACTCTTTGTGTGTGTGATTCCATAAGAGGTTTTATGCCACTTTAGTGTGTATAATTCCAATAGGGGTTATATTGGTTGGATCCAAATTAGGCTTGGATTGGGGATTTTATTTCATATATAGCATGTATAACCATAGGTTAGAGCCCAAATGGTGTTCTTTATCATTTATAATTGGTTTATCACATGATGGTATATTTTCATCATTATTTTCTCACATGCTTATTATATAGTGTATCCATGGTTTCTTACCTACTTCCTTTTGTACTTGACATATTACTGGATTTGGTGAATATGGTATGATATTTTTGAAAACAAAGGAATGTTTTATATAATGAATTTATTTTATGAAAATTATTTGTAAACTGGATTTGTTTTAAAGCTAGATCGAATGCATTCTTGATATTAGAACTTGTATAGATTCATTGGAATAATCCTACTAGGATTTTCACTCACAACCTACTTTTTTCCTTTGGGTGGTTGTATATGTTGTTTTTAAGGACCCATTAAAAGGGAAGGGCATTATGTAGCATAAATAATTTTCTCTTCATTTTCTTTTTCACAGAAGGATGGTTTGGTTGTGACAAATGGTTATATAGAGAGTTGTTTTGACTTGTCATGTTTTATTTTTCAAGTTTGGCCTATTTGGACTGAATTTGTATATCTCATGGATATATTATCTTGATTATTATATATATCATACTATTTTTCCTTATTTAGGTTTATCATGAGACGTGTTGTTATCCTGTTATTGTTCTTCAACATGTGGAAGACCACCTTGGGTGACTTATCTAGTTGGCCTGGGTTGGTTCTGTAAGAGTTGGTGTCCTAGAACCAAATGTTTTTACTTTGATTACATGGATATTTAAAGTATTTAAATATTAAACATATTATTACATATTTTTCATTATTCTGCATGACTATGATGTAATAATATCCTAGAGTATTTATTGCATTGATAAGGTCATGACAATTCCCCGCTATGATGAGAACCTTGAAATGATATAACAATATTCTTAAACATAGTTCTGCGGTTGGATAAAAAAATATTATGGGAGACATAGTATATATACCATCGGGTTCGAGTATTTGTAAGCAGATGAGACTTCCTCTCATGAAGTTCTCACTTGGCAATCTCTAAGACGAGAGATTATGAGAAAAGACCTACCAGTAGAAATTCCACATGTTTTGGTGTCATCAGATATTCCTATCTGCAAGAATGTGTAATGGTTCTTAGACTTTAATATTATCATTAATACATTTTGTTACACATGCACTTTGATTTACTGACGAAAACCATCATGCCATATGATGTCGGGAAGTAGGATACATTGGGTGCGTCACGAGTGACAAGTTATTAATGGATAAGTCGAGGAAGGATTTGTCCCTTCCATTTATAGAATTTGATATCTCATCCCTTTGATTTAAATATAACCATCATGCAAAATTCTATGGCCATAGTGTAATGAAGAGTTTATTTCTGGTATTCAAAGAATGATGTATCAAGCATAATGGTTGATAATTCTATCATGAAACTTGCTTGATGAGATATTGAGACAAAGATATTATATTACACAGTGAGTGTTCGTATGTGGATGTCATTGTTGCAAATTTACATTATTTATCTTGGGTACCTTTACTCGTTTCTAGAATGTACTCTTGGACTTTAGGTAAGCCCACTTAATTATAATGATAAGGAATCCTAGAGGGTCACACACTAAGTGTTTTTGGTGGTCTCGGTTAAATTATATTTAAATTTAATTAATGAAATAAATATAATTCTCAAGACTATGGAATGATTTTATTCAAGTTAAAATGATCGCATAAATTAAATTAAATATATATATTTATTTTATTTAACATTTAATAAATATTTATTTACTAGTTTTTAAATAAAATATTTATTTAAGATAATAAATTATCTATTTATTTATTCAGGTGTTCAATAAATGGAAGTGGAGTTAGAGTAGATCAAGGTCGTTTTAGTAGTAAAATAATTATTTTCAAGATGGTAAATAATTATTTAACTAGTTGTCACAAGTTAAAATAATAATGACACTGCTATTATTTTGTGATGTAGAATTTTATCTATAATTATGTTTTGCGCAAGTTGGTGCACCATAAATAATGATGCACTATTATTATTATGAGAATGGTTTTTCTATAAGTTCATGAATGTATTTAATTGCTGATATGCAATTAAGTATTTTAACTGAAATTCCATGTATATAAATAGACAAGTACGCCTATTGTGCTATAAACCACACCAAATGCTTGGTGAATTGAGAAATGTTGAGATAAAAAATTTCTCTCTTGAATCCTCTTCTCTCCCCTCTCAAGAATGAGAGAAATTCTTCAAGACTGAAGAACAAGTGATCAAGAATGACCGACGCAAGACACTCGTTTCACCGCACTAGCACCCGAAGAATGGGTGATGTCGATCAGAGGCCATCAGAGCACATGTGGATCATCGCTAGAGGGATTCTATTTTGGATCCTTGCAAGCACAATGAGAAAATCCGTAAGGGTCATTCCATAAGATCAACATCATAAATGAATAAAGTACTGAAGAACCAGGTATCCTTTTCTTTATGAAATTAATTAAATTAATTATAAACATGATGTGAAAGATCCTTTTATCTCTTGGATCCGATGGATTTCTTCTTTTGTCTAAATCTTTGATCTTAATCCATGGAGACTGGCATCTATCATTGTATTGATTCCTGATTAGTCATTGATTATGACAAAAATTAATGTTGGGCCCCACCCAATGTTGTGCTTCCGCTATGCCTAGTTCCTTCAAGTGGCATTAGAGGGAGGTTCATCATCATTTATAATTGTTTAATTATCATTGATGATTTATACTTTAATAATTTAGTTTTTCAATTCAAGGTTTAATCATTATTGTAATTGGAAATTTCAAGATATGTTCTTCATTTTTTCGTTTCTCACAAATTTAACAGAAACAAATAATTTTTGGATTAAAATTAAAATGAGGAACTCATCAGGGGCGCCAATGATTCTTTCTAGGTGACACGAAATTACATGTCATGTGTTTGGACTTATACATTGTGTTCTCTACCATAAATGCCATGTAATCCAGACTACACTCCGTGTACAAACCATCATGAGTAATTCGACAATTAATCAAGATGTGTGCATTTATTACACATGATGTAATTAATTTTACACTGCGTGTTGACTAGGACAGATAAGTACACGCTTACCTAATTACACGCTATGTGACCCACTGGATATGACGTGTAGTCCTATCACAACCCATCCTCGAGGCCCGTGCCATGACTACCCCAAGCCCGCCTTCCATAGGTCAGGGGCTGACGACTAGCACCAAGGCGTAAATCCCGGTAAAAGGGAAGGCATTGCCTTTGTAAAGTAAACAAACACCACAGAGCAAGAAAGCAGTATAAGTAATCACTAAGTAAAAACTGAGTAAAACAGTATGTGTGGAAAAGTAAGTGGGCCAGTATACAAACCCAAACTGAAAGTAAAGTACAACTGGAAGGGAAAACAACAACTGAAAAGTAAAGCCGCAACATCGAGATGTCCACTGGAAATCCCACCTGAAGGGTGGGTACAGATAGCCTCCACTGCTCCTCGGGTCCAGCCGACCGCTCCGAGTATGTCCCGCCCAGTGGTCCACCTCCAGGTATCGTCCAGCTCCGCAAGCCTCAACCACGATCAGCACTGTCCGTCGTCTGCAACCAACACAACGTAGTGCGGGCATAGCCCGTGCAGGGGTGAGTATAAGCTACTCAGTAGGGACCCCAAGACCCCCGAAGATCTCCCAGATTCCACAAAGGATAATCCACAAAGGAAAGATACAATCACGAAGTAACATCCGACACTGCTTAGGTATATTCCCATACATATACTTAAGTCATCAATTCTCGTTCGGCTCCAACATCCGAGCCCAAGTACAACCCAGTCCACACAGGAAAGCAAAACGTAAATCCACACAGGATAGCACAACACAATCCACATAGGAAAGAAAAACAGGATTCAGATCACACAGGTATACTTCTTCGTATGACGATAGAGATGATCAGATATAGACACTGATTCATCTAAGCCATCGAACCCACAAAGGATCGATAGGTACTAACCCCTGCAATGACCCACAAAGGATCTGACCCACAAAGGATCGAAAGTTAACTAACCCCTGTAAAGACCCACACAGGATCGGACCCACACAGGATCTGTAGGCGCTGGCTCACACAGAACCGCTGAGCGCTGACCCACATAGGATCGGTAGCACTGATCCACATAGGATCGCTGAGTGCTGTAGTTGTCGCTGTCGAATCCACTGAGGATCTCTGTACAGTCATCGTCATCATCACAATCGCAAACGCAGTCAGCTCTAGGGTTCCCGCACACAGCAAGCTCGTTCAGGAGGGTCCGCTCCACGAGCCGAGAGGCTGATACATCAACTGACACATAGTCCAGATTTGATGTATCCAAAAGTTCCGTATCCTCTACAGAAACTCAACGTCGCAGACGGCGCGTCAATCAGACGCTTGGTCTGAGAGTTATTGGCTTTTTCGTCCCAGGGGCCCGGTTGGTTTTTAAGTCAAAACCAACCCGACCATACTCCACCTGTGTCCAAACCTCGGTCGGAGTAAGCCAAAAGATCCGTCTCACTAAGAGGAAATTCAACAAAGCCGACAGCACGTCAATCGGATGTCCGGAGCTTAAGATATGAGCGTTTCCGCTCCAAGGGCCCGGTTGGTTTTGTGTCCGAACCAACTCGGCCGAACCCAAAGTATTTTGAAACCTTGAGTGCAATATACCGAAACGACCATCTCAATACAAGGATCTCATCGCAACTGACGGTGTGTCGATCGGAGGCATGTACCACAAGTTATGGGCATCTGACCGGAAAAGATTCGGTATTAAGGGGTTCGGGCCCGGTCCGATCCGGCCCGATACCCCTAGGGTCGACCCGAACTGGGTCCGGGTCCGGCCCGCTTGGCCGTGGCCTAGCCCGACCTGGCCTGGGCGCAGCGCGCTGGCCAGGCACTTGGCCAAACGACCGAGCCGTTGAGCGGGGGGGGGGGGGGGGGGGCTACCCCCTGGTTTTGTAACCGCGGCCCCCAATTAAGGGGGGGGGGGGGGACGTTGAGCTGGCTGCCGGGGGTTCGTAACTCCTAACCTTCCTTTGTCCAGCCGGCCCGCTTGGCTGGCCGGTTTCTGCCGCCATGGACCGGCGACGACCGGTCCCCCCTGCTCTGACGCCGGTGGACCGGAACCGGCTGCCGGTCACTTTGCTCCGTCGCGGCCCGGAATCGGCCGCGACCTTGGTTCGTCCAGCGCGGTGCGATGACGCCGCACCCCTCCGTCGCAGCCCCGCTTTGGCCGCGGTGTCTTTGGGTTTCTCCGACGCGGCGCGACGGCATCGCGTCCTTGTTCGATTTCACGGCACGGCGCGACGGCGTTGTGCATTTCTTGTCGCACGATCCCGCGCAGTGCGACAGCACCGCGCCATTCCGTTCCAATCCACATTAGAAACCAACATGGATAATGGAGGTGGGTCGACCGTGTTTGTGCGGTCCAGCCCCCTCTCGTTAATCGATATAAATTGTTCATATTCCACGAAGAACGTCAAAGTAGTAATCACGAACAAAATAAATAAATAATCCCCTACCTTGAGCATAGCTTGAACGAAGGTTCGTCGAACGAGGATTCGTCGTGGAATATCCGTTGCGGGAAGAGGCGTCATGGAAGGAGACATCGCGGAAGGAGACATCGACCTCCGAGGAATCCAGCGTTCTTCGCTTTCTTCGTGTTCTTCGACGAAGAGGATGAATTAACTCAAGACTCCCTTAGCTTTTTATCCCAAAGCTCTAATGGCAACAAGACTCCAACAAAAAATAAAATAAGACACTTAATTATTTTATTAACATAGCAAAAGGTTTGAAATTCAAAAGTTTGAATTAAACCACAAAATTAAATTACACAAGTTGTCATAATTTATGAAGGGTTATGGAAGGTTAGGGAAGGTGAAGGGGTAGGGTTCGTGTGGTCCCCACCACCTTCATAACCTACAAATGGAAGTTGGGTGGTTTTCCCCAACTTCCACCCAAATCTTAATCCACTTAAAGTGAAAATAAAAATTGTTGCATAATTTTTATTTTACCTTCCACATAAATTAACAACTTCTCTCGTGTAAACGCAACTCCGGAAATGGAGTTCCTAAGAAATTACCGGCGCTGTGAAACCATCGGTGCCCTCGGAATTCAATTCCGAGAACCGGTTCAAAAGTTCGAAATTCCCGCTCATTCGTTCACTGAACATACCCGAGCTAAACTTTGGATAGAAATTTTGGGCACACCAGGCCTCGGAATCAAGTGCCGTCAGAAACTGCGTTCTTGTAAAATCCTAAAGAAAATTAAGAAAAAATTTTCCTTGAATTTTACGAGTCTTTACATTACTCCCACCTCAGAGCTTTACGTCCCCATAAAGATACATCGAAACTAGGGAAACAAATGTGGGTACTGAGAACGCATCTGAGCCTCCCGCTCCCAAGTGCTCTCCTGAAGGTTCCTGTGCTGCCACCTGATGCGCAATAGAGGAATCGACCGTCCACGTAGGACCCACTCCTATCGATCCTCGATATCCACTGGGACCTATGTAAATGTCACCCCATCATCAATGTCCAGATCCCCATGGTTAATGATATACATCGGGTCATGCACGTATCTCCTCAGCTGAGATACGTGGAAGACGTCGTGCACTCGGTGCAAGTGAGGTGGTAGATCCAGGCGATAAAACACCTCGCCAATCCTGCTGAGGACCTGTAACGGTCTGATGAAGCATGAAGACAACTTGCCGCCTCGGCCAAATCTACGCAATCCACATTGATGTGAGACACGCAAGAAGACGTGGTTTCCATCCTCAAACTCTAGTGGCCTCTGCCTCTAATCAGCATAAGACTTTTACCGGCTCTGATCTGTCCTCATCTTCTTCTGGATGACCTGGACCTTCTCTGTCATTGCCTGGACCATCTTTGGTCCCACAAGTGCTGACTCCCCAGGGTCTGTCCAGAACAAAGGAGATCTGCAAGGTCGGCCGTACAACGCCTCATATGGTGCCATCCCGATGGTGGAGTGGTAGCTGTTGTTGTACGCAAACTCCACCAAGGGTAGGTGGTCCTCCCAGCTGCGACCAAGGTCGAGAACACATGCGCGGAGCATGTCCTCGAGAGTCTGAATGGTCCTCTCTGTCTGACCATCCGTCTGAGGGTGAAAGGCGGTGCTCAGGCGTAGATGCGTCCCGAACACCTCCTGCAACCCCTTCTAAAGCCAGGAAGTAAAGAAAGCATCTCGATCGGAGATGATAGATGATGGCACACCGTGAAGCCGTACAATCTTCTGAACGTAGAGACGTCCCAAGCTCTCCACTGAGCCCTGCTCTCTGATGGGTAATAAGTGAGCCGAATTGGTGGGTCGGTCAATAATCACCCAAATAGAGTCGTGACCTCTGGAAGTGCGTGGAAGTCTAGTCACGAAGTCCATAGATATCCCGTCCCACTTCCACTCCGGGACCTCCAAGGGCTGTACCAAACCTGCTAGTACCTGGTGCTCTACATTTACCTACTGGTAGGTGAGGCATTGAGAAACGAACTCCGCCACAGGCTTCTTCATGCCCGGCCACCAGTGCTGTCGTCTGAGATCCGGGTACATCTTCGCCACTCCAGGATGTACCGCCAAAGTAGAAGTGTGAAACTCTATCATCACCTCCTCCCGTAAAGAAATTGGTACCAAGGTACGTCCTCTGAAAAGGACATCGTTCTCTACTCCAAAGGAGAAACCATCAGGTGCCTATCCTGAGGATATCTATTCACACCGCGTCTCACAGTTAGCGTCACCACGCTGTGCCTCTCTGACCCACTGTATTAGCGGAGGAGTGACTGTGAGTGACTAAAGGAAGGCTGCTCCATCTCTATCCATGAAGGATATCTGCAAGGCGGCTAGCTTCTCTGTCGCCTCCTCAAGTAGCTGAATTCCCGTCCTCCTGCTGAGAGCATCGGCTAATACATTCCCCTTCCCAGGAGTATAGACTATCTCAAAGTCATAGTCCTGGAGGAACTCGAGCCATCGTCGTTATCTCAGGTTTAGGTCCTTTTGAGAGAAGATGTACCTGAGACTCTAATGGTCAGAAAAGACTATAAAGCGCTCACCCATCAGGTAGTGTCGCCATGTCTTCAGAGCGAAGACCACTGCTACTAACTCCAGGTCATGGGTAGCGTAGTTCTACTCATGCGACCTCAAATTACATGATCCATAGGCGATCACAGCCTGCTACTGCATCAGAACACATCCGAGTCCGGTCCCTGATGCATCGCAGTAGACTACGTACCCTACTCCCTCCTCAGGAAACCTCCAGATAGGTGCACTAGTCAATCTCTGTATCAGCTCCTGGAAGCTCTACTGACATCTGTCTGACCATAAAAAGGGTTTTCCCTTCTTCGTCAAACTGAGAGTGGTGCCGCAACTCTGGAGAAGTCTGGCACGAATCTTCGGTAGTATCCATCTAGTCCCAAGAAACTCTGCACCTCCATCACGCTCCTGGGTGGCTCCCAAGCTAGCACTACCTCGATCTTCATAGGATCCACTGCAAATCCCATCTCAGAGATGACGTGTCCCAAGAAGTGGACCTCACGTATCCATAACTGGCACTTTGAGAGCTTACCATAAAGCTGGTGCTCTCGGAGTGTGTCTAGTACAACCCGCAAGTGGTAGGCATGCTCCTCCTCAGTCGTTGAGTATATCAAAATGTCGTCGATGAAGAACACAACAAATCGATCAAGGTATGTCTGAAAGATCCTATTCATAAGGGCCCTGAACACTACTGGAGCATTGGTTACACCGAATGGCATAACCAAGAACTCATAGTGTCCATACCAACACCTGAAGGCCGTCTTCTACACGTCCTCGTCCTGAACTCTGAGCTGATGATAGCCTGACCTGAGGTCTATCTTCGAGAACCACCGTGCTCCCTTGAGCTGATCGAAGAGGTCATCAATCCTCGGTAGCGGATACTTGTTTCTTACTGTCACCTGGTTCAGGCGACGATAGTCGACACAAAGTCAAAAGCTCCCGTCCTCCTTCTTGGCGAACAAAATCGGGGAAGCCTAGGGTGAAACACTGGGTCATATGAATCCCTTTACCTGCAAGTCCTCCAACTGTACCCATAGCTCTCGAAGCTCATTGGGGGACATCCGATACGCTGGAATCGATATCGGGGCTGTCCCAGGGTACATGTCAATATAAAAGTCTACCTCTCTGCGAGGAGGTAGCCCTGGGACGTCGTTGGGAAAAAACGTCTGCATACTGATCCACCACTGCAGGAAAACCAGGACTCCGCACGTCAACTGCTCCTAGGATAAGGCTAGCCAACTGATGAGTGATGGGCTGTCCTCTCCTCTGCGAGAGTCCATCCTGTGCTGCAAAGGCTCCCTTCTCGCCGATGAAGGTGAACCTTCTCCAGTTGGTGTGTACACATCGCACCTTGCACCTAATACATTCAATCTGTCCATGGACTGTAGACAACCAATCCATGACCAAGATGACATCGTAAGGCCTCGACGTTGCTACAAGAAGATCCCAGCTAAAGCTCTCACCTCCTAGAGTAAGCTCACACTACCGACAACAGTGCGTAATCATCGAGTCTGCTCCCGTAGGAGTCTCTAGCCGTAAGGATCGAGCCAACGGCTCTGTCGGAATCTCCTAGCACCGAACAAGGGCAGTGTATATGAAAGGGTGACTTGCTCCTATGTCTATAAGAACTGCAGAAAGGGTAGAATAGACATAGATAGTACCTCGAATCATCTCGGGCGCGCCGTGGTCGTAGGCCTCCATTTCCTGGAGTTGTGCCTGTCTCTGCCCGCCAGCTCCCTGTGGCCAGGGTGGACCTCCTTGTGGTGGTGGTGGTAGAGCCTCAAAGCGTCGCCCACCACCTGCTTCTTGGCCAGCTCCTCTGCCTCGTCCGCCTGCTCCTTGCGGAATGCCACGGTCGACCCTCTGCCTCTGCCTGGGTGGTCCCTCAACCATCTGCTGCTCCTCGGCACGGCGGGACGGGCAGTCACGAGCCATGTGGCCCTGCCCGCCGCATGCGTAGCACTGTCTGCCTCTCTAAAGACTGGCCCTGTGCTGTGTGCCCCATACAGCTGAGCCAGTGTCCTGAGGTCGTCTGCCTGAGGGTCTGGTCTGCCTAGACCCATGAGTCATCCGTCGACTGCCTGCTGCAGAAGACTCTGCTACCTGCCGCCCCACGGTAGGTCTCGACGCTGAAGAAGGCTCAGCAAGAAAGCTCTCGATAAAAAGGGCTCGCTCCAGTACTCCTTCCTGAGTTGGGATGCTGAGGGAGATCAGCGATGCCCTGATCTCATGCCTCAATACCTGCTCAAAGGTCCGGGCCGGGAAGAATGGGTCCCGTACCATGTCTGTCGAGTAGCGCGAGAGATCGGTAAATATCGCCGAGTACTGGGCGACTGTCAAGCTGCCCTGCCGTAGCTGTAGAAGCTCCTGGATATGTACCGCACGGAGGGTGGCTGGGACGAATTCTGAGTGGAAGAGGCTCTCAAAGTCTATCTAGATGAGAGATGTTTCATCATGCACCTGGAGCATCAAGCTCCACCCTCGGCCCACTGCCGCGTGCAGTAGGCTCGCTGCGAGGATCACCATGAGGTCTTCTGGTGTCCTCACTAATCAGAAAACTCGTACCACTGCCTCCAGCCAGTCCTCGGCTGCCTGGGGGTCCGTCTCCCTGTGGAACCTTGGCGGTCATTGGCGCTGAAACTCGTGCAGTTCACTAAGGCGACGTGCATTGTCAGCGGCTAGGGCTGGAAGCATCGGTGGATCGGTGGGTAGAGGTACCGCTGGTGCCTCACCTGTCAAAAGGCCCTGTACCGAGGCCTCGTCGCTCGGTGGGCTGTCGTCACGCTCAAATCTCAGAACCCTAGCTGGCTGCCGTCGTGGGGCCATCCGGAAAAGGAAACAGGTGCGCCATGGTCAGAACAGTATACCTGGTGAGCTGACACAAAGTAATCACAAAGAAAACTTGAAACACACATGCAATCAATGTTTTCATGCATTAAGTCGGAAATCAGAAGTCAGGGTCCTGGTGTATGGATACATTGGCCGCCGCACCAACACTAGACTCCCTGGACTGATAACAACACCCAATACGCTTATCACTATTGCTTCACATAGAAAAAGATCAGAGTCCCAAGTTCTGTTGTAGAACTGAACTCCTCTGATAACAATTTTTCACGAATCGTCCTTGGGGCCCGTGCCGTGACTACCCCAAGCCCACCTTCTATAGGCCAGGGGATGGTGACTAGCACCAAGGCGTAAATCCCGGTAAAAGGGAAGGCATTGCCTTTGTAAAGTAAACAAACACCACAGAGGAAGCAAGCTATAGAAGTAATCACTAAGTAAAAACTGAGTACAACAGTATGTGCCGAAAAGTAAGTGGGCCAGTATACAAACCCAAACTGAAAGTAAAGTACAACTGGAAGGGAAAACAACAACTGAAAAGTAAAGCCGCAACGTTGAGATGTCCACTGGAAATCCCACCTGAATGGTGGGTACAGATAGCCTCCACTGCTCCTCGGGTCCAGCTGACCGCTCCGAGTACGTCCCACCCAGTGGTCCACCTCCAGGTACCGTTCGACTCCGCAAGCCTCAACCACGATCAGCGTTGTCCGTCGTCTACAACCAACACAACGTAGTGTGGGCATAGCCCGTGCAGGGGTGAGTATAAGCTACTCAGTAGGGACCCCGAGACCCCCGAAGGTCTCCCAGATTCCACAAAGGATAATCCACAAAGGAAAGATACAATCATGAAGTAACATCCGACACTGCTTAGGTATATGCCCATACATATACCTAAGTCATCAATTCTCGTTCGACTCTAACATCTAAGCCCAAGTAAAACCCAGTCCACACAGGAAAGCAAAACGTAAATCCACATAGGATAGATCAACACAATCCACATAGGAAAGAAAAACAGGATTCAGCTCACACAGGTATACTTCTTCGTATGATGATAGAATGATCAGATATAGCCACTGATTCATCTAAGCTGTCGGACCCACAAAGGATCAATATGTACTAATCCCCAAAATGACCCACAAAGGATCTGACCCACAAAGGATCGAAAGGTAACTAACCCCCGCAAAGACCCACACAGGATCAGACCCACATAGGATCTGTAGGCGCTGGCTCACACAGAACCGCTGAGCGCTGACCCGCACAGGATCAGACCCACATAGGATCGGTAGCACTGATCCACATAGGATCACTGAGTGATGTAGTCGTCGCCATCGAATCCACTGAGGATCTCTGTACAGTCATCTTCATCGTCATAGTCGCAAACGCAGCGAGCTCTAGGGTTCCCGCACACAGCAAGCTCGTTCGGGAGGGTCCGCTCCACGAGCTGAGAGGATGATATATCAACTGACACATAGTCCATATTTGATATATACAAAAGTTCTGTATCGTCTACAGGAACTCAACGTCGCATACAGTGCGTCAATCTGACGCTCGGTCTGAGAGTTATTGGCTTTTTTGTCCTAGGGGCCCGGTTGGTTTTTAAGTCAAAACCAACCCGACCGTACTCCACCTGTGTCCAAACCTCGGGTAGAGTAAGCCAAAAGATCCATCTCACTAAGAGAAAATTCAAAAAAGCCGACGACACGTCAATCGGATGTCCGAAGCTCAAGATATGAGCGTTTCCACTCAGAGGGCCCGTTTGGTTTCGTGTATGAACCAACTCGGCCAAACCCAAAGTATTTCAAAACCTTGAGTGCGATATACTGAAACGACCGTCTCGATCCAAGGATCGCATCGAAACTAACGGTGCGTCGATCGGAGGCCCATAGCACAAGTTATGGGTGTCTGACCAGAAAAGATTCGGTATTAAGGGGTTCAGGCCCGGTCCGACCTGACCCGATACCCCCAAGGTCGACCCGAACCGGGTTGACCCGAACCGGTTCCGGGTCCAGACCTCTTGGGCGCGGCCCGGCCCGGCCGGTGCGGCGCGGCCCGACCTGGGCGCGCTGGCCAGGCGCTCGGCCAAACGGCCGAGTCGTTGAGCGGGGGGGGGGGGGGGGGGGGGGGGGCGTTGAGCTGGCCGCTGGGGGTTCATAACCCCTGGCCTTCCTTTGTCCGGACGGCCCGCTTGGCTGGCCGGTTTCTTCCACCATGGACCGGTGACGACCGGTCCCCCCTGCTCCGATGCCAGCGGCCCGGAACCGGCCTCCGGTCACTTTGCTCCACCGCGGCCCGGAACCGGCCACGACCTTGGTTCATACGGCGCGGCGCGACGGCACCACGCCTCTCCGCCGCGACCCTGCTCCAGCCGCGGTGTCTTCAGGTTTCTCCGACGCGGCGTGACGACATCGCGTCCTTGTTCGATTTCACAGCGCGGCACGACGGCACCGCGCATTTCTTGTCGCACGATCCTGCGCGGTGCAATGGCACCGCGCCATTCCGTTCCAATCCACATTAGAAACCAACATGGATAATGGAGGAGGGGTGGCCGTGTTTGTGCGGTCCGGACCCCTCTCGTTAATCGATAGCAATTGGTCATATTCCACGAAGAACGTCAAAGTAGTAATCACGAAAAAAATAAATAAATAAACCCCTACCTTGAGCGTAGCTTGAACGGAGGTTCGTCGAACGAGGATTCGTCGTGGAATATCCATCACGGGAAGAGGCATCGCGGAAGGAGACTCCGACCTCCGAGGAATCCGGCATTCTTCATGTTCTTCGCGTTCTTCGTGTTCTTCGATGAAGAGGATGAAGAAACTCAAGACTCCCTTAGATTTTTCTCCCAAAGCTCTCAAGGGAACAAGACTCCAACAAAAAATAAAATAAGACACTTACTTTTTTATTAACACAACAAAAGGTTTGAAATTCAAAAGTTTGAATTAAACCACAAAATTAAATTACACAAGTTGTCATAATTTATGAAGGGTTATGGAAGGTTAGGGAAGGTGAAGGGGTAGGGTTCGTATGGGCCCCACCACATTCATAACCTACAAATGGAAGTTGGGTGGTTTTCCCCAACTTCCACCCAAAGCTTAATCCACTTAAAGTAAAAATAAAAATTGTTGCATAATTTTTATTTTACCTTCCACATAAATTAACAACTTCTCTCATGTAAATGAAACTCTAGAAATGGCGTTCCTAAGAAATTACCGGCGCTGTGAAGCCATCGGTGCCCTCAGAATTCGATTCCGAGCACCGGTTCAAAAGTTAGAAATTCCCGCTCGTTCGTTCACTGAACGTACCCGAGCTAAACTTCGGATAGAAATTCCGGGCACACCGGGCCTCGGAATCAAGTGCCGTCAGAAACCGCGTTCTTGTAAAATCCTAAAGAAAATTAAGAAAAAATTTTCCTTTAATTTTATGGGTCTTTACATTACTCCCACCTCAAGGCTTTACATCCCCGTAAAGATACATTGAAACTAGGGAAACAAATGTGGGTACTGAGCACGCATCTGAGCCTCCCGCTCCCAAGTGCTCTCCTGGAGGTTCCCATACTACCACCTAATGTTTACTAGAGGAATCGACCGTCCACCTAGGATCCGCTCCTGCCGATCCTCGATCTCCACTGGGACCTCCATAAAAGTCACCCCATCATCAATGTCCAGCTCCCCATGGTTAATGATATGCATCGGGTCGTGCACGTATCTCCTCAGTTGAGATACGTGGAAGATGTCGTGCACTCGGTGCAACTGAGGTGGTTGAGCCAGGCGATAAGCCACCTCGCCAATCCTGCTGAGGACCTGGAACGGTACGATGAAGCATGGAGACAACTTGCCGCCTCAGCCAAATCTCCGTAATCCACGTCGAGGTGAGACATGTAAGAAGACGTGGTCGCCATCCTCGAACTCTAGTGGCCTCCGCCTCCTGTCAGCATAAGACTTTTGCCGGCTCTGAGCTATCCTCATCTGCTCCTGGATGACCTGGACCTTCTCTGTCGTTGCCTGGACCATCTCTGGTCCCACAAGTGCTGAATCCCCAGGGCCTGTCCAGCACAAAGGAAATCTGCAAGGTTGGTCGTACAACGCCTCGTATGGTTCCATCCCGATGGTGGAGTGGTAGATGTTGTTGTACGCAAACTCCACCAAGGGTAGGTGGTCCTCCCAACTGCGACCAAGGTCGAGAACACTTACGCGGAGCATGTCCTCGAGAGTCCGAATGGTCCTCTCTGTCTGACCATCCGTCTGAGGGTGAAAGGCGGTGCTTAGAGGTAGCTGTGTCCCGAACGCCTCCTGCAACCCCTTCCAAAGCCGATAAGTAAAGCGAGCATCTCGATCAGAGACGATAGATGATGGCACACCGTGAAGCCGTACAATCTCCTGAACGTAGAGACGTCCCAAGCTCTCCACTGAGCCCTATTCTCTGATGGGTAAGAAGTGAGCCGACTTGGTGAGTCGGTCGACAATCACCCAAATGGAGTCGTGACCTCTGGAAGTGCGTGGAAGTCCAATCACGAAGTCCATAGATATCCCATCCCACTTCCACTCTGGGACCTCCAAGTGCTGTACCAAACCTGCTGGTACCTGGTGCTCTGCCTTTACCTGTTGGCAGGTGAGGCATCGAGAAACGAACTCCACCACAACCTTCTTCATTTCCGGCCACCAGTGTTTTCGTCTGAGATCTTGGTACATCTTCGCCACTCCAGGATGTACCAATAAAGGAGAAGTGTGAAACTCTCTCAGCACCTCCTCCCATAAAGCAACTGGTACCAAGGTACGTCCTCTGAAAAGGACGTCGTGCTCTGCTCCAAAGGAGAAACCATCAGGTGCCTGTCCTGAGGATATCTGTGCACGCCGCGTCTCACAATCAGCGTCCCCATGCTATGCCTCTCTGACCCGCTACAGTAGCGGAGGAGTGACTGTGAGCGACTGAAGGAAGGCTGCTCCATCTCTATCCACGAAGGATATCTGCAAGGTGGATAGCTGCTCTGTCGCCTCATCAAGTAGCTGGATTCCCATCCTCCTGCTGAGAGCATCGGCTACTACATTCCCCTTCCCATGAGTATAGACTATCTGAAAGTTAGAGTCCTGGAGGAACTCGATCCATCGTCGCTGTCTCAGGTTCAGGTCCTTCTGAGAGAATATGTACCTGAGACTCTGATGGTCAGAAAAGACTGTAAAGCACTCGCCAATTAGGTAGTGTCTCCATGTCTTCAGAGCGAAGACCACTGCTGTTAACTCCAGGTCATGGGTAGCGTAGTTATGCTCATGCGGCCTCAAATAACATGATCCATAAGTGATCACGGCCCGCTCCTGCATCAGAACACATCCAAGTCTGGTCCCTGATGCATCGCAGTAGACTACGTACCCTACTCCCTCCTCAGGCAACCTCAAGATAGGTGCACTGGTCAATCTCTGTCTCAGCTCCTGGAAGCTCTACTGACATCTTTTTGACCATACAAAGGGTTTCCCCTTCTTCATCAATGCTGAGAGTGGTGCCGAAACTCTGGAGAAGTCTGGAACGAATCTCCGGTAGTATCCAGCTAGTCCCAAGAAACTCCGCACCTCCGTCACGCTCCTGGGTGGATCCCAAGCTAGCACTGCCTCGATCTTCATAGGATCCACTGCAAATCCCGTCTCAGAGATGACGTGTCACAAGAAGTGGACCTCACGTATCCAGAACTGGAACTTCGAGAGCTTACCATAAAGCTGGTGCTCTCGGAGTGTGTCTAGTACAACCCGCAAGTGGTAGGCGTGCTCCTCCTCAGTCGTTGAGTATATCAAAATGTCGTCGATGAAGACCACGAAAAATCGATCAAGGTATGGCTGAAAGATCCTATTCATGAGGTCCATGAACAGTGATGGAGCATTGGTTACACCGAATGGCATAACCAAGAACTCATAGTGGCCATACCGACACCTGAAGGTCGTCTTCTGCACGTCCTCGTCACGAACTCTGAGCTGATGATAGCCTAACCTGAGGTCTATCTTCGAGAACCACCGTGCTCCCTTGAGCTAATCGAGGAGGTCATAAATCCTCGGCAGTGGATACTTGTTTCTTACTGTCACCTGGTTTAGGCGACGATAGTCGACACAAAGTCGCAAGCTCCCATCCGCCTTCTTGGCGAACAAAATCGGGGAAGCCCAGGGTGAAACACTAGGTCGGATGAATCCCTTGCCCTGCAATTCCTCCAACTGTACCCGTAGCTCTCGAAGCTCAGAGGGGGCCATCCGATACGCTGGAGTCGATATCGGGGCTTTCCCAGGGTACAGGTCAATATAAAAGTCTACCACTCTGCGAGGAGGTAGCCCTGGGATGTCGTCGGGAAAAAATGTCCACATACTGATCCATCACTGTAGGAAAACTAGGACTCCGCACGTCAAATTCTCCTAGGATGAGGCTATCCAACTGATGAGTGATGGGCTGTCCTCTCCTCGGTGAGAGTCCATCCTGTGCTGCAAAGGCTCCCTTCTCTCCGGTGAAGGTGAACCTACTCCCGTTGGTGCGTACACATCGCACCTTGCGCCTAATACAATCAATCTGAGCATGGACTGTAGACAACCAATCCATGCCCAAGATGACGTCGTAAGGCCTCGACACTGCTACAAGAAGATCCTAGCCGAAGCTCTCGCATCCTAGAGTAAGCTCACACTGCCGACACCAGTGCGTAATCGACGAGTCTGCTCCCGTAGGAGTCTCTAGCCGTAAGGATCGAGCCAATGACTCTGTCGGAATCTCCGAGCTCCGAACAAGGGCAGCGGCTATGAAAGAGTGACTCGCTCCTGTGTCTATAAGAACTGTAAAAAGGGTGGAATAGACACAGATAATACCTCGAATCATCTAGGGCGCGCCGTGGTCATAGGCCTTCGTTTCCTGGGGCTATTCCTGTCTCTGCCCGCCAGCTCCCTGTGGCCGGGGTGGACCTCCTGGTGGTGGTAGAGCCTCAAAGCGTCGCCCACCACCTGCTACTAGGCCAGCTCCTCTGCCTCATCCGCCTGCTCCTTGCAGACCACCATGGTCGACCCTCTACCTCTGCCTGAGTGGTCGCTCAACTGTCTGATGCTCCTCAACACGGTGGGTTGGGCAGTCACGAGCCATGTGGCCCTGCCCGCCGCATGCGTAGCACTATCTGCCTCTCAAAAGACTGGCCCTGCGCTGTGTGCCCCGCACAGCTGAGCCAGTGTCCTGAGGTCGTCTACTTGAGGATCTGGTCTGCTTGGACCCATGAGTCATCCGTCGACTGCCTGCTACAGAAGACTCTGCTACCTACCGTCCCACGGTAGGTCTCGGCGCTGAAGAAAGCTCAGAAAGAAAGCTCTCGATCAAAAGGGATCGCTCCAGTACTCCTACCTAAGTCGAAATGCTGAGGGAGATCAGAGATGCCTTGATCTCATGCCTCAATCCCTACTCAAAGGTCTGGGCCCAGAAGAATGGGTCTCGTACCATGTCTGTCGAGTAGCGCGAGAGATCGGTAAATCTCGCAGAGTACTGGGCGACTATCAAGCTGCCCTGCTGCAGCTGTAGAAGCTCCTGGATGCGTACCGCACGGAGGGTGGCTAGGACGAACTCTGAGAAGAAGAGGCTCTCAAAGTCTGTCCATAGGATAGATGCCTCATCGTGAACCTGGAGCATCAAGATCCACCATCGGCCCGCTGCCACGTGCAGTAGGCTCGCTACGAGGATCACCATGAGGTCTGCTGGTGTCCTCACTAACTGGAAAACTCATACCACTACCTCCAGACAGTCCTCGGCTGCCTGGGGGTCCATCTCCCCGTGGAACCTGGGCGGTCACTGGTACTAGAACTCATGCAGTGCACTAAGGCGACGTGCATCGTCAGCGGCTAGGGCTAGAAGCATCGGTGGCTCGGTGGGTAGAGGTACCGCCGGTGCCTCAACTGTCAAAGGGCCCTGTACCGAGGCCTCGTCGCTCGGTGGGCTGTCGTCATGCTCAACTCTCGGAACCCTAGCTGGCTGCCATTGTGGGGCCATACTGAAAAGGAAACATGTGCACCACGGTCAGAACAGTATACCTGGTGATCTGACACAAAGTAATCACAAATAAAACATGAAACACACATGCAATAAATGTTTTCATGCATCAAGTCGGAAATCAGAAGTCAGGGTCCTGGTGTACTGATACGCTGGCCGCCGCACCAACACTGGACTCCCTGGACTGATAACCACACCCAATACACTTAACACTATTTCTTCACATAGAAAAAGATCAGAGTCCCAAGTTCTGTGGTAGAACTGAACTCCTCTGATACCAATTTGTCACGACTCGTCCTCGGGGCCCGTGTCGTGACTACCCCAAGCCCGCCTTCCATAGGCCAGGGGCTAGCGACTAGAACCAAGGCATAAATCCCAGTAAAAGGGAAGGCATTGCCTTTGTAAAGTAAACAAACACCACAGAGCAAGAAAGCAGTAGAAGTAATCACTAAGTAAAAACTGAGTACAACAGTATGTGCGGAAAAGTAAGTGGGACAGTATACAAACCCAAACTGAAAGTAAAGTACAACTAGAAGGGAAAACAAAAACTGAAAAGAAAAGCCGCAACATCGAGATGTCCACTGGAAATCCCACCTAAAGGGTGGGTACAGATAGCCTCCACTGCTCCTCGGGTCCAGCCGACCGCTCTGAGTACATCCAGGCCAGTGGTCCACCTCCAAGTATCGTCCGGCTCCGCAAGCCTCAACCACGATCAGCACTGTCCGTCGTCTGCAACCATCACAACGTAGTGCGGGCATAGCCCGTGCAGGGGTTAGTATAAGCTACTCATTAGGGATGCCGGCACCCCCGAAGGTCTCCCAGATTCCACAAAGGATAATCCACAAAGGAAAGATACAATCACGAAGTAACATCCGACACTGCTTAGGTATATTCCCATACATATACCAAAGTCATCAATTCTCGTTCGGCTCCAACATCCAAGCCCAAGTACAACCCAGTCCACACAGGAAAGAAAAACGTAAATCCACACAGGATAGCACAACACAATCTACATAGGAAAGCAAAACATGATTCAGCTCACACTGGTATACTTTTTCGTATGACGATAGAGATGATTAGATATAGTCACTGATTCATCTAAGCCGTCAGACCCACAAAGGATCGATAGGTACTAACCCCCGCAATGACCCACAAAGGATCTGACCCACAAAGGATCGAAAGGTAACTAACCCCCGCAAAGACCCACACAGGATCGGACCCACACAGGATCTGTAGGCGCTGGCTCACATAGAACTACTGAGCGTTGACCCACATAGGATCAGACCCACACAGGATCGGTAGCACTGATCCACGTAGGATCGCTGAGTGCTGTAGTCGTCTTCGTCGAATCCACTGAGGATCTCTGTACAGTCGTCGTCATCATCACAGTCGCAAACGCAACCAGCTCTAGGGTTCCCGCACACAGCAAGATCGTTCGGGAGGGTTCGCTCCATGATCCGAGAGGCTGATACATCAATTGACACATAGTCCAGATTTGATGTATCCAAAAGTTCTCTATCGTCTACAGGAACTCAAAGTCGCAGACGGCGCATCAATCAGACGCCCTGTCTGAGAGTTATTGGATTTTTCGTCCCAGGGTCCCGGTTGGTTTTTAAGTCAAACCAACCCGACCGTACTCCACCTGCTTGCAAACCTCGGGTGGAGTAAGCCAAAAGATCCGTCTCACTAAGAGGAAATTCAACAAAGCTGACGACACGTCAATCAGACGTCCGAAGCTCAAGATATGAGAGTTTCCGCTCCGAGGGCCCGGTTGGTTTCGTGTACGAACCAACTCGGCCGAACCCAAAATATTCTGAAACCTTGAGTGCGATATACCGAAATGACCGTCTCGATCCAAGAATCACATCTCACATGATGTTGTGTCCATTGGAGGCCTGTAGCACATGTTATGGGCGTCCGACCGGAAAAGATTCGGTATTAAGGGGTTCGGGCCCGGTCCGACCCGGCTCGATACCCCCAGGGTCGACCCGAACCGGGTCCGGGTCCGACCTAGCTGGTGCAGCCCGGTCCGGCCTGACAGCCGGCCCAGCCTGGGCGCAGCGCGTTGGCCAGGCGCTTGGCCAAACGGTCGAGCCGTTGAGCGGGGGGGGGGGGGGGGGCTGCCCCCTGGTTTTTTAACCGCGGCCCCCAATTTAGGGGGGGGGGGGGGTTGAGCTGGCCGCCAGGGGTTCATAACCCCCGACCTTCCTTTATCCGGCCGGCCCGCTTGGCCGGCCGGTTTCTGCCGCCACGGACCGGCGACGGCCGGTCCCCCCTGCTCCGACGCCGGCGGCCTGAAACCGGCCGCCGGTCACTTTGCTCCACCGCGGCCTGGAACCGGCCGTGGCATTGGTTTGTCCGGCACTGCGCGACGGCGCCGCACCCCTCCTCCGTGGCACCGCTTCGGCCGCGGTGTCTTCAGGTTTCTCCGACGCGGCGCGACGACGTCACATCCTTGTTCGATTTCACTACGCGGCGCGACGGCGCCGCGCATTTCTTGCCGCAAGATCCCGCGCGGTGCGAAGGCACCGCGCCATTCCGTTCCAATCCACATTAGAAACCAACATGGATAATGGAGGAGGGTCGGCCATATTTTTTCGGTCCGGCCCTCTCTCGTTAATAGATAGCAATTGGTCATATTCCAAGAAGAACGTCAAAGTAGTAATCACAAAAAAATAAAATAAATAAACCCCTACCTTGAGCGTAGCTTGAACGGAGGTTCGTCGAACGAGGATTCGTCGCGGAATATCCGTCGCGGGAAGAGGTGTTGCGGAAGGAGACATCGCGGAAGGATACATCGACCTCTGAGGAATCCGGAGTTCTTCGCGTTCTTCATGTTCTTTGTGTTCTTAGAAGAAGAGGATGAAGAAACTCAAGACTCCCTTAGCTTTTTATCCCAAAGCTCTCAAGGAAAGAAGACTCCAACAAAAAATAAAATAAGACTCTTACTTATTTTATTAACACAATAAAAGGTTTGAAATTCAAAAGTTTGAATTAAACCACAAAATTAAATTAGACAAGTTGTCATAATTTATGAAGGGTTATGGAAGGTTAGGGAAGGTGAAGGGGTAGGGTTCGTGTGGACCCCACCACCTTCATAACCTACAAATGGAAGTTGGGTGGTTTTCCTCAACTTCCACCCAAAGCTTAATCCACTTAAAGTAAAAATAAAAATTGTTACATAATTTTTATTTTACCTTCCACATTATTTAAAAACTTCTCCCATGTAAATGAAACTCCGGAAATGGTGTTCCTAAGAAATTACCACCACTGTGAAACCATCGGTGCGCTCAAAATTCGATTCCGAGCACCGGTTCAAAAGTTAGAAATTCCTGCTCGTTCGTTCACTGAACGTACCCGAGCTAAACTTCGGATAGAAATTCTGGGCACACCGGGCCTCGGAATCAAGTGCCGTTAGAAACTGCGTTCTTGTAAAATCCCAAAGAAAATTAAGAAAAATTTTTCCTTGAATTTTACGGGTCTTTACAAGTCCCTTCTGGTCAGGGGTAAATTCTGGTATCCCATACATGGATTGAGCTGACTGGTAACCATGTAACATGAAGAAAACATGACATGTAGCCCAATATACACATTGTGTACTCTGATGTTTCTAAAGTAAGAATCACATGATGAGTCCCTAGTCATGTACTTCGGGAAAGATGGTGAAGGTAGTATATGCCATGTATTCAGAACTACATGCCATGTACTTTACCCATTTATGAATAATTAAAAATTTAATTTATGAATAATGATCAATCTGCATATCATGTATAAATTGCTATATCGGTTGTTACTCTATGCATTGAATCATCTTATATTCCATGTGTTATAAGAGTAAAATAGTATGTGAATATAATACATATTGGGTAAATTCGAACAGGTATTCACTAGGTTACCTCTAAGGTGCATTTATGTATAAGGATGAGAATCTCAAGAAAATTCAGAAAAGGATTAAGATAAAAGGATTGATTAATTAAAGATAATAATTGATCGATTCAAGTGAAATTTATCTTAATAAGAACAATTAAAGAATTGAATGCTAGTTTTAAATGCGTAACTCGTTGTATGTATGTGGATGATCATGAGCTAGACCAGACCTTGTATTTGATTGGTTTCCAATTTAATTTATTTGTTAAATTAATTGTTGGCTTGCACACCATCTCTACTCATTAATATGTAGGGCCTAAATGACCATGGATTCTTTTATTTAAACCCCCTTTTACCCCTTACCTGTATGTGAGTTAAAATCATATGTAATGGATGGATCTCTCAAGCTAGTGAAGGCAGTTCAAGTTGGAGCCGAGACGAGACCAATCTCAAGAGATACAAAGGTTGACAGGTGGAAAGCTATTAACACGAATCCAAAAGGTTCAAGGTGTTTCTCCCCTAGGTCAGGGTTAGTTTATCAACCACTGGATAAACTGACCATTATAAAAGCTCATGATCATGCCCTTTTTTTCTTCAGTTTCATGGTTTATCATTATGGATGTGTTGTCGTCATCACATAATCAATGAATTAAACAAGAATGCAATATGAAACTAAAATAAAACAAACTTATGCGTAAATATTATCAAGACATGGTTAATCACTTAAGTAAGTTCCACTTAATATTAACAAGAATGTGATAAATATAATAATCAATTTATGATAAGAGATAAAAATAACTTAAATAAAATATTAAGTCAGACCAAGCCTTATGTTACTTGATTAAGGGAAAG
Organism: Viscum album; assembly: GCA_963277665.1. Classification (NCBI taxonomy): domain Eukaryota; kingdom Viridiplantae; phylum Streptophyta; class Magnoliopsida; order Santalales; family Viscaceae; genus Viscum; species Viscum album. The sequence continues at coordinate 177,072,395 of OY728141.1, read as the reverse complement.
ACTCAATAAAACTATGTGTTTGACCAACCCTTGTTAGGACACTTACTTTTATATAGGAATACATTATGAAAGGTTTCAGGTAGACTTAACCATATTGAATCAATATGAGTATCCCTTGCTAGAATTGGTGTAATACTGGAGGCAAGAGTTGAGGAAATCCAAGTCCGGATTTCTGGATTGGGGAGTCCACTCAACAGATCAAGGATCTTCAAGCCCATAGTTGGAAAATACCTACCTACCTAAATACCTTAAAATAGCTTGACCAACCCTTTTTGGGGTTATTCGAAGGGGAATATGGATCCTTACCATAAGAGTGTCATGGAAAATGGACATTCCATGTCCAATGGTGAGGGCCATTGAGACTTGATAAAATAGTGGGAGACTTAATAAAATTAATTTATTATTTCTCATAAAATGTAAATCAAGAAAGTACTAATGATATTCTCTTTTAATTGTAGAATAAAATGAAAATATCATCAAACACACTATCCCAACAATCAATTCTAGATAAAGACAACATCCTCACCGGTAGTAACTTTTAAGAATGTCTTAGACGCCTTCGATTTATTCTACACCATGAATGTAATTATTACGTGGTGGAGTCAACATTACTTGATCTTCCTGCCAAAGAGGTGAGTGATCAAGATTTCCTTGTCTATGATCAACATATAAACGATACGATTGATGTTCAATATTTGATGATATCATCTATTTCTAGTGAGATCATGAAGTCTCATGAAAATATATATGCCTATAGCATGCTCGAGCACCTACGTGGTCTTTATTAGGAGAGAGTAAGGTAGGAAAGGTTTGAGATCTCCAAGGCACTCTTTCAGAGTAATCTTGGAGAGGGTACCCTAGATGGGCCTCATTTATTCAAACTCATTGGCTACATTTAGCATCAAGAGGTTCCGGGGTTTAAAATCCCTAAAGAATTGGGCACTGATCTCATTCTCACATCACTCCCTCAGAGCTTCTCCAGCTTTGTTGTTAATTTTAATATGAAAAACATTGAGAAGTCTCTATATGATATTCTTATCTTCATTCTCCAAGTGGACAAAGATATGAAGCTCGAAAAGTCTTATGTCCTTAGGGTGAATAAGAGGAAAGGTAATGTGAAGATCTTTAAGCCCAAAGCTTATTCATGACCTTCCAAGAAAAATAAGATCCAAGGGGAGGAAAGGGAATAAGAGGCTATTTGTTTTTCATGTGGAAAGAAGGGCTGCTGGAAGAAGAACTACACCCAGCCAAAGAAGAAAGGGGAAGATTTAGGTGTGTTTTTTATCGAATGTAATATATCTATTTCTATAAATTGGGTATTAGATACAACTTGTGGTGCTCACATATGTACCAAAATATACGAACCAAGTAGATTAAGGAAGATTGATCGAGGGGAGGTATATCTATGAGCAGCCAATAGAGCCATACTTCCTGTCATTGTTGTTAGGGACTACCACCTCATGTTTCTAACTAGGATGATCTTGGTGTAAAGGGATATTTTTATGTGCCTTCTGTAACCCAAAAAATTATTTATGTATCCAAACTAGATATAGATGGATTTATTTTCAAGTTCAGAAATGAATGTTTCTTCTTTTACAAAGATAAAATTTGTATTGGTAAGGAACATTTGTATAATAGTATTTATATATTAGATTACACAAACCAAGTAATGGAAAGTTATAACAAAGATAATTCGCATGACTCATACCACACCCAACTTTGGAATCACCGACTAGGTCATGTAATCGAGAAACACTTGAAAAAGTTACATCAAGATGGATATTTAGATTCTTTTGAACTAAAACAACTTGGCGTATGTAATGGATGTTTACAAAGAAAAATGACCAAAGACCCATTTAGTGGGAAAGGTTAAAGGGATAAAGAGCTTCTAGAATTGGTTCATACTAATTTGTGTGAACCATTTCCAATTAAAGCAAGGGGTGGGTACACATACTTCTTAACTTTTACTAATGTTTTTAGAAGATATGGATATATCTACTTAATGAGTTATAAGTAGGATTACTTTGATAAGTTCAAGGAATACAAGAATGAAGTTGAGAACCAGCTTGGTAAGAAGATTAAGAAACTTTGCTCAGACCAAGGTGGGGAATATATTAATCAGGACTTCATTGATTACTTACGAGAGTTTGGGATCCTATCCCAACTCACTTCTCCTTACACGCCTCAATGGAATAGTGTAAGTTAAAGGGGGAACCACACCTTGTTAGACACGGTGAGATCAATGATGAGTCAAGCAAGTAAACTATTACCCTTTTGGGGGTATGCATTACAAACAGCAGCACACATACTAAACCAAGTACCAAATAAATCGATAAATGGTATTCCATATAAGTTATGGAATTGAAGAAAATCCATGTTATCAAATTTACATGTGTGGGGTAGCAAATAATTTTTTAAGGCCTCTTCAAGTAACAAACTTGCACCCCGAGGCACAAGGTGTACCTTTATAGGATATCCTAAAGAAACAAGGGAATATTACCTATACAAACCCTCAGAAAAAAATTTATAGTAGAAAGACACACCATATTCCTTGAGAGTGAGCACATCTCAAAAATAGATAGTGGGAGCGAGATAGACTTCAATGAAGTCAAGGCTAAAGGTACACAAGAGTTAGTACATGCGCAGATTCCACAAAGCCCTGTGGAAGAAGAATCTATTCCAGAGACACAAGTACTGTGTAGGAGTACAAGAGAGGTTATAGAACTAGAAAGGTATGGTTTTTTAGTTACTAAATATGGTGACTCGTTATTAGTTGATAATAATGATCCTCTAACCTAAAAGGAAGAAATAAGTGGCACAAACTTTACCAAGTGGAAATAATCCATGAATTCTAAGATGGATTCTCTGTACCAAAACAAAGTTTAGATTTTGGTAGATCCTCCAATTGATGTAAAGCCTATTGGTTGAAAATGGATATTCAAGAATAAAATGGACATGGAAGGACAAGTCAATACCTATAAGGAATGACTGGTTGCAAAAGGGTTTAAACAGTGTCAAGGAATCGACTATGATAAAACCTTTTCACCAGTTGCGATGATGAAATCCATCAGAATTTTATTGGCCATTGCTTCTTACCATGACTATGAGATTTTTAAAATGGATATAAAATCAACCTTACTTAATGGGAACCTTTAGGATTATTTCTACATGGCAAAACCTGAAGGGTTTGTTACTCCAAAGGATTCTAATAAGGTATGCAAGTTTTATAAATCCATTTATGGATTAAATAAAGCATCTAGGTCATGGAACATTTGTTTTGATTAATCCATAACGAAATTTGGATTTATCAAGAATGAATGTGAGTCTTGTGTCTACAAATGGTTTAGTGGGAGTGCGGTCATTTTCCTCATAGTATATGTTGATGACATATTACTTATTGAAAATGGGATACCACTTTTACAATTTGTTAAGGCATGTTTGAATCAATTATTCTATATGAAGGAATTGGGAGAGACAACATATATTCTTGGGATCAAGATTAATCATGATAGATCCAAGAGATTTTAGGGCCTAAGTCAAAGTACATACATTGAAAATATACTGAAGAGATTCAGTATGGAACAATCCAAGAGGGGGTTATTGCTAGCATCAAATGGAATTCATATTTCAATGAAAATGTGTCCTAAGAAACATGATGAAATAGAGATAATGGAAAGGACTCCATAAACTTTAGCAATTTGGCCAGTCATGTATGCCATGATATGTACTAGGCTAGATGTTTCTTATGCATTGAGTGCGGTAGGCAGATATCAATATGACCTAGGTGACCACCATTGGATGACAGTCAAGACTATCCCTAAGTATCTAAGGAGTACTAAGGATATGCTCCTAGTTTATAGAGGAGATTAAGAAATAGTCATAATAGGACATGAATATGCTATTTTACAAATTGATCAGGATGACATGAAGTCGCAGACAGGATACATATTCATTTTGAATGGAGGTACTGTGAGTTGGAAGAGCTCAAACAGAATGTGGTCACAGATTCTATAGTAGAGTCCGAGTATATCACAGGTTCCGAGTTAGTTAAAGAAGTAGTTTGGATGAGAAGCTTTGTCCAAGAAATATATGTGGTACCTAGGATTTAAGATTCCATCACACTCTATTCTAATAATACTGTATCGGTGGCTCTCACAAAATAGCCAGGGTCACATCAGTGGACAAAACACATACTTCAGAAGTATCATCTCTTGAGGGATTTTTCTCAGAGAGGTGAAGTGTTAGTGAGAAGTATTTCCAAGGAAGACAATGTGGCAGACCCCTTGAATAAATCCTTGACTCAGTATAAACATGATCATCATGTGAGGTCAAGTAGACTGAAAGTCGTAGGTAGTTGGCTCTATTCCAAGTTGAAGTTTGTAATAGTTGGTGTCCTAGAACCAACTATTTGTACATTGATTACTTGGATATTTAATGTATTTAAATATTAAACATATTATTATATTTTTTTAATTTTTCTACATGACTATGACATAATAATTTCCTAGAGTATTTGTTGCATTGATAAGGTCATGGAAATTCCCAGCTATGATGAGAACCTTGAAATTCTATAACAATATTCTTAAACATATTTCTATGGTTGGATGAGATACTATTATGGGACACATAGTATACAAACTGTCAAGTGTGAGTACTCATAATCATATGAGACTTCCTCTCATTAAGTTCATATTTGGTAATCTCTAATATGAGAGATTATGAGAACAGACCCGCCATTAAAAATTACACATGTTTTGGTGTCATCAGATATTCCTATCTTTGAGTGTGTGTAATGGTCCTTAGAATTTATGACTATCATTAATACATGTCCCGAATCGTTCACGTTGATTTAATGATGAAAAACGTCATGCCATATAATGGCGGGAAGTAGGGTACATTGGGTGTGTCACGAGTGGCATGTTATTAATGGATAAGTTGAGGAAGGATTTGTCCCTTCCATTTATGAAAGTTGATATCTCTGCCCTTTGATTTAAATAGAACCATAATGCGAAATTCCATGGACATGGTGTAATGACAAGTTTATTTCAGGTAGTCAAAGAACGACGTATCAAGCATAAAGGTCGATGACACTATCATGAATCTTTCTTGATGAGATATTGAGACAAATAGATTATATTACACAGTGAGCATTCATATGTAGATGTCATTGTTGCGACTTTATGTTCTTTCTCTTTGGTGCCTTGACCTGTTGCTAGATAGTACTCTTGGACTTTAGGAAAGCCCACCTAATGCCAACGAGAAAGAATCCTAGATGATTATCCACTAAGTGTTTCTGGTTGTCTTGGTTAAATTCTATTTTGAATTTAATTAATGAAATAAATATTATTCTCAAGACTGTGGAATAATTCTATTCAAGTTAAAATGATCGTATAAATTAAATAAAATATATTTATTTATTTTATTGAAAATTTAATAAATATTTATTTACTAGTTTGTAAATAAAATATTTATTTAAGAGAATAAATTATTTAATTTTTTATTCAGGTGTTCAATAAATGGAAGTGGAGTTCGACCGGATCAAGGCCAGTTCGGTAGTAAAATAATTTGTTCAAGATAGTAAATAATTATTTAAATAGTTGTAACAAGTTAAAATAATAATGATAGTGCTATTATTTTGCGACACATAATTTTATTTATAATTATATTTTGCGCAAGTTGGTGCACCATAAATAATGTTGTGATATTATTATTATGAGCATGAGTTTTCTCTAAATTCATGAATATATTTTATTACTGCTATGCAATTAAATATTATCACTAAAATTCCATGTATATAAATAGACAAGTATTCCTATTGTTTCATACACCACACCACACACCTGGTGAATTGAGAATTGTTGAGCCAAAAAATTTGTCTCTCAAATCCTCTTCTCTCCCCTCTCAAGAACAAGAGATGTTATTCAAGACCGAAGAACAAGCAATCAAGAACGACTGACACAAGACACTTGCTTCTCTGTGCTAGTACCCAGAGAATGAGTGGTGTTGATCAGTGGCCATTAGAGCATGTTTGGATCACCACTAAAGAGATTCTGGTTTGGATCCTTGCAAGATCAATGAGACAATCCAGAAGGGTTATTCCAGATGATCAACATCATCAACGAATAAATATTTGATCTTAATCCATGGAGACTGGCATCTATCATTGTATTGATCCCAGATTGGTTATCGATTACAACTAAAATTAAAGTTGATCCCCACCCAACACTGTGCTTACATTGCGTTTGGTTCCTTTAGGTTTGTTAAAAATTTTTATAAAAGGGATTAACCAACCCAAAGTTTTGTGACACTTCTTTGGTTTGGTTTAGTGTCTTGGTATACCGGAGTTAGGGCCATTAGGATTTTTATAGTAAGTGTAGAAAAGGTTCCTATCTAGCTCACCCTCATGACTGAATCCAAGTTACCATAGGTGGTCAGGGATTTTTTCCAAGCTTGAGACTTAGTTTTTGAGGATATTTGAATGAACCAAATATGGGGTTTATTTAAAAGGATCAATTACTTATTTTTGTTTACTCTTCCATTTGTAAAATCAATAACCACTTTAATGTCTTATCATTTAAAATCATTGATATGGATACCTGAAGTTGGTCTTTTGATTTTCGAATTTTCTCTTAAGATGATTGGTTTTTTTCTTGTTATTATTAGACAATTCCTCCAAGAAGAGCACTTCCAAATCCAAGTGGGGAAGTTGAGAGACATGTTTTTCAGGTGAATCCTCTAGTGGAATGTTCTTTAGTAGAATCTCTAATATTAAATTTTGATACTCTAGATCAAGTAGGTTTTGGGAACCCAAGATGAGTGGTGGACCATGGATCATAATTTACTAAGTTGAATCCACCCATCTTCCATGGTGAAAAGGGTCCCTAGGAATATAAGGAGTGTCTTGAGTGGACTGAGAGGATCTTCAACTTTCTAAAGACTTATGAGGAATATAAGGTGGTTTTTTCCACATATATACTTGAGGGATCGAGAAGGAGATGATGAGAATCTATTTTTTTAGAAAAGTCACCCAATGATCTTACCTAGGCTTCCTTAAAGAAAATAATCAACCAATGGTTTTATCTCAAGATATTACATGTAGAAATTTTTTGAGATTTTATAACCTTAGTGTAAGGGGAGCATACTATTCTAGAGTATTAAATCCATTTTTCTAAGTTGGTAAATTTGACACTAAATCTAGTAACCAATGAGTAACTAAAGGATCAGAGGTTGGAGTTGGGATTGAGGGCCTATATTTGGTCAAGGCTGATTCTCCTATGAATTATGACCATTATATAGGTAGTTGATAAGGAAAATTTGGTAGAATTAGATATATATGGGAAAATAGGTTTGGGTGGAGCTCTGGTTAGTGTTGTTTTTATCTTGGGTGTATTTTCTAGCCAAAAAAGGAAGCATATCGGTGATTAGTGGGACCCATTTTAGGGGATTCATCAGAAAAAATAGGTTGTTTTCTATTAGTGTGGAATGAATTTTCATACCAAGAAAAATTTTATGGAGGCTCCCAAGAATTTTCATCATTTTTTACAATATAGACATTTGAGGAATATTTGTGGAAGGATGTTCCAATGTAGTAAGGATGGACCCACTATCAACAAGGGTTCGTAGTTTCATTCTAATGCTTCCAAGGTTGGTGGGTCTTATCCTCAAGCCATAGGGCATGTTCTTGTGGATAAGAAATCTCAGGGAGGATATAAGAAGAAACATATTTATATAGTGGATCATGCACCAGAGGAATCCGAAGCATGGACAACTACTGTTAGAGGTATGATATTTATTTTTTATTCTATAGTGATAGATTTTTTTGATAAAATTTCTACTCATTATTTTATATCATAAAAGTTATTTGATGTGTTGTGATTATATTCAGAGATTATTCCATTCTTGTTGGATCTTTCCATACCTTTGGGAAATCGGTTCAAACAAGGTTTCAAGTGTCCAACATGTCGAGTGACGAAAACCAACCTTAAGGTGGAGTGGAAATTATTGGTTCTTGATTTTGATATCTTCAACACGTTTATTGGAATAGATTAAATGATCAGCATTGATGCCCATAATGATTTGTATCATCGTCAAGTTTAGTTTTTATCTCCCAAAGGAGTCAGTCATGTATTTCAGGGTGAATAGGATTCTAGGTATGGGAGAGCGGGGTAAGTTGTTTCATATACTGGGAAGATCTCATGTCAGTTGTCAAAGATGTTCCTTGATGTAGTTGATACTTGTTTGAGAAGTCCACTTCCTATGGTGGTGTGTGCATACCCCAAGGTATTTTTATATTATTTTTATATTTTACCACCATAGAGAGAGGTCAACTTTACTATTTATCTACTATCTGGTTTGATGCCCATTTCTATGCCATCTTATCGCATGACACCTGAAGAGTTTGTGGAAGTTAAGGTTTATCTTGTGGACCTCAAGGTTAAGGGATTTATTTATCCTATCATGTCATGATGTTATTTTATTGTCCTATTTTCTATTAAGTCAAATGGGACACTTAGACTTTACATGAATTATCAAAAGTTAAATCAGGCGATAATTAAGAACAAATATCCCTTTCCTAGTATTGATGATCTATTTGATCAGCTTATAGGGACTTGCAGGTTTTCAAAGATTGAAATTTGGTTAGGGTACCATCAGTTGAGAGTTTGAGAAGAGGATATACCTAAGAAAAAGTTTAGAAACTGGCACAAATATTTTGAGTTTCTAGTTATTCCATTTGGTCTCACTAGCACTCCTATGGTATTTATGGCATTGATAAACCATATTTTCATTGATTCTTGGACTCTTCTATTTTTTTGTTCATTGATAATATTTTTGGGTACTATAATTTAGAAGAGGAGCACATTGACCATTTAGATATCCTTATTAGAACTTTTAAGGAGAATCATCTGTATGATAAGCTTTCCAAATGTGAGTTTTGGATTTAGGAAGTGAAATTTCTAAGTCATGTTATATCATAGAGGTTCATATTAGTGGATCATGAAAAGATACATGCAGTTATTTCCTATGATTATCCCATAAATGGGTTTGAGACCTAAAGCTTCTTGGGGTTACCTGGTTATTACAAGTGGCTTGTTCAAGATTTATCCAAGATCGCATCTCTGATGATAACTTTAACCCATAAAGGTGTAAAGTTTGAGTGGAATGAAAAATATTAGATATATTGAAAATAACTAAATAAGAGGTTAAATTTATCTCCAGTTTTGATTCTTATGGAATGAAATTTGGGTTATGATGTTTTTGTGACGCTTTTAGTACAAATTTGGGGTGTATATTGATGCATGAGAAATAGGTAGTGACCTATAGATATCTCTAGTTATGCCCTCATGAGAAAAACTACCCTACCCATGATATTGAGTTAGTAGTGGTTATTCATTCACTCAAAACGTGGCATCACTATCTCTTCAAGGAGTGTTTTACTATATATTCTAATCATAAAATCTTGAAATATATTTTCCCTTTGAGGGATATGAACTTTCAATAGAGGTGTTGGGTTGAGTATCTCCAAAATTTTTATTTTTATATTATTATACTCATGGGGAAGGGAATTTGGTTTCCCATACACTGATTAAGAAATTACCAACACAATCCTTGAAGGAATTAGTGAAGGAGTGGCCTTTAATGAGTTTGTTTACTAAGATGAGCTTGAGAGTGGAAGAATATGGTGGGTAGGTGTAATTGGATTCGATAAAGGATGGATCATCATTTTATGAGTGAGTTTGGATCAATTAGTTAACTAACACCAAGTTCTATCACTTAAGTAAAATCATTAATGGTGGGGATACCTTGGGTGAGTGGTCTTGGTCTCCCAATGACACTTTGTGTTTTTGAAGCTGGTTGGTTGTTCCTTTTTCTATGAGGTGGGAGTTAATGGATTGTGGATACTATTCTTTTTGGTCCATGAACCCTACGAATACCAAGAAGTATCATGATATGTTATGTAAATATTGGTGGTCAGGGATGATATTATTGATTATGGATTTTGTATCATGGTGTATTACATGTCAGATAATTAAGGTGGAGTACTAGAGACCTACAGGTTTGTTGTAACCCTTACCCATTACGATATGGAAGTGGAATGAGACTTACATGGACTTAATCATTGGTTTACTACTAAATCCTAGTAGGAATGATTCAATTTGGGTAAAGATTGATCAGATCATGAAATCGACACATTTCTTCCCTATCAAGGAGACAATGAAAGTAAAATAGCTTGGGAACTTGTATGTTTGATAGTTTGTGAGACTTTATGGGGTTCCCTCCATGATCATATCTGATAGGGACCCTAGGTTTACATTCAAGTTTTGGAGACGTTTGTAAGAGGCGATGAGTTCCCAATTTAATTTGATCATGGCATATCATACGAATATGAATGGGTAGACCGAGAGAGTTATCCAGGTTCTTAAGGATATGATTTGGGTATGTGTGCTTAATTTCGGTGGTTCTTGTGAAAATAATTCACCTTTAGTCCGTGTTCCTATAAAAATAGTTATTATTATTTGGTTAAGATGTTCCTTTTTTAGGCATTGTATGAGCATCCATTTACATCTCCCTTATGTTTGGAGTAGTTGGGAGAGCGGTCCTTGGTTGGGGAGAGTCTTGTTTAGGAAATGATAGAAAATGTGTAGTTGATCTAGAAGAGGTTGATTATATCATAGATTCATTAGAAATCATATGCATACAACCATCATAGTCATTTGGATTTTGAGTTTGGTGATCTTGTTTTTCTCATAGTTTCACCTCGCTTGGGACACCATTGGTTGGGTGGACATGTTAGGTTGGAATAGAGGTTTTTTTGGCCATTTTGAGATTGTGGATAATCTTATAAAGTTGACGTATTGTTTGAAATTTCCATCTCATTTGAAATATATACATAACATGTTTTATATTTCTTATTTGAGAAGGTATTAATCAGATCCTTCACATGTGATTGAATGAGAAGATATTGATCTTGAGTCTGACACCACCATGGTTGAGAAACCATTTTATGGATTTCTAAGAGAAGGTACGACATGGTAAAAAATTTCCTTGGTTCATATAATGTGGAAGTATATAAGGGATAACCATGATATGTGGGAGTGGGAGTTATTGATGAGATAACTATGTCCTACACTTTTTGTGAGTCCAGGACATTAAGAACTTTCCAGGGATAGAAAGTGTTTATGGTGGGGAGATGGTAACATCCTGTAACCTTCTTTTATGTACTTATTGAATCTTATTTTGAACCCCTTTTAGTTTGGGTGTGTTTTGATCCTTTTTGGGATGGAGGAAAATTATCAGGGAAAATGACGTAACACTACTGCAGATTCAGTCTTTAACAACGCCAACTAAAATCACTGATAAAGGGGTTCCATTTATCAATTTTTTTCTAGAATTGATAAAGGGTATATTTAATAAAAAAAATTATGTCCTTAAAAAAATTATATTAATATATAATTATATTTATATTTATATAAATATAATTTTTTTAAAATATGATTTAGATAGATCTAAATATGCATTTACATTTAATATATAATATATTTTGTAAAATAGATTATAAAATAATTAAAAAATAATATTAATTAATAATTTGATAATTATTATCATGAATTAGTTATTTAATAATAATTGGATGAAATAAAAATTAAATGAATTAATCAATAGTCTAAGATAAGTTAAAAACATGACTTGAACTTCAGATGACCAAAAATTTTGATTTAGCTGTCCATTTGGGCTCTACCACATATCAAATCGAATCCTTTAAAGAGATATATGCCTTGGTGACCTAGGGGATCCCATATCACTTTTTAGAGCCCAAAAGGCCTAAAAGTTCTCTAAAACTGAGTTTTTAGTTGGAATAACTTATTTTTTTTAATATTTGATCATATTTACGGTTCTTTTAAGAGAGTCTTCTAATCCATTTTTTGCGGGGGTTAAATTTATTCATAGGGATTACATTCATATGGATATTATGGTTTTGATACTTTATCATTTTTCATAATGTAGGTTTTTTATAATTAAATATATGCATATTTTCTTATATTTACTTATAATAACTCAGTTATATAAATATATATTTTAAAATATTTAAATAAGAATGTATTTTTAAATATATAAAATAAATGGAAATAAATATTTATTATTCATTTTATTTAAAGTAAAAAATTATCCATTTTATTTACCTTATAAAAATGCATTAATTTGTATATATATATACCTATATAAGTAATGTTTATATATAAACATGTGTGTGTCAATAAACAAATATATATATATATATATATATATATATATTTATATGTATATTTTAATATATGTAAATAAATACATATATACTTAAATATTTGTACATTAATGTGAGAAATATAAATGTGTATGTGTGTGTAAATATATATATGTGTATGTTTATCAATATTGTGTATATACATCACATATAAATGTATTTTTATATATATATCATTATCATTAAATCTAGTATATAAATGTATTAAAATAAATATTTATAAATACATTATAAATTTTTTTTATCTAAGTACACAATTACATGTAAATATGTATAAATATATATGAAAATATATAGACATATAAATTTACATGTCATGCATAAAATTTATATCTCAACATATAGACATATTTTTAAAAATTCATTTAAAAATTATTATATAAATCATATGAAATTAATTATTATCCATTTTATTTAAAATAGTGTCTAAACATTTTTTATACATTATAAAAATATATGAATATAGACTTATAAAAATGTATATATAATGTTTATATATACATATATGCGTGTATTAATAAATACACACACACACATATATATTATAATATATATAAATGAATTTTAATATATAATATATTTAAATAAATATAAGTGTATATATATACCACAATATTATAAACATATACGAATAAATAGAGATATTGTAAAATATAAAATACAACAAGTGTGACAGAATGGTAATGGGAATCCAGTCACATAAGTGAGGTCAAGGAATCAAATACAAGCACACACATGTATTTTGTGGATCATTCTAACACTGAGGAAGGGGGGAGGGGGTGTTCATGAGCACTGAGGAAGGGTGTGTGTGTGAGGGGGGGGGGGTGTGATGGATGTTGGAGAATGGAAAGTTCTAATAAAGAGGGTCCACAAGCATAGATAAAGGGGTGTGGGTGCATGAAAATAATAAATTTTTTATTTTTTTAACAATACTTTTTTAGCACTGATAAAGGGTGACTTTATTAGTTATTTTTTAGCAATGTTAAAGGCACACATAATCAGTGCTAAAAAATAACTATTAAAGGCACCTTTTATCAGTGCTTAAAAAAAGTATTAAAGGCACCCTTTATCAATGATTTTTCTTAGAACTAATAAGGGAACCCTTTATCAGTGATTTTTAGCACTGATTAAGGTCTACTTTTAACATCGCTCATGATATCAACATTTTTAAGCACTAATAAAACCCTTTTATTAGAACTATTAATGGACTGGTTTTTAGTAGTGTAATGTTAGGGGATGCATGTTTGTCTTAATTAATGAATTCTGGATATAAATGCGACAAAAAATTTGAAGGATTTCAAGGTGTTTCTAGGAATTTTCTTTATGGTTCTATATTTTTTTATTACATATAGGAGATATTTATACTGTAAATGTCTAGATTATAGTGTTTTCTCAATTCTGGGCACAAGCGCTTCAGGCCATTAAACCTTTTATCCGATAAAATGGGTTTATATCATAAAACCCATTCTTACAAAATAAAATCATTTTTAGGGATAATTTAACCTAAGGTGAGTTTTTTTCAACGTACATGAGTTATGGGAAATTTATGGTGTAAGACTAAGATTTATTCCATAAATCCCCCATTCCTAGTGGACTTTATTCTTCAATCATTTAACTCCATCCTATTTCTTGGTGAAACTATCTACCTTGATCCCTAGGTCTCTCCCTAATTAATTTAAAGTGTTTAATTCCATGCATATTGTTTTTCTTGGTGTGATTGACCACCGATGTGGTTGGTTATCTTCATTTGGGTATGCACAATCTATTTTCCCCTATTTAGTTTTGATGATCTTGGTTTGGTAGCAGTGTGTGCTATATTTTTGAATATATAATATTTGGGAGGTAATCTCGATCGGTCCTTTGTATTTTTCCCTCATGACTTGTCTTTTGAAGGATGATCTACTCGTTTCTAAACTCCATTGTCAAAGGCGATTAAGTTTCCTCCATTTTTGAGTTAGGTGTCTATATAAAAGGGTATAATTATTGAATTTCCATATATTCTTGTAAATTACTTTGTGTTATTAAATTAAGATTAATTATTTGACATTGGAATAGTTTTTTGGTTGATATTCATGTTTCTAAAGGGGTTTTATTTAAAAATAGATTTTTTCACAACAAATGTTTGATTAAATGATTTAAATGGTGGTTTTGGTTTTGAAATAGGTCTTCAAGCCTGAAAGTATAAAGGATTTTATGTGAAAATGTTTTATTAAATATGAGAATGGGTTTTAAATGTATTTTTATAAACTTAGAACATTAGATAGACTTGGGTGAATTAGGAATAGTCTTTTAAATATTTGTGTGGATGATTCCACAAGATGTTTTATATCACTTTAGTGTGTGTATTTCCATTAGAGGTTATATTGTCTGGATCCACCTTAGGCTTGTATTGGGTATTTTCTTTAATGTTTATCACATATACCCATAAGATAGAGCCCAACTAATGTGTTTTGTCATTTATAATTGGTTTATAAAATGATGATATATTTTAATAGTTATTTTCTCACATGATTATTAAATCATGTATCTATATTTTCTTACCTACCTCCTTTTTTACTTGAAATATTCTTGGATTTGGTGAATATGATATACTCTTTTTGAAAACAAAGGAATGTTTTATAAAATGGTTTTAGTTTATGAAAATACTTTATAAAATGGATTTGTTTTAAAGATGGAGCTAATGAATTCTTGATATTATAACTTGTATATATTGTTTGGTTGTATCCTACTGGGAATTGTGATCACACCCTACTTTTATCTTTGGGTAGTTATAGATGTGTTTTTGCAGGACCCAAGAAAAGTTAAGGTCATTACGTAGCATAATAGCTTCTCCTGTCATCTTCATATTTATATAATAATGTTTTGGTGATGATGTATGGTCACATGGAATCTTGTTTAAACTTGTAATGTTTTATTTTTTTGGTTTATCCTATTTGGATTTACTTTTTATGTCTCATGTATATGTTCTATTTATTCCGCTATGTTCCTTACTATTTTTCCTTATTTAGGTTTATCATGAGACATGTTATTATCTCTTTATTGTTCTTCACCATGTGGAAGACTACCTTAGGTTACTTTTCTAGTTGACCTGAGTTGGTTTATTAAAGTAAGTAGGATTTCCCATGGGTTGATCATATTTGTACATGAACAAAAATAATCAAGGATATCATCGATCCAACATTAAGGAACCACCTGACACATCTATTCAAATCCAAGTCATCAAGATCATGTACCTTTTGTACACCCATGTATACTAATCTCTAATGCTAGATCTTGATACGTTTCCTATACTCAAAACTATAAGGTTTGTACGCATCCTAGAGGGACCATGTAGGGTGTGAGTATGAACTCATTAGGCCACCACCAATGTTGTCCCTATAAAAAAATCATTAATAAATATCAACCAACACATAACACCTATCATGCCACACTCATGATATACTTGCCTAGAGTTTTCATTTACCTACCTCATCTAGTGATAGAGTGGAAAGATACATCCCTAGTCTGTCATACTAAAAGATCCTTCAACCTTCCATCCATTCCCATACCACACAATGTCACAGGCCAATCATCACCACATACTAAATGGAACTAATTTCCTCTATTTATGTATAACGTTTTTGAGTTAACCTAATCCCCAAAGGTATATACACAAGATATATCACAAGTCCCATGAACTTTTACTTCCCTTGATCAACACCCAACTCAACATCCCAATGATACTAAGGCATGATGATGCTCATCCTTCCATAATTCCGACCCAAGGGCCCTAACATAAATGGTGAGCCTCAACCCACTTCTTTTAGTCTCACACACCACCATTTATAGCCTTCTTTGATGAGAACCAACTGTGTACTGGTGGTCAACATTATCCCCTATCCCCCATAATATATAGAGACCTCCACCCAAAATGAGTGGTAAACACAACCTCAGTGATACCTATTCTATGTGTACAAGACCTCAATGACCCTATCATCCAACCACAGCAAGCGACATCATCAACAATACTAGGACACACCTTTGGAGAACCTTAGTCTCCACCTATGAACGACACCTCCCAACCATGAAAATGGTAAACACTTTCTACCTAGTACCGACGAATCATGTCGCCTCATTTCCAGTGATCAACATCACCCACAATCACTTGGGTCATACCCAATGCATTATCATATAACCAAATAAGCTAATAAATCATTATAAGAATTTTACATAACTGAAATCATCATTACCAACAAACCATGGAACCCCATATCACCCCTACCATGGAATACTAGGCTCAACCATACCATTTCACACAAGATATTATGCTCTGGTATCTCTTAGGAACCACTCATACTCACAAAAACACATACCTTAGCTCACATAGACCACCCCTCTCACACCCATTCACCACACATTGCATAACACTTATATAATTTTTGAGAAATCTAGGAACCACCCACCTTATACCCATAGGCACATACTCATATAATACCAGTTTTTCATTTGAGATCAAATAATATGAATTATAAAAATAGATAAAATCCCTAAAAATAGGACATAATGATCATAAACAGATAACTCACTAGTCAATGAAAGAAACATATAATGGTTAAAGGTGGAGGTTTAGACATACACTTATCTCTCCATAATAATTATTGACAAGACAATCCATCAAGAATTGAATAAGAACACATTTTGGTAGAGGAATAAACCAAAGAGAGGGAGGAGAGCCCACCATGTACTGGATGAATGGCCTTCCCCCAGCCGTTTTTTCATTTTTAAAACAAATCATATTTGTTTTTTCACATATCATGGTTCACGGTGTGAATATTTAATTCAATCCATGAGTTATTGGGATAAGGGACCCCATTTGTCTTAATCTTTCACACCACAACACATATTGTCACGGTGTAAATGGCCATAGTTTGTAGCCCTTTGACTAAAGACTGGACTGATTTACCCGAAATTCTTCCTGGGCCACTCTTTATCCTTGAGACATTTAAAACCAAGAAAAATAAAAGGGTTTTAGAAAAATTTAAATAGGTTATCACCTCATATAAAGTTCGAGACCTAACAATCTCCCCACTATATAATATCTCATCCTCAAGATATTCCAGTCAAACATTGACCCAACCTATCATCCATACCAAGTATCACACTCTCCACTTTTCTATAAACAAATATGATACTAAACACATTTTTCTCATCCCCAATATCACAAACTACCTCAACTACTCAACATAACTATCTAATTCCTTATATGGGAACTCCTCACTATAAGAATCACCTAACCAGTCACTTCTTGACCCAAATTCTCAATATCTCATTGGTTCCACACTAACCATCATCTGATAACACCAAAATTCCAACCACCATGATCCATCACTCCCACATCCCATCTTATTCTCATATTATAACTACATCATACATGATGACCAAAAATTCCCACATCGTTTTCGATGCTCACAAAAAACCCACACCACACATGATTCCCACAATATCCCCACATCACTTTTTATTCCCTTATAAATTTTAAATTTCTATTAACTCCCACATATTAATCATGAATAGGTTAATTTTATTATTACACACACACACATACACCTCATGCACCTGTACCCATCATACAAAACCAAAAACCATATTCACACACTCACGATGCACTTTTGATTGCTACCAGCTCTATGAAATGCTCTGAATATTTCTTCTTGGTCACATGTAGCTGGACCAAAGTTTGACTGCCTAATGTATATCCTCCCTATAGAGTTTTACTCATGGAAAACCACTACCCCTACTAATGTGTATCTCACTCCCTGTTACATCCTCTATGTGTAGATGAATCTTGACTACTAGATCCTGGTACCTGACTTAGTCCCACCTCAAATACCTAAATCTAACATGGTTCATGACTCCTAGATGTTAGAGAGGTCTTAGGACAAAACCTATCCAAATTTCCCATATAGCTGCACACCTATAACTCCTTCAGTGGATGATCACATAGAGCTCGAAAGTGTCATATTTTACTACACTAGAAACATTCCATCAATGATCCAATCTTTGATAAAATTACAACAACCCAAGATAAACATATATTTATTTTACATAATTTCAACAATTTGATATTTACATATAAAAAACAATCATACAATCTTAAGAATGAAAGGTTTAGAGTCTTTGAGGACCAGTTACATAGACAACCTATTTTATAAAACTTCTGGACATTTATTCTTAATTGATCCACACTAGAATCCATTGTATAATTCTCACAAGTTATACTTAGATAACCTGAGGAATATAAATATAATAATAGGGGTGGTATCAAATACCCAATAAGTGAGATTCCCTAGACCTACACTCCTAGATCTAGTGTTAAGAAAACTTTCTTTAAATACTATATTTGATACAAAGTGAGATGAACTTATCATTATTATAAAACTTTTACATAAGCTAAACTTTACATCTTACAAATAATCACACAATAACAATAATATTAATGGAAGGTTTAGTGTCTTTTAGTATTAGCTATATAAGAAAAATATTTTATGATACTTGTAAACATCTATCTATAATTGATCCATAATAAACTATCTTCTATATTATATTATGTTTTAATCATCTTAAAAACCTAGGGAATGAATACACAAGAAATAAGAGATATCAAATGCTTAATAAGGGAAACTTAAGAGATAACCACTGATTATTATAAGTGAGAAAAATATCAGCATGTAGGTAAGAGATCATAATCAAGATCTATGAACATAACATTAGGAAAACATGCCCAGATAAAACATGGAGCATAAGACATGATCAATTATAACATAAGTACATTGAAAAACACAAGAATATGCTACAGGAATAAGCATAATAATAATAACATATTGAATTATGCACCAAAATCTTTTTCCTTTAGTGTATTTCGATTCACACACCTATTTCCCTTGGTGGATCATATTTCAATCACTTGTTTCCCTTTGAGGATCATGATTCACTCACCTATTTCCTTTGGTGGACAACACTTCATAACCAATTCATTAGAGGGTTATATAGGTCCCAACTGTCACTTAATAAAAAAATATACACGTGTGCCACTTGAAATCAATTATTCATTATATCATAAAGAACCTATGGAAAGAAAAATGGGTTTTATAAATATTTCCATATGGTATAATCAAAATCAACCTAAAAATGTAAATGGTTGATACCTAAAATTAAATAACCCTAAAAGAGTATTTCATAAAAACATTTAGAGGTTGGTTTATGGAAAATAACTTCCAATGACATAAATATATTAGATATAGAGGAAAATAGAAGTGAAATCATAAAATAGTTTTTAGAAAATGCTTTTATCTTTGTAAATTTTTTTGATGTTATGGTTAATTTGAAAACTCATTTTTGAAAAGGTAATTTGATTTTTTAAAATATTTAATTTTAAAAATAACTTTCAATAGTATAGAATTGAAAAATATATAATGATATAAAAAAGGTAAAGTGGAAACATCTTGAAATTTTTTTACTTTTGAAAAATAAAATTCAATAAAGAATCCTTGAAAAGGGAATAACAGTTTCAAAATGTGAAGGTAAATATTTGGAAAAAACTTAATTTTAAATTGTAAATTTTAATAACAGACCTCTGACATGACATAAAGGTTATAAGAATAAATGCTAAGTGAAACATAAAACATTTTAGTTTGAAAGGATGGAGAAATATTTTTTAATACCTTTGTTGAAAAACCACACCATAAAAAGAGTAAAAAAACTTAATTTTGAAAAGATAATAAGGGAAATATGAAGGTCACATAAGATGAAACATAATTAGGTTTCCAAATATAAATAATAAAATTTTTTGGAAAGAAAAATATGGAAAATTAGGGGAAACCATAATTAAATAGGATGAAAGTTATTATCTACAATGATATATATTTTTAGGAAGAAATTAATGAAGGAGAAATATTTGAATTTAAAATTCATTCAACCTAGAGTGGAAGAGAAAGTACCATGAAATAAAATCTCAGGGTGGAATAAACCAAACTTATAATAAAAAAATTCAATAACAATCATTCTAACTGAATGATTTCAGTTGAGTTAACAAATTCCCTTACAACCTTGGTATCATTTGAATCAAAAATTAATTTAAATAAAGAACATGATATGGATTTTAAAACCACATGAATTTCATGAATATGGTAAAATTCATTCAATAGGAAGTAATCACACCATATGAAATTTGTCATGCTAAAAAATAAGAAATATGTCTTAAGGAATTAAATTTTAAACAAAGAACCCCTTACCATAATTCCCAATATCTACTAAATCCCTTGAATAACCTATATAAAAAAGTTAAAATCTTAATCTAATGTTTATGAACCTTATTATTATCTATAACATTCTTTTATGATCATTTTATAAATGTATATTAGTTAGTTATTATCCATTTTTAATATTGGGTGTTAGTAATATTTATCGTTTTGTACTAGTTTTGTAATATCATTGTTGTTATTAATTATTCTAAAAAATTTAATCATTATAATATCATACATGGTACTAGAATTTATATTTTATGAAATTTTATAAAGTTATAATTTCATTTATGATATTTTTAGTTACAGTTTTTATAGATTTTTTTCCAACATGCATGTTTCAATGATTTTTAACAAACGAGCAATGATATCTTAATTAATGAGTTTAATATTAAAGTTTCCATTAAAGAACCAAAATAAATAATTATTTAATTATTAATAACATATATAATCATCAATTATGTTCTCATAGTCATCCATGATATTACTTTATAGCATTGTGCAAGTAGGTGGTTAGACCGACCCAAACCTGAAGATACCATAATTAATGGATGAGTATGGTTATAAAGGGGGTTTATTTTGGAATAATATTTATTATTATAGAATCAAAATCATATTATTTATATATTTTTAATGTGGTGAATAAAAGTTTATGATATTTTAACAAATAATAAATAAATTATATGAGAAATTAGATACATTACTTTGTGGAGGTGGTTATCCACATAACACATGATTAATGTTTTCATTTCTCAGTGAATGAGAGGGAAAGAAGATATATTATAATTTTTCTCATAAAAATCATAATTATACTATATATTTAACATTTATTCTTACATTAAAACCTTATAACTACTGAATATAGGTGGAAGTGAAAAATATAAGTTGTCACTTCGCAGAGACAGTAGTTCACACAAACACATGATCATCATTCTTTTATTTTTATAAGTCGATGAGAATGAATAAATAACTACTATTACATTAATATAATAAAACTTAAATAAAATAATGATACTTAGTTCATTATATTATTATTATTATGGTAGGTTTTTGATATAAATAGTTAGAAGAAAAGGTTAAGGATTAAGTAATACTCACATTTGGGACCTTCAGCTTTCTCTTGAATGTAACTATGGAAATGAAGGGACTGGACTAACTAATTAAGATCAATGTATTATGAAAATGATAGATGCTTATATTTGAAGAAATATTATAGAGTTTTAGGTTGAAATTCTAATTGATAGGTGTGTTAGGAAGTGGTGTTAGTGTTCCCCTTTTATATGTTAAGAAAAAGGGAACTGTTGTGAATACCCATTATTTTTCAATAATGGTATGAAACTATTCAAGGGTAAATATAAAAAATCAAGAAATAATATATTTTGGTGTGTGAAAAGTTATATAAATCCTCTAACACTCATTCTTACACATTTTTTAAGCATGTTTCAATCCTTTTACCAATTGTTTTTTATACTTTACCATTTTTGTTTTTATCTTGGTAACTAGTTTTTCCTGAAGTAATTTATATTTTATTGAAATTATAAGGCAAAAACTTTTATAAAATTTGGGGTTTTAAGCCTAAATTTAATCCCCATATAATATAATTAAATTTATAAATAATGCAAAATTAACTTTTAAATTAGAACATTTAATATATAGAAAAATCATTTTGTAGAAAATTGTTGTTTTCATTATTATGTTTTATTAATATTATATAAATTAATTACCAATTAAATGAGTGAAAAAATATTTATATACATGTGAAAAAATAAAATTAGAGTCTTTATGTAAAATATATAATTTTAATTTATTATATCAAAATTACACAACATCAATAAAACAATTATTTGAAAATAACTCTTTCACCATTCTCATGGTCGGTAACTTTAATCCTAGTAATCATGCATTTATAATTAAAATTAAATTGAAATTATTATATAATATTCACATATTGATCTAAAATATTAAATCTATATTGTTAGATTTAGTTTATACAAGCGATGAAAACTAATTTTTAAAATAAGTGAATCATCTATCCAACATTATGAAATTTTATTGAAAAAGGGCATAACCTGAAAAAAGTTTTAAGGAATTTTAAGCAATTATTTTATTATTATGATTTCATAAAAGGGACAGCTTCGACGAAATCGATATTTTTTACTATTCACCTAAAAATCAATTATTTTAGAAAAATCTCAAAAATTCACCCTGAGATAATTATTATATTTAGAATTTAAAAATGAAGTTCATTTTGTAAAATTAAAATTCTAAGATTTATAAATTTAACTTTTAAAAGAAAATTCAATATATATATATATATATAACTACTTTTATTGAAAAATTTCCTTTTAAAATTTTAAGTGTTCTTAAACATATCTGGTATGCCTTTTATAATTGATAAACATATTTTTTATTTACCATTAGTCTTATTATTCTATAATTTTCTTAATAACAAATATGTCACAACTTGTTTTAGTTCATTGTTTTATGTGGATAAATCTATTTAACATAGTATTAATTTCGAATATATATATATATATATATATATTCCAAAATCTTGGGGCATTATAATATCCCCCCTTAAATAAATTTCATCCTCAAAAATAAATTATTATTCACTAAAGGGAGAATCTAAGGGATATATAAGAACCTCATGATATATATTATACTGATATATTCACCTTACTATCCTTAGTAATACTAAGAAACTATTTATCCCAAAATTTCTTCTTTATAAGTTCTTAAGGATATACCCTTCAAAACTTCATTTCCATGATCCCATTTCCAAAAAATTACTATAATAGAAAAGGTTATGATGATGTCTAATCAAATTAGATTAAATGATTGTATGCATATAAAAACTCATTCCTAAGATGTATTCTTCAATGACCCCTTCATTTAAACCTACGATACTTTTGGTTCAACTATGATATAATTGGACCAACCCGTCACCCCATCAATTTAACCTCATTTGTATATAGTAATTTTATTATTAGGTTCTCTAACCTAACTCATCATATTATTCTAATATATTTAAATACTTCATATTGGTTTTTAAAAATAATGTGATTAACCGAAGAATATCTCCCAGGAGTGTCTCACCAGGTGTGCAGTCTTAGGCACACTCATCATGCACAAGAGTAATGATTTAATTGATACTCAACTAGTCTTTTTTAGGATGATTACCTATAGGTTTATCTTTACCACAACCATATCCACTTGACACTCTCTATATAGAGATGGAATTTCTATAAAAACTACATAATCAAATATTTATCAAAATTTTAGGATGTTATCACACATTTAAACTTATACTTGATACTTATCCCTGGGATTTTCACTAAATTTATAATATTATTATCTCTAAAAATAAATAAACTAATCCTAAAAAATAACTAAACTCTACTCTGATACCAAATAAGGTACCTCAGACCTATAACACCCCTCGTCCTCAAACTGCTGACCAATGTCTTATATGGAGTCACCACATCACCTTAGGCACATCTCATTATATGTTAGAGGATTCTGAATAGTGGAGAGAGTGTAATGTGGTATGGTGGTGAGACTATACCCTTAGTATCATAGTATAACATAGGAAAAAATAATATACAATAATGTGAACCAATCAGAATAACATCACATAAGATAAAGAAAGTTCCAGAATAACTACAATATCAAAATTATGTAATGGTGGATTATTCCATACATGTCACAAATGATTCCTCAAGGGTGGGTCATATACATAAGATAAAAAAAAAATAAAAAAATAAAAAAATAAAACCGAGTATACATCTCATCCCAAACTAGTCTCGAGTCTATCCTGGTTCCACCATCCATAATACATCCTAGAATTCCAAAAAAATCATCCCAAACTAGTCTCGAGTCTATCCTGGTGCACAAGTTCCATGGTTTCCTGATCAGGGTGTGGGTAAAACTCAGTAGGCCACCACCAATGGTATCCCCAAATATAAATTGTCTTAAATAAAAGTGAATGTAGAAGTTCTATAATTTATTTTCTTTTTATAATTTTTAAAAAATTAAATAAAATTAATAAATAAACATTAATAATAAGGTTCTATGGTGACACCTGAGATCAGAAAATTCCACTGTCGATCCTCAAGTCCATGACCCTGATCGACCATACCTGATCCAGTAAGTATTGGGGTGTATTTGAGAATGTCAGGATGATCATTACAACCATAGTATCATGACCACCCTTATGATTTCTTTCCATATGAGTGTCATGAACACTCGACTATTTTCTTTAATTATCATAACCACCCTGAGGGTGTTTTACATATAAGTTTCATGACCACCTGGGTGTTTTCTTTAGTATCTAAAGACTACCTATAAGAGAGTTTTCATTTATTAACTAAACATTATCCCGAGAGTGTTTGATTTATATAACTCAAGACCACTTATAATTATATTTTCATTTCTAAAATCAACACCACATCATAGGGAATTTACCTTATTTAGTATCATGATTGACCTAATGGGAATATTTCATTTGATTCTAATTTATAGTTCAAGAATTATCATTCATTTTCATTGTATCATTCCAATCACCAATCATCATTTTAAAATTTAACACTTACCAATTCATTAGGCCCAATTTAAGTTTCACATCCCAAAAAGTAATCCCACATGGAATCACCCTTCATTTCATAAGGAATTATTAAGATTTTAATTCTATTTACAACATCAATCATTGCGAAATCCCATTTTACAGTCTTGGATTGAAATCAAAATTTCTGTTTTTAACTACTTTAATATTGTTAGTAATTTAATGATACAAAGTTAATTCAAGGTTAATGTCAACTAGAGGCATCCATTTAATATTATCCATCGACATTTTATAAGATATATTTTACGATTTTTGTTATCCAATTGAAAGGTTAATTCTATCACAAAGGAATTCCACTAGGAATCTACTTTTTATAAGGTTCAAGACATGTCAAAGGGGTGTTTAACTAAGGTAAACAATAATTTAAAATATCTATGTAAATCAGTCAGATTCATGGTGAGGCCAAAATGAACATACAATGCCCCAATTGAATAAAATATGGTGAGAATATGGGTTAAATTTATGGAATACCTACCATAGCCTTAGAGAAGTTCACGCACCCAATATTAGCTTATGATTCTTCCTAAAATAGGATAAATAGAGAAAATAAACAAAATCCATGGAAATAGAACATATTAGAATAAAAAGTCAAGATATTACTAGCCACTAAAATAAATAAAGGAAAAAAGGATACATAGACTCACTTTAAGCCCTTGATAACACCCAACAACGGACGGAACATACCATGGATGAGGAAGACTCACCATGGACTTCAGAGTAATAAGGGGTGTAGGAGGTGTCTATTGGCTCAATGTGGGGCCAAAATCCAGAGTGAGAATAAAAAATGGAGTCCTAGAGTAAAATTACTGGCCTACATTTAATTAAAAACAACATAGGATTCCACAAGCTAGCTTGTAGCCTCCATCGGCTAGCCGATGACACCCCCAGCTAACCGGTGTTGGGATCACTAGTTTTCTAGTGAGACCAATGCCCATGAAGGTCTACTGGATTGAAACCAGGTATTCAGTGGCTCATAATTATCTAGCCTATGGAAATGCAGTAGGATCCCTAGTTCCACTTCCACAACCTAGGCCTCAGGCCCTCGAGCAACCCCAACACATCTCAAATTGAAAAAAATACCTCTAAACGAGGAATCCATATAAGGTTTGATAAAATTATAAATATATATTTATACTAAAAAGGAAGGAGTATTATAACATACCCACCATACAAAAACTCATCCTAGAGTCACATTCTCAAGTATTACCGAGCCTCCTCAGTGAATGAACCCACCTTTAGGAACAATATTCCCAACCTCAGAACATAAAGATGTACCAAAATCAGTGTCACCCATAAGAACATATAGTGACCCACAAAAAATTAACAAGTTTGATAACACTAATCTACATATAAACTTTTCCCACTCCGGTCAGCCACTATGTGTTCCCAAGATCAATTGAACACACTATGAGGTCTCTTACACAAGACATGATCCAAACAATAGTGATTCACCATCCTCCTACTAGTTATGTTGATTCAAAAATTACACCAACCTACTTAGTTATTCAAAACTATTAGGCTCATATATCATGACACCAATCAATCAACCATTTTGATCAAGACATCCCACCCCTAGTGGCCTCGTTTAATTCTCACTTTACCAACATAACACCTCATAGGTTGATGCCATTGGTCTAAACCAGCTCATTATCACCTAAAAACACACCCTAAGGTGCAGTATCACCCTTGATAATACTTATAACATAATTCCTCACCTCAAAATCCCTATTAGGATGACACTCCAGATTTCCAAAGCCATATTGACTCCATTATCATATAGCCTACATCCTAATAAATACATTCGATCACATCACTTGGCTGTTACCCATATCAGGCAGTTATAGAACTCCAATTATAAGAATTCCTCCCAAATCCAACAACCAATACCCATACTTGGGTACCTCTCATTTCTTCCTAGCCTAGTTTCCTTTACTTGAGTAGTGCTATAAGATTGTAGTTACCTTCTAGTTGGGTTCACCATTAGATTACTTTGACATTTTTTGTAATTGTGTAAAATGAATTCCATGTACTTAGTCTATCCATGGTGTGATCTCAACTATAAGACTTCCTCATAAAAAACAAATCATATGTAAGGATACCGGTCAAGATGATGAAACCATCCAAGCACATGGACTAAACTCACCGGTTTTACCTTAAAAATCCTTGTCCAAGCTCAAACCAAATTTTCCACATCCAAAACCACTTTCCAAATATAGTCTCTAATCCACCACATTAAATTCTATGCAAGAAAATATGCCAAAACTCCTATGGATAATATATATCAAAATGATTGGATTCCACTACCAATGTTCCATTAAAACACTCGATCATGATTCATCAAATCCTAAAGGGAATCTCATGATCATCCAAACACCCACTTAGATGTCCGTACTTGACCCCTAGTGTGATTTCCATGATTGAATCACTAATTGATCAAACTATCATCATGCCCTATGAAAGTACTGACAAAATAATGTTTTGAACCACACCTGGATCACTAAATTCATTTCAATTCTGAGGCTATCTCTCAAAACCATCCAGTATCACATAAAAATTTACTTCTAGTATCCCTAATTAAATCTAGTAAAATCATATCCACCCACTCACCAACATCCTAATCTAAAAATTACTAATAATTGGTCTTATTACACTCATGTCCATTCCACACGAGAGTTATAACATCATTACCTATATGAAACTCCACACCATAAGAGTGTCATCAATTTCACACTATTGAATAAAAAATCCTTTCTCCGTGATTCATTTTTTTCCATCCCCAAACACAATGGTCAGATGTGGCTGTCCTGGGTACATCCTGATTCTAAAAGAAATGTTAATTACTTCCCATTCCTGGATCACAGGGAAGTATTAATTATCATAACCCACAATTTAATTTCATATTGAGGGTTACACTCATCACAGCCAATGGTGTACTCCACACCACATGAATTTAATAAACCACTCAATGAGCATATCCTGAACAAATCCCTTTATAGAAACGTGTGTGTCACTCATCTCGAGCTATGATCATCTGCTAAAATACTAGAACTCATACCAATGGAAATATGGTTAGACCATTTTATCACACATCGGTCCACCCATTGATATTATCTATTAACACAACAACTTTTCAAATTACCCTAAAGAGGCTCATTCATCTTGTTTGCAAGCATTTCACTACTTTTTCATGTCACCTTAATCTGAGAGGGTCCTACCAATAGAAAACTACTATAGACCCAAGACTCTTTAGAGAGCATCCATGAATTTAGGCTCATTATGACACCAAAACCATCTCAATGATTATATAATAAACTTATAAACCCACATTCTATGCACATAGACAGCATGTATCAACTCATTATCATAAAAACCTAGGGGTCACATTCTCCACTATGACAAAACACCTATCCCAACTCATGATCCCATCATTAATATCTCATTGATACTAGGATCACATGCCTAAACCACTAACCATGATCTTATAAAATAATAGTTCCATCAATACAAGATCACCCTTAGTGCATATTTTTAAACGTCATGCATCTTACCTCACCATTGGTTAATCACACAATTTCCATCTAAACAATATCATTCTAGAATCAATAGACCCTACCCACACTCTCACTGGACACTGGAACAAACCTAAGATCAATAAGTTTAGGCACTCAGTAGACCTTTCCCTTTCGAATCCCAACATTGATACCCAAAAAATTAACACTAAGGTGATTTGTATCACTAACCACTGAGAAACTCACATGACTTTCCTCAACCCTTTTAAGGGTGTCCACTTGTGCAAGTTATCTCATGCCTAATCTAATAAAACAATTCAATCCTATCTCATATGTACTAACATACTTATGTAATTTTTTTCCACACCTAGTCCACAAAACTCAAAGTGATTTTCATGCTTAAACCTTAAAAACAAACATTTATCAATTATTTTCACCTCTAAGGAAATCCCATAATCAAGTTAACCCCTTTCCTAGGTTACATTCACACATAACAAGGCACTAAATCACTGAACCTAAGTCACATCTAAGAGTCACTAGGTTCTCCCACCTAGTCCACTCATCCCATCTCATATAGGTTGTAACCCATAACTAACCTTCTGATTCCCATTTCATACTCATATGGCATCTATCACGCCTAAACACTAATTTATCATGTTGTCAGACCCATATGTAATTACACCACTTTACAAAATATTAACCTATAAGGGATTTAGAGATCATGATATACTATAGTTCTCAGGGTCATAGATTAATAGGAGGCCATGTGATACACAAAAATCTACTACAAGATACACCCCACATAAAGAAGTTTTAATAATATAAGATATGTACTAAGACCCATCTACCCTTATTAGGATTAGGTCATATCTCTAGACTTAAGGAACATATTAGAACACACTATAATTAGAGATTTTTCAAACCTAAAATTTAAAAGGAAGCAATAACAGGACTAATCCCCACTATTCACTCACCTTGTATTATAAATATCTCATAGCTCGAGCACTCTCAACTACCTCACTACCCATATACAGGGTGAATCCAAGAACATAAGGGCTCTAAGTCACCTCATTATTTTAAGTTTTTAGAATTTCTCCTTTTATATTAATTTAAATATCTACAATTTAAGTACAATTAAACCAAAAAATCTTTTGAGAACTATTTACTCTCCTAGACCATATATCATTATTCCTAAAGGATTCATATTTCAATTACTTCTCTCATTTATAGTATTTTTACTTCTTTCTAAGATTTACATTTTTAATATTTCTAAAATTTAATAATATTTCATGTTTATAAATCTTGATTAATTAGGTTTTTATTCAAAATATATAAAGGGAAACACCTTATAAGTTTCTTATCAGCACTCTATTTAACCAATACCATCATTCTACCATTTAATTTTTACCAATATAGTTATCAAGGAACATCTTGAAGAGTTGGTCAAGTAAGGTTCCCCTAGAGACTTATATCATAAATTACCATATAAATAACTGATGGAACTTTAAATAACCAACCACTTCTTATTATTTTGACCTCTAATTATTTATGAAAACATAGGCTAAAAGGTAATATAAATCACAAGAATATATAATCACATGAAACATACAAATGAAATTTAAATACTATGTGTCTAATATGGTGCTTAAAAGGAAATTCCCTCTTTCCATTATAACTAAGAGTAAAAATAACATAAATCATAACATTATAAATCAAGTGCATTTTTTGAGGTGAAATATCATAATTTTAATAAGAAAATTCCACGAACAACAAGTCCCATACTTAATAGCTCAAGTTTCCCCCTATGTTTGGTTGATCACTCTCAAGAAAAATATCATTATCATGTCCCAACACATTTTATCATCCCTTCCACCATTCCCAAGTAGTAAGACAAACGTTGTGACCCCTATAATACTACTTTGTAACATACCTCATCCATAAACCAGTGATCGGTGTCTTAGATGGAGTTGGCACATATCCTGAGGTGAACTTCCCCATATGCCAAAGGATACCAAATAGTGGTGAGGGTATATGGTGACATGATGGGGAGACTGTACCCTCAGTATCAAAGTACAATATAGAATAAATATTAGATAGTATTATGAAAAAATTAGAATAATATCATAGAATATAAGGAAAGTGAAAAAATGAATAGAGTATAAAAATTATATAATAGTGAAGTATTCCATACATATCAAAATGGATTCACCGAGGTTAGATCATATACATATAAAAAAAAGAAAAAGATAAAACTATATCTAAAACTCATCCCAAATTGGTACCTAGTCTGGCCTAATTCTACCATCCATACTCTATCGTAGCATACCAAAAAAATCATTATGTAATGAACCTTTTCCCTAAAACTTCACCTATGAATAAATAGTGATATTTACTAAAGTAACCAAGTTCCATGGCCTCTTTAATAGGGTGTTATTACAACTTAGTATTCCATTACCAACGATATACCCAAATATAACAAGTATAAAATAAATGTGTATTGTAACAACCCAGGTATTTATAGAATAATACTTTTTCATATCTATTAATATTTATGAATAAGATATTAATTTTATGTTAAATATGAAACATTGTTCGATATCATATTCAACACACAACAATAGGTTTCTTTGAAATCTTATGTTGCACACAACTTTGAGTTATACTGAAAAATCATATAATAATAATATTATTTTAAATGGTAGTTAATGCATAGCCATTGTATTGCTGGGAATGAAAATAACTAACTAAATTATTATTAAAAATGTTTTTTAAATTAATTTACATTTATCCCAAAAAATTTAGAAGGCTTAAAATAAGAATGAATCTGATTTTAAGCATGAAATACTCTAAAAGGTCGTTTTACAACCTTTTGATGCGAACCCTTTTTAAATCTAGTTTTTGTCACTTTTATATGTTCCATTTGAAAATATAAACATATTATTAGAAGCGGGACATCAAAATTTACTTTGGGAAAATATTTGGTATTTTTCTGATAAAGTTCATTTTTTAATGAATAATGAAAAATACTGCATTTTAATTTAAAACTGCCTTTTAATCTAATTTATTTATATAGTTAGATTATTATTTTAA
Source organism: Viscum album (assembly GCA_963277665.1). Lineage (NCBI taxonomy): Eukaryota > Viridiplantae > Streptophyta > Magnoliopsida > Santalales > Viscaceae > Viscum > Viscum album. Next base: position 177,040,613 of record OY728141.1, on the reverse strand, counting down.
TTAGTTTTAAAATTTAATAGGATTATAGTTTTACCATTTTATCCAATTTTTTTCAATATAAGTATTTTCACTATTAAATTGGACATAAACACATGTCAATCTTTTGGTAGTTTTTACTTCTTAAAAACACGCTTTTTGGGTTTGACAACGTGAATTAATTTTAAATTAATTTATGCAACTTATTTTTTTTGAATTTGGAAAAATTAATTCCATATTTGGAATCAAGAGTTCCAAATTGTGTAAATTGGTAACTTTTATTTTTATACATTATGAATAGTAACTTCAGTAATTATTTTTTTACCATGGTTAATGGGTAAATTTGATAAATAAGGGTAAAACAATAATATTATAATAATATTAAATTACCCTAAAATGTGTCTTAACACTATTGAATGAGATATTTTCGACTATGGTCATCCTTTTATAGATTTTAGGACGCCATGGAGCCACTTGTGTGTGAAAATGACACTTAATTACTTTTAATTTAAAGTTAAAAAAATATAACCTAAACACATATCTTTTACTAAAACATTTTTTTATATAGGGTTATATAAGTTATATATAAGACTATAAATAGTCATTATAAATATATTAATATTTCATAAATCATGGTATTTTATTTATAATTTTTTGACATCAAATAAATAAATTTATTTACGATACAATAGTGATGTAGTGATTACCTTATTAATGAAATATTTAAATAAATGAGATTATAAATATTAAAATAAATTTATTTTGAAACTTTTTATGCCATAAAATAATTTTATGGATTATTATGAATTTTTATATTTAAATTAATGAAGTTTTTTTGAATTAATCAAGTTGTTATGTATTTTTGAAAAGTCATGATATGAATAGTATAAAAATTGACATAATGAGTTTTGAAATAAATTAATATTTTTATTAAATGATATAATAGTCCTGAAAATATAATATTTGTCCAGATGACATATATGATGTTAATAATTTCATTAATTATCCATTTTTGGGTCTCTTTTCATTTTATATTAACTGTATTAACCATATAGTATGAATATACAAGAAGACATGGAAAAAGTTAAATTAGTTAACTAAGGGTTAATGGTAAAAGATAAGATTATTTTATGATTTAAACATATATAGAACACATTTGATGATAGTATTTAGACCCATACTCATCTGATATTAAAAATATATCACTTTTGTGTTATTATAATTCGAAAATCAATTAATAATAAAATAATATTTCTAGATATTCTTTAAGTGCCCCTCCTCCCTCTTATAAAAGGCCACCACCTCAAACCCTTACTCCCACCTCTCAAGCCCCCTTGTATCATTAAAACTCTGCCAAAATAATCTCCCAACATCCCTATATTTCTACTAGAATCCTTACCTTGGGAATAAGGCAATTCAAGAAGGTATTTTAGCTTAAATCAAAAGGAGTTACCCGATTTGAGGTAATGTCTTCTGTCAAGATTCTTTCATTTATTTTCCCTTATTCAACCACATAAATATCTTTATTAAATTATTTTATAAAAAAATATCTTAAATATACTAGGATGTTTTTATGAGAAGTATTCAAACTACACTTACACACATCTCCATCTAATGAGTACGAACATATTGTTTCTTTGTACGATGAACTACTGCCTCACGAAATGATGAATGTTTGATTTTCCCCTACTACCTCTTGTGGTGGCCATTATGAAGACATTATAATTATATATGAGATATATGATATTTATTTTATCTCTATTATTTGGTAATTATTATTTATAATATATCTTTATTCTTTTCATGTTGTATAAATACAATAATTTCATTTGAGGAAGTGTGGACTACCGCCCCCTCAAAGTGATATAACTCATTCATGCTATACATGGAATGTATAAAATATAGAATTAATGAATTTATGTAACATATATAACATATATATTATAATGTAATTATAATATACCTATGTATCATTAATTTTTCATTCCTTTAATTATGAAAAAGAAATGAAAGTAGTGTTAATGCGTACGTACAACTTACCGTCTCCATGAACGATGCATTTAATTTATTATATCCATATTTTATGGAATATTATAAATACATATATAATGGATATATATTATATATATGATATCTAAATCATTAATATCATTCTCGAGATGATGTGATTTTTACTACATGGACAATTTGCATCAAACGAGTTCATTTTCCACTCAATTACTTAATATCAAAAAAATGGCTGATATTAACTTAAATAATGATGTAATTTTATAACATGATAATAATTGATATAAAAGGAATAATAAACATGAAAATGGTTACAAATCAAGTATAAATTAACTTAATTTTATTATTCAGGAAGAATAAGGAACAAACGAGTCAAGTCAGACACGAGGTAAGAGACTTCATCTCAATATCCTTTCATTGAGGCATACTTTGATTTATACATGAATTTACTTTATATGGTGTATAAACCCCATTTTAATTTTAATTTCATTCTAAGGGAATATTTTCTCTATTAATCATTTTACTAAATGATAAAAAGAATGTTTCTTTTTAACGTATGCAGTGAAAATGACCTTTCCACCACTGTAAGCATTATTTGATATTTGGATTCCTTAATAAGAAATAATGTTTTTAAAAGGAAAATAAATACCATATACCCTTTAAATATTTTGGTATTTAAAATGGTGTCTTTAAATGAATTTAGTATTTCAATTTCATGAAATTATTTATTGTGACTGAAAATGAAATGTTATTAGTGAAATGTTGATATTTGCAATATTTTATGTGTTGTGATTATATAATGGTACTTAGACATTTGACAGGTGGTTACATGATAAACTAATTATGGGTGGTTATGTGATAAACCAAATTATTGGTGGTTCTATGATAAACCATGGATGTTTGGTTACGTTATAACCTCCAATGCATTGGGTATGGAAGTTACTCATATGGCTATTCCATTTAGTGATATGTGTAGAAGTTGACTATATGGTTATTCCATTTTAGTAAGTTTATGTCCTAAGTTACCTTTATATGATATATATTGCTTTCAATGGGATTTATGGTAATCTTTTGGTAACAAAAAGGGTAAGTAATGAGCTTATATTCAATGAAGTGTTTTGCTACTTCTTAAAGGTGAAAGGTATTACTTTATGATAAAGTATTCATGGTTTACTTTTTTTTAAAAAAAAATAATAGTTTTTCTTATTTATATATACCTTACTAATATTTTTATTCTCATCCCAAGTTTTGAAATGTTTTTCATAGGATTTAAAGGTGAATAGAGTCAAGGATATGATCAAGGAAAAGTTGTGATGTCTAAGTATGAAACATAACCATGTTATTTTTTTAAAGTTTTTGTTTTATGGATAGTGAGTATAAGTGTCTACTTTGTAATAATAAAGTTGTTATGTATAAGTTATGTCATAATTCTCTAAATATATAAACGTTAAACGATCATCAATGTAAATTATGAAATTAATTCAATATTATGTAATGTTTAAGGCGGGGGCCTTATATGCATGCAAGAATATTGTAGTTTATTTTCCTTTTAAAATTTTTAGAAAATTAAATAATTATGTTAAATAACCATTGATGCTTGGGCTCCACTGCGAGACACAAAATTTGACTATACCACTGCTAATTCTTAGGTCCATGACCCTAATTGACCATACCTGCTTCGAGGGTATGGGTGTTTATAAGCACACCGCAGTGATTGTTCAGACCATAATTTCATTACCACCTTTATAGGTGTTTTCTATATGAGTGTCATGAATAACTGCGAATTTTATTTAAGTATCATGACCACCCTAGAGGGTGTTTTACATATAAGTATCATGACCACCATGATGTTTTATTTTGTATCTCAAGACTGTTTGTGAGGATGTTTTAATTTAGTGACTCAAAATCTCCCAAAGGGAATTTGATTTTTGTAACTCAAGACCACCAACAAGGGTTTCGTCATTTGGTAACTCAACACCTCCTCATAAGAAGTTTTATTTATTTAGTATCATGAATACCCTGATGGTCATTTTCCATTTCATTCCAATTTTTAATTTAGGAATTATCATTCCATTTCATAGAACCATTTTAATCACAACTCAACATTTTTGAATTTAACAATAACCAATTTATTAGGTCCTACTCAAGGGTCACATCCAAAAAAGGGTTTCACCTTGTAATCACCCTTTATTTCATATGGAATTATTAATATTTCAAATACATTTATAATATCGATGATTGTGAAATTCCATTTCACAATAATCAATTTAAATCACAATTTCCCTTTTAACCATTTTAATATAGCTAGTCATTTAATGATATCAAGCCAATTCAAGATCAAGGTGTCAACTATAGGCATCCCTTTAATATTATCCATTTATTTTTTATATGACATAGCTTACCATTTTTTTAGCCAATACCAAGGTTAATTACATCACCAAGGAATTCCACTAGGAATAACCTTTTTTAGGGTTCAAGACACATCAAAGGGGTGTTTAACTAAGGCAAATGAAAATTAAAAAACTTTAAATAAATTAGGCCAATAAATGGAGAGTCTGACATGATCGCACAACACAAAAATAGAATAAAATATGGTGATACTATGGGTTAAATTTAGGGACCACATACCTTATACTTAGAGAAGTTTACTCACCCAATATGAGCTTTCGGTTCCATTTAAAATGGGAGAAACTGAGAAACCATAAAAAACCCTACAAATAGAACATATTAGAATAAAAATGAAAGAGATCACTAGAATTTAAAATAAAATAATAGGGGGATAAAGTGAACTCATTCATAGCTTAAGATCTTGATAGAGCCTAACGATAGATGAAACAAACTATATATGTGGAAGATCCACCATGGCATTTAGAGGAGGAAGAAGGGGAATTGGAGGTGTTTGTTGGATGAATGGGGGGCCAAAATTTTGAGTGTGAGAAGAAATGGGTGGACTCAGGTAAAATTACAGGGATAAACTAACTAAAAACCACACAGGATGACATTAGCTAGCCGATAGCCTCTACTAGCTATCCAGTGTCCTCCATTGGCTGATCGATGATCTAATTGCCCATACAGAGATTCTGTATTGCCATGAGCTAGGCGATGGCTTTGTATCGGCTAGTCGGTGGCACTATAGTGGGTCATCCTACTACAGGATCCCAATTCTCCTTTGACAACCCATGTCCTGGCCCCCCAAACTCTCGATATGTCACAAATTTCCAAAAAATATCTATAAAAGGGGAAGCTATATGTGGTTTAATAAAATTATAAACAGATATACATCCCAAAAAGTACGGAGACTTACAGGCCCCACACTCCTAGATATGGTGCTAAACACTTTCTTAAAACATTTAATTTGATACAAAATGAGTTAAAACTATCAAAATTTTATAACATTTCTATAGGCTAAACATTAAATCTGATAAATAATCACATAATCCCAATAATGGAAGGATTAATGTCCTTAAGGATATACTATATAAGCAACTTATTTTGTGATACTTATGAAAATTTATCCATAATTGAGCCACACTAAATTCCCTTATGTACTTCTCAGAAGTTATAATCATCTTCATAACCTAGGTAATGGGAATAGAAAAAATGGGTGAGATTAGATTTTCAGTAAGGTAAATTCAAGAGGTAACCAATGATAACCATAAGTGGGAAGAATATAAGCCTGTGGGTGTAAGATCATAATTAAGATCCATGAACATAACATTATGAAAATATACCTAGATAAAAAATGGTTCATAATACATGAACAATCATAAAGTATGTTTAAAACATAATAATGCGGACAAAACATAAGAATATGAATCATAACATATTGGATCAACCATCACAACCTTTTCCCTTATTGGATCAAGCTCCACTCATGTATTTACCTTGGTGGACTAGGCTTTACTCACCTATTTCCCTTAGTGGATGAGGATTAAATCACCTATTTCCCTTGGTGGATCAAGCTTCACTCACTTGTTTCCCTTAGTGTATTGGGCACCACTCACCTATTTCCCTCGGTGGATCAAGCCATCACAACTTGTTTCCCATTATATCATTAGATATAAAGCTTTAACCAATGAATTATAGGTACATATAGGGATCAAACATCACTTTATGAAGAAAAACATTCATATGTGTTCCACTTAAAATCAATATTTCATTATATCATAAAAAACTATTGGAAATAAAAACATGTTCCACAAAATTTTCAGATGATATCACAAAAATTGACCCCAATAATGTAAATAGATGATACCCAAAATTCAATCACTTAAAAATAGTATTTAATAACTAAATTTATTGGGTGTTTAATTATAAATAGCTTCCAAGTATAGAAAGAATTTATAGATAGAGTAAAATGTAACTTAAATCCTAAAATATTTTTTAAGAAAAAACTTTTATCTGTGACAAAAAATATGATATTACAGACACTTTGAGAACTAATTTCTAAAAAGGTAGAGTGAATTTTTAAAAAAATATTTACTTTTAAAAATAAATTATAATATTAGATCCTTTAAAAGGAATAACAATTTCAAAAATATGAAGTGATAATATCTTGAAACCTTTTACTTTTGAAACAATAATCTTCAATAAAGAATCCTTAAAAAACACATAAAGGTTTTAAAATTTGAAGGAAATGATTTTTAAAGTACTTAATTCTGAAAAATAAATTTAAATAATATATTCTTGAAATGAAATCAATGCTATCATAGGAAATGCAGAGTTCCAGATAAAACATTTTATTTTTAAATAATAGGAAAATATTTTAAAATACCTTTATTGAAAATCCACACCCTAAAAGAGTAAAAAAATTAATTTTTGAAAAGAAGATAATAAAAATATGAAGTTCACATGAAATAAAACATAATTAGGTTTCCAAATATAAATTATAACATTGGTGGTAAAGGAAAATATAGAAAAGGATGAGAAACCACCATTAAAGCGAATTGGAACTATTCTAAAAAATGATATAATTTTTGATGAAGAAATTTATCAAGGTAAAATATTTAAATTAAAAATTAATTATTCACATATAGTAATATAAAGTACCATGAAATATAATCTTATGGTGGAAGAAACCAAACTTGGAAGAATTTTTTTTAAGAATAAGCATTCAAACTCAATGAAGGGAGTTGAGTTAACAAAGACCCTTACAACCTTGGTATCCTTTAAATCAAAAGTCATTTAAATAAAGATCATGATATGTATCTTCAAACCCCATGTATTATATGAATATAGTAAAATAAATTAATTATGTTTCAATAAAACCATTTCCAATATGTTATGGTGCACAATAATAAGCATTTTTCATATAATTAAATTTGAGAAAAAGAACCCCTACCTTAATTTCAAAATTTTAATAAAGTTATTGAATATCCTATATAAAAAAATAACTATCTTAATAAAATATTTCATAAAATTATTATTTCATATAAAATTATTCTATAATTATTCTCTACATGAATATTATTTAGTTATTATCCATTTTCAATATCGGGTGTGACTAATCTTGATAATTTTGAACTAGTTTTGTAATAACTATATTGTTATTCATTATTCTCTAAAATTTCAACATTAAAATATCATACAAGGAAATATAATTAATTTTTCATGATATTTTATAAATCTATAATTTCATTATATGTGTATTTTAGTTAATATTCTTGCAGACAAAATTGGTGATAAGCATATTTTGGGGTTTTTTAACAAACGAATAGTGGTATCTTAATTAATAATTTTAATATTAACATTTCCATTTAAGAACCAAAATAAAATCATTATTTAATTATTTATATAATATTTAATGAATAATTAAGTTATTATATTCATCCATGATATTATTTATATCATCTTTCAAGTAGGTGGTTAGATCGACCCAAACATGAACATATCATAATCAAAGGATGAGTATGGTTATGAAATTGAATTATTTTGAAATAATATCATTATTAAATAATAATAATGATATTATTTTGATATTTTAAGGGGTTTAATCATATTTTAATATATTTTAGTAAAAAAATAAAGAAACTAGATGAAAAACAAGATATGTTACTTTGTGGAGGTAGCAATCCGCACAACACATGATTAATACTTTCAGTTATCAATGAATCAAAGGGAAATTATGTGGATTATAATTTTGATTTTCATAATAATAATAATATTATATATTTCATATTTATTCTTTAATTACATCCTTATAACCAACAAATAGACAGTGGTGAAAAACGAAAGATGCCACTTTGTGGAGGCGGTAGTCCGCACAAAGACACAATCAATGTTATTTTATTTTTATATGTGGATGGGAGGGAATAAGTAGTGGTTATTTAATTAATATAATAACTCTTAAGTATACTAATGATTTTGAGGATATTATATTAATAATTTTAGGATAATTTTGGAATAGAAATATAAAAAAGTTAAGGACTAAATGATACTCACATCGGGACCTTGAACTTTCTCTTGAAATTTTCCTTAGAAATTAAGGGATTCAGATAAGAGGAATATTAAATTTAGATAGGTTTCTACAAGGATAATAATGGTATAGTTTAAGGATTAAATTACAATGGATAGTTTTGTCATGAAGCAGTTTAAGTGTTTTGATTTTAAAACATAATAAAAAGGTAAATTTTATGAATACCCATTATTTTTCAATAATTCCATTATACTTTTCAAGGGGCAATGACTCTAAAAGTGATAAATAATGGATTTTTTGGCAATATAAGGTTGATAAATCCTCTAAAACTAATTTTTACACATGTTTAAATCCTTTTACCACTTAATTTTTACATTTTTTTATTTCGGTTTTTACCTTGGAAACCGGTTTTTAACTAAGTAATTTATATTTTATTAAAAATATATAGTAACTAATATTAGAAAATTTGGGTGTTATGAACCTAAATTTAATCCCCATATAATATAATTAAATTTATAAATAATATAAAATTATATTTTAAATTAAAACATTTAATATATAAAAAAATTGTTTTGTAGAAATATGTTATTTTCACCATTAAGTGTTCTTAACATTATATAACAATTATTACCAATAAAACGAGTGTTAAAATATTTTTATAATCATGAAAAAATAAAATCAAAGTACTTATATAAAATATATCATTTTTATTTATTAGATAAAAATTAAACAACATTAATAAAACAATTATATGAAAATAACCCTTTCACCATTATCATGGTCATTAACTTTAATCTTAGTAATAATAAATTTAGGCCAAAAATGAAACTATATTTATTACATAATATTAAAATTTTGATTTAAAATATGAAATTTATATTTTTGTACTTAGTTTCAATAAGTTATGAAAACTAATTTTTAATATAGGTGAATAAAAATAGTTTCTAGAGTAAAATATTACTTGACTTTCCAAAACATTAAATATGGGTTTTATAAATTCAACATAGTTATTTTAAATGATTTATTTTAATTTATAAATACATATTTTTATACAAAAAGTTTTCAATGAATTTAATTCATTCTTGTATTATCATAATGTAATAAAAGTGATGGTATTAGCAAAATCAGTATTTTTTACTATTCATCTAAAAAACAATTATTTTAGAGAAGTCTAAAAAATTCACCCATAGATAATTTTGATATATATAATTAAAAAAATATAATTAATTTTATAAAATTAAAATTATAAAATTATAAAATTTATCTTTTAAATGAAAATTCAATATATTTAAAGAAAACCTAATTTTATTGAAAATATTTTTTTAAAACATTAACCATTCTTAAACATATTTTTTATAAATTTTTAAATTGAGTAAAATATTTCTTATTTACTATAATATTTATTATTGTTAAATTTTCTTCATAATAAATATGTCATGGCTCATTTTAGTTCGGTGATGCATTTGGAGGAAGCTATCAAACCTAAAATTAATTTAGAATATATATATATATATATATATATATATATATATATATATATATTCTAAGATCACATGGGTGTTATAGTAAGGGAAAAAATCCTAAATATGTCATAAAGGGTTAGTTCATAATCATATGAGAAAACATGATCAGGGGGGAAATATATTTTAAAAATACCTATAATAATATTAGTTGCACATAAGTCATAGTAAAATCACATGAAATGTTAAATAAACAAACATATACCATAGAAAAAGAGTGTAGAAACATGATATAATAAACATTATCCATCAGGAATAATCATTGGAATATGTCATAAAGATGTGAAAAAACATAATAAGAAACTATGGAATAAAAAAATCATAGTAAATCATTACATATTGGTTCGAGTATCAAAATATTATAACCCATTAAAATATGGATCAACCATTAATTCCTAAAACCCATTATGACTTGATCATCGTAACTTATAGCCCATTATTGACTCGAGTATCACAGCTCATTGTCCATTATTTACTTGAGTATCTTAAATAATGGTCCATTATTGACTCGGGTTATCACAACTTGTGGTCTATTATTGACTTTAGTATCACAACCCACGATCCATTATTGACTCGGGTATCACAACTCATTGTTGATTATTTACTAGAGTATCATAATTCACAATCCATTTTTAACCAGAGTATCAAAAATCATGGTCCATTATTGAATTGAGTATCATAACCCACAAATTATTTTTATCTCATACGATATAATACCATAACCAATTCATTATAGGGAGATATTGGACCCCACCTATCAATATTAATTATCCATAAATTTATATTTCAAGATAACATGAAAATATTCATATTTCAAACATTGCTTGATTAACCCATTAAAAAAATAAGGGTTTCATTGAAAAATTTCCCAGAACATTCTATAATCCATCCAAATAAAGTTATTAGATGGTTACTTAAAAACTTCTCCAATTTAACATAATTAATTTCAAATTAAGTTTACATAAATGCAAAACAACCTTTTAAAATTATTGTATATATCACTTTGAAAAAAAAGAATAAATAACCCATTTTAAAATTCTTGAAAACTACTTAAAAATGTTTTCTATCAAATAAAGCTCTTTGATGTTTATAATTTTTTTAAAAAAATTACCCTCTAAAACCAAAAAGGTTTTCATAAAACAAATTTTATAAAAGAAATATTTTCTCAAAACATTTCATTGAGAAAACATAAAAACACTTAAGAATTATTTAAAACAATGTTCCTTTAAAATCAACTTTTGAAATCAATAATTTATTTTTAAAATAAAACTTTTACTTTTAAAAAATATTACTCATTTGTAGTATATTTCCATAATTGTGTCTTAGAAAATTTGAATTTTTTGTTTCTTACAAGTACCACAGTGGAAATGTCAATTATTAATTATTAGTTCAAAGTTAATAATTACCAGATAATAAAATATACTAGAATCATGCTATTTCAATGTTTCATCCTATCCCATTTTTATTTGGTGAATGATAAAGATAAGGTTTGTAAAAAGGGAAATTGTGAAGAACTAGTTTCAATGTGTTTAATGATAGAAAGGTGATGTATTAATAAATATATTAAATATAAATAATTTTTTTATTAATAATTAAAAAATTATTAAAAAAATTATTATGAAATGATATTATCATTTTATACTATTCCTTAATTATTAACTAAATAAATACTATAACATCATTCTCAAAATTGTTAAAACCGACACAAACGAGGTTATGTTATAATGATTTAATGAGTAAGCACATGTTTTTATATAATGTTAATATAACTTTTAAAAAATCTTAAAAATGTTATAAATATCATTAAACTTCATTAAATTCATTCTTAGAACCATCCATAAAGGGTGGTGATGAAAAATAAAATTTTTCATTCGTGGAGCCTATAGTCTGCACAAACGCATGATTATCGATTCCATTTCTCAATAAATGGGATGGAATGAAGGTATATGATAAATTATTATTTAAGAAGTATAATTTTTACATATTAAACATATTTATTCATAAAATACATCCTTTTTACCATCAGTTAGATTCAGTGATGAAAAATGAACAACATCGCTTTATAGAGGCGGTAGTCTGCACGTAAGCACGATCGATGCTATTTTGTTTTTATTAGATAATAGAAGAGATAAAATAATGGTTTATAAATTAATATAATAACATTAATTTATATTAATAATAATTATTTCATTATATTATCATTTTTAGAATAATTTTAGAAGAGAAAGATAAATAAGAAAATGCTAAGGAGTAAGAATTATGCATGTTGAGAACTGAAGATTTCTCTTAGAATTATCCTTTTAAATAGAAGCATTATTATATCTAATTGATACCATAGTCTTATAAAATTGAGATATTATTATATTAATATAAAACTTATAGAGTTTTAGGAAAAACATTTAAGGAATAAGGGTGGAATTAAGGGGTGTTAATGTTCCCTTTTTATAAGTGAGGAAAAGAGTAATTTTGGGATCAACCATTAATTTTAAATAATTAAATGTCCATATTAAAGGGTCAGAGGTTCCAAAAGTGGAAAATATTAAGTGTAGATAGTTATTTTTTATATAATCCAGTCCATCACTCATTTTAGAGACAAAATGGAGTGATTTAAGGCCTTTTTTACCATTTTAACTTTAACCCTAACATACTTTTAACTTGGTAATAAAAGTTTAACCATATAAATATTTTTAATTAACAAATTAAAAAATTAAATTATTAAATAATTTAAATATGATGATTTAAAATTTTAAAATAATCTAATAAAATAAAATTTACCTGGGATAGATTTGTTAATTTTATAATAAATGCACATAATTCATAGAAACATTTTTTAGAAAAAGTGTGTTTTTAAGATTAACATTTATGTAAAGGTTAATTATATAAATATTATTAATCTCCATATCATAAATTTATTTATTATATAAAAAATGTAATTTTTTTCTGTTAAAATAAATCAAAAAATAAATATTACAATAAAAAATTTAATTCAATGAAAAGACCGAAAACTATTTTTAAATTAGAATAAAATGTTACTTAAGTTTTTAAATTAAAAACAGGTTTTATAAGTTCAAAAAAATATTTTAAAATACACAGTTTTACTCCTTAAATAAATATTTAATTAATCAAAAAGTTTTATAAACTTATAGGTCTTTCTCATATATTGATAAAGTCATAAAATTTATAATTTTGGCGTAAACTATATTTGAAAATAGATGAGAACTTATCTAAAGGAAAAGTATCATATATTTGAAAAAAAAAGTTAAACCAGTATGAAGGATGTAATTTTATATTTATATCTTTAAAAAATATGAATTAAATCATTTGGGAGGGTATTAGAAAAGATGATACCATCATAGCTTACTCATTTATTTTCAAAACCATCAGAAAGAGAATTTGCTTCATGAAATGAAAGCATGATGAAATAGTTCATTGAGGAGAGAATGTACAAAAAATTGATCCATTATGAAGTTATCTTCTAAGAGAGGTGAATATTACCAGTTCTGATCAGTTGAACAATAGATGTTGAGTCACATTCAAGCCTTAAATATTTCCAATTTTGTTATTTTTCCATATCGACTGTATTGATTTGGACAAGAATTTCAGTTTCCATAGATGATGCAGTTCTACAGGATCTATAAATACATCCCATTACATTACTATTAGAATCTTTGAAGATAGATCTAAATCCCTATGGTCTTGTATTTCCACTAGATTCACCATTAGAGTTACATTTAATCCAGCTAATAAATGGTGAGTTCCAAATGAACTCAAGAGTACTGGTAGGCCAATGAAAGTTAACTGAAATATTAAGAATTTTTAGAATTGAAAGATCATGAACATAATTATTGTAGTGATCATATTTCTGAGGGTTATCATTCTACACTCCCATAATAATTTTCACCATTGTATATTGAATTTTAAAAGATATCTCCTCAGAAATCTTGTAATTCTTGCCATGCCAAATCCTGTAAATGATTTCAGTGTCGGCCACCTAAACAATATTGAGAAGTTGTCAAGAAAGGGGGATCCTAGAGCACTCTTTGAATAAATTTTGGATGGAATCAATGATAGGAGGATGAATCTCAAAATTATTTGGTAAAAACTATATTTTTACTATTCACATAAAAATTAATTATTTCATAAAAAACCAAAAAATTTAATCTAAAATAAGTTTTAAATAATTAATTAAAAATTGAAGTTCATTTTAAAAAATTAAAATTCTTAAATTTATAAATTTATATTTTAAAATAATTTACAACATATAATGAAAAACTTCTTTTATTGAAAAAAGATCTTATATAAATTTATGTGTACTTAATTATATTTTGAATGAAGTTATAATTGATTGAAATATTTTTATTTATGAGTGGTTTTATTATTCTTAAATTTTCTTAATAAAATTCATTTAATATATTGTGACTCATTTTATTTTGGTGTTTTGTGTGAAACAAGCTATTGAACATAATATTAATCTATATAAAAAATATATTCCAAAATCTTGAGGCATTATATTATCCCCCCTTAAAACAATTACGTCCTTGTAATTTTAATTATCAATTACTATTGAAACTAAATAAGGGTATCAAAGAGACAGAAATGACTCATGATATAATTTTTAGAGTGATATCAAAAAACTTAGGAAATATATATTTTTCCCTCATATTAGGTCAATCTTAAAATGGAATTTTTCTCCAATCATTTAAGATAATGTTCCCTCATTATTGGGTATTGTGAAACATATAATAGAATTAGTTTTCTAAGAGATATCAAAGTCATCCTTTTACTGATAAGATCATAAGTTGGTTTGAAATGTGATTTCCCTATCTTGATGATTAATAGTGTCTAGGTGAAAATAAAACATTTATCTGAAGGAATAATTATTAATAAAAGGATATAACATAATCCCATTAACCTAAAAGGAGATTCATAAAAATTTTATATAATAATGATACCACAAGAATTATTTTATTTATATTTTAATATCTAATATATAACACCCTCATTTTTATAATAATTTAAACCCCATTATTGGTTTTAATTTATAACTCAATTTATGTGGAAATCTCCTTTTAATAAAATTCACGCTTATTTTTGGTTTTATGGTGTTGTGTAAAGGTAATACTTGATTTACAAGTGTTAAATAAAGGAAAATTAGTTTTTAAGACTCTATATAAGGGTAAGTTAGTTTTTCCCTTAGTTATATAAGGGTAAGAGGAGTTTTCCATGCATTGCGTAAGGGTAAATCCATTATTCCATGTGCTATATAAGGGTAAAATCCTTATTCCATGTACCATATAATGGGAAAAACCTTGTTCTATGTATTGTGTAAGGGTAAGGATACTTTTATATGGGATACTTAAGGGTTAGTCCCTATATATATATGCTACATAAGGGTAATATCCCATTTTCAAAGGTTGCGTAAGGGTAGCCTTGAGTTTTCAAAGTCTATGTAAGGGTACCAGGGAAACTGTGTAAAGACGGGGAGAGCTATATGAGGGTTAACTATGATTTACAAAAGCCTCATAAGGGTACTATGGGAACCGTATAAAGGTAAGGAGAGCCAAATAAGGGAAACCTCTTCTTTCCAAAGGATGTGTAAGGTTTCTAGTGGGGATGCATAAATATAAGGTGAGAAGCATAAGGGAAACCTCTCTTTTTCAAATGTTATATAAGGGTAAACCTTCACTGTGTAAGGGTAACCTTGCATATAAAAAAGGGTAACTAAAAGTTTCTTAAGGGCGTGTAAGGGTAGGGATGAGTTATGTAAGGGTAACTCTTAAATTCTAAGGGCTAAGTAAGGGGAACCCAATACCCTTATGAAATATATAAGATATGTTTTAGGGTAAATCCATTCCACCCTTATGCAATTCTTTTTTGGGAGAAAAATAAATAGAAATTATGATTTTTGTTTCTTATTTTCCAGAATAAACCTATAATGAATTTTGGTGATTTTAAAGGTCTAAAATCATGAAATTAATTATTTTAACCTATTTAATGTTCGTAACTCATATTTTGGATGGTTTTAAATGCTTTTCATTCAAGGTTATATCAAAAATAAAAATTAAATGGTGACCTTTAATTTTTAGGTTTTAATGTTTCGAATGAGAATGCCTGGTTTATTTATTTATAATTACTCGATCCTTGCTGCCCATGATCCCCTCGATGAGTGTTTAGGGAATTTATATATTGTTGAATGGGTTATGGTTCCCCATATCATTTTTTTGTTCTTCCTCAAAGGGATATTAATAGACGGGTAATTGAGGTTATTTTTCCTTGAATCCTTAGAGGTTTTTGTATCAAGAATCCATTGACCACGTCTAAGGTATGTGTATCTATAAATTGGTGCTAACCCATGTAATACTAGGAGTTCTTTTAAAACTAATTCCAGTTGATTTATTAAATTATTTAATTTAAAATATTTTAGTTTAGTTTCTAAAATTCTATCACTGATGATTTGAAAAATGTTTTTAAATGGGGTTTTCTTTAAAAATATTTTATATACTTTCTATGTTTGATAAAAATCCTAAGTAATGGATTTTTTTAAAATGTATTTTCAAATAATAGGAGTGGTGATTATTTTATTGTGAAAATTATACCAATAAATTGTTTTATTTTAAAGTAAATTTTCAAATCATGGGAGTGGTGATACTTCACTTGTGAAAATATTTAGTAAATTTGTGAGTACGGTTTATGTTTTGTTTTGTGAAAAAATGGAACATGGGAACATTTGTGGACCTTGGGCATGGACATATAAACCTTAGTATGTGTAACGACACTAGGGAATTTATATAAGTTTTTTTTAAAAGGTTGGGGCCGAAGCCTCAATTTATTATTTAAAGAAAATACCTATTTAGTGTGGATAGAGGGAGACCCATTACATAGCCCGAAGGTCCAAGGCCAAGTGGCCTAAATAAAAGGCTTTAAAGCCCATTTTTGGCCCAAAGGACCCCTCGATGAACAGTATTTCTACAGTACTGCGCTACTACAATACCTACTACAGTACCCGTCGCCGCTACAGTACCTTGCAATAGTGCCTCCGCAAAATATGTTTCTTGCATTATGATTTCACTTATGTATCATGTTTTATATACTCACATGTTTATCTTATGGTTTTTGTCTACGGATAAGGTGCTCCCAAACTATATTGTATTATCTTAGTTACCTTCATGTGCCATTATTTATACACACATGTTATATTTTGGGATATGATTGTTATGGTTATTGACCTTGGTTTATTTTTATTATTTATATTCATATTCTTGTGAATTTTAATATATAATTATTTGAAAATAAACCAAATTAGGTTTTATAAAATGGTTTTTATATGGAAATTTCTTTATAAATAGGATTTGTTTTAAAGATAGAACCAATGTATTCATGGTGATAGACATTGTATAGATTAGTTGGTGGTATCCTACTGGGCTTAGTGGTAACACCCTACTATTGACTTTGGGAATTTGTAACCTTGATTTTTTAGGTTACATATATAGGCTCATGTGACATAGTGGATTCTATTGGTTGTTATTACCTTCAGAGTGGTTAGGGATGGTGTTGACGAATTGTAACATAAAGAATCAACTTTGTCTTGTCCTGTTTTACTTTTTTGTTTATTCTTTTTGTATTAACATTATATGTCTCATGTATGTGTACTCTTCTTATGTATTAAAATATGTTAGTTTATCTTCTTTTTGGTTATTCATGAGACTTGTTTAGCTGTTTGGTTAATCTACTCCTTATAGAAGGCCATCTCAGGTGACATGTCGAGTTTAATTGGGTGGGTTTATTACACAATTTTATCGGCTCCAATACTATCTAGAAGTGTTATAACACTAACTAGGTTTGGTTTAGGGTATATGGTTGACTAGATATAGGAATTATCAAGGTTTAATGTGTATATGGGGAGTAGGTGCTTGATTACCACCTTTTGTGATGCCACTTGATTTACTATAAGCATTTGATATTTATTTTCTACTTGATGAATTTCTTGAGTTATGGTTTGATATGATGAAATATGATCCTCACTATCATGTGTTGGTTTCCTTGGGGGTTATCCTAGATTTTGGGTGTAAAATGAATGATGAATCAAATTGTGAATTCAACCTAGATTTTCTAAAATAACATTTAGTGAATAGACACTTGGTTTAGAAAGCGTTAAAGGGGTTATGGAATATTTAACACATGCCCTTTAATCATGTTCCTAGGTCGATCATGAATCAAACAACCCATTTTTTTGTTATTTAGAACCCATGATTCTTGGATTCTTTGAGTGAATCTTATTGATTGTAAAATAATTAAGGAGGTTCTTAGGATATGTGAATATCAAAATCAATTTTTCTAACAGTTATGGCATGCTTATGTTGTTCAAGGATAATGAAACCTATATATTTTTTGAAAATGGTTTTCATGAAAAATAATTTTATTTTAAAGAGTGTATCTTTATTGTTTACTAGTGATGAAATTCTCGGTTTCTATCTCACGTTTTTAGAAATGGGTATTTATTCATGAAAACCAATAAAATGTCTTGGTTTTAAAATCGGTGAAATATTTTTTCATGAAATAAAGCCACACCCTTGAGGAATTTTCTCAATAGTCTTTAAATGTTTTTTGAAAGAAATGTTTGTTTACCATGAAGTTGTAAAGGGTGGGTTTTTTAGTTTTATGAAAAAATCTATGGTTGTTTTAAACTTATAATCTAGAAGGGTAAATGATTTTTTAATAGGAATGATAAATTAAAATAAGATTATAGATTTTATGGAGAACCAATTTTACAACTTGAATGGGTGGTTATTCATAAAGAACATAAAAAATGAATAATGTAATTCAAGATAAAAATGAATATTATTTAATTATTTTTCTTGAAAGGTGTATAAAGTTTCATCATGTACTTGTTAATTTGTGAAATGTTTATATTTTTGAATCTTTTTCTAAAGTAAGTAAATAAGTTTACTTATGAAACCAATCATTTGTATAACTCATTTTTAAATGGTGTGTGGAGGTTTTCAAAATAAATATTTTTTGAAATATGTTTCATACCCTTTAGTGGGTTTGTTTAGAAGCCTCTTTGAATGTGTTTACCAAATTTAATGACTTATATGTTTGAACTAACCCTTTCTTGTGTGTGGGGTTATCTGATGTGCTCTAAAAGACATGACTAGATGGAGTCCTCCACTTGTGTGTTTTTAGTAAGTCTTCCAAAGAGGTATTTAGTTTGAGTGTGATGATTTCCTCAATAGTAGTAATTTTTCCTCATTTATTTAGTCTTGAATAGATCCAAATGGAGTGTCAATAGTTTACTTCCCTCATGATGTTCTAATGATGAAAGGTCTTGAGGTGAATCAAGATGATGTCCTTTTATGGCCTGACCAGAGAAACTTATAAGTTTTATTGGGTTAATGTATCTTTAAAGTCCATTTTCCTGTTTTCCTTGTGTTCCTTGGGTAGATTTGAATATCAGGTCTTCCCTGTGATTTCTGGTTGATTCCTTTGATTTCTTACTCTCTAGTTTCAGAGTAGTTGTGATTTTGGGATAGCCACGTTTTGGTGTGATATTTGATATCTTACTTGGGATGATTTATTGATAGTAGTGGCCATCCAATTTTTATTCATGCCTCGTTTCATTTCACAATGTGAACTTTGTTATATGAGATAGCTTTGTGGAAGAAACCATTCCATGGGTTTAGGCTTTGTGTCTTATACTTGGTGAACCATGGGTAATATTATTTAGTTTCATGTTCTATTTTTCCAAGATATCTATTGGTGATATGTTATTATTGGTTGGATAGTGGGGACCACTTTATTGATATTTCTAAATATAAGTTACCATAGATATAGTTTCATAACACAATACTAGATCCATGTCATTTATTATTGAGACATGTATTTGTTTGAACTATCTCTTGGTTATGTGGTACATGGTGGATTCTATGTTTTGGCTTGTTCCTTATTAATGATCTTTGATTTATATCTATTGGATGTTTCTTGGGGATGGTTCCTTTTCATATTATTGAGCTATTTTTACTTTGGTTAGTTTCAACCTATGAGAGAAGGTTTGTTTCTCTTGGTTATGGGTGGATATCTTGGGGGTTTTCTTTGTTAGGAAGGTGAAACCTCTGTTTTTTTATTGATTATCTCTCATGTTAGTGTATTATCTAACTGTTTCATGATTTTATATTGAATATAAATATTGGGTATATGTGTTTTAGGTATTTATTTTCCTTAGAGACTTGTCTTGATATAAAAAAATGGGTGATGGACTAAGGCTTGTTCCAATTATAGCCTAATGGAAAGAATCTATCTCACTGTGACCTTGAGCAGATAACAATTGTACATGCTCTCATAGTATTGTAAAACCAACCCCTCAGATAGAAGTTTATGATATATTTGGATCAAAAGTGTATGAAGTGTACTTTTACCAAAAGTAATATTATAATTATAATTTAAGTAATTTTAGATCTTTTCTTTGGATATTGGGTAAAATCTTGAAGTTGGAGGTATGGTCACGTACACTTAGAGTAGGGTTTTACTAGTGCAGGATATGATGAATCAAAGGAGGAATGATCCTTAGGGACCCTTTTTATAGAAATTCACATGGTTGTATTTGAGGCTCTAATGTTCATGTGTCTTCAAATTGTGAGAAAGATAGTTCTTCTTTATGAAATCTAATTCATCTTGTTCAATTAGAGGATACTAGTTGGTTGTATTGTAACATAACCTTTTATGGAGAGGAGACATTGAGTTTCTAGTTTCATTTCCATGATGGAGCCTAGTGTCATCATAGGTCATTAGTTGTTACTATTGACATGAGAATATAAGTTTATGGATCATGAACTTAGGTCTAGTTGTTTAATGCACTCTGGGGTTATTAGGATGTTTCATGATTTGAGACATCAATGATAGTGGCCATTATGAGCCGGTCAATTGTAGACTTTATGTCACAATACCAGGCTTGTTAGAAAAGTGTAGAGAGACACCACAAACCTACTAGTTTGGTATAGAATTATCTATTCTATTGTGGATATTGGATAAATAATCTATGGACTTAATAATTAGACCACCATAGATTCTTAATGGGGAAAGAGATACAATTTGGGTAATCATAAATCGATTCCTGAAGTTGGATCATATCTTTCTTGAATAAATAGATGTCCATAAAAACTACCATCATTTCTCATTAGAGGATGAGGTGAATGATTGGGTCTCTTCCATGAAATATTATTTTTTTGGGATGTCATCTTTGAGTGATCAGCATAAATCGAGATATGGATTTTTTATCCCCTTTAGAGATAATTGAACATCTTAGAAAGGTGGATGATTGGTTGACTTTCTGTCTCACTTTACATTGGTTCATGAAATGTTGCATGTTTTCTAACTATAGAGGTATCAAATGTACCCTCTCATTATTTTTAAATTAGAATATATTGATCTTAAATATTACACATTAGTGTTTTTGTATCCGGTTCAGATTATGGATTTCCAGGATAAGGTACTACATGGTAAAATAATATTTCTAATCTATGTATTCTGGTAGTGAAGATAGGTTAGCCACATGATGTGGGAATACAAATTTTTGTTTATGTGGCAGTGACTTTCTCTCTTTGGGAGTTCAGATTATTGACTTCTTTTTAGGGGTAGAAATCATTTATAGTGGGGATAATTATAACACTCTCATCTTTATAATAATTAAAACCTTGTTTTGGTTTGAATTTATTAATATTTTTATATGAAAATCATTTTTTAATAAAATTTTCCCTTATTTTTTATTCTATGATGTTGTGTAAAGGTAACCCTTAATTTACAAGGGTTACATAAGGACAAAATAAGTTTTCAAGACTCTTTATAAGGGTAATATATTATTTCACATAGTTATGTAAGGGTAAGAGGAGTTTTCTATGTGCTGAGTAAGGGTAAAGCTCTTGTTCCATGCACTGCATAAGGGTAAATCCCTTGTTCCATTCTTTTCATAAGGGTAAAGCCCTCATTGCATGCGCTATGTAAGGGTAAGACCTATTTTATATGGGGTGCATAAGGGTAAGGACCTATATATATATATGATATGTAAGGTTAAGATACCATTTTGAAAAGTTGTGTAAGGGTATCCTTAAGTTTTCAAAATCCATGTAAGTGTACCAGAGTCAATACAAAAATGTAGGAAGAGATGCGTAAGGTTATCCTCTCATTTCCAAAAGCTGCGTAAGGGTATAGGGGGTGTTGTGTAAAGGCAAGGAGGGATATGTAAGAGTAACCTATCATTTATAAAGGATGTGTAAGGGAACCAAGGTTTCTTTATAAAAGTATGGTGAGTTATTTAAGGATAAACACTCCAACAATGACCCAGACTTCTTTAATGATAATTATTTCCTGATAATGTTTGTTATATTATATTATTCATAACAAAAAAATTATTTTTTTGATGCAGTGGATATAAAGGGAAATGTAACCATATAGATCAAACAATTATATGAACATTGTTCAATTATGATAATTGAGAACTCTACTATTGATAATAATTTTAACTTTATCATTATAGTTTATAATAAAAAATTTGAAATAGGAAAATTGATACAAAAAGAAGAGTCGATGGCCTCAACCACAAGAGTCATTGCATTTGAAACCTATCTATCAAAAATTGGGATGGAGATATGATAAATGTGGTTCTACCTTGACCAAGTCCAAGTCGAGCTTCAACAAGAGAATCTTTACTGAAATCACCTATGGAAGAAGTTCAAGTTAGTGGGGATTACCACTCGGTTAATATTAGCCGAGGCACCCCATGAAACTACCACCGTTACACACCTTAATATTAGGGCATATGTGGGTGTAATAAGGGGTTATGTTTCAAGGCCCTCATTACTTAAAGTGTAGTTCCATTGTAGAAATATATTTTATTCCATCATTTTTGTTTTATGAATAGTTTTTCTTAATAAAATTAAGATGGAATTTGATAAATTGATTTTTCATACTGTGATTGTAATTTTCAGAAAGGAAATAATTATCATAATAAAATAAGGTATTATGAATAATGTTTAATTTAATTAAATGGTATGATTAAAATTCTCTTATTTAAAAATAAATGATAAAATAATTTTATTTTTTTCAAGTGTCAAAAATTTTACTTTGCATTTTCAATCTACTATTATTTTTAATAAATAAAGATTTTTATATTTAAATGTTAAAATTATAATATTTATATAATTATTATGATAAAATAAATATAATTTTTTAAATCATCACATCAAAATTAGGTTAGTATGAATTTATAATAATTTTCTAAAATAATTTATTTTTTCATGAATAGTAAAAATACAGTTTGAGTTTTTTCAGTATGTTAATGACATCATAATTATATCATAATGATATAATAACTAATTAACCAAAATACCTGAATTAAAATATTTTATTTTATTAATATCATGTTTTTAAATATATTTTATTCAATTTTCAAATATATAATTTACTTTCCAAATTATAAAATGGAAACTTTAACTTTACAAATTTTATTTTGGGAAAACATTAAATTTACTTACCAAAATAAGTAATATTAAATGATGGTTAAATATTGTATATTAAAATAACATAATATTTTTATCAATTTTTCAATAACATGGAAAAATACCATAGGAAATCCCATGGTTTTTCATTTACCACTACCTAGGTGTTCAAGGCCCTTATTTATAAATTAATAAACAAATCCCCCAATTTTTCTATAAATACCCACCCATTTATCCATTAACTTTCACTCCCAATTAATAATACATGAATATATAATATTTTTACCTCCCAATGAGACCTCCAAAGGTTTCCTCAATCCCCCAAGGTCCCAATCCTCAAAATTTAGGAGTTACTCTTCAAGGTAAGGGGGATCTAAACATCTCTTTTCCTTTCAAGTTCCCTTTTTTTATGTGGTACATCTTTAAAATTTCAAATCAATGTTTTTGTATAAAATTTATTTTATCCCTTTACAGTATTAATATTATATTATTAATTGGAAAACCTTTTACCCTCTATCTTTACCTTTTTTTAAAACCATGTTTTATGCCCGTTATGTTGTCGATTTTACTTCTCAAAATTTCTATCTTCTCCTCAAGAATTTCCCTTTTATTTTCTTTAAGTGAATACAGAAACCTCTTTTTTTTCTATAGGTATTAACCCAGATCTTAAAATAACTCATTTTATTCTATAATATACATACAAAAAACCCTCATTCCCTTTATTTGGGTTATAAATGACATAAATATATTGTTTTAAGAACTTTTTAAAATGCCAAGATTTTTATATGAAATCCATTACTTCTATTCTCCAAAAGTTATTTATGAAATTTTTTATTATGATATATGTGGATAAAATTAAATGATAAATATTAAGGGTTCACCCAAATAGTGCTCCAATTCAATGGGTAAATAATTTAATCTCTATAGATTACATGTTTTATGATACCTTGGTGAATAACCTTGATAATTTTTATAACACCTCTAAGAAAAAACTTGGTCATATGGTTATGAATGTCTCATTTAAATTATATAGGAAAATTTTAAAGTTATGATTTATTTTATTTCATTTATGATATCCCTATGTTCTCTTTTCTCATTCCATAATTATATTCCTCATGTTCTTATTGATTTTACTTCAAGATCACTGGTAAACTATTTCCCTTTCTTATTCCTTTACTAGGAATTATGACCAACCTTTCCTTTTATGTATGTACCTAGGTTATGAGGTTTAATAAAAGTCATTAGGATGAACTCATGAAGAGTCCTTTCACACTATTTAGAAGAATTTTTTAAGTTTCCATGTATTATGTACCTTATTTCCAAGAAAATAAACATTAAAAGATCCTCTATTTTGTATAATGTAATGAAAATTTTATGTAATAAAAAGGAGATATTTCATACTTGGTATCAAAGGATGATTTAGTTATTTGTAGAAATTAGGATTTAAAAACTTTAGGAATAACCTTAGGGGTAAGTTAAAATATAGAAAAACATATTAATTTTATGGTGAAGTATTAAGTAAGTAGTTTTTGAGCAAAGAAATCCCTATCTTGATATGAACAAGTGGATGTGGCTCTAGAATAGATGTATCTAGGGTTTAAACAAAAAAACACCACTTTGAGCTAGAATAAAATGAGAACCTGTGCATGAAAATGGGACTTTCTTCACTCCTAGTTTGAAACTCCCAGGGGATATGTTTGGTTAATCACAAGATTTTTATGAATAATTATGAAGGATTTATATAAAATATAATTGTTGTTAAAGAATAACATATTTAAGCATGATGTTCTAAGACATAAAATTTATTTATAATTATAATATTATTAAAAGAAACATGTTTCTCACTAAGGATTTATTTTATTAGAAAATAAAGAAAAATAGGAGGAACCTCATAAATGGTGAGTGCAATAGACTAAGCCTCGATGAACCTTCAATGGAATACATAATGAAAAAATTCATGAGAATGATGAATCAACTGACTCTAGGTATGAGCAATAACTTGAATCAAGATGAGAGATTAATTCACCTCAAAGGGAATAAATTTCCATTGAGTCCTTTATGTGTCAACTACCACCTTATTTCAGTAGATCTACTAACCCATTGATTAAAGAACAATGGATAAGCTTCATAGAGAATATATTTTCTGTACTTCATTAATCAGAGTAAGATAAAGTCACCCTAGATGTGTACCTCTTAGAGG
The DNA here is from genome assembly GCA_963277665.1 of Viscum album. Taxonomy (NCBI): domain Eukaryota; kingdom Viridiplantae; phylum Streptophyta; class Magnoliopsida; order Santalales; family Viscaceae; genus Viscum; species Viscum album. Next base: position 177,015,008 of record OY728141.1, on the reverse strand, counting down.
GAGAAGATGATCAGTGGTTGAAACTGGTAAATAACATGATTCCAAGAAGGGATATTGAAGATATAGAGTGGGAAGAGTTCAGGGGAAACTTTTCCAAAAAATATTTCCCTTATTAGATGAGAACTAAAATAGAGAAGGAATATATAGAGTATAAGAAGAAGGAAAATGAAACAATTAGAAGCTATGAGATAAATTTACAAGGATTTATCACTACACCTATAGCTTTTTCATGGATCCTAATGGATAGGTTGATATATTCTTCGATGGACTAAGACCCCATATATAGAAGAATCTAACCAATTGAGACTATAAAAATTATGAGGCGATAGTGTGAAGTTCTATGAAGGTTGAAATGAAGTTTAGAGAGATGAAGTCATCCCATAAATCAAATAAAAAGAAGAGACAAATAGATCCAAGCTTGGAGAGGAACTTTGATCACAGATGAGGAGAAAAGAAAGTGCAACTTCTTACATGAAAAAAATGCAGGGAGAAGTATTTATAAAACTACTTGATTTGGAGTGGTAAATGTTATAAGTGTGAAATAGATGTACATATTGCATGTAACTATCATAGTGAGGTGAATCCTCAACTTATAAACACTAATGATAAAGGGAAGATAGTGCAGGCCCGACTGGAAGTCCAATGCTTCATGTGTGGAAAACTTGGTAACTTTTCCAATCACTATCCAAATTCAAAGATAGTGTAGGCGAATCACTAACAACGTCAACATGGGACAAGGGATTAAGGTAGTACTTTTAATACCACAATGACTTAAGTTAAAGATCTAAATTATGTGGTGGTAGGTACTCTCATTGTTCTCTCAAATCTAGAAAATAATTTGTTTGATTTTGGTTCTATGCATTCCTTTATTTTCTCCAAGATTGAAAATAATATAGAATCAATACACGAATTTATAGAAGTAGAGTTACCTGTAAATAATCCTATAGGGATTATCAATTCATAATAAGTTTATAGAAACTCTATCATGGGATTTAGAGAGCACAATTTCATCACAAATCTAATAGTCATTCCCATGCTATAATTTGACATTAACTAGGGATGGATTGGATCTCAAGGAATAATTATAAGATAAACTATAGAAGTAATGAAATATCAATAGTCTTTAATGGAAAACCTACATTTTTTTTCAAAATAGAGATATATCAATCATATATTTTTCTATAAGAACCTCCCGTAGCCTTCTTTATAGAAATGATTGATGAATATAAAGAAGGAAATGAAATTATATGTATAGAAAATGTCCCCATAATTTATAAATACATTGACGTATTTCCTAATGAGTTTCTTGGACCTCCCCTAAAAATAGAGGTAGATTAATCCATTGAAATCATGTATGGATATAAGTTGATATCAAAGTACCCATATATAATGGAAAATTTAGAGCTGGAGGAATTAAAGAAATAACTCCAAGATCTTTTGGAGACGGTGTTTATCAGACCAAGTGTGTCTCTTTGGGAAGTACCTGTTCTCTTCATGAAAAAGAAATAAGGATCAATGCAATTATGAATTGATTATAGATAACTAAATAGGATCATATAGAATAATAAGTACCCTCTTCCAAGGATCTATGATTTATTTGACCAACTTTGTGGATCTCAATTCTTCTCCAAGATTGATCTTCAATCTGATTATCATCAATTGACAGTAAAGAAAGAATATATTATAAATACTAACTTCCAATAAAGATATGATCATTATGATTTTTTTATTATTCCCTTCAGCTTGATTAATGCTCCTACTATATTTGTGAATATGATGAATAGAGTCTTTAAGTATAACCTTGATAACTTTTTGGTAGTTTTTATTGATGATATTATGAAATATTATAAAATTTTTAAGGAGAATGAGGATTATCTAAGTGTAATATTGAAAACTATAAGGAAGGAGAGGATATTTGAAAAGTTTAGAAAATTTTAATTTTGGTTAAAAAAAGTTTCTTTCTTGGTGACATTGTAACCAATAAAGAAATCCCAATTAACCCTATGAAGACAAATGTTGTGGAGGAGTGACCTTATCCTATAATATTAACTATTATTTGTAGTTTCGTTGGATTATAAGGATATTATATGAGGTTTGTGGAAAAAAATTCATGACTTTATAATCCACTAACCAATTTAACTCAAAAATGGTTCAAGTTCATCTTGACAAAGGAGTGTAAAGAATATTTCCAAGATTTGAAGAAGAGATTGGTTACTACATCTATATTAACTCTACCCTCTATCAGAGAATGTTTTTTATTTTAGGGATTCATATCTAAAAGGTATTGGGTGTGTCCTCATAAAAAATGAAAAAGTTATTTCTTATGAATATTGAAATTTGAAGCTTCATGAGTAGAATTATCATATGCATGACATGGAGTTGGCTGTAGTTGTTTTTTCTATGAATATATGGAGACATTATATTTATGGGGGGAAATGTGATATAAACACATGCCACCAAAGTTTGAAGTATATTTTCACACAAAAGGAATTGAACATGTGATAGTTGATATGGTTGGAACTTCTTAAATAATATTATTGTTAATTCATTGTGATATTAGAAGAGAAAAAAAATTCACTGATGCATTAAGTAGGTAATACCCTATTGTGATGGAAATGATGAGGATTAAAGGAGATTCATTGATCAAAGACCTAATAAAAATGTACATGGGAATCCTAATGTAAGGGAAATCATCAACCATATCCCAAATTATTTATCAACCATAATTACTAGAAAAGACAAAGAAATATAAAAGATAAGATCTTTTGTTACAGAAGAAGATATAGAACATGAAGAATGTGAAGTTTTGAAAGTTAAATATTGATCAATAAGTTGTACTGGAATTTAATACAGGGCTATGAGTTCCATCTATCCTAGAAATAAATAAGGATATGATGGATGATGCTCATATATCTACATTATCTTTATATCCTATAAGCAGTAAAATGTATAGGGACATTCATGATCATTATTGGTGGGATAACATGAAAAGAGAGATTTTTAACTACACTATAAGGTGCCTGGTATGTCAACAAGTGAAGGCAGAGAATAAAATTCCTAAAGGGTTATTACAACCACTACCCATAATAACATGGAAGTGGGACAATATCACTATGGACTTTGTCAGTAGTATCCTGAAAATATCTAAAGGAAAAATGTGATTTGGGTTATAGTAGATCATCTCACCAACAGTTTCCATTTCTTCACTATTTGGGAATATTTATCTCTTAACCAACTTGAAAAGATATACATGAAGGAAGTGTTAAGGATTAATGGGTTAACACTATCTATCATATCTGATACCAATCCATGGTTCACATCAAAATTATAAAAAATGCTTCAATATGCTCTGAGTATAAAATTGAATTTTAGTATGACCTATCACCCCCAAACTGATGGCCAATCTAAAAATAATATTCAAACACATGAGAACATGTTGAGAACATGATTAATGGAATTTAAAGGTGTATGGGATCAATATATCCCATTAGTTGAGTTAACATAAAACAAAAACTTCCATTCAAGTATTCAAATGGAACCCTATAAAGCTCTATATGGGAAACAGTGTAAAAATCCTAATTGTTGGGATGAAGTTGGTGAGAGAATGTTACATGGGACTGATCTTATGCAAGAGATGAAAAAAAAGGTTTATTCCATCCAACAATATATAAAGGATGTTCAAAGTCGATAGAAGAGATATGTTGACAATCATCCAAGGGACTTGGAGTTTGATGTTGGAAACAAATTCTTCCTTTTAATTTCACCTTGTAAGAGAGTCATGTGGTTTGGGGAGAAATGGAATCTTATCCCTAGGTACATTGGCCCCTATGAAATACTTAATCACATAGGAGTAGTGGCCTATCAGCTAGCACTTCCACCAAATATTACTCAGGTTCATGATGTATTCCACATGACTCTCTTGAGTAAGTACATAAATGACTCTTAAAAAGTACTAAATATTGAGGTGGTACAACTGGAACATGACCTCTCTTATTAGGAGTATTCGGTAGAGATCTTGAACCATAAAGACAAGGTTCTACACAACAAAACTACCAAACTCATCAAAGTGTTATGGAGGAACCACAAATATGAAGAAGAAAAGTGGAAAATAGAGGAGAAAATATGGTAGAAGTACCCACACCTTTTATCAACTATGAGAATGAGTTGAAATTTCAAGGATGAAATTTATTAAGGGGGGATAATGTAATGACCCAAACTTTTTGATTGAAAATTATTTCATGAAAATATTTGTTATATTATATTAATCACAACAAAACCATGTCTTTTTAATGAAGTGAATATAACGGGAAATGTGACCATATGAATTCAACCATTATATGACCATTGGTAAATTATGACCATTGTTCAATATGACCATTGGGAACTATAATATTTATAATAATTTTAATGTTATCATTAGAGTTTATAAGTAAAATTTTGACAAATGAAAATTGATACGGAGAGAAGAGTTGATGGTCTCAACTAGTAGAGTAATTCCATTTGAAGCCCATTTATCAGAACTTGGGATGGAGGTATCATCACTAGGGTTTTCTCTTGACCAATACCAAACTGATATTCAACAAGTGATGCTTGAACAAAATCTACTATGGGAGAAGTTCGAGTTAGTGGAGATTACCACTTAGTCAATGTTAACCGAGACACCCCATGAAACTACCACCATTGCACACCTTACTCTTAGGGAGTATGTAAGTGTAATAAGGGGTTATGTATTGCGGTACTAGTTACTTAATGTGTAATTAAATTGTATAAATAAAATTTTTATTCCATCATTTTCATTTTAAGAATATTTTTTCTTAATAAAATTGAGATGAAATTTGATAAATTGATTTTTAAGATAGAGATTTTTCTTTTCAAAAAAGAAATAATTATTATAATAAACTAAAGTATTTTGAATAATGTTTATTTTAATGAAATGGTATAATTAAAACACTCTTATATAAAAATAAATTATAAAATAATTTTTTTCAAGTGTTAGAAATTTTATTATGCATTTTCAATCCGTCATTATTTTTAATAAATATAGATTTTTATATTTAAAATTTAAAATTATAATATTTAGAGAATTATTATGATAAAATAAATATAATTTTTTAAATCAGCACATCAAAAAAAATTTAGGGTGAATTTAGGAAAATTTTCTAAAATACTTTATTTTTTCATGAATAGTAAAAATACAATTTGAGTTTTTCAGAATGTTAATGACATTATAGTTATATAATAAATATATAATAACTAATTAACCACATTAAGTGACTTAAAATATTTTATTTTATTAATATAAATCATTTTAATAGATTTTAATCAATTTATAAATATATAATTTACTTTCCAAAATTTATAATGGAAACTTTAACTTTAAAAATGTTATTTTTTGAAAACATTAATTTTCCTTGTAAAAATAGGTAATATAAAATTATAGTCGACTATTGTGGAATTATATAACATAATAGGTGTCCCAAGTGTCCAATACCATGGAAAAAATATCATGTTTAAGCCCATGGTTTTGCATTTACCGCTACCTAGGTGTCCAAGGCCTTTATTTAGAAATTAATAAACAAATCCTCCACTTTTTCTTTAAATACCCACCCATTTATCCATTTAATTTGACTCCAATTTAATCATACATTAATATATAACTGTTTTAACCACCAAGTATTCCTCCCAAGGTTTCCTAAATCCCTCAAGGTCCCAATCCTCATGTTTTAGGAGTTACTCTTCAAGGTAAGGGAAATCTCAACTTCTCTTTTCCTTTTAAGTTCCCTTTTTTAGGTGGCACGTCTTTCAAATTTCCAAACTATGTTCTTATATAAAATTTATTTTACCTCCTTATTATATTAATAGTATTTTGTAAATGTTATACCCTTGTCCCCTCTCTTTTTACCATGTTCTAAAACCATGTTTTATACCTATTATGCTGCTGATTTTACTTCTCAAAATTTTTCTCTTCTCCTTAAGAAATTCCTTTTTTATTTTATTTATGTGAATACCCAAAACTATTTATTATCTAGGTGTATTCACCAAGATATAAAAATTATTTATTTTATTTTTTAATTGATATATGTAAATCCCTCATTCCCCTTCTATGGGTTATAAATGACATAAAGATCTTGTCTTTATGAACTTTTTAAAATACCATATTTTTAATATGAAACCCCTTTATTTTATTCTAAAAAGGTTATTTATGAAATTTTTTATTATGATATATGTGTATCACATTAATTAATACATATTAAGGGTTCACCTTGACAGTTCTCCAATGCATTGGGTAAAGAATTTATGATACCTTGGTGAATAACCTTAGTAATATTTTTGACACCTTGATGAAAAACCTTGGTGATATGATTATGAATGTATCATTTAAATGTTTAGTCCAAATTTCTAAGTTATGATTTATGTTCTTTTATTTATGATACACATCATGTTCTTTTTTTCATGCTATAATGATATTCCTCATGTTATTATTGATTTTTTCTCAAGATCACTTGTAAAATATTTCCCTTTATTATTCCCTTACCAGGCCTTATGCTCACCCTTTCCTTTGATGTATGTCCCCAGGTTATGAGATGCAATAAAAGTAATTAGGATGAACCAATGGATATTCCTTTCACATTGTTTTGAATAATGTTTTAATTTTTCAGGCATTATGTACCTTGTTTCCCAAAAACTAAACTTTAAAAGATCCTATATTTTATATAATGTAATGAAAAGTTTATATAATAAAAATATAGGATACCATAACTCCTTTTTAAAGGTTAAATAAGGGTAAAAACTCACAGTGTAAGGGTAGCATAGCCCATATAAAAGGGTAACTCCAAGTTTCTTAAGGGTGCGTAAGGGAATATATGAGTTATGTAAGGGTAAATATTATATTATAAGGGTTACTAAGGGTAACCCAGTACCCTTACATGAAACATAGGAGATACATAATGGTAAACATATTTTACTCTTACACAATAAATGTTTTGGGTGAAAAATATATAGAAACTCATATTTTTAGTTTTTTATTCTCAAGAATAACCTTATAACACATTTTTCTATTATTTTAAAGGTATAAAATCATGGAATTATTTCTTTCAACCCATTTAAATTTCATAACTCATATTTTGTAATGATTTAAATACTCTACATTTAATGTTTGATCAAAATATAAAATTATGTGATGATATTTAATTTTTAGATTTTAATGCTACGAACCAGAACATCTGTTGTATTTATTTAAAATTTCCCAAGCCTTGCTGCCCATAATTTTTGATATCCTCTAGAGGAGGGTTATGAAAGTTTATCTGATGTTGAATTGGTTTTATCTCTTTATCTTTTTTTCTTTTTCTTCCACATTGGGATATTAATATAATGTTTATTGAGGTTGTGTTTCCTCAAATACTTATAGGTTTATATGTCAGTAATTCATTAAACTTGTCTAAGGTAGGTGTATCAATACATTAGTGATAACCCATGAAATATTGAGTGTTCATGTGAAATCCTTACTGTTTATTTATTAAATTTTTTAATTAAATTATGTGAGTTAAATTTTTAAAATTCCATCTCAAATGATTTGATAAATGTTTTTAAAGGGATTTATCATTAAAAAAAAATTATGTACTTTATGTGTTTGTTAAAAATCCTAAATAATGGATTTTATTTTAAAAATGTATTTTCAAATCATTGGAGTGGTGATTATTTTTTTATAAAAATTATTTCAATATTTTTTTAGTTTAAAGTGGGGTTTTAAAGGATGGAAGTGGTGATACTTCACTTATAAAAATTTTCAGAAAAATTGTGAGTATGGTTTATGTTTTTTTTTGTAAAAACATGGAAAATGGGAACATTTGGGAACCTTGGGCATGGAAATATAAAACTTTGTGTGTGTAACACTACTGGGTATTTTATATATATTCTCATGAGGTTGTGGTGGTAAATTGGGTAGCGTGATATTGCTAGACTGTGGATGGACTAGATATCATTAGGTTTCACTTTTCGGTTTAGTGTTATTTTTTATCATAGTTGTACATTCCCATAGGTTAGAGCCTAAATATGTTTCATGATTGATTTTTTCAATTGTGCGCCTTGTTTTATATAATCACATGTTTATCTTATGGTTTTTGGCCACGTACATGGTACTCCCAGACCAGATTTCATTATCTTGGTTACCTTTGTGTGCTATGATTTATATGCCCACCGTGATATATTTTGGGATATTGTTGTTATGGTTACAATCCTTGGTATAAAATTATTATTTATATTCATATTCTTATGTCTTTGAATATGTAATGTTCTATAAAGAAACCAAATTATGTTTTAGAAAATGGTTTTTATATGGAAATTTCTTTATAAATAAGTTTTGTTTTAAAGCTAGAACTAGCAACTGTATGGCGATGGCCATTATATAGATTATTTGGTTGTATCCCATTGGGATTAGTTCTCACAACCTATTTTTTCCATTGGGAATTTGTAGTTTTTTTCAAGTTATAGGTAAAGGGAATAGAACCATGTGGAATTTCATCTTCTCTTAGTTATTATTGTTTTTAGAGTGGTTTGGGATGGTGGTGAGAACTTGTACCATAGAGAATTGACTTTATATTGTCTCTTTTTTACTTTCAGGTTTATCATTTTTGGATTGATGTTATATGTATCATGGATATTTACTCTTCCTCTGAATTTTTCTTTGTTAGTTTGTCTACTTATTGGGGATTCATGAGATTTTTTTGGATGTTTGGTTGATCTCCACCTTATGATAGGCTATCTTGGGTGATGTGCCAATTTGAACTAGGCTAGTTCATTACATAATAGTTGGTGAAACATTAAAAAAAATCTATAAATCTAGAGTGGAGAACACTTAGATTCACTTAATTATCACTATATACTTAAATAGAAGTCTTTTCATAGGATTTTTATTATTCCCGTGGCCTATGAGGTTGTTAGTGTTGATTTTAATCTTAGTTCCTTAGATTAGTGCATTGGTTTCCACAGTTCCTAAATTCCTCACATCTAAAACTTTGGACTACTAGTAGATCCTTAAAAAGAATATTATTTTTCACTATCATGTTAAACAAGATATTCCTTTTTCTTCAACAAATTATTTCTTAATTACCTACTTTACCATGTTATGTTTTTCAGGGCCCATAGTAGAAGCCGGTGGGCCGGGGATTTTAAAATTTTCATCAGCGAGACGACAAAACTTGTCATCGCCGACGATCCGAGCCCCGGAGAGGTCCGAGGATCTCACATTGATTGTAAAGAGCAGAAAATTAAATAGAAAACATACCCATTTCAGATCTAAAGCCATTGTCGACCGTAACATGTTGCCGGTGATCATTGCATGATGGATCCATTGCAGGATCCCTCTAGATCATCCACACACGCTTCAGAAATCTCCAAGAATGCCGATTGTCGAACTCCGGGTGCTAGCGCGGCGATCTGACGATATATTCGACGTTCCAATGATCACCGCATCGTCGATCTTACGATGCGTGAGGAGAAACATGATCCAAGCTTAGATCGAGAGATTCTCTCTCTAGAGAGCGGGAGTAGAGAGAGGCTATGACCAAATTTACATGAATAGTTATTGCGCTTGAGCCCCTCTCCTCTATTTATAGCGGATTGCGGAAATTACCCAATTCGGTTCCCCGAACACCATTAATTCCACGTCCACTAAATAAATAACTATGATGACTTAAAACTGCGTCAATATTATTTATATATTTTATCACATACTTGTGATAAAATCTGAGCCATTAAACTCAACTCGCTATCTCACTTAATATTAAATGAACCTTGAATAATAAAATAATATTCGTTCGAATAATATTTTCTCGTATTTACTGAACTCGTAAATACATTAAATAAATTCAATCCCAAATATTCGTAACTTGAATGTTGATGAATTTATTTAATTATTTTCGTGATCGAAAACATAGACAATGCTCGAACCCCGTGGCGGGGCCCACTATGTCCATATACCTATTCAACTGAATAGGGTGGATTCTTGAATACACTATTGTGTGTGATCCTCTAGGCCCTTATCTCAATAGTAGTGAATAAAATCCACAGACCAAGAGCGGGGTCTAGCAACCCTTCATGGCCCCTAAAGAGATAAGGATAGTCATTGCAACGACTACCAACCTACGAACATTTACTATGTACTATAGTCTCTTTGTCATTAAATATCTCACAAAGAAGGACACACTCTTATGTCATCGTCCTTATCTTGATTTATTATTTGTTGATATATCCAGATGGATTTTCCTTCCTACTGCTTTGGCCAAAGACTTATAAATGTGGCACCATCCTGATCAACAAGTCCTGAGATATACAACTTCCTAAACTTAGAAGCAACAAACCCTTTCTTGACCATTCAACCAATGTCATACCACCAACGACACACCCAACACAAACTACCTTTCCATGACATTACTGCCATGGTTTTCGCCTTGCATCAAAGTACGTAATTAAATGATATAAATTGGTAATGATCTCAAGTCAAGAGACCAATACACATGTCCGTAGATAGGAACAACCAATGACACCCAAAACATGTGGTGTTCCTATTGACGGGTCTGTCCTCATGATCTCACTTCTAGAGATCTCCAAGTTAAAAATTCATGAGAATAAGTCTCAATGCTTATGAGCCCCCATCACCTGATAGTCAAACATCTACTGTTTCCAGTCAGTAATATGTATCTAGACTATATAACATATATTTAAGATCAATTTCATTGTTTCTTGAGGTTCTCATTATAGCCTGAGATCTGCTATAACCTCTCGACACGAAAATTAACCTTTGGACATTACTATTATTATAGAAGACGCAGAAAAGTATTCACTATAATGGTAAGATATCATCATACATATCTAACTATACACATGATACGGTAATAAAAATTACTACATAGTTGGGTCTAGGGAACCCACTATTTCAACACTCCCACTTGCACTAGAGCCAACTTGCTAACTAAACTTGTTAGCTACTCACATGATAAATACCATGCTCCTGCTGAGTAATGGCTTTAACTGCTGGGCCTACCATGTTTTCGCCGCGTGGCATATCTGCTATATGTGACCTCATAAACTTGAGTAAAACTTCTCAAGATAAGGTATCTCCGAGTATATTACTTTTGTTCGTTGTCATAACTTGACAGCTTGGATAGTAAGAATGTGATAATTCTTATTATGATAATACTTTTCTCACTAGGTATGAATCCAAGAACTGGGACAAATCTTTGCGATTTATAACTGCTATTTAGCAACTATAGAAGCTGCAACGTACTCGGTATTTGTAGGTATGACTACCACTAGATTTTATGAGCTTGACTCGCTCATCTCCTTTTCCTAACTGAAATACTAGATCAAATTTATCTAAGGATGACTAGTTTGTGTCCCACCAAAACTAGTATACCTTCCTCTCCATATTCCAAGTACATATCATTTTTACTTGTCGAAGTACAAGATGATAGTTCTGACTGCATCACTTGCAGTGCTCCTGGAAATAATTGATATCTTCCTATAATAAATTATTTCCCGGTAGTATCAATTATTGTACATAATATCACATATGTGATTGATCCATTTCTAAATCATATGGTATTAATTCACAACATTAATCTCTTACTATGTTCCGAACATATTAACTTAGAGAGATCAAGCCAAGTGACATTGGCAACAATTATGAACTTGAATTGTTTCAACTTGTATTTTTCTAATACAATGTCACTCTATGTATGATTTACTAGGACCAAGAAACCTTTGGATCTACCTCAGTGGATCCTGTTCCCTATAACTTAGGTTTATACTTGAAGTCAATCATTGGAGAATTGATTTTAACCTGATCTTATCTAATCGTAAGATCAAAATCTGTTTTCCATATGTTGCCAAACATATTTCACTTGGAAAAATTGGTGTTCCCACTAACCTTTGGCAGACATAAGGAAAATATTCATTTATAATGAATGTTCTATGATCTTATTGCTTACTTTAATCTAGAATTGGATTTCAGTAACTTTTAACCCTTATTGGCATCATTTGATGTCATCATCTCTTTCTGGTTGCGTCGTATAGGCACCTTCCACGAAAGATGATCTTGGCATCGAATGACCAAAAAAAGATCTTAGAAGTTCAGCTATGACAAGTAAAATTCCAACAGATTTAGGCATACCAACTTGGTATAAACAATCGGGCCTTATTGGTACCATACTTATACCATCCATGTATCATTTCATTTGAATACCCACCATAGTATTCAATTTATAATCCCCTTTTCAATTTGATACATGGAATCCATTATTGAATTTTAGTTGATCTTGTCAATATTAGCTCGTTTCCTTATACTGCTTACTTGTAGGATTTATTATTCTTAACGAATAATATATCACCAGCCACGATGAATATAAAACCATCACAATGGTTTCATTCTCCTACACAGTATGTGTCTCTGGAACATGCCAACCCCACATGTACTTGTGGAACTTGTTCCTTATGCCAACCATTTGTTCATCTCGAGCATTGACTAAGTCCAAGTCAATTCAACTCCCACTATCTCTAATAGAGATGTACACCCTTGTATAGAAATGTAGTCTAGTACTTTACTACATCTTTTCTATCTTAGGGATTTAGGTAATATCTTAAGCAAATGTTTGGATAATTACCTTAGATGCACAACATGTTTAACTTGATGCATGTTTGTTTAAATCCTAACAAACTCTTTGCATCTAAACATGTCCTATAACATAATGGGTTTTCCATCATACTATGACTCATATGATATCCATTTTTCATTTTATTTGGCATATTGGTTATCGTTTTAAGCCTTTATTTGCAAAGCACATCATGAAATATAATGGAAGTTTCTACAGGTTGTAACATTGATACAACTTACATCATAACTTCGATTTATAACATATGCATCTAGGAATTGCTCTATGCTACATATTTCTTGACCAATGTTAATATGTAAGACTTTATCATTGATCCTCCTTATGAACGTCAACACAGTGATGTAGATAAGGTAACATGCATTTAGGAATTACTCCACGCTACATTATCATGATCGATGATTGCTTGGTCAAGATATTCTTCGTCCTGCCGATCCGAAGAAACTCATATATTCTGACCAAACTTATACTTCATTGGTACATTCCTTAATGACTTAAAGGAATCTTATGAAGTATCTTTACCTCTATATTTCTTTTTATTAGTTCACACTCTCGTGTTGAACTAACCTTGGAAGCTTTGTGGAATACCTTTATTTCTAAAGGTTTCTTTGTCTAAACTAAAGATGTAAATTATACCATAGGTGTTTAGCTATGACGAGCCTAAATACCATTGATGATATCCACTTTTATTTTTACTTGAAAAAGTATCACATTTCCACAACTGGGTAGGTCTTACATTTTATATTCATCATGTATTTCCATTGATTCAAATAGCAGTGAACTATTTGTTGAGTATGTTACCACAAACAACATTCATTACAAAACTTGGAACAATGTCTCATCATAACCAAAAGGTCTTGTGAGATAAATGTTTTTGGTTATACTCAACAACTTGTCCATCTTGAATCAATTACTTGGAAATTAGAAGTTATGTGTTTCTCCCCACTGAATTAGGAATCAACCTTTCTCAGCTGCTTGAAGAAGACAATTTACTTATTGTAAGGTTTTACTACTTACTTGGTTATTGTATTTCAATACATATATGTGAAAGAATATTGTATTTTAATACCCAAGAAGTATTTGAGGAAACAATATTTTTATTTGATGAATATAAACTGAACGAGAAGTGGGTAATTGCTTCTTGTATTTTAGTTTTTAAATTTCCATGAATTTATTTAAATATGTGATACAAATAACCTCTTGTTAAATAACCAAGAAATTATCTTTAAAGGACATTATGAAGGTGCCTTTGGCATAACTTTCCATAGGCCTTTTTTCCTTTTCATTCAATGTATTCGCCATAAGAATAAAAGATGGTGTTATATCCAATATTCTTATTACTTGGAAAATGTTACCGTAAAGTTAATGAAGCGCTTACTCTATACCATTTGTTTGTATTCTTAAACAAAACTAGATTAATTGGGTGTAAAAGGTATAAGAAATGGAATGGAATGAAAGATTGTGAACTATCTTTCACTTTACACAAACCGAGTGTGACCATCACATTCAAATCTTGCTTCACTTTCTCCTCAAAAGGATCTTGGAGATGAGACTTCATGTGATCATAATCCAAGTCTTGATGTAGTGACCACAAATAACCTCAGAATTTGATGATAGCATTATGATAGGACCATCATATGCTTTATTCATGCGTCTCCTGAAATCAATTTTACACCCTCTCTTCCTGAGGTGGCTTAATAGGTTGGGACACAAGCACCATGATTTTCCATTATTGTAGTAATGTGTGAAAGCACCTATACTACACTTGGAATTTCATGCTTTTTTGGACAATAACTTTGTCTAATAATTATCGCAGTTTTATTGTGGTATTTCTTGCCATTATCTACAAATATACCTTAGCAGATTGTACTTTTATGTGATTACCTAATGTGACATTACTTATTATTTAATCATTAAATGTCTCCCACTAATTTTTTGAATTCTGGGAACCCTCTGTACTAGAATCGAAATACTCTTGTGTATTCTAGTGGCAAGGATCCCTAAACCTCCCTCATAGTCTACAAGCTAGGGCTACGCCACTACTCGGAGGGTCCAAAGTAGGCTTTTGACTAGCCAACCGCATTAGCTTGCAGTTCCTTGATTTGTTGAGTGAAGTCCGAGCTTCAAAAATCATTTACTAATTTACTCAACGCTTGCCTCTAAAATTACAACAAGCTAGATAAGGCTATTCCATTACTGTAATTTTAGTTAAGTTGACCCATCACAAGAATAAGAACTCCCCGTTAGTAAGAGCACCCTCAGCTAAGGCATGAACCAGCACTCAAACACCCGGTTTCGTTCAAACTCGAATGATGGAAGGCTTTTTGTGACATAATATTTTCTTTGAGAGTTTTATTGTTTTTCTCTCTCTTGACGAATGTGATCCATTTCTATTAAACTTTTTCATCTATGTTATCGCGCTCACAACTGAACATCAATAGAACGACATACGCCGCTTCTTTATGCATTTTATTATATATTATTTTATGTATTTTCCCGCTGTTATAAATGCATAAAATAATAAATAAACGCATAAAGGAAAACTACTACCCAACTGGTCTTGAGAATCTAAACGACCTAAGGGAATCTTACCTGAGTCGAAGTTTGACTCAAAATGCAGCTTGCCCCTTGTCTTGTATGTTTGTTAGTCTTCTACAGCATTGCCATGTCTTGCTGGGGTCAACGTCACGTCTTGGAGTACCACCTCGTCTTGGCGGAATCCACCTGTCGTATTACACTTTCTTTATCAACATGCACCGCCTTGTCTTGGTGGGGTCCACGTCGTTTGCCTTTGCATCGTATCCGTCCATGTTACAAGAATACTCGTGCACATGCGAGGGGGATTGAGGTATAAATGTACATCAAATCAATTGGACACGCAGGTCCTTATACATTTTAACCTAAAAGTAGACGATGCACAGAACACCTTTTAATTAATTTACAGACATCACACACATTTAAATAATAAATTAAATAAATAATTTAAAATCAGACATATGAGGCCAATGCTCAAGACCTATTTTCGGGTATAAAATACTGTGAGATAAAAATTAAAATGCATAAATAAGTATGAGGGTTATTAAATTAAATGAATTAATAAATTCAAATAATTTCATTAATTATCGGTCATGTAATTAATTTAATTTTAATACTTAAAATTTAATTAATTAATTTAATTACAAAAATTAAATTAATTTTAACCTCGGGTATTAAAATTTAATATTTTTAAACAATAATTAATATATTAATTTAATTTAATTTAATTTAATTTAATTAATTATATTAATTAATTTACCCAACCCTCGAAACATTATTTTGATCTATTGCGGGTTGCGCTGAACCTACGCAGACCCGTAATAGGTTGGGCAAAGCTTGTACTTGGCTTCTCTTAGATCAGGCAGGTTCGTTATGTCCGTACTTGAGCAGACAAACCCGCCTAGACCTGTTTCAGGGTGGGTCAAATTAAATCATGCTAGGTGTACCTACTGTACTCGGATCCATTTCCATAAACGGGCTGGCGCGCTACATACGGTCCTCGGCAGTAGAGACGGAGGCTGGCCAGCTTGGACCTGCGGTGGCGGGCACCAGCTGCCCGCGTGCTGGAGGCAACAAGGGAGGCGGCCGCGGCTGGCAGGTGTGGCGCCCTGCTGCTGTGCGTCGCCTGGGCTGTGCGTCGTGCTGAAGCTGCTGTGTGCGGTCTGCATGGAGAATCCCGGGAGGCACGTTGTGCAGCGGGTCCACATGCAGGCCGGGACGGGGCGGCGATGCTACAGGAGGTCGGCATCGGGGTGTGAGCTGGGTGGAGGTGTGCTGGGTGGTAGGGGCGCAACGCTGCGAGCCGGTTTCAGAGGGAGGAGGACGCGGGTCCGGTGCAGGATAGGCGGCCGGCGCGCATGCAGAGCTGTAAGAGGGAGGGTCGACTTTGGATGACGCCCGAGGGGGGGGGGGGGGGGCTTGTTCGCATACAGGAACCATCCGGGCATGGGGGTGCGGCCACCAGCTGCTTGCTGTGCACTACGGGAGCAGGCGACGCCTGCATGGGGGGCACCCACCTGTGCGGTGTCCCGAGGGAGAGAGGCGCGGCGCTGCAGTGTGCCGCGCCGGTGCGGTGTCCCGACAGCACTGTAGTGCGCCACATGGGGAGGAGGGAGGGGGTCTGCTCGGACCCCCTGAATATATATATATATATATATATATATTGGTTTGTTGTTTCCACGCGCCACCCCTTTCTCCCTTTTTTTTGTTTCATTCCACCCCCATGCCACTTTTTTTTTAATTTTAAGACTTATTTTGAAGTCTCTCTTTTTCCCTCTTTTTTTATTTTTATTTATTAAGACTTGACCACCAGGTCAAGTCATCTCCCCTTTTTTAAAACTTTCTAAAGGCTATTTTTTCCTTTAGATATAATAATAATAAAATGTTATTTTAATATAATAATTTTATTATTATTATAATTTTATTATTATAATTATACTATTCTAATTATAGCATTATAAGAATAATATAAATTATAATAATTATAATTATATTAAAAAATTTAATACCCTTGTTCAAAAACAAAAACACGATCTATTCCAAAAATTTCGAATGACCATATCTTAGTCGTTCGAAATTGGATTGAATCACGGTTTGAATGGTTGTGACCGATTTTAAACCCTCTACTTAATTTTATGAAAACTAATTTAATTTGGCTCAGAAAATCTACGCATTCCCTATAATACCACCGTTAGGTTTTCCGGGGCCCGCAGTGGAAGCCGGTGGGCCTGAGATTTTAAAATTTTCGTCGGCGAGACGATGGAACTTGTCATCACCGACGATCCGAGCCTCGGAGAGGTCCGAGGATCTCTCATAGATTGTAAAGAGTACAAAATTAAATAAAAAACTTACCCATTTCAAATCTGAAGTCGTTGTTGACCCCAACTTGTCATCGTCGATCGTTTCATGAAGGATCCATAGCAGGATCCCTCTAGATTATCCACACACACTTCAGAAATCCACAGGAATGACGATTGTCAAACTCCGGGTGCTAGCGTGGTGATCCGACGATATATTCAACTTTCCAATGATCACCGCATCATCGATCTTATGATGCGGGAGGAGAAACTCGATCTGAGCTCGGATCGAGAGCTTCTCTCTCTAGAGAGCGCGAGGAGAGAGAGGCTCTGGCCAAATTGACATGAATAGTTATTGCGCTTGAGCCCCTCTCCTCTATTTATAGTGGATTGTGGAAATTACCCAGTTGGGTTTTCCGGCCCCCGTTAATTCCACGTCCACTAAATAAATAACCACGACGACTTAAAACTGCGTCAATATTATTTATTTATTTTATCACATACTTGTGATAAAATCCGAACCATTAAACTCGACTCGCTATCCCACTTAATATTAAATGAACCTTGAATATTAAAATAATATTCGTTCGATTAATATTTTCTCATATTTACTGAACTCGTAAATACATTAAATAAATTCAATCCCAAATATTCATAACTTGAATATTAATGAATTTATTTAATTCTTTTGGTGATTGACAACATGGAAAATGCTCGGACCCCGTGGCGGGTCCCACTATGTCCATATACCTATTCAACTGAATAGGGAGGATTCTTGAATACGCTATTGTGTGTGACCCTCTAGGCCCTAATCTCAATAGTAGTGAATAAAATCCATAGACCAAGAGTGGGGTCTAACAACCCATCATGGCCCCTAAAAAGATAAGTATAGTAATTGAAACGACTACCAACCTACGAACATTGACTGTGTACTATATTATCTTTGTCATTATATATCTCATAAAGAAGGACACACTCTTGTGTCATTGTCCTTATCTTTCTTTATTATTTGTTGATCTATCTGGATGGATTTGCCTTCCTACTGCTTTGGCCAAAGACTTATGAAGGCGACACCATCCTAATCAACCAGGCCTGAGATATAAAACTTCCTAAACATGGAAGTGAAAAATCCTTTCTTGACCATTCAACCAACGTCATACCACCAACGACACACCCAACACAACCTACCTCTCCATGACATTACTTCCATGGTTTTCAACTTGCATCAAAGTATGTAATTAAATGATATACATTGGTAATAGTCTCAAGTCAAGAGACCAATACACATGTCCATAGATAGGAACAACCAATGACACCCAAAACATGTGGTGTTCCTATTGACGGGTCTGTTCTCATTATCTCACTACTAGAGATCACTAAGTGCGAACTTCATGAGAAGAAGTCTCAATGCTTATGAGCCCCCAACACCTGATAGTCAGACATCTAATGTGTCCAGTTAGTAAGATATATCTAGACTATAGAACATATATTTAAAATTAATGTCATTGTATCTCAAGGTTCACATTATAGCCTGGGATCTACTATAACCTCTCGACATGACAATTAACCTTTGGACATTACCCTTATTATAGTAGACGCCAAAAATTCTACACTATAATGGTAAGATATCATCATACATATCTAACTATACACATGATACGATAATCAAAAATACTACATAGTTGTGTCTAGGGCACCCAATATTTCAACATACCATAGATAAAATATATTACACTTCCTTTGGGACATTCCCCTAGGTGTCTCTTTCCACACTTTTGACATAAAAGAAAACAAAATATTTTTTCCTTTACCATTTTCCCCACATAATATTATATGAAACTCCATCCTTATATTCTTTGGTGTGTTCATATTTTCAATAATAATTAATTTACTAATCATAACTTGATATAGTTGGGTGGCATAACCACTATATTTTAAACCCTAGATTCTATCCCACTTTGTTTATTATTTAAAAAATTATTATAATATCCACCACATCCATTATTAACATGGTTTATCCATGATCCAAACATTTCTAAAACCAAAAGAGTTAATCATGATTGATTAATATTAACATCATAAGGGGATAATTTTTTAATTACATCAACATTTGTAAAGGAATTAAGGTGCTATGAGGATCACATAGCAATACGTGGTGAAGACCATACCACATTGAAAATTTTGGTGATTCAGATTAGCTAGATTTTTTACTCTAATTTTCTATATAAGGACCACTGATCAGATCATTAGACAAAGAAAATTTTATTAGAAAAAATCATCACTTTGGTAAGTATTTGGTGAAGTCCAAAAGTATTTTGTGAGGGTAAATTCCCTGAATAAGAATAGGTTCACAAGGAGGATTTTTTAAAAGGAGAAGTGGTCCATAGAAGTTAGTTTGTGGAAGGAGTTTTTTGGAGCACAATATCCCATAAAAGAAAAGGGGTTGTGTAGCATGGGTAGTCCACATGGAATCATCTGTATGCATAAGATAAGGGTCCATAGAAGAAAAGGCAGTCCATGGAAGTAGAAGAGGTTCGTGGAAGAATAGGTGGTCTGTGGAAGTAGAGGTAGTCTGTGGAATAAGAGGTTGTCTGCGAAGCACTCACCCCATGTGGTGCAAGTTTATTCATGAAGGAAGCAAGGAAGTTTATAAAGGATTCAAGAATTCATGAAATTAATTTCCAAAAACCAAGTGGGAAAGCTGATTTCATCTATGGGTGAAAATATGACTTCAAAAAAGCATCTACCTATAGTTGAAGATGCATGCATTCATGAATATGAGGGGACCTACAAGTCCATAAGCTATGGGTGAATCACTTACTAGTGTAGTGAGAAAAGGAAGAAGAATATGTGGATCCTTTCCATCAGTAGTGAGCCAAAGAAAGAGATGTAGGGAGTGACACTTGGGAAAGTAGTTAGTTGGACCTAAACATTATATAGGTACTGAGCCTAGTCATAGAAGTGATCTATCCCAAAATTTGTAATTTGTTAGCAAGCCTTAGTGGATTTTATGTATTGGAACATCGTCATTGTATTCTCCTTATACGTAACACAGTGGGGGTGAACCAATTAAAAATCATTGTGTATCATGGATGATTTCATTTCGGTTCATATATTTCTATGGGAAGAAGAGAGAAGATTGTTTTTTTAAGAATGAAACAAGATCTTAAGGGGTAGTTATTTTAATCTTCCATACACTGATTCACCCCCCATATTTGGGTATTTAACCCAATTGGGATAAATATTGGTATCAAAGGGAAATGTTGAAATTTAGTGGTTCTATCTCAGTAGAATAAATGGAGGTTTTCAATCATAAATGGATTCTGATATTTGATGGAAAAAATTGTCCATCATGAATGAATCAGATGTAGCACTACATCTAATCATTAGGAATGGATGTATTTATAGTAGAAATGCATGAAATTTTTGTTATTATCAATAGTGGTTCTTTATCAGAAGCTGACCAAAGGAAATTGGATAAAGACGCCGAAGGAATCAATTCTTTAGGGGGATACCTATCCAATGAAATATATAAGAAGGTGATGGAGTGAAAGTCATCACATGAAATTTCGGAACAATTGTTGAATATTTATGAGGGAAACTCAAAAGTGATAGAAGCAAAGTTGATGGTTTTATGGAACAAGTATGAGGATCTTAGAATGCACCATAATGAGTCTGTTGATACATTCTTTGACCAGGTAAATGTTGTTGAGGAAGGCATTCATGGTATTGGAGAAATTAATGAAGATACAAAGACCGTAAAGCATATCTTGATAAAACTTACACCTTGGTTCAATCCAAAAGTTTATTTATTGGAAGATAAAGTTACAAAGGAGATGACATTGGTTAGATTTCATAGTAATATTATTTCATATGATATGAGAAATTATTATAACGAGTCTATAGAAAAAGGAAAATACAAAGAAATGTCATTTAAGAAAATGAATAATTCTACCATTGATGATGGTCAGGATGAAGAAGAGACGAATGACGTGATGTAATTACTTTCCTCAAATATGAAAATAGGAAAAGTAAATTTCAAGGGGAAACTCCCACATTCATACTTTTGATATGGAAAGGTTAGAAATCTATAAGTAAGGTTCCCTAAGAAGTTTCAAGAAGATGAAGAGGATAAAGTCTAAATTCCCATGAAAAGTATTCAACCTACATGAAAGGTAAGCAATTTTTTAATAGAAAATTCTTCAAAAAGAAGAATCTACTTTCAAAAGAAGATGATAATTCATAAGAATCTAAGGTAGAAGAGTTGGAATACTACAAGGATCATGAGGTAGATTCTATGGTAGAAGTTGTGGGAAATTACCAAATAAGGGAATAAAGTGACAACGATGAAGTATAAGTAGAAGGAAGAGTTGACCTTTAGGTTGAATTTGAAGCTACTCTTTAAGAAATAGATATATAAAGAGACCAAATGAATAAATCCAACAAAGTGGTTCATGATTCCAAACTTTATATGTAGTAATATGAAGAAGAGAAGTCTGAGTTGAATGAAGAAATTAAAAAAATGAATTCTTCAATGCTAGAAATATTAGAAAAGGTGGTTGAATAAAAGATAAAAATTGATGAATGGAAAAGATAAATCGACAGTTTTAATATCACTGGGAAAGATCAAATCAAACTTATTGAAGAGATTGAAGAAGAAGTCTTAGACTTGTGATGAAAAGTTAAAGATCAATAAAAAATTTTGATTCCTGTATGACATAAGGAAATAAGATCATTAAGGTGATAGAAAAGATAAAAGTGGAACAAATAGTTCTAATAGAACAAAATAAATAGTTAAATACCAATGAAAAGGATTGTATGAGTCTTGATAAAAAATAGAAAGCAGTAATGGTTGAAGTCAAACCACAAGCACCTACTCTGAGATTAAAGATTGATTTGGGATTGAATCAGAATCATAAAACTCATTGAACCCAAGGGACAATAAGTGGTGTTGTATTTCGACACAATAATTTACCTCACATAATATGTTATTGTTTTGGAAATACATGACACTCACAAAATGTATGTTCCATAACTAAGAGTTACCAAAGTTAACAAGACCAATAGAAAAAGCCATATGAAACTCAATATTTTAGAAAATCATTTGATAGTCAATATTTTATTGGTGGAGGATTCAAGAACATTAAAATATATTTTTCACCAACAATGCACATAAATTTTTCAAAGTAGAATGAATGTGGTCATAAGTATAAATCCAATGTATCATCAAATTAGATAAAAATGAAAAATCAATTTGCAGTATTGCAAGATGAAGCTGGTCCATCATACTTAGAGGAAGATAAATATTATCAATCTATATCAGGTATGAAGTAAAAAACATTTATTAAAAAGAAGAATATAGTTAAACAATTAGTGGTTTTATAGAATGATTTTAAAGAAAAAAAATCACACTAGAATATGAATTATTGACAGTGGATGCACCTCTCATATGATAGGTAATAAAGATCAGGTGACCAGAATCTGGTATGATAACGAAGGTATCGTAAGATTTGGTAATGATGAAGACCTGAAGATTGTTGTCTAGTGAAAATCTATGTTTGTGGGAAAATAAATGAGACACGCTAATGTATTAGTTTTTGAAGGTGGAAGTCACAACTTTCTTAGTGTTAGTCAACTGTGTGACTTTAGACATTCCATAATCTTTTCAAAGAAATTATGTGTCATCAAGGAAAAATACAGAGTAGTTTTTTGAATGGAAAGAATATTAAAGGATATCTATACCTTGTGAGTGGAGAAAAATATATGTTCTTTATATTTAAGGAATAATATAACAAGTTATGGCATAAACATCTTAGCCACTTGAGCCAAACATCCTTTGAAGATCTAGTGAAATATGATGCTGATCATGACCTCCCTAGGTTATCACGTGATCATAATCATACATGGAATTATTTTTAATAAGGAAAGATCATTTGAAAGACTAACTAAATTTTTATTTTTTATGAAAAGCATAAACCCCCTTTTAAGAGCTAAGTGAGAACCCATCATGACATCAAAGACTTAAAACAAATAATGCCCTAGTGACCAAAAGCTAAACATCACAGTTCAAGACTACAAGGAAAAAACCCTCCCTAGAATCAAATACCATTAAATCCATATTCTATATTCACATTTTTACTTGGATAGTTGTCCCGTGAAAAAATGCACAGGCCTGGTACCGATGGAAAAAGGCATACCCTCTCAAACATCCAATTCTAGATAACAATGGTCTGATGAAAACTCCCTACTCAGAACCTCATCTGGAGAAACCCATTGTAGAAGGAATAAAAGCATAAACACTTGAGACACAGACCACATTGGTCTCCAAACAAGATCATCACCCATGAAACCATTCCAAGAAGACAAAAACTAGCATCAACAAAACACCATGCAGCAAAACCAAATTCATCAAAAACTAACTTCAAAGGGAAACTGAAAACAGGATCAGTTTCCATCTATGCATAACTATAGATTAGGCATAGACAATTACAAATTGAAAAATAACAAACTCATCAACAAAAAAAAGCATGAAAGGTTGCCTCGATGCTACAACACGGTTTCCAGAACGAGCCCCACCACAACGATTCTATTATCCTCCCTTAGAAAATACAACCAAAGATATGAGATGAATTGAACTAAGAAGATGTACCAGAGGTTGAATCGAGTGAGCGTACAAGAATAAGAGGGTGAAACAGTGAGGATCAAGTGAAATTACACCCCGATGTTGTGATGCAATAAAGCCATCCCCATACCGACCACCGTCAACAAGAGTGATTGAGTTGGTGCATATTGATGTGTGTGGACCTATTTCACCAATATATATTGATGGGAGGAGATAATATGTTCTCTTGATTGATGATTTTATCAAAATTACATGGGTATCAATCATCACCTGCAATTATGAGGTTTTTCAGTTTCATTACAAGATACCAATATGAAGTTGAAAGGATGCTAGATCAGAAAATCCACAAGATTAGAACAGATAATGAAACCAAGTTCACAAATATCCAAGTTGAGGATTATCTCAAGAAACATGGTATAAGGCACCATGTTTTAGTAGTAATAACTCCATAGAAGAATGAAGTATCTTAGAGAATAAATCAAATTATCAACAACGTGGATAGAACAATGGTCACTAAGAAAGACCTTCGAGAGATTTTTTTGAAAGAAGAAGCGATGACATCAGTATACACATCAAATAGAGAATTGTTATGTTTGAAGTAAGATAATAATATATATGAGTTATGGTATAGAAAGAATCCATAATTTAAGTAATTTTGATTATTCAGAAGTAAGTGTTTCATTCTCAATAAGGAGAAACATAGGAAGTTTGAATCCCATGGAAATGAATGGATATTTATTTAATAATCAAAGAAAATAAAAACATATAAATGATTTAATAAGTGGATGGGGGATGCAGTTGAAATACATGTTGTAACTATAGTGGAGAATGAGAATAATATTTATCAAATATATGATCAGTATCAAGAGGATAGTGATGAAGAGATAAGAAGATCACGAGATGCTCTAGTTCCATAAGATAATTCAAAAGAAGATTAAAATAATGAAAAGGATGATCACAATTTATTATCTACATAAATATAGAATATATTTTCTAAAATTGATAGACATAACCTAATTGGTGATCAGATAGTGCTAGTGTAGACCAGGAGGATGAAGACTCTATAGCAAGAATCACACTTATAAAAGGTAGAGCCTAAATGTTTTGATGAAGTAGCTAGTGATGAGAATTGTGTTAAGTCTATGAATAAATATCTTGACCAAATTGAGGAGAATAAGACATGGGATATTGTTTCAAGGCTAGTAGATAAAATTTCATTGGGAATAAATGGGTCTTTCATAACAAAATGAATGAATATGGTGCATTAATTTCAATGAAATCATGACTAGCGTGCAATAGGTACTCACTAATAGTGGGTATCTATGTTGATGAAACATTTTAACCTGTTAAAAGGGTATAGAAAATCATATTATTATTTTCCATAACATTGAAAAGAATGTTCCAGGGTTTTCTAGATGGATGTCCAGTCAACATTTCTGAATGGGTTCTAGAAGAATAATTTTATATTGAGTAGCCAGATGGTTTTTTCATTCATGAAGATGAGAACAGAGTTTTTCGGCTAAAGAAGGATATATGGTTTGAATAAAGAACCAAGAGCATGGTATTCAAGGATACATCAGTTTCTGAATAATCTAGGTTTCAGTATGGTGGATTTGATTACAATTTGTATGTCAACAATGACTATAGTCAAAGGATGATGGTTTTGGTGTATATGAATGACATAATTTTCAGTGGATTGGATGAAGCACAATGTAGAAAATTTTCCAAATTCATGAAAAGTGAGTTCTACATGTCAATGATTGGTGAACTGAAATTTTTCCTTGATTTACAGGTAACACAATGAAAGAATGATACATTAATTCTCAATCCAAATATTCCAAGGAGGTATTGAGAATATTTTAAATGGATAATTCCAATAATATGGAAAATCCAATGGATACCTGGATAAAACTATCATGGGATGATGAAGGAAAATCGGTTAATGTCACTAAATATTGGTAGATAATTGGAAGCCTGTTGCACTTAACAATGACATGAAAAATATTGTTTTTTCCACATGTCAAGCAGTGTAGTATCAAAGCAATCCTATGGAAAGCCACCTACTTTCAATGAAAATAATACTTCAGTATGTAAAGAGAAAAGTGGATTTTGGTTTGATGTATAATGAAAAATCTCAGTTGAATTTATTTGGATATACAAATATAGATTGGGATGGATCAATAGATTATAGGAAATCAATGTCAGGAGGTGCTTACTATCTTGGTATATTGTGTATTTCTTGGATAAGAAAGAAATAATATTGCATTTCATTGAGAACCATAGAATCTGAATATATTACAACTACTCAAGCATGTACACATTTATTAATGATGAAGTAATATATTGATAATATGAGAGTTGAAGTGAAGTCTCTAATTGGAATCCATAATGAAAA
Organism: Viscum album; assembly: GCA_963277665.1. Lineage (NCBI taxonomy): Eukaryota > Viridiplantae > Streptophyta > Magnoliopsida > Santalales > Viscaceae > Viscum > Viscum album. The sequence goes on along the minus strand of OY728141.1, from coordinate 176,988,494 downwards.
TTCAAGTGCTATACATCTCATCAAAAATACAGTTCATCATAAAGGACCAATAACATTGAAATCAAGTTTTATTTTATCAAGGAGATGGTATAGATAGGGATTATAAAGTTGTAATATGTTCCTACAGAATTAAAGGTTTCAAATATTCTAATAGATTCTTTACTCAAAGAAGTATTTGAAAGGCATCAGCTGGATCTGGGAGTTCAGTTAGATCCCCTCACTTGAAAAAGCATGGATATGTGACCCCCTCTCCCAAAGTTATGGTATGTTTTACCTAATGTGATGATATGTGTTCTTTAACCTATTGTAGACCATAATTAAGTGACCTTAGAGTTCATTGATAAAGGGGGATAAATATGGATATCAAAGGGGAGAAAATCTCTTAATCAATATAGGAGGAGAAGCTAAAAAGAGGAGAAATGAGATAGGGGGAGTATTAAATCTGATGATGCTAAAGGTAGTCAATCAAAGGTTATATATCAAAAAAATTGAGGTTCATAATGAAAGTAGATGAGTGGTTTTGGAATTAAGTGAAGTGATTCATTGATGAAAAATTAATTATACTTTTATTTCTCACATTGATAATGGATCATGTGGGATTATAGTGTGTGTTGAGTAAATAATTGACTGCTATATTAATCGAAAGAAGTGAATGCTTGTAGAAGATAAAAGAATCTTTAATCAGGTATCAAAAATATGAAGAGTTGTCAACAAACTGAAAGGGGATATTTTTTTTGGAAAAAATCATCCTCTCGGGGTTTTTATGACTTATTGTTTCTGTTGAAAAATCCACATGACCACAAATCAGTATGGTTGGTGTTTCTGAAGCATGTTTTTATGGAGTCATAGTTTCCCAGTGTTTTCTAAATTTTTGGGCCTCAAACTGGGAGTTTTTTTTAGAAAAGGAATGTTTTTTCATAGTGGTTTATGGTTTGTAAATCGTGAAGCACAGTTCGAAGACTAGAAAAGGAGGTGCATGGAATGACTTTGGAAAAATGTTATGCGGACCAAAAATCTTGTTACATGGGCCATGAATGAAAAATAATTCATGGGAGGATTGGAGTCCTTAGGATTTTTGAAGTTTGTGGTGAGGCACATTGTTGGAGTAATAAGGCGGTGATTTATTCTTTCAAAAAGGGTATTATTTTTGGAATACATTAGTAGCATAAAAGGAAATAAACGGTCTATGCAGACCACAATGCAGTATGCGGTGTAATATGTACCGCATCAAAGATTTTGGTGATTTGGATTAACAGGATTTTGAGATATATTTTCCTATATCAGGATCACAAATTAGATCATTAGACTGAGAAAATTTCATTAGAATATATCATCAGTCTGGGAAGAATTTGGTGAAGTAAAAATTAGTTAATTATGGGTAATTCTATGAAGTAAAATAGGTTCATGAGGAGGATTACATGAAAGGAGAAGTGGTCTGTAGAAGTCAGTTTGTGGAAGAGGGTTTTGTGGAGAATAGTATCTCACAAAGGAAAATGGGCCACATAGAATAGGTGGTCCATGGGGCATCAACCATCCATGGAAGATAAGGGTCCACATAAGAAGAGGTGGTCTACGAAATTAGAAGAGGTCTATGAAAGAACAAGTGATCTACAAAAGTAGGGACAACCCATATAAGAAGAGGTTATTCACAAAGCACTTGCCCCATGTGGTGCAAGTTAGTTCATGAAAGAAGTGTGGAAGTTCATGAAGGATTAAAGAATCTTCAAAAGTAATTTATGAAAACCAAGAGGAAAAGTGGATTTCATATATAGGTGAAAATGAGACTTCAATAGAGAATCTATATATAGTTGAGGATGCATGAATTCATGTAAATGAAAGGAACTACAAGTCTATAAACTGTGGGTGAATACTTTTAAAGAGAAGTAAGAAAAAGAGGAGAAAGACAATGATCCTTTCCAATGGTACTAATCTAGAGAAAAGACTTAGGGAGTGAACCTTGGTAAAGTAGTGATCTTACCCTAAACATTGTAAAGGTAGTGATCCTTGGCATAAAAGTGATATAGCACAAACTTTCTAATTTGGATGTGAACCTTAGTGGATTTGGTATATTGGCACATCTTCATTGGATGATCCTTGGACATATCCCAATAAGGTAGAACCAAGTGAAAATTGCTGTGTCTCATACATGATTTCTTTTATATTCATATATTTATATGGGAATAAGAGAGAAGAGTGTTTTGTTTAACAACAAAACAAGATACAAAGGGGCGATTTTTTTAATCTGTTATACCCTGATTCACCCACTCTCTTAGAGTATTTAACCTAATTGGGATAACATAAGTTATACTCATCATTATAACTTTGGGAATGTAAACATAAGAAAATGGGTGAGCTAAAATGACAGGTAAGGGAAAAATCATTAATATGTCATTAAGGGTTAGATAATAGGCATACAAGAATAATCAATATTATTTACCTATAAGTTATGGTATAAGGATATTCAATCTCAAATGAACAAACATATATTGTGGTAAAAGAGTTTTGAAACACGGGATAATAAACATTATCCATGGGGAATAATCTTATGAATATGGAATAAAGATATGGAAAAATATAATAAGGAACTATGAAATGAACACAATCAAAGTAAATCATCATATAGTGGTTTATGTATCAAAATCATGTGACCATGATGGCTCATTCATTACTTCCTTCAACCCATTCTGACTCGAGTATCATAACTCTCAACCCATTAGCAACTCAAGTATCATAAATCATAGTCCTTTATTGAATCGAGTATCATAACTCATTTTCCATTATTGAATCAAGTATCAAAATTCACAGTCTATTATTGACTCGAGTATCATAACTCATGGTTTTTTATTGACTTGAGTATCATAACTCACAGTTCATTATTGACTCAAGTATCACAACTCATAGTCTATTATTGACTTCAGTACCATAACTCACATTATATTTTTTTCTCATGAGATATAATACCTTAACCAATGAATTAGAGGAAAATATTGGAACCCACCCATCAATAAAAATCATCCATAAATTTTTGTTCCAATAGAATATGAAAACATTCATATTTCAAACTTAAATTAATTAACCCATGGGAAAGTGATGTGTTTTGTGAAAAAAATTCATAGAACATTCCATTATCCATCCAGAGAAATATATTGGATAGTGGCTTAAAAATGTCCCCATTTGAATATAAGGAACATTATAGTATATTGAACAAAATATAAAAAAACCTTTTAAGTTTATTTTATATATCACTTTTAAAAACAATAATAAATATACCTTTTAAAAATACTTGAAAACTTCCTTAAAAGTTTTTCTCTAAAACAAAAGACTTTGAGATTGAGTAATTTTTTTTAAAAAAATTACCTTTAAAAACAAAAAGGTTTTCAAAAAAAATTATAAAAGAAATATGTTTTCAAAAACTTTATTTAATAGGAAATAAAAATACTAAAGTCTTATTTAAAAATAAGGGCCCTTAAAACCCCCTTTGAAATCAAGAGTTTATTTTTAAAATAAAACTTTTACATTTATAAAATATAACAATATTTTCTTTTCTTTTCAAATTTATTAAGAGTTAAAATACATTGTAAAACCATTTTAAAACATATTAAGGAACCTTCATATATAATAATGGCCATAATGGTGAAAGAAACTATAAAAACTGTTTTTAGATTTTTTTTACCATACTCATAAAAGATGAAGTTTTGGTCACATTAAAAAGTAATTTTAAAAAAAGGTGAAGTGAAAACTTTTGAAAACATTTAATTTTAAAAATAAACTTCAATAATATATCCTTATACATAAAGGTTATCAAAAAAATAAATTTAGAGTGTAAGATAAAAAAATTGATTTTTAAAGGATGAAAAACAAATTTTTTTATATTTTAAAATACCCTTTTTTTGAAAACCCACATCATAAAAAGAGTAAAAAATAATCCTTTTGAAAAGAGGTTAAGGGAATTATAAAGGTCATATGAGATAAAATTTAATTCTTTTTTCAATTATAAATTAGAATATTTTGGGGAAATGAAAATATAGACAAGGAGGGTATACTGTCATTGAAGATGATTAGAATTATTCTCAACAATGACATAGTTATTGAGGAATAAATTCATTAAGGAAAATTTTTATAATTAAAAATTAATTATCAAAAAATATTAATATAAAGTAAAATTAAATAAAATATTATGGTGGAATCAATCAAACTTAGAAGAAATAAGTTCAAGAAGAAGTATTCTAACTCAAAAAATGGAGTTGAGTTAACAAATACCCTTACAAACTTGGTATCATTTGAATCAAAATCCATTCAAATAAAGAACATGATATGGATATTAAAACCAAATAAATTACATGAATATGGGAAAATAAATTTATTATGAAGTAATCACAGCATGAAAAAGATGTCATGGTGTAAAACAAGAAATATGTTTCATGTAATTAATTTTGAGACAAAGAAACCCTTACTTTGTATTCTATCATACTAAAAAATGATCTAACATCATATATAAAAAACATAGATATATTAATAACCTAATTATTTTTTTTCATATCTATAACCTTTTATACACTTATTTTATAACCATCTTTTAAAAATATATTACCCAGTTATAGTTTATTTCCATCATTGGGCCTTAAAAAACTTTGATTGTTTATTTTGTACAAGTATCATGGTGATGAGGTCAATTGTTACTTATTGGTTCAAATATAAAATTACTAGATAATCCAAGAAACTATAATCCTGGGGTTTCAATGATTAATCATATCTAATTTTTATTTATTTAATAAAAAATATATTTTTTTTAAAAAGGAAATTGTGAAGAACTAGTTTCAATATATTTAATGATCGAAATGTGATATATTAATAAATATATTAAATATAAATAAAATTTTTTAAAAAATATTAAAAAATATTAAATAAATTATTAGTGAATGATATTATCATTATATAATATTCCTTAATCATTCATGAAATAAATCTTATAACATCAATCGCGTAGGTGGTAAAACCGACCCAAACACAGGCACATTATAATAATTTAATGAGTAAGGACATGTTTTTATATAATGTTAATATAAATTTTAAAAAAGATTAATAATTTTATAAATATCATGTAACTTCATTAAATTAATTCTTAGAACCATCCATCAATAGTGTTGATTAAAAATGAAAATTTTCATTCATAGTGGCGGTAGTCCACACGTACAAACGATTAAAGATTCCATTTCTCAAAAAATGGTATGGAATGAAGGTATATGAAAAATTATAATTTAATAATTATAATTTTTAATATAAAAAATATTTATTCATAAAACATATCCTTATTATCATCTGTCAGAGGTGGTGATGAAAAATGGACCACATAGCTTCGTGGAGGTGGTAGTCCACACATATGCATGATCAATGTTGTTTTTTTCTTAGTAGATATAAATGATTGAATAATAGTTGAAAAATTAATATAATAACATTAAAATATATTAATAATACTATTTTAATTATATTGGGGTATCTATAAGAAGTTTTTAAGATAAATATTAAGAATAAAAGTCTAAAGAGTAAGAGATACTCATGTTGAGAACTTAATATTTCTATTGGAAATATCCTTAGAAACAAAGGACTTAGGATATATAATTGAGAATATAGACTTATGAAATTTAAATATTATATATATGAGGAGATAAAGGAAGATTTTTAGGATTAAATTCTGAGGAATAATGGTGTAATAAAGGGGTATAAGTGTTCCCATTTTATAAGTGAAGAGAAGAGAAATATTTGGGAGTACCCATTACTTTTCAATAATGGAATGATTTTATTCAATGGCCGAAGGTTCCAAAAGTGAAAAATTTTAATTTTATATAGTTATTGGGAATATAATACTATACACCACTATTTTTTGAGACAAATTAGAGTGATTTAAGGTCTTTTCTTATTTATCTTTTTTAACTTTTACCCTAATGTACTTTTACTATGGTAATAAATTTTTAACCTTGGTAATTAATTTTATTGACCAAAATTAAAAATTAAATTATTAAATGATTTGAAAATTACAATTTAAAATTTAAATTTTTTTTATCAAATAAAAATTTTAAGTGTGAGAAATTTTAATTTTTGAATAAACACATATAACAGGTAAAAAGAGTTTTTAGAAAATGTGTGTCTTTAAGATTAATATTTATGTGTAGGTTGAGATTACCAATGTTTTTAAATTAAATGATATAAATTGTTTTATTATTAAACAAATATTTTTTTATCTTTAAAATCCATCCTAAAAATAACTTTATAATAAAAAAATTTAATTAAAAGAAAATATTGAAAACTATTTTTAAATTGGATGAAAATGTTACTTAAGTTCAAAAATTTAAAGTAGGTTTTATAAGTTCAAAATTATATTTTGAAATACATGGTATTACTACTTAAATAAATATTTAATCAATTAAAAGGTTTTATAAACTTATAGGTCTTGCTCATATATTTATACATCCATACAATTTTTATTTTTATTGTTAAAAACGGTATTTTTTACTATTCCTTTAAAAATTAATTATTTCAGAAAAAATCCAAATAAATCACCCTAAACTAATTTTGACATATTGAAATAAAAAATTATGTTTATTTTATAAAACTAAAATTATTAAAATTATAAATTTATCTTTTAAATGAAAATGCAATATATAATGGGAAACAACTTTTATTGAAAAAGGAATTTTAAAAATTTAAGTGTTCTTAATAATATTTTTTATGCCTTTATAAATGATTAAAATATTTTTATTTACTAGGGGTTTTATTATTCTTGTTTTTCTAATAATATTCATATAATATCTCACATATCATTTATTTTGGTGTTGTGTGAGAAACAATTTATCATATATAATATTAATTTAGAGAAAACAAATATTATAAAATATTAGGGTGATACGAAATCCTCGAGTCTCTGTTATGACTACCCCACTAGGTCACCTCATAGTCCCAATTTCATCTACCCAGATATCCACTCTATATCTCTCTTGACACCACTTTTTAGTTTGATATAGTCCCATCTATTAAGTTCCACTCAACAATCAATGGCCAATTCTCTACCTCTAAAAATGAGATCAACTTGGACTTCTTTTTTATTTTTATTATAGATAATCCCCCTTTTAAGGGTTGAAGGGGAACCCGTACATGACCCGTAGGCCCAAGGCACAAGGCCCCACATGACCCGTAATACATGACCCGAAGGTCCAGAGGCATACCATGACCAATACACGACTCATAGGCCCAACCCACTAGAACTACCCCTCCCCAGCTTTTTTCATCATTGATTGCCTTTTAGCTCCTCACCTGCATTGCTGATCAGCTAGCATTGCCCCATACAAAGCTGCACGATGCCTAGTCTCGATGACGGTTTCCATACCCTCTCATTCTTCCAATCCGGTTAGCTTTGCTTCTGGTGACTGCTACTGGTGCTCTGATCCTCATCTGGGGCTTGCTCTGTGTGAACTGGGCTACTTCATGGTTTTCAATGACCCGAAGGCCATGTGGCCTGAAGGGCTTTGATGGCCTGAAGGCCCTGAGACCCGTAGGCCCAAACCGGTGGCCTGAAATCCCAAATCAGGTGAATAGTCTAGCTGCTACAGTGCCTACTACAGTGCCTGCTACAATACCCTGGAAAATCGCCTCCACCCAATTTTGAACCTGAGTCTCTTGGATGCCAAGCAGGAACCCTTACCACTCGGGTATGAGCTCGTTGGCAATGAGATCAACTTGAAGATGTTTAAATACACCCTGGAAATTTCATCTACTTTTATATTTAGTACAAAACAAAATAGGTTTTTAAACCTCCCATCATAATCTATAACTATAGTTTCTCCCTGCTATAAGTGAATAAACTCACATACTTAATCTCCCCTCAGTGTATACGGAAAAAAGTAATAAAAAAACTTGGCCTTGAAGTCCTTCCACATAAGTCCCTCATGTATGATTTCCTGTACCTGTACATCCCACCAGTGCTTCACAGGTCCCCTGAGAATATATGTGGCCAACTTCACCCTCTGCCTTGGGTGTATCTCAATATGATAAAAAATTGTCTACAAAAACTCTATCCAATATTCCGAAACCTACAGTCCGGCCTCTCATTAGAATAAAGGAGGGTACTGTGACTAAAAAACTTTCATCAAATATTTTATAAACGGCTCAGCTCATTGAGATCCTCAGATAATGCTTTGAATTACCTACACCAAGCTCATTCTAAGATGCTTATCCATCCATGACCCAAACTACTCTACCTATTGTGGAACAAAATACTTTGCCTACTATGGATATCTTGGATACCTTTGTGCCTCCACATTTAGTTCATGTTAACCTCCTCCCTTAGGGACCTCATCCCATGCATGCCATGGAGACACAACAGCTTCACCCTCCTAATTCTCCAACAAAGTCCATTTAGGTGGCATCACACTAGGAACTAAATACCATGACCAACACAATATACATTCTAGATATCACAAATAGGGAAATCTATAACATGAATCTTATCACATGACTATTAAACTTCCCTAACACACCCATATCGCATACCACATGATCCCATGGACCCCTACCTACCCATATTAGATTCAGGAACCACATACACCGTACACACATTAGATCTTATTACCATTACATTAAGAGTCACATACCTGGGATGATTGCATAGATTTTTTTCCAAGAGACTATGTAGGAAAACACTATTTAGTCTTTGTTTGACACTTTAAACAACCCAACCCATTTCATTTTAAGAACCCCTACATTTTCCTAGGATATATCAGTATAAATTCATAAAGAGACTATACAAGAAAACATTATTTATACTACCACTATAACTTTAAATAGACCACCCATTTTTTTATTCCAAATTCCAAGAAACAATCACAAGTAAAAACATATGTCATGAGATCCCTAAGGGCCTATCATGATGCATGAGTACTCTCTCTGGCCACTCGGGTCAAGAGTCCAACCAAAATAAAATAACATAAAATAAAAATTGTTCCAAATTAAATAACTAATTTTAACTACACAAATTAGACCATAAATCCCACTTTTCTTGGCAACTTGGACTTAAAATCATACATGTTATGGATAGAAACAAAACATGTCATCCATCTTAAGTTCCCAAACATTCCTAGACTCTTAGTCTACCACACCCCAGAAAAAAACCAATTTTAAATAATATAGACATAAGACCACCTAACAACAACTTGACACTATTTCCACTTTATAATCAACCTACTTAGATAACACCATGTAATTCCCAAGATAATTGATTCTACTTTGTAACACCAATGCTCTAATACAACTTTGTGACATCCTCATCTTGGTTCACTCTGAATAGTAACCAAACTAGAGAGTAAATGGACCTTAGACATGACTCCCTATATTCCAAAGGTTTCCAAATAGAAACAAGGATCTACTGTGTGATAGTGGGGAGACTATACCCTCCAGTGATAATATTATTATTAATAATAATACTATGAAAGCATTAACTCAAACATAGTGGAAGAAATTTTAAATAATAAAAATAATGATCCAAAATACACAAGATAATAACTAGATAATATCAAAATTCCATGACAATAATACAAGGTATGTAGGAACTCCCATGGTCCAATCATATATGTATATAAAAATAATAATTAAGGAGATTTACAATCATACATTGAGGAACCACCTGAACCATATTCCAAAAACAAATCCATCAATACCATGAACCTTTTACAAGACCCCATCCACTAAAATCCATACCTAGATCTTAATCCCTTTCCTATACTCAAAAATGTAAATTCAGTATGCATCTCGGAGGTCCCATGTAGGGTGTGAGTATGAACTCAACACACCACCAACAATGGTTTCCCTAACTTATATCTATACATATACCAATGTATGAAAAAATTTAAATAAACAACAATCAAAACATTACACCTATCATTCCCCACTCATGCTCTACCATCCCTGAATGTTACTTTACCTTCCTTGGTCAGTTCCAGAGTGAAACGATACATCCATGACCCATCATACCAAAGGATATTTCAGACTTCTAACTATTCCTATACCACACAACTTCATATGCCAATCATCAAAACATATTACAAGCACCACATGTAATAATTTACACATAACCTTTTTAAGCCAATTTGATGCCCTAAAGGCATGTACACAAGATATATCACAAGTCCCATGGATTTCCCCTCCTCTCAACCATCTACTGACTCAATAGTCCGGTGAACCCAAGGAATGATGATACCCATCATTATATAATTCTAGCCCAAGGGACCTAAAATAAATACCAATAGTCCCCATATAATAGTCTCATGCACCACCATCTATGGCCTTTTATGATGAGCATATACTCCATTATTATGGTCAACACCATCCCTTATGTTTCTTAATCTATGGAGGCCTCCACCCCCAATGAGTGGTCAAAACCACCTCAGTGGGTCTTATACTATGTGAGCATGACCCCAACAACCCTCTCAACCAACCAAAGTGAGTGGAATCATCAACAATCCTAGTTAACACCTTTGAATAACCTTTACATTCAGTTTTGAAACACATATCCTAACTATGAAAATGGTCAAAACTATCTTTCTCGTCCTAACTAACCATATTAACTCACTTTTGATGATCAACTTCACCCATAGTCACTTGGGCCATCCCCAATATGTTCACATAAAACCAACTCAGCTAAAACAACATTATAATAATTTTACATAATTGGAGTCATCATTCCAAACCAACCATGGAACTCCATATCACCCCTTCTATTCCATTCTAGGACCAAACATACCATTTCAAACATGATACTACCCCCAGATATCTCCCAAGAACCACAAATACTCAAATAAACACATATTCTATCTCACCCAAACCACCCCTCTCATGCCCATTTACCATGAATCACATAAAACATGTATAATTTAGGAGAAATCTTGGAACCACCTACCTTATTCTTAAGGATTCCCACTAATTGAATACCAAAATCTGATTTGAGATCAAATCATGTGAATTTGAAAAGTAGATAGAAACCCTAAAAATAGATCATAGTGGTCATAAATGGTGAGAAATCACTAGGAATTGAAATAAATAGAGAAAGGTCAAAGGTTAAAGGTTAGCCTTACCCTTAGTTCTCCATCAAAATAATTTTCAATCCAATCCATCATGAATGAGAGAAGAAAACCTCTTAGGAGGGAAAGAAACCAAAGGGAGGGAGGAGTGTCCACTGCATACTATTTGAATGTACTCCCCCATCCATCAATTCATTTTCAAAACAAATCATCATTTTTTCACCTAGAATGGTTCATGACATGAACTACATGTTCAAACCTTGAGTTATCAGGACATGAGACCCCCCTCTATCCATATATTTCATGTTGTTACACATAATTTCATAACGTTAATGGAAACAATATGTATCCATCCAGCTACAGATCAACCTAATCCTCCCAAACCTCTTCTTAGGTCACTCATAATATTAAAAAAATTTAAAACCTAAAAAAATACATAATTTTCAGTAAATTTTAAATAGGTTATAACATCAGATGAATATAAGAGCTTTAGACACCATTTATAAGATTCCCTTAAGCTTAATTTATATACATCACAAATTAATCACATATCATTGTCCTAAATTATCAAGATAATACGAGAAAATTTTCTTAATTTTGAGTACGTGACATGAGTTTTAGACTAAAATGTTGCTTTTAAATTGAAACATGCACTTTCAGTCAATTTGGCCACATTATGTGTTATATTTTTATGAGGTTAATTATTATATGTCACAAATGAATCAAAAATCATTATTCAAAAGTATCAAGAAAATATGATCATGTTTTCTCAATTTTGAGTATGTGACATGAATTTTTAACTAAAATGTCACTTTTAAATGAAAACACACACTTTATGTCATACTGACCATATCATGTGTCATATTGACATGTTTTTAATTCCTACATGTCACAAATGAATCATTTAACTTTGTTTTAAAATATCAAGACAATATGTGTCTATGATATCAGTTTGGAGTACATGATGCACATTTTGAACTAAACTTTTATTTTTAAATAAAAACACACTATAAATAATAAAAATAAAAACATGTATCAAATTTAATTAAAGTTAATATTGAGATATATAGGGGTCTAATAAATCTTATCTCTTCCACTACGATGTGATAGAGTCTCTATTCAGAAAGGAGGATGAAAATAAGAATTATGTGCCAGGGAGTATCAACCAGGAACACCACACCCTACATGTCATTATATAGTAGTAGGGTTTATATAGATTTATAATAAACTCCTTGATCATTATGTGTATTATCTCATGTGATTTATCATATGAGTTAATACCATGGTTAATGCATGCATCATATGCATTTAATCCCTTACATATTTTATCATATAAAATGATCTCTTAATGATAACTTACATAGGAGGGTTTTAAAATACCCATAATCAGTGGAATACTCTAATCCATATGACTCATCCAGTCATACTATATGACTACATGTATTATGGAGGCCATATGATAATCTATTATAAAATAATATCACATAAAATCTCATTTTATGCATGATATGCCTTATATATATATTTTGTATGATTGACTTATAATCATATATTATGATCCAAAATATTTGTTAAAAAACCCTTTTTGAATTATATGAATCATATTCTATGATTATTATATATAGTAAAATACAATACACTATATATATAAACATAAGCTTTAGGGAATATTTCCTTCAATCTCCCACTTATACTAAAGCCTAAAAACTTTCTGCAATTTCACCTCATATAATATCATATAAGATAACTTGTAAAATAATATCCAAAAATCTTTTCAATATTTTTAAAAACATCATCTCTAAAGATATCATTAACTTCACCTCATATCACATCATATGAAATACCTTATGAATATCCGTAAAAAATAATTCTAGTTTAACTCTAAAATACTTTTAGAGTATCTCTCTAGGTTAAAATCAATCTCCATTCATTAAACCAAAAAAACATGACCCCATTAAACTTAATAGATTTTATAATAAATATAAATATTCAAATCTATAAATGTAATAAAAGAGCGACCACTATAGAATCATTAATGCTACTCAAGTTATAAATGGATATGGTATGATCTATATCAAACACATATATCTATATACTTATCTCCACCAATTTGAATCATATGAATGATTTCATTCTCATATTTTCCCATTTTACAAGACATTGAGTGACCATGGGACATAAAGTACGTCGAACCCATATAGTTAACTCAAATGTTCTTGGTTCATTGATTTTAGACTGATCTGGTTGATGAATACAACACATGTCATTCATTTTCATATATTATCACATCATATGTACCTTATCCAAGTAAATTATCACATCATATGAATTATCTAGGTACTAGCACACAGTAATAGTCTATCTCAATTGAGGTCCTAGATGTCATACTAATTATACAATATGATAAATCCCATCTTAGTTGAGCTCCAATCGATGACATGATCAATAAAATACCTAACTGCCACTTGATTATATTAGTATCATTTGAATTGTGTAACAAAGGTATCGAAGTATGATGTTTTTCATACCAGGTATCACACCAAGCTTAGGTATAGAGACCCAAATATGATCTATGCATCCCTAAGATATTGAAAAAATTATTTATGACATTCCATGTGATATACTTAGTGGGCCATCGAGTGTAAAAAAACATTTTTTCCTCATGAGAATATTCAATATTTTTATACAATAATCATACTCATTCTAACATTAAAATTTCATTTCAACCTATAACACTCCATGAAAAACATCAATTAGGGATAACTCAATGTCATACTTTGAGAGTAAAATTATTAATTTACCTCCTGAAATGAATATATGTATATACACTTATGCACTCAAAGTAAAAAAATGATAGAGGAGATTTAATTTTATGTTATATAATATATATTTATATGACTTTAAGAATGATTAAAAAACCATAAATAAGCACCTGTCTAACATATCATATACAATAAACCTCTATATCAGCTATATGTTTTCTTCACTTTCTAGGTTTTTTTAATTTATTACATTTAAATTCAATTCATACCATATCTATATGTTACCCTTTGATAAAAATATTCCAATATAGTTTTTTAGTTAGTAACATCTAATAAAGTAAGATGATTTGAATAATGGTGAGATTTAGGAGTAATATTCCTAAAATTAAACTATTTAAATATATTCAAACTTCTTAACTTCACAACATTAAATGTTATTATGTAAACTCCTATTGTCTAATTATATCTATTTCTATGTTCATCATCATCATCCTTATTACTATTTCATCAAAAAATTTCCTTAGATAATAATTTAACTATTTACATTACCATTTATTGGAATATCCTGAAATTCATTAGGATAGAGTAAAATTTATATTGATATGGTAAATAAATGAACTATTTACATTTCTATTTTACTTACATAACATAAAAATATTTTAGGATATTAAGTAAAATTCACTTTTTTAACAAAGTGTAACAATAATTTTGGAAGTTAGTGATGGAGACTAAATGAAACTCTTTACATTTTTATTTCTTATCTTATATACTAGACACTTTAGGATATAGAGTATGAACTCACATTAACTTTAGACTGGTATAATAATTTATTTGTTAATATTTAAACTTTTATAAGTTGAAACATACTTTCCATATCTTCTTATACATTATATTATTCTCATAATATCTTTTCTAATAATCAATACAAACTTATTTGTGTTGTAAATAACACTTATGTTTTAGTGGGAATATATATATATATATAATAAACTATTGTATACATATCACATATGATATTCTATGTGTTTTGAAGCATTTTCCTTTTCAAAAGAAGACTTTAAAATTATCACTGCTGATTAGTCGAAAAATATTTCCTTATATTTGGATATACACTTTTATCCTAGATAAAACTATTTTATTCATTTACCCCTTTTAATAATTTTATAGAATTTATATGAATAATATGTGTATAAAAAACATTATCTCATTTATCTAGACAAAAATTATTTATATCTTTTATGAATAGATAGAAAAGAGATAAAAAAAATAAGCATCCATAAATTCATCCATCCTGAATTCTTCCTTAACATCCAAGTCTTTAATGAATCAACTTATTACTCCATTAATTTAAGCTTTAACATTAAATTATTTCTTAACTTTTTAACTCTTATATATTTACAACAATTATAAAACATATAGTTGGTATAATATACCTTTTAGAATCTAAGAATTAAATTCAATAACATTTATACCCAATTAGGAATCTTAACATGTATTTTTTATGAACTTTCAGGTAATCTAGGCAATTAATTCTCCATTGGACAATATAGTTACAATGATAGAATTATCTCCACTTATTTTTATTCAATTTAATCAGTGGTTTGGACTCTCCATGACTTATTTTATTTCCCTTCCTAACTAAAACTTCACTCTTCTCATTTTTTACCATCAATGTGGATATTTATCCTAGAACAACCATGTATTTCTCAGATATCCCCAACTTATTGAGGACATAGAGTAAGGATTTACATAATTCACTCATGTTTTAATTAACAACAAATATTATAAATTTTATGACAGTGATTGCTGAATAAAATTAGTGGAAATTTAAAGTTTAAGAGATGAACCCAACCTTTCAAAAATCATTAACATAACCAATCATATTGAGTATATGATTTGAGACTAAGTTACCTTTTTATATTTTTCACTGAGAAAGAGCCTTTGACACCTCATAACTTTCACGTATAGATTTATCTTGATAGAGCCTTTTTAGGTTGTATATCATTTTATTTGCATCCATAGTCTCATATCACTTATTTAACATAGACTCCATCATGATAATCATTGGTGTGTAGATATATAGTGAATCCTCTAGATAGATTTCATAGGAAATTAACTCCATATGTGGTAAAAATTCACCAGCTGGTGTCTTTGTAAGTGGTTGTTCCAACACATAATTTTTTACCAATTTCTTGAGAATAATTCTCGAGTTTTGATATATCACATCCATGGTGTTATTTGGAGGTATTTTTATATTTTATTTTTTATCATAACTTTTTTAGATATATTTTCTCAGAGTTTTCAAGAAAAATGGTGGATTTATGGCTGGACAGTAGGAGGAACATGGTTGGTGTGTTGATAGGGAAAGCTATATAAGAACCTAGTGAAAACCATGAACTCTAGACAATTGCACTATCTAGGATGCACAACCTATCACACGAGTATGCATCCCTTCCTAGATAACCATGAGAATAGAATAGTTGCACTATTTAGGACACATAGCTAGGAACATATGCATGATCCCCCTATATGAAAACTATATGGCCTCTTTTCCTCTTAGAGAGAGGAAAAACATGATTGGTGCACAGTTTGGAAAACCATGTGTCCAAACCATGTGACCTGCCAGATCTTTAAAACTTTTCAAAATTCCAACTTTCCACCCTTCAATTTTAAGAAACTAACCCTTCATTATCACCCCATTAGACCCCTACATCCCTAGGCATTCCTCACTCAACTCCTCCACTCTATTGGGCTTCATTTTTTGGGTGATTTGGATTAGAATCTTTAAAAAACCTTCATGTAAGATCCTCCCCCCTTCTCATTTTCCTTTTTTCTTGGTTTATTCTCTCATACTTCTTGTTTTCTCTCCTCTAGTGGGTATTTTGACCTAAAGTGGGTTCAATGTTGTTTCTTTGAGTTAAATATTGGTGGTTTTTGTGTTCTTTTACCTCTATAGGGTCTCCCCTTGTTGCAATTTGTGGTTCCAAATAGATTTGTGAAGAGTTCAAGAAAGAGGTAGGTGGTTCCATGCCTTGAAATTATTTGATGATTTTATTATGATTTATTTTGTTTCAAAAAGGGTTTTATAAATTATGTGAGTGGAATGAAAGGTGTTTTTTATGGGTTTTAGTGTGTGTTCATGGTTGAATGATGAATTACCCTTTGTGAATGATTGCTTTTCAAGTGTGGTTTCAATTATTTAAATTGTGATTATATAAAAAGGGATTTCACTTGATATGGTAATTAGAATAGAGAACATGGTAATATTGTGTATATAAGTGGGTAGAGTAGGTATAATATGCTAAGAAAGTTTGTAGGGATGAGGTCTAGTATCCCTAGAAGGATTTAATTATTACATTTACTAAACACTTATGATGGGTATTGGTTGGTTAGAGCAGGAGACATATCGTCATGTCTAGGACGTGATCACCCAGAGTGTGAAGATCATAGGACCTCATTAATCCTAGTCACTTAGGGATTTCCTATTGTGGTCATGATGAATTTCCCATTTCATATTGTTTTAGCATTCATTTTACTCTTTTATGATAAAACATGTTTTTAATTAAATTTATTTATTTATTTTCTAAAAACCGAACATATTAATTTTTCATTTAATTTCATTACATAGAATATTTTGGTGGAATTCTAATGGGAAATTTTGGTCACACTCTACATAAACCCTCTGGTGTATGTAGAACTTATCATATTTGACTCAGGTAAAGGAAAGGATTTCTGTGGTGGAGATAGGGATCCTATGTGGTAACAGTTTCTTATTGGATAGGTGTTGGAGGTGGTGGCATGAGGGTGTTGACCCACATGTTTCATGGAGTATTGTTTGTCTAGTTGGTTCCCATGCCTTTTTGGTAATTTTTATTTTTGGATGTAAATGTAAAATATTTAACTTATATTTTTAGTTCTCACTTTTATTACTCATGTTATAGTTATTGTTTATGGTGTGATGTATTATTTTTTTAGATTGTTATAGTTTATTTTCATGAGATAAAACATTCCCAAAGGTGCTATTTGATGATAAGGCACTTGTTTTATCCCATGTGGATTGGAAACGCTCTTCGGTCCATTCAAAAGGCTAGGTCGAGTGTTGGGTTGAATGGAAAATCAGTATAATTCATGACAACATGTTATCAGATCTTGGTTTTTCTATTTATTTATGTCATAACATTTGGGAGAGTCTTGGTAGACAAAATTTAGGACTATTAGGGCTTGAGGTTCTAGTTGCGAGTGGGATGTCTGTCCAACACACCTCATGATAGGCATTAGGTCACCATGGGATGTTTGGGATTTGGTTTTAATCCACCTCTAGGTGTGATGCATAGGATGCAGACTGCACATAGACATGAAGCTAGTGTGGAGTGGTTTAATCTTTTATTTGTGTTTATGGTGGTTTTATTTTGATTCATGAGGGTGTTTAAATCATTTTTATGCTGAAATATTTATGGGTGATGAATTTATGGATTTCCATGTGTTTTATAAATGTTGTGGCATCACGCCTCCTAGGAGACTTCCCATACAACCATAAGAAGAGGCTAGAGAGAAGTCTTTCTCACTAGTTGATCCGAGATTAGTAGAAGTAGTTGTTCGGGCTATCTAAGATTTGGACCAGGGGGAGACCTATAGTCCTACTCAAGATAAGGAAACCAAACCAGGTCTAGAAAAGGATAAAACTTAAGAGTTCCTCAATAACAAACCTATATCCTTATAGAGTAGCATATACCCTCAAGAAGATTAAGAATGTATTGAAATGGTTGAGAGGATTTTTGAGTTCATTGGGATGTATGAGGATGTTAAAATAAAGATAATTGTATTATTTCTTGAGGTTCCTAGCCACAGGTAGTGGGAATCAATATTTTAATCGTGGAAGCATGAGCATATGGGTTGGAAGGATTTCAAGGCTATTTTCAATGAGCAGTATTTCCTTGAGACCTTACCCCTCTCCAAAACTTAGGAGTTTCTTGATCTCCATTAAGGGTATAACACCGTGTTAGAATATTCCAACCATTTTACATAACTGGTCTGTTTTACATATGACGTGGTTTTTAATAATAATCTAAAGGCTTAATGGTTTGAAATGGGATTTCAGTTGGATATTTGATCACAGGTATTCTTGTTTGATCTGAAGACATATATTGAGGTTGTGGATTGGGATGTATTGGTGGAAATTGACCAGGAAGGTAAGTTGGGATTCTCTAGGATGACACTACCAATGATCCAGGGTAGTGGTGTCATGTATGAGAAGAAAATAAATCATGATGAGTAATAGAAAAATGGAGGTGGTAGATCTAGCTACCCATATTGGCCACCTTCATCTATGACCACTGATGGTGGGTCAGTTGTATACTACTAGAGTGGAAGGTCGGGGCATGTGAAGAAAGCGTGTCTAGTTACACCTAAAACCTTATATCAGTGTGTTCACTTGTTTCACTTACAAAATTTATATAGAAGTGGTTTTTCAACTTAGAGTGGTGATGTCTCCTTATCACATAGAGAATTATCAGCTCAGTCTGATACATCAAGGGCTATGGGTTCTTAGTCTGTTGGGAATGGTGGAAAGGTTAGATACTCTTACGAGTAGAGTTATCTTAAATCATAGTTTATAGTCAGTAATAAACCACACGCAACAGAAAAACAAAGCAGCTTTATACTATGCATCATGTTCCAGCAGAATTAGATGCAGGACCTATAAATATTCAAGGTACTATTTTTATTTCATTTTCCATAACCATTTATTTATTTGACACTAGTTCTTTTAATTATTTTTTTCCTATGTTGTGGAACTTCTCGAATTAACAATAGAGATTATTCCTTACACCGAGAGTTTTTTACTTTACTTAAAATGAATATGGAACAGGGTTTTAGATGTTTATCCTATTCTCTCACTTTATCGGTAGTTGAATTGGTGTGGGACTTCTTGGTTCGGGAAATAGATATTTTTTATGCAATCCTGGGTATGGATTGGATGGTGCAGTTCCAGGAATACATTTATTGTTGTCATCAGTGGGTAATTTTTGTGTTACCCAATGGGAGTACTTGGGTATTTCAAGGTGAATGGGATCCCAAGTTAGGGTGAGTGGGACCTCCACTTCCAAAGTTAAAAAACCATGTTTTCCATGTCTTTTCACTCATGTTAGAGGATGATGGTAGAGGTTCCAAGAAAGGTTTTACACCTATAATAGATAAGTTTCAAAAGTTGTTTCTAGATGATTTATCAGGGTTACCTTTAGAGTGATATGTGGTGTTTACCATCAATTTGGTGTTAGGAACATAGCCGATATCTCTTCCCTTATATCGTATGACCTCCATCGAGTTGAGGGGTTTAAAGATAAAACTGGAAAATTTGGAATCCTAAGGATTCATTCACCTGAGAATCTCTCCTTAGGCCTCCCTAATGTTATTTTCTAAAAAGGACAATGAATCCCTCTGATTTTGCATCAAGTACTGGAAGTTTAATAGGTTCAAAATGAAGAATAAATATCCATTCCCCCACATTGATGACCTTTTTGATTAGCTCAAGGGGTAAATGTGGTTTTCGAAAATCATCATACACTCCGAGTATCATCAAGTTAGGTTTCAATAGGAAAAATATACAAGATCAACTTCCAAAGTAGGTATGGACACTATGAGTATTTGGTCATGCCATTCAGATTAAAAAATATCCAGCAATTTTCATAGATTTTATGAACTGGGTGTTCCATCAGTACCTCAATTCCTTTGTCATTGTGCTTGTGGAAGAAATCCTTGTCTATCTCGAGATAGAGGAAGAGCATTGACATCACCTAAGAATCATTATAATCACCCTTCAATATCACTTCCTTTATGCTAAGATTTCTAAGTGAACATTATGGATCTGGTAGGTTAGGTTTCTGGGCCACATTATCTCAGAGCATGGGGTTTTAATGGAACCCAAGAAAATAGGATCATGTATGTCTTGGTAGAAATAGAGAAATTTATTCAAGATTAGGATATTCTTGGACCTAGAGGAATATTCATGTGGTTTTCTATAGATTTTTATTAGCACCCTTTGGCCATGACCATGTTTACCCAGAAAGGGGTAAGGTTTGAATGGATCCCATAATTTTAGGAATATTTTGAGGATCTCAAGCGACCATTAACCACTACCCATGTTTTAGTTATATCTAAAAATGGAAAGGGATACATGGTCTACTATGACGATTTAGGTATAGTTTTTGGGTGTGTGTTGATTCAAGGTGACAATGTGGTGGTGTACGACCCTCACCAACTCTGAAAACATGAAAGAAACTACCAAAAATATGACCTATAACTAGTAGTGTTGATTAATGCTTTGAAAATGTGGTGTCACTATCTCTTTGGGGATAAATTCATAGTTTACTTAGACCATAAGAGTTTAACCTACATTTTATCTCTAAAGGATCTGAATCTGAGGTAGTGTCGATGGGTTGAGTACATTATAGTGTTTGAATTTGATATTGTCTATACCCTAGGGAAAGGTAATGTGGTATCAGAAACTGTAAGTAGAAATATACTAGTGAAAGTTATAAAGGAGTACAATGATGAGTGGACCTTGATGGGTATTTTTACACAGATGCACCTAGAAACCAAGGAGAATAGTGGAATAATGTTCTTTTCTAGCATTCAATCGAATCCCTCTCTTATAGATCTAATTATAGAATATAAACCTAAATATGAGATATGAAAGCATTATAGAAAGCTTCTAAATTGTGGGTAAGTACCTATTAAGTGTTCGTTGTCTTCTAAGGGGATCTTATGTTTTAGGGGTCACTTCATGGTGCTGTTATCTCTATGAAAGGTGGTGATGTAGTAAAACCATCAATCTTAGTAGGTTTTTCATCTTGGTACCACCAATATGTTCTATGATATGCTACAATGATTTTTTTAGCCATGTATGAGGTGTAATATAACTGAATTTTTATCCAGGTGTTATACTTGTCAGCAGGTTAAAGCCAAACACAAAAGGACATTATGTTTTCTTCATCCACTCCCCATTTCCACCTATAAGTGGTATGAGGTTTCCATTAACTTTATCATTGTGTTATCTTATACACCCCAGGGAAGGAACACCATTTGGGTAGTTGTTGACCATCTGACTAAGTTTTCCAATTTCATTCTGACCAAGGATTCAACCAAAATGTATGAGATGGTCAGATTATATGATTATAATATTCTAAGGTTTCATGGTGTGACTTCAACTATTATTTTCGCAAGTGGGCCCCATTTTACCACTTAGTTTTGGGAAGGACTTCAGAAATTAATGGGGTTACAAGTCAAACTCAGTACGACCAATCATCCTCAAACAGATGGTCAAGGTGAGTAGGAAAGTCAAATTTATGAAGTCATGATCTGTGAATGCATGTTATATTTTATAGGATCATGGGACAACCATTTTGTATTGTTAGGATTTTTTATAATAATAGTTACCAATCCTTGATTAAAATGAATCCCTTTGAGGTGCTTTATGGTCGGCCATGTTAGTCGCCGTTGTGTTGGATAGTGGTGGGTGAGACTTATTTGATGGAATTGAGACTTATAAAAGATATATATATATATATATATATATATATGATAAAGTTATATTGATCAATAATTTGTTTTTGAAGGTTAGTAACCACCATAAATCATATACCAACCAACAACGCCGAGCCTTGGAGTTCTCAGTGGGTGACCGGGTGTTTCTGAAGGTGGCACCTCTACTGGGTCACCATCATCTTGGTAAGAAGAGGAAACCTACATTGAGGTATGAAAGAACTTTTTTGATTACCAAAATAATTGGTAAGGTGAAATAATAGTTATATTTATCTTCCTAGTCAATGTCGATCCATGACATGTTCCATCTCTCACAACTAAAAAAGTATAACCTGGACCAATCTCATGTGTTGAAATGGGAGGAACTGAACCTGAAATCTGATTCTTCAAGGTTTGAGCAACTAGTGAATATCATGGATTCAAAAAAGAAAGTTATTTAAGGAAAATACATAATTATGGTTTGGTTCCTTTGGAAGTACGACAATTATGAGCATGAGACATGGGAGCAGAAGTCTTGGGTGGAGGAGAAATATCCCCATCTATTCTCTAACCAGACTTTAGTTTGAATTTTCGAGGGTGAAAAGTTTTCATGGTGGGGATAATTGTCATATATGTGGTGTTATTTTGAGGTATTTTTATATTTTTTTTATTGTACATTTGTTACATGGATTTCATAAGATTATTCGAGAAAAATGGTAGTTTTTAGGCCAGATAGTAGGAGGCTCATGGTTAGTGCACGATTAGGGGTAACTGTGCACCGACCTAGTACAAAATGTGCACCCTAGAGAGTGGTACTGTCTAGTCCACCCATCCTAGCACATGGTCATATATCCCCCCTATATAACCATTTGGCCAGTGCAATGGCACTATCCAGGCTACAGGACTAGGTGCACGAGCATGCATCCCCTCCAAGCAAACCATGTGGCCTTCTAGATCTTTAATTTTTTTTTTAAATTCCAACATCAAAACTTCAATTTTAAGACCACTACCAATCATCCTCACCCCATTAAACCCATATATCCTTATGTGCTCCTCTCTCTACTTCTTCAATCCCTTGGGGTCCAGTTTTGTGGGTGATTTAATATAGATTCTTCAAGGAAACTTCAAGTAAGCTCCTCCTCTCTTCTTCTTTTCTATTTTCTTGGTCTCTTATCCCATATTTATTATGTTCTATCTTATAAAATATATATTTTGACCTAAAGTGGATTTTAAATTGTTTATTTGAGTAAAATATTGTTGGTTTGGTGTGTTTTTTCCTCTATAGGGTCTCTCCTTGGTGTGGTTTGTGGTTTCTAACCAGATTTGTGAAGAGTTTAAGAAATAGGTAGGTGGTTCCATGCATTTAATTTATTTGATGATTTTATTATAATTTATTTTGTTTAAAAATGGGTTTTATAATTTTTTTGGGTGGTGAAAAGGTGTTTTTCATGTGTGTCAATGTGGGTTAATGGTTTAATGGTGAATTAGCCTTTGTGATTGTTTTTTTCAAGTGTGGATTCAATTATTAAAATTATGATTATGTAAAAAGGGATTTCACTTGATATGGGAATTGGAATAGATCATATGGGAACCCTGGGTATCAAGGTGTGAAGACTATGTCTAGTAAACTAGGTGAGTTGGTAGGGCCAAGACCCGATATCTCTAGCAGGATTCTGTTATAACACTAACTAAGCACTTATAATGGGGATTTTTTTGGATCGAGCAGGAAAAAAACCATCATGTATAAGATGTGATAAATGAGAGCATGAGGATACTAATACCATGGTAATCCTATTTACTTAGGTATTTCCTATTGTTCTAATGTTATAATTTCCATTTCATCTTTTTTTCGCATTAATTTTTATCTTTTATGATAAAGAACGTTTTTAATTAAAATGATTCATTTATTTACTTAAAAATAGCATGTTAATTCATCATTTAATTTTATTGCATGGAATAGTTTTAGTGGTATACCACTGGGAAATTTATCTCACACCCTACACACACCCTTGGCTATATGTAGACTTTATCATGTTGGAATCAGGTAAATTAAAGGCTTTCCATGGAGGCGATGGTGGTTCTATGTGTTATAAATTTATTTTTTGGTTATGTGTTGGTGGTGCTGGCATGAGGGTGTTAACCCACATGTTGTATAGAGGCTTGTTTTTCTAGTTTTTCCCCAAAATTTTGGTCATTTTGGTTTTTGGTTATAAATGTAAAATGTTTAACTCATGTTTTTAGTGTTCCCTTTGATTACTCGTGTTATGGAAATTGGTTATGGTATGATGCATTATTTTTGATGATTTTTATATTTGATTTTAATAGGATAAACTATCCTTAGATGTTATATTAGACACCCAAGAACCAATTTATAGACCGTGGGGATCAAGAATTCCCTTCATTCGAAGACATGGGCCGAGTTGGGTGTCCGGTTGAATGGAAACTCGAGCAAGTTCGTGACACAATACCAATTGAGGAAGTTACTTATATTTAGTTTTTCTTAATCTAGAACATATATTAGGGTCAAAATGGATGATGGGTATTTAGTTATCTATAAAAAATATTGTATCAGATGAGTATCATGTTTTACTACCATTAATATTGGCTTTTATTGAATGGATTCCACTAAAATGACAACCCATTTTAAATTTATCAAATTTATTAGTCATCCAAGATCTATATTTCACTATCTAATAAGTTTAATTTATCACCACATAGTTATTTAGGTAGGTAATCATCCCAATTATATCATATATACTACTTTTATTATTGAACATATAATGATTTGTACAATCCATCATATATATTAACTCAACATTATTCCTCTAGTATCCATTATAAGGGTTTCTTAAATAAGTGTAACCTAAATAAAATTCCATGGATAGTATAAAAAAGGTATTATAGGGGAAAACATATTTGGAAGAACCTTCCCAAGGTTGATCCAATGTCACTCATTACTTTATTTCCTTATAAAAGATAATCCAGTGGTACCCTACTTTGGAAGAACATATCTGGTTGAATGATCGTGGTCCAAATAAGTGTTTATTTGAAAGGAATATAACACTTGATATTTTAAGAGAATTTAATATCACTATATTATCTCATATTTATTCCCTTATTTTTTCACAATTCTAATGATTTAGTTTTTCGAATCATAATCCCTCCACCAAATGAATATGTTTAATCCATATTAATGTGTAACTCTTTACATGACAAACAAGTTTATGTCACCCACCAAAAAATTGGAGACAAACATGTTCAAACATATCTAAATTAATAATATGTATAAGTTACATGAACATTTCATGTAAATGTTTATAATTAATTGAGATTTATAATATATTTATGATTAACTCAGACTGACCAATAGTCAGCCCTTAACCATTCTAGAACAAGGCATAAGCCTCTAGGCCTGTGGACAGTCTATCCCCATGTCCCACTATGTAGGGAGACTTTACTGAAGGGAGAATTTATGTCATAATAATTCCAAAACCTATTATACAAAAATTATGATCAACAACTAAATCCAAGCTAATAACCCTAATAAAAAAATAAGGTTAAGGAAAACAAAAACTAAATATTGTTTTAATGATCCTAACATTTAATGGAAGAATTACCAATTTAATAAGATTCAATTTAATATTTTAATGTTAAGCATACACATATTCATAATATAAACATTTATAACTACGAATAAAGTAGGGAATAAATTTTTAATTAAATGAAAATTTAAAATATTTAAGCATGAGATAACCATTTATGTTCTATTCATAAATAAAATCTAATTATAAGCATTTTATAATTGATATTTAATCATTATATACATTCCATAATGATTAATTTAAACAATTTACATTCAAATAATTATATAAGATCTTTAAATTATGAATTATATGACACTTAATTTTTAATATATGATAATTTATGAATTTTGAAAGAATTTATAATTCATTTTATATTATGTAAACGTTTTATATAATTTGAATATCACATATTTAAACATGATTCAAACCTTTGGTTAAATCAATTATAAAACTTTTTTATGCGATTTAAATAATATCCCAAATAAGTCCCCTTTAATTTGAACAATTTAAATTTATAAATTAAGAATAATTCATAATTGTAAATATAAAATCAGTCATATTTTGGACTTTTTTTTTTGTAATTTATAATCACTTTATAAATTAAACTTATGATTTATAAATAAAAATTTAATTTCAAAGTCATATGACATGCTATATAATTTCGTAAAATATATTTAATATCAGGGTATACTTTTTAATAAATGTATCAAAAAAATTTATTTATTTAATTAATCAATTTATATACTCTTTATAAGTCAATAAATATTCTATTTTACAAAGTCTATAATTTTAATTTATAAAAAATTTATAAATAATAAGAAAAATCAACACAATATTAAATTTATTAGCATCACATGACTTTTACAAAATATCATACCTGCATAAGGGTAATTTAGGATGACCCTTATGTAAAAACCTTATACTTAAGGGTAACCTATGGTGACCCTTACACAGAAAACTTCTATATAAGGTTAGTTGATGATGACCCTTACACAAAACCCTCTATCTAATGGAAATTAGGATGATCCTTACACAAAACCCTATACTTATGGGTAATCCCATGTCCCTAACATAGAACACTTCTATGTAAGGGTAGTCAGTGATGACCCCTATGAAGGTTCCTCTATGTAAGGGTAATCTGGATGACCATTACATAAACCCTATTCTGTATAAGGGTAAACTAAGAGGAGTCTTTTGTGATCTTATATTTTTTATAATGGTAAACAATAACCTTTATGTATAGAGACATACATAAGGGATAGTAAGTGTACCAATTCAAATATTTCAATGCATGATTTTATAAATCTATGGACACGGGTCACTCTAATGCCACTATTTGGATTTATAGAGGTCTAATAACTCTTATTAGATCAAGTTCAAGGGATTAAATCCCATGCCATGATCATCTATATATAGAAAAATGAAATATGTGATAAATAAAGAATAAATAAAACATATAAACCATACCTTTTACCATATAATCCACCACAACACTTTTTTAATACCTTCATATATACTTAATGTTGATCACTGGAGTGATAAAAACAAGACTCCCACTTTCATAGGTAACCATGGGAAAAATGAATTGTTTCGAAACTCAGAACAAAATCATCTCTTCCACAATTAAATTATAGTGTCTTGTTATGAAAGGGGGGAAGATGATGAGAGATATGAATCATGGAGTATTGAATAGGAACAATATATCCTATATGTCATCATATAGTATCATGGTTTATATAAATCATGAAAATTATCCTCGTTCATTATGTGTATTAACTCATGTGATATATTGCGTGATTTAATACCTTGGTCAATGCATATATCATTTGAATTTGATACCTTATGTGTTTTATCATATAAAATTCCATTTTAATGATAGCCTACTTGGAAGAGTGTTCGACTACCTATAATTAGTGGCATAATCTATTTAGTATGAATCATGTAGTTATACTCTACAAATGAATGTATTGTAGAGGTCATATGATAATATATCATAAATTGTGATCTCATGAAATCTTATTTCATGAATTGGGTGACTTTATATGTTTTTTACGATTAACTTATAATAATTTACTATGAACAAAACCATATATGAAAAACCCTTTGTTACAATATATGGAGCATATTATACGATTATTTTATATAATATAATATAATATAATAAATCTATATCATATATATATATATATATAAACATAGAATTTAAGGACTATTCAATTTAGTTAATTTTGGCATGCAACAAATTAACCAAAGATAATTTTCTTAAAGTATAAAGACAATATAAACACATTTTATTAGTTTTGAGCATGTGATGTAACACAATGACTCTAGTACCCTGGAGCCAATGGTTATTTTATTATAATGGTAAATAATAAATAGATAAAAATACATAGGATCCAATAGTTTAATAGTCTCATAAAACTAGATATATAAATGAAAAATACATTACATTAAAAACTTAAGATACAACAATTGAATACATGAAAAATTTATTATCTCTCCTTGAAAATCCATATGTCACATATAATAATCTTCATGTTTTTTTTGGAAAAATGAGAAAAAATATTAAGGGGTTGTCTCAGATGCTTAGTAAGGGATAACATACAATGGAATCTATCATATGTATTCATGTAATCAATAATATAAAAGGAATAAATTAATTTCATAACAAATAATATATCCATGGATTACATAATAATAATTAAATATATGTATAAGAATAAATGATATTTTAATGGTGTAATACATAATGTTATAAATCATAAACATACTTACAAGGCCTTATTCCAAGACATTATACATAAATGGGAAAACATTAAACTAAATAACCAACTAGTTTTTCTTATAATACCTACCGATAGATCAAAGGGATATATAATTTTGGGCCTCATCCATCATTTAATACATCCAATGAATCCATCATATGATGATAATGGTTAAATTATAAATATAATAATGTTTTCTAAGGAACCTATTATATGTTTATGGCCAAGTAATCAATTTTTTTTCATTTAGAAATAATGTATATATGGAATATCAATATTTCCCTATTTAATAGAACATTATGGATCTCTTGGCGAGTATACCATAATAAAATTAGAATCAATAGTTTATTTACATTATAATAGAAATTAACCTTATTAAAGGAATGGTAAAAAGGTAGTACAAAAGGTTTCTTTCATAATATAAGGATATCAATAAGAAATAAACCTTTATTATTGTTCATAAATATATTATGAATAATCCAAAGCATGTCCCCTAGGAGTGTGAAACCTAGTGTGTAGTTATGCCCATTTTTTGTGCACTGAGTGAATATTGACTTAATACCCAACCAATATTTTTAGGGTTATTACCCTGGGTTCATTCAAACCAGTGCATCAAACCACTTGTTTGTATCCAGATTGATATTTCGCTTCTTTGAGACTATACACTCTTTACCAAAATTTTATGATGTTTTATGTATATGATAATTTTTGAGCATTATAAAGTCTTATGAAGGTAGTATAATGATATTGAATTGTAATATCTCATTGTTAAAATAATTATAAATTTATAACAATGAATCAAAATAACATTTTCTATTTGAAAATAAAAGGAGTTGGTACTAGTATTTCAAAAAAAAATGAGGACAAGATATTAAAAACCCTTAACTTGCAAAGTAGCTTCTTAAAGATTGATAAGAACTAATTAGAACCTTATAAACTACTTGGGGAAAATCTTTAGGGGTAAAATGAGAGGTAATTTATGCTTAATATATTTTTAGTGGATATTACTGAGTGAATGTGTGGGTATTTATTGAAAATGAGGGGGGGTGTTTATTAATTTCAAAGCATAGGCCATGGACTCTAGGTCAGCAAAAATAGAAAAAACATTAGCCTTACCATGGTTTTAAACCTTGTTATTTGATATGTAGCAGATGGTTTTATAATTTTAATTGTTTAATAACTGATCCTTGGTTAAAATAAATTATATTGGATGTGAAAAATATTATTTATCATAAAAAATACTTTTAAAATCATAAAATATAATTTAGGTTTTTAAAGATTATTTATAGGCTTATAATATTGATTTTATTACCTTTAAATAATTTTTTTAATTAATAAATCCATTTTAGATTGAATTACTATTTTTATTATTTATTACATCATTTTAATTCATTATCATGTGGTAATAATTATTGTATATTCTTATCATAATTTATTTTTTACCCAAAAATTCATCTATCTCAAAAAATTATGAAAAATTCACCATTGGATAATTTTGACATCATGATTCCAAATATACAATCCATTTTATCCTCTAATCATATAAATTTTATCTTTTATATAAGGGTTATATATTTGAAAAAAAGTGGTATCAGAGTTACCACCATTTCATTTTGAAAAAAATTTACACTTCACTACTACTTAACCCTAGATACATAACCCCTCATCACACAAGCATAATCTCTAGGGATAAGGTATGAAATAGTGATACTTTCATGGTTTGGTTTGACCAACATTGATTTGGTAGTTATTTTTACTACCTTGAACTTCTCCCAAAGATGATTCCGCTTTAACCTTAGTTGTTGAATTTTTTCTTAGGTTTGGTCAAGGGAAAATCCTAGTAACGATACCTATTTATCATGCTTTGATAAATGAGCTTCATAAGATATGTTATTAATGTTTGAGTACATGGTTTATCCCTTATATATTAATCTACTTCCTTCATTACCATCAATATATAAAAATTCAAATGGTTACTTTATAACGACTATATTACCAATGGTCATAATGCCCAATAGTCATAGTGCCTAAAAATCATAATTACTAATGGTCATAATTCCAAATTGTTATAATACTCAATATTCATGATGTCCAATGGTCATAATACCCAATGTTCATAATTCCAAATGGTCATAATACCCAATCCTCTAAATAACACTACTCATTTTTAATTCATTCAATATATTGATTTAATGTCTTGTATTGTTATTATTTTATATTATTCTTGTTATATCTATGAGGTTCATTACAGAATATGATCCATGAGACATCTATATTTTACTTTTATTATTTATGTTTCTCTATATTCTATTATTAGTTATAACAGTTTTAATAAATTTTTACCATTTTTTTCTAGTAAATATTTTATAATAAAAATATTTTTATTTATTACTATAATTTATTGGGTAGTAAATACTCCCCTTATAATAATTTCATCCTCTAAAATTTTAGAGTATAAATAAATCTAGGAATAAATGATGGAAATTCTTACTAATTACTTCCTCATGCTTCTAAGTTTCCTATTCCATTTTTTGATTCCTACAAAGTACTTTCACCATCAAGGTTATTTAATTCTTAAACACATTCTATAAAATGTTAAGAGTTCAGAAATGTTCTTCATTATATAAAAAGTTAGTCTCTTACTCTTTTTTATCAGTTTTCAGTACATGTATAGGGTATTCCATATACTTCCTTGACATTAAGATAGTAAAAACTCCATAAAATTTAGATAGGTTTGGTGGTAAATCCAAATGATAATCCACAACTCCAATTAAATTTAAAATTTCAAAAAAAATTATATAACTTGGGATTAGATCACTTTCTTAAAAAACCTTATAACTCCCTTCCATGGTGATACTTTCAAGAAGAAAAGATCTCCTACTTGGAATTCAAAGTCCTTCCTCCAACCGTCAATATATCTTTCTGTATTCTCTAAGTCATTTTGATATTATTTTGGATATTTTATAACTTCTCAACTATTTCTATAATGATTTCTAGACCAACTAAACTATATTCCCTAAATTCATCAAAGTAGGTTGGAGTACAAATTTTTTCCTATACAAGGTCTCATACTATGAAATTTTTGTGCTCAAATGGAAGATATTATTGTATAAACATTTCACCAGAGGTAGGTACTAGTCCCATGTTCTTTGGAAGTTAAGTGACCATGATATTAACTTATCCTCTAATGTTTATATACTCTTTTCAGACTTCCCATTAGTTTTAGGATGATAGGTGGTTCTTAAATGTACCTTAGTGTCCAAAGCATTTTGAAGGATCCTCCAAAATTGGGATGTGAAATGATGGTCATGATTAGATACAATTGATATAGGTGCACCATAAAGCCTCACAACTTCATTAATATAGATCCATAAGATATGTTCAAGGGTTATATCCTCACTTATTACTAATAAATGTGCATACTTGATAAGGAAATCCATAATGACCCATATAACATCATTTTTTATATTTCTTGGGAAGCCTAATAACAAATTCCATTATGATATTATCCCACTTACACATTGATATAGATAGAGGTTGAATCACCCCATTTAGGATTTTTCTCTTATACTTTAATTGATATCATACCAAGAATCTTGGTACATAATCTATAATTTCCCACTTCATGTTTTCCCACCATAAGTTCTCTTTTAAATCACTATAAATCATAGTAATACTACAGTGTAGAAAGAAGTTTGAGTTATGAGCTTCATCCAATAATTCACTCTTAAACTCAAGTACTAATGGCACACATAATCAATTTATAAACCTCACCACACTATCTTAATATATTAATTCTATCGATCTACTATCTTCTATGGATTTAATATTGTTTTGTAAAAACTTATAATCTAGTTAATACCACTTTATCTTCAATAGTAAATATGATTGGAAAATTACTTGGAAAAGGAATGATGTTTCCCCTTACTTGGTAATTCTCATGTAAAAATTTACTAAGTAAATTAAAAATGGATCCTTATACATCCTCATCATATATAGGACATCACAATCCTTCCAATTCAGCATATTCACCACCTTGTTTACTTTTCTAGGGTGGTAGTGTATTATAAAATCCTAGTCCTTGAGTAGTTATAACCATATTATTTTCCTCATGTTGAGTTATATACTAGTGAATATATAATTTAAAATTTTATGATATGTATATATATCACATATTTCACCATAAAGATAGAATCTCCAAATATTTAAAGTAAGGATTGCAGTTTCTAACTCAAGATAATGAATTGGGTAGTTTTGTTCATGGTTCTTTAATTACCATGATGCATAAACAATAAATATATAATTATATATAAGGAAAACACCCACTCCTTTATTTGATGCATCATTATATATAAAAAATTCTTATTTTCTGGATGTTAAGTTTAATACAAGTGCATTGATCAATCATTTAATTATCTCCCCAATGTTTTCTTCAAATTTCTTGGACTATGTGAATTTGACCCCTTTAAGTGTTAATTTTGTTAATGTATTTGATAATTAGGTAATTTTTTTCAATAAATCATCGATAGTGACCATATAATCCAAGGAAACTATGCATATCAATTACATTTTTTATTGTGGTACATTCTTTAACAACCTTTGTATTTGTGTGATCAACTGATATTCCATACTTGGAGTAAATATGACCAAGAAAGGAAATATATTAAATCCAAAATTCATACTTACTAATTTTACCATATAGCTCCTTATCTCTTAGATTCTCAATTTTAATTCATAATTGGTCTTCATGATCTTCATATCACTTATAGTATATCAATATGTTATCAATAAAAAATAAAATAAAATTATAAAGTTAATCCTTTAATACTCTATTCATTAGACCCATAAACATAGATTATACATTTGTTAACTCAAAGGTAATTACTATGAATTTATAATTCCCATACCTTGAGTGAAAAAATATTGTTAATATATTATCCTTCTTGAAGTTTGATTTATGATAACCATAATGAAGATCAATATTTGAGACGTATTGTGCTCCTTGAATTTGATCAAATAGATCATCAATATGAGGTAAAAGACACTTTTTATTTATATTAATGACATTTATTTTCTTATAATAAATGAAAAATATCATAGTCCCATACTTTTTTTTTCAAAAATAAAATAGATGCTCCCCAAGGTGAAACAATAGGTCATAAATATATCTTATTACACAACTCTTGTAGTTGTTTGTTTAATTCCACCATAGCTATCTATAGGGAGGCTTAAATATGGGGTTTTCATTGAGGATGAGTTCAATCAAGAACTCAAAATCACATTCATGTGGATATCCAAGTAGTTCCTTATTAAATACAAAAATAATCCCTTATATTAGATATATCCTATATTATAAGGACATCTTTTTTATTCATTGATTCATGTTCACCCATAAATTCATTAAAATGAGACACTAGATATGGTTTTAAACATGACTCAGAAAATGAAGTCTCTACTCTGAAAATAAGAGATTATACTCCAAACTTATATATTGTATTCTTTTTAACACAATAATAAATTATCACATTATACATTCAAAGATAATATATCACAAGTATTATGTAAAAGTCAACCATAAGCACAAAAAATATGTTTACAACTAAGGAACCTATATTTATTTTAATAGAGATAGATAAATATAATTTCATTGCTATAATATTTCCACATAAAATTTTAAATGATAACTCCTTCCTTAGTGAATCAAGGAATGATTAAATGTTATTAGAAAAATTTAAAGATATGAATGAATTTTTATATATATAATTAGATAATGAATTAAATAATTTGATTTTATGATAAAATTACCTACTATAATATCATTAGGGACCATAGCTTCTATATGGTGGTTTTATAAGACTGGATTCTATCCCCTGTCCTATTAAGGGGTAGATTCCATTAATTTTTGGGGAATTTATTTAAAATTACACCCCATATACTTGTAATTGAAGCATTGGAAATTACAATCTTTAATTTTTTCCTTTTAATTTATGATATTGATGAATTTATCTCTACAATTGTTTAAACTCTAATTCTATTTAATAAATCCCTGGTGTGTTTCTTTCAATAGTTATTTCATATAAAAAATACCACCCTTAACTTATTCTCATTTTCTAAATTCCTTTAAACATGGTGCTCAAATTTCCTCATCTTATCTCGATTCCCTTTAAAATTAAAATAGTTGAAGAACTCATTCTCAGTATTGATGGACCTTGTCACTATCTCCTCATATGGGAGGAATGTTTGAGAGACTGATTCTTTTTAAATGTTTAACATTAAACCTTCAAATAAGTGATCAATCATGATTTTCTAGGATGAGTTCATAATCCACAATGCGACTTTATAACCTTATTAATTTATCATCATACTCAGAAAAATATTCGACTTCTTTTTCCCTTAAATTTTGGTGTTGCCTCTCCATTCCAGATCATTGTTCACGAGGAAAATACTTTCCAAAAAATATCATCTTAAAATAATTCAATTATATATTTTCTATCACCACTTCTTTCCTAGTTTTTTGAATCAAAGACTACAATTGGTTAACATCAACCTTTAGATGATATACTACCATGATGACCTTCTCTCTATCACTGCATCCCAAAGAAAATAATTTCTTTTCTAAGTATATGACCCAATATTAATCTACTAATGGATTCATATTTTAATTTAAAGATGGAAATTACTACCTCATGAAGTGTCTCATAATTGTTTCACCATTCCATAGAGAAAAATGTTGTTTTATTTGTGAAAGGTTATGGGAAATAACCCGAGTTAACCACCCTAATATAGTGATAATCAGCTTCAATCCAGCATCAACATTGTTGACTTGCTATGGAGGGAAATACCTACATTTTTTTGTGAGTGTTAACATAGTTTCCATTCCTTTTCTTAGGATTCATATCTATACAATGAATTATACTTAATTAGTTCATGAATGAAATTATGAATTGTAAATCATATTATATACTTCATATGAATTTATCATAAATGTATTTTATGAAATGTTGTGATATTTGTAAAATGTATTAAGAGTTTTTATAGGGTTATGTTCTCTAATAATGTTCTTATAAATATAGTTACTAAGGTTTCTACTAAACATGCTTTGATACCAACTATAACACCCTGACTTTAGTACCCAGAAGACAGTGGTTATTTTGTTACAATGGTACAAAATACATCGAGCACAATACATAAAATCTTTTAGTTTAACAGTCTTAAGAAAATAGTTACATTGATTAACATTATATTACATTGAAAACTTTAGATACACTAATTTAACACATAAAAAATTTATTATTTATCCTTGATAATCAATATATAAAATGTAGTAATCTTCATGGTTTTATAGGGAAATTAAAAACAATATAAATAAGAAATCTCAAATGCTCAGTAAGTTATAATATATAGTGTAAGATATCATATATAATAATGAAATCAATAATCTGAAAGGAATAAATAAATTCCATAAAAAATAATATATCCATGTATTAAATAATAATAAATAAATTTGTGGATAAGCATAACTGATCTCATAGTGATGGAATGAATAATTCTAAACATCATAAACACACAATCAAGGTTTCATGCCATGAAATTATACATAAATGGGTATGGAAAGTACCAAATTTGCAACTAGTTTGTCTCATGATACTTATTAATGCATCGAGGGGTTATATAATTCCAATACAAAAAAATCATATAATAAGTCTAATGTATCCATTATATGAAGAGAATGACTAAATACAAAATTTTATAACTTTCCCTATGGAATGTATTACATATTTTTGGATAAGTAATCAATATATTTCCATATAGAAAAATAGATATATTGAATACAAATATTTATCCATTCAATGGAACAATATGGATATCTTGGTGAATATCCAATAATTAACTTAGAATCAATAGGGTATTCACATTATAATAGAAAGTAAACTTATTAAAGGAATGATGAAAATGTAGTAGAGAAAGGTAATTTCATCATGTATGGATATTAATAGGGAAAAATACTTTTTATGGTTTATAAATATCTTATAAATAATCCAAATCATATCACCTGAGAGTTCCAAACCAGGTGTGCAGTTATGCCCATTTATTGTGCATTGATTGAAGATTGAGTTAATACCCCAAATTTTTTTAGGGTTATTACACCTAGGTGAGTCTAACCTAGAACCCGTATCCATTTTTTGTGTCTTGATAGTAGTTTTATTACTAGGAGACCATACACTCTTTACTTTACCAAAATTTTGGGATGTTTTATGGCTATGGGAATGTTTGAGCATTACAACGATTTATGGAGGTAGTATAATGATATGTAATGGTGATTTATCATTGATAAAATAATAATTAATTTATAAAAATTAATAATAATAAAATTTATAATTTGAAAATAAATGGAATTGAAAAAAATGAAAAAATAAATGAGGATATGGGGTTAGAAACCATTGCTTTGAAAAGTAGATTCTTAAATATTTATGGGACCTTATTATAAGCTTAGAAAATTCTATTATCCAAAATATTTTAGGAAGGAAAACCACAATGAGGGAGGGGGTATTTATAGTTTAAAAACCATAGTAAAAAATTTCATCCACCATAAGAGTAAAACCAATGGTATATATGATCTTATGATCAACCCAGAAAAAATATTAGAGTAAAAAAGATATATATGTGATATAAATTAAAATTATTATAACATAATGAACCTTCAATAAAAGAAAATTTACAATATAAATATAAAAAAGTAATGAACTCTTAAGCACAAAAAATAAACAAAACAAAGAAAACTAGTTAGAAAACGAAGTACCCAATAAAGGATATTATAAACCATATTTTTTCTCAAAGCACAAGGGGAATCTTTAAACTAGATTTCAGTAAAACTCAAATTTAAATGCATAAAGAGGTG
This sequence comes from Viscum album, assembly GCA_963277665.1. NCBI lineage: Eukaryota > Viridiplantae > Streptophyta > Magnoliopsida > Santalales > Viscaceae > Viscum > Viscum album. The sequence continues at coordinate 176,950,901 of OY728141.1, read as the reverse complement.
TATCTTCTTATCTGTTGGAATCCATTGAATCAAACTTGTTGGAAGGTATTAATGTACAAACTCTAGACACATTGTTTTTCTCTTCAGAATCCCTCAATCAACCCAATTAACAACAACATGATTCTATAACCTAGATACTCATGACCATGAAGATCAGATACAACCTTTTCTTCCTCACATAATTACTCGACCATGAAGGATCAGAAACAAAATGATTATAAAAATAAATTATAATATATTTACAATAAAATAATCACAAATGAACTCATAGAAAAATAGTTAGAAAGAAATAATACAATGATCAAAATATCACAACAATAAGATATTACATAGTAAAATAAACTGAATCCATTTATTTGAAATGATTTTTCTTGTAAACATAATTATAGCCCTTAAATTTGTTGTCCTATTTACAGAAAATCCTTTAATAGTAACATTATGAATTCTTTGGGATCAGTTTTAAATGCATCCAAAGTTGATTCATAATCTTTTCTTGAAGTCAATTATGCACCACTATTGTGATCATATATTTGTTGATTTTAATCTAGAAGGAAAAAATAGTTCTATAATTTATCCCTTAGAATTAATGTTACCAAAATTTCATTTTAAAAAAAACACTTCAAATAAATATTCATGTTAAATAAAATTTACATAAGTTTATTTTAATTTTCAAAACAAAGGATTTGAAGGATTCATAGATGTAACAATCATCCCCTTTTTTAAAAGCATGATATTTATAATAATTATTTCAATAAAAATTGAAAATAAACTCCCCCTTAATTAATAAAATACCCACTTTTCAAAGAAAATTAATATTCTACCCCTTTGTAAAAATAAATAAGGTCTTTATAAGAATTTAGATTATATAATATTTTCTCAAATTTCCCCCTTTTATCATATTTTTGAATTCCTCACCCTTTATAAAAAATTATTCAATTCTTCTCAAATTTCTATCTCTTTTTTGTTTTCAAAAAGAAAAAGGAAATGAAAAGAAATTAAACAGAGTAGTAAACTTTAGAAATTTTAAAATAAACTTCACCTAAATGTTAAATTCCATTAATTTTGAATAAAACCCCTCCTTTTGAATGATATAAATTTAAGGAGATTTCTCCACCTTAAAACTTTAATATGTGGTCCTAAAACAAAAAAATACCTTTATTTCCTTTTAGATACAATGGATTATTAAAAATATTTTTTTGGAAAAGTCAAATATTTATAAATTTATAAAGGAAATTCAAGAATTATAAAAAATCAATAAAAGAGCATAAGTGTAATGAAAATTTATAAAAATAAATGAAACATAAATTAAAGTACGTGACTAAAATTATTTTCATAAAAAGTATTTTCATGAAATAAAAAAAGTCATGTTTATAAAATTACAGAATTTTTGAAATTATTATTTTTCAGATATTTGAGTGATTATTTTATAAATATTTCGTTATATTCTCTTTGTATTCCTCATAGTAATTTCTAAGTATACTTTCTCCTCATTATTCTTTTCAACATTTTCTCTCAAAGACTAAATATTCTTTGTCTTGGCCTTTTATCTTCTACCAGTGTAACAACCTAGGAAATGTTAATATTAAATCAATTCTATTCATTATTAATATTTATGAATTATATTTTATAGATTTATTTTCAGTATAATAATATTAAGTAATTTTGGAATCAAAAAGGTAATAGTTCTATTCTTACTAGATTTGTTTATATATATTATATAGTTCCATTTAAAAGAATAAATTATAAATATTAGAATTTTAACTATAAAAATATGATATAATTTTTGAAATCAGAAATTCAAAATCATCTTATAGTTTATTTTTTGTAATTTTTAGAAAAAGATGAATTTTGGGTGAATAGTAGAAAATATGGGTTTTAAGAAAATTGTCTTTCTTTCATATATTTAAAAAGTCACATTATATTTTGGATTGGTTTTAAAATTAATTAGTACCTTTTGATGAAAAATAATAAAAAAATTGTATTTTTAATCACTATTACACTTTACTTTTGTATAAAAACATTTTTATACTTAAAAATGCATTTTTTCTGGAAAACCATTTTTATCATATTTTATATGTTTATTTAAAAATAATTTCTACCAATTATAGAAATTTAATCTGATAAAGTGGAATCTATATTTGGAATAAACATTTATAAATTTATAATTTTTCCACTTTCATTTTTGGTCATTATGAATAAAAACTTTAGTAAAAAAATCAATTACCACAGCAAGAGTTAAAATGAGTTAAAAAGGTTAAAAGTAAAATTATAAGGGTTAGAATGACTAAAAACTTTCTTAAATCCTATTGAATGATCATATTTAGACTCTATATTTTCTATTATTAGAAATGATCCATTTTATATCCATTTTTCATGATTGAGACATTAATATAATATAAACGTTTGAAAAAATTGAAGTGTGTCCTCTCCCTCACTTATAAAAGGACACCCTATCTACTCTCTTATACACATTTGAAGAGACTCTTAGATCATCAAATAATTGACCAAAACAATTAATGAAATCCCTGTCCATGTCTTAAAGGTCCTGGTTTTATCATAATAGCATCCTATAAAGATTTTAGGAATTAACCTAAGGAGGTTGTTCGAAGAAGAGGTATAGTTCTTAATCAAGTATTTTATTTTTTATTTTTTTATACTTAAAACTTAACCTAACCATTAATATATAATAAAATAAGTATATCAAATACAATTAAATTTACTATGTTATGTTATATCCCATTTTCATCTACTTATCCATCTAATAGAAAATGAAAACATCTTTCATGTGTACGTGCGGACGACCGTCTCACGAAGATACTATGCCAAAATTTGTATTTAGCAGCGTTTTTTTCGTTTAGCAGCGGTTTGAACCGCTGCTAAATCATTTTGCGGCGGTTTTGGAAAACTGTCGCTAAATCCTGTGTCGGGAAACAATTAGAGGTGATTTTTTAAAACTGTCGAAGAACGATTTAGCGATGGTTTTTAGCAGTGGTTTAAACCGTCACTAAATCATTTTTAATTTTTTTTAATTTTTTTGAATTTTTAATTTTTTTAATTTATTTTATGTTATTTTATTTATTTATTTATTCATTCTATTTTTTATTTCCGTAATTTATTTATTTTCTTAATTAATTTATTTTTGTAATTTATTTATTGATTTATTTATTTCTGTAATTTATTTATTTATTTATTTTTACCATTCTCATGCCCAACTCCATGCACAAGTCCATATCCACGCCATATATAGAAATTCTGCATTAAGTGAGATTTAAACACCTTATCTCTTGCTTATTCTCTAAAGACTTTACCACTTCAGCAGACTCTTCATGTGGTCAATAAATCGAATTTAATATACTTATATATATATATATATTAATTAGAAAAAAAAATAATACATAACAAATAGATACACACTAAATAATTATTAATCAATAATGATTAATCACTAATCACTAATTAATAATTAATAATTAATAATTAATAATTACAAATTACTAATTAAAATATAGAATATAAATGAATAATAAATATAAAAATATATAATATGGAAATAAATGGTAAACAAAAAAATAATAAATAGTAAACAGTAAATAGTAAATAGTAAGTAGTAACTTGTAAATAATAAACAAAAAATACAAAATACAAAATACAAAATATATATAATATATAATATATAATATATAATATATAATACATAATATACAATACATAATACATAATAC